>JBBGZY010000187.1:1415000-2126250 GCA_037952925.1 Lithobates clamitans | reverse complement strand
TAGGGGTCTGGTATGGATTCTGGGGGAACACCCACACCGTTTTTTCGGGCGTGGGGGTTCCCCTTAAAATCCACACCAAACTGAAGGGCCTGGTATGCTCTTAGAGGGCGAACCCATGCCATTTTTTTTTCATTTGGTGGGGGGATCCACGTCAAGATCATCAGAGTAAGTCACATGCCAAAGTTGGATCAGGCAAGACGGCGATCCGACTTTGATCCAACTTCAGTGATATTCAATGGGCTGAAGTAGGATCAAAGTCGGAGCAAAGTAGTGCAGGGAGCATTTTTAAAGACCGACTTGTGTCAGACCAGTAAAGACGGCTCATATAAGGAAACATTGATTTTCACACGTCATGCGACATGAGCTTCCAATGTCAGAACGTTTTTCGTACCAGTGTGAACCCAGGCTTAAGGTCTAAATGAGGCCCACAATGTACAGGTGTGTTTAAATGTCTTCTGATGGAAAGTTCATAGCTAGCTTCACACAGAATGGTGAACTCTAGGAAAAAATAGTATGCAAAAACCTAGTTATTGTGCACTGCTTTTATGATGCACACCAGACTGAGGAAATCCTATTCACACAACATGTTTGCATGAATTTTGATTCAGCAGAGTAACCATTTAAAGCAATGGGTTGATTTACTAAAAGCATTGAGGCTATTTACCATTAAACTGTCTCTATTCATTTAGTGCATTAACCCCTAGGTGTACATCCCTTCCCTGTCACAATTTAGCTATATATCAGTGAGAGTTGGACAGCATATATAGTAAGGAGGATGGGCATAAGCAGTTGTAGTTTTGGAGGTTATACTGTGTTATTGCTCTGCTGATTACAAGGTCCATCGTGTGTGGTTACCGGTAGGAACTGCTCAGGGAAAAGCTTTGGATTTGATCAGATATGAGTTTACGGTAGGTAGCCTGTCTATGGCAAGTACATTTCTTATCCAGAGCACGTCTCTATCCCTCACCCAGCTTTCACTCAAATTTGACAATGGTGGTAGCAAAAGAATGGAGCATAATAACCATGTGCATGTCAACCCTGTGCAACTTCCACTATCCTGTTCTCAGCTCATTCTCCCCTCATGCACATTTTGGACCAAAGCATGTCCCCACCTAGATATCAATGAAGAAATAGGTCAGAAGGCAAGCGCATCTTTTATTTATAGTGCAGCACTCAATTTTAAACTAAAAAAAAAATAGTCAGCGCTAGAGAAAAGGAAAATACTATGCTGTTAGCAAGTATGGTCAGGCAGTCTCCCATCCAAGTACTGACCAGACCTGACCTTGCTTAGCTTCTGAAATTAGATGAGTGCAATATTTAGGCAGCTAGCAAGCACAGAAAGGAAACAAGCTCTAAAATAAGATGTAAAAACAATAATGCAGTGCCTAAGTGATCAAGAATGAATATAACAATCTTATAACAAAAAAACAAAGTGGAAACAATATACCTATAACAAAAACGTGACTTTAAGAAGTGCATAAAAAGTCTCACAAACATCTGCCTCTTTTTAGTGGTAAATAAGTAACTCCAACAGCTATCCGTGTATACTGCTCCTCGGGCAGTCCCAATTTACCGGTATCACCAAATGTGTCTCTAAACCAGCCACTTCTTTTTCTGGGACCGGCGGCCATCTTATGTGGTGATCGTTCCTCCTTGGCTTGATATATCAATGGTGCTAACAGCCCCTGTGCAAGTGGAGGATTACAATGCGGATAGATTCCCATGCTGTGATGCCTTGTCTATGCTAAAAATGCTGCCTGCTGCCTTTCTGATGCAGCTTAATAGCTGGTGAGTGTGCAAAGGTGGTGGTTTGGAACAATGCATGGTGATATATTCGGACTGTTGGATGAACACTATACATGGATAACTGTTGGAGTTATTTCTTTACCATTAAGGCGAGTCACATGTTTGTGGGAAAATTTTTTTGCACTTCTTAAAGTCACGTTTTTGTTGGTTGTTTTTGTTGGTTGTTTTTGTTATAGGTATATTGTTTTTACTTTGGTTTCTCATTATAAGATTGTGATATTCATTGTTGATTACTTGTGATCCACTTTTTTTTTTACCATTCATATTTTTGCCCCATAGTATCATCATGAAGACATGTTAGTTCATTTCTATGTAAAATTGCTGGTGGGGTTTTCTGTTCTGCTAGAACTTGAGTTCAGGTATTTATTGCGTTTGTGAAGATGATGGCCATAATGCATTATCCTGATGTTTGCAGCTGTTTAAAAAAAATAATATATTTTATTCAGCTGTTACATAAAAAATATGTATTTGTTTTCCACAAATTTGTCTGTCTTGCTTTACTTTGACTACTTAGGTGAACAGCAAAATGATAAATGTGGGCTATTTGTAGTAGGTAAGGGGCTATATCAGTTATTCATGACCCCCTAGACCTCACTGGTCTACAAATGAATTGATCCCATGCAAGGGCCACTGAGGAGTCCCAGATGAAGTTGCCCCAGCCCGCCTCGTAGTTCCCCTGCTTGAGTTACTATTATTTATATGAGAGAAAGAGATTTAGTAATGCATATGAGTATTGATATATATTATACAGTATCTTAGGTATTTATTTTATAATAATAATAATTGACATAATATATAAAGAGATAGAGTTACATAAGTAAATGCTTATGAGCTATACGTATACATATATATCAACATACAATAGAAAAAACAAACAAACAGAACACTCGGGTATCTTCACATCAACAACAAACGAAAACAGTGACAGGGATTATTAATGTTTGCAGGATTTGGTCTGAAGACAATACGGATAAGAACACTTACTAAATGAGCTTTCTAAAGCAGCAAGGATGTATCATTGTGAATCCGACCATATTCATTTTCCAAACTGGTGATGGACAAATCCAGGGTCCGTTGAACTTGGATTTGTTAAATCCAGTCTGATTCTGCTGTGGATTTGAATTTTCCAAATCCTCGCTGGGCTGTGATATATTGTTTATATATTGGCGAGCGGTACCCAAAAAAGGACACTGGCTAAAGGACATATATTTAATTTAGATAAAGGAAAATAACAGATAATCTGGTTTTATTGTAACCTTTCAATATCTTATAAAAAAATATCAAAAATAACATGCATTATGTATATTTGATAGAAAAAAGAATGACACTTGGTATTCATGGATAAATAAACCTGCATTCTGTGTCATTTACAGCAGTCAGACTAGTTATAGATGACTGCTGACTGGTTGCTATGGGTATAAAATAAACCATCAGGATTTTTTTTTACTTATTTTCCTATTTAGACATTTTTTGCTTAGGTGCTGTAATAGCCGTCAGTCCATTGCAAATGCTCTAAATGCCCTTCAATTATCTGCCCCTTACTTATTTCTTTCCTCTTTTCCATTCATAAAAAATATTTTTAATTATTTTTTTTATTATTAACCGCTTCAGCCCGGGAAGATTTGGCTGCTGAATGACCAGGCCATTATTTGTGATTCGGCACTGCATCGCTTTAACTGACAATTGCCCGGTCGTGCGACGCTGCACTCAAACAAAATTAATGCCCTTTTTTCCCACAAATAGAGCTTTCTTTTGATGGTATTTGATCATCTCTTTTTATTTTTTGCGCTATAAACAAAGAAGCGTCAATTTAGAAAAAAACACAATATTTTGTACTTTTTGCTATAAAAAATATCCCCATTTTTTTTTTAACCACTTCAGCCCCGGAGGATTTGGCTGGCTAAAGACCAGACCACTTTTTGCGATTCGGCACTGCGTCGCTTTAACTGACAATTGCGCGGCCGTGCGACATTTCTCTCAAACAAAATTGACGTCCTTTTTTTCCCATAAATAGAGCTTTCTTTTGGTGGTATTTGATCACCTCTGCGATTTTTATTTTTTGCGCTATAAACAAAATAAGAGCGACAATTTTGAAAAAAACGCATTATTTTTTACTTTTTGCTATAATAAATATCCCCCAAAAATATATAAAAAAACATTTTTTTTCCTCAGTTTAGGGCGATACGTATTCGTCTACATATTTTTGGTAAAAAAAAAATCGCAATAAGCGATTGATTGGTTTGCGCAAAAGTTATAGCGTTTACAAAATAGGGGATAGTTTTATGGCATTTTTATTAATAATTTTTTTTACTAGTTTTGGCGGCGATCAGCAATTTTTATCATGACTGCGACATTATGGCGGACATGTCGGACATTTTTGACACATTTTTGGGACCATTGTCATTTATACAGAAATCAGTGCTAAAAAAATGCATTGATTCCTGTGTAAATGACACTGGCAGTGAAGGGGTTAACCACTAGGGGGCGGGGAGGGGTTAAGTCAGTACTAGGGAGTGTTTTCTAACTGTAGGGGGGTTGGGCTCTGTCTGTCAGTACACTGATCTCTGCTCCGCCCCCACTGGGGGGCATCAAGGGGTTAAATGTGTTCCCTAGTGTGTGTTCTAACTGAAGGGGGGATGGGACTGTCTAGGGGAGATGACAGATCACTGTCCATACTTTGTATGAACACACGATCTGTCTCTTCTCCCCTCAGAGAACCGTGATCTGTGTGTTTACACACACAGTTTCCAGTTCTCACTGTGTCACAAGTCATTGCGCCCACCGGGCACTCGCATCGGATCCGGAGGCGAGCAGCGGGCGACAGGGCGAAGCGAGGTAACATAAAACGTAAAACTGCGGCGGCTGGTCGGCAAGTGGTTAATTAGTCTGGCAAATATTGGCTTTCTCCAGTTAGCAGGTGTAGATCTAGGATATTTGCAAATCTGAAACAGTTTAACTGAAAAAAACACAGAGCACTGGCTCAGCTCTGGTGCCCCCCATAGCAAGCTGCTTGCTGTGGGGTCACTCGGCAGGAGGGAGGGGCCAGGAGCGCTGGCGAGGGACCTGAGAAGAGGAGGATCTGGGCTGCTCTGTGCAAAACCACTACACACAGCATGTAAATATAGCATGTTTGTTATTTTTAAATGAAAAAAAATGAGACTGTAATATCACTGAATTCCAGGAACATATAAAGGCACAAATAATGAAGCTCTGTGGTAATTAATACATAATTAACCTTTTGCTAACCTTAATACCACACACCCCACCTATGCGTTAAAGAGTGTTTGTGCTGACAGTGCGCTCACTGCATGCTCCCAGCACAGTGACTGAGCTGTGAAAGACAGCTCCTTTTCTCTAGTAATGTTCCCACCTGCTCCCGATCACATGACCACTTTGACAGCCAATCACACTGGTCATGTGATTGGGTAGGCCTTCCCACCCCTTGGGTATAGCAGCCCAGTTAAAGAGATGCTGGATGAAATGTGTGTTTTTTTTAATGCAAACAGTGTAAATAGTTGAATTCGACTTAGTATCAGCCTATTGCAGTCTATGTACAGCAGAGCTCAGAAAGTAAAAGGGAGAAGCCAGGAGCCAGTTAGGTGTGCTGCAGTGCTAGGTGCCATGCTGAAAAGAGAGATAACAGAGGCAGAGAACTGAGCTAATCAGAGTCTGCATCTACTTTTACCATCCAGTCACAGGGTGGGGGCAGAGAAGGGACCTGCAAGTGAAAGTGAAACTTTAGTGGAGAAAGATCAGGTCAGTGCAGTGCTAAACAAGGTTGTGCTGTGGTAGGACAGAATATACAAACTTTTTGGCAGGTAAAATATATTTTATGTATATATTTAATCTGTGTATTTAGCTTAAGTTTACTTGCAAAGCTTAGTGACTCATCTCTACCACCCTACACGCTCTATATGGCCCCATGCAGCATTTCAGTCACAAAGGGTGATTTTGTGCCAAATAGCTGTGATTTCCATTTAGAATGCCCAAATTGTGTCAACATCAGTGCCATGGGTTCAGCCCATATTAATCACTTAAGGTGCACCCTATAGCGGTTTTACTGCTACAGGGCGGCACCTGTGTGCCAGATCACGTATATGTACGTGATCCGAATCTTCCAGGTATGAGGCGTGCATGCGCGCCATCAGAGGCTCGTTTTCACTGTGTAACACACAGTGGAAGCCGATTGGCGGGTGCACGATACCGGATGTCCTCTGGCAGAGAGGCAGAATTGCGATGTAAACATTCTGACAGGATGGAAGGGATGGAATTTGTATCCCTGCACAGCAGGGAATAAATTCCACCTCTTCCCCTAGTAAAAACAACTCACACAGTATAATTAAACACAGGCTAGGCCCATTGTTAATCCTTTGACCACCCTGATGTTAACCCCTTCAGAGTCAGTGTCATTAGTACAGTGACAGTGCATATTTTTTGCCACTCATCACTGTCCCCAAAAAGTGTCAGTTGGAATGTCAGCTGCAATATTGCAATCCCACTATAAATCGCTGATCACCACCATTACTAGTAAAAAATAAATAAATAAGTAAAAATATCCCATAGTTTGCAGACGCTATAACTTTTGCACAAACCAATCAATATACTCTTATTGGGTTATTTTTTTACCAAATCTATATAGCACAAGATATATTGGCCTACATTTATGAAGAAATTCAATTGTTTTCTATTTTTTATTGAATGAGCTTTATAGCAGAAAGTAAAAATGATTGTTTTTTTTTTTTTTACGAAATTGTCAGGCTTTTTTTTGTTTATAGCGGAAAAAATGGTGACCAAATACCACCAAAAGAAAGCTCTATTTATGGGAAAAAAGGGCATACTTTTTTTGGGTATAGAGTTGCATAACCACGCAATTGTCAGTTAACCACCCTGGCGGTATGATTATGTCAGATTTTTGACACTTAAATCTGTCCAAACAAGAGTCTAGTAGACATCATGGGTATGATAAAGTTTGAAACACGAAATCATAAATTATAATATAATAAATAACTATAAATAATTATAACAAATAATATATTATAATAATAAAACAAATTTCCCCACGATACACTATCTCTCAATTCTGCTCTAATTTACTACCACTGTTTTCTAGCTGGTCTAAAACCACTTTTGACATAAAGGGACACTTTTTGGTTGCCATGGACAATCTCAAGTTTCCAGGCAGAAAGAACAGATTATATTTCACCCCTTCCCACCGAGCGTACGCAGATGTGCATACTTGGCTTTCGGGGGTTATACCGGGATTATGCCCGCAGCTGCAGGCATCATCCAAGTACTGTTTTTCGAAAGCAATCAGCTTTCCAGGTATGACAACCGATGCGGCTAAAAGCCGCTCAGCTGTTATACCAGAGGAGCTGGAGGGGACGTCCCCCCTCCCGCCGCTCTTACCGGGCCTCCTGATCCACTGATCCACCGGGAGGCCCGATGACTAATCCACCACCTCTGGCGGCCAGTGACAGTCTTGAATGAAGCTGTGAGTGGCTTCGTTCCAGCCTCCTAATTGTAAACGTGGAAGTAACGTCATGGCGTCACTTCCTGTTTACTTGGCTGCCAGTGGCGCCAGTTTAAAAAAAATATACAGTATTCAGAATCGCGGAAAATGGCGATCTGAATACTTTGAAGTGCAAAGGAGGGATCGGGGGTCTTGTAGACCCCCGATACCTCCATAAAGAGTACCTGTCACCACCTATTACTGTCACAAAGGATGTTTACATTCCTTGTGACAGCAATAAAAGTGATCACATTTTTTTTTTAAACACAATTTATAAATATAAAAATAAATAAGAAAAAAAAATTTTAAAGCGCCCCCGTCACCGCGAGCTCGCGCAGCAAAGAAAACGCATACGGAAGTCGCGCCCGCATATGTAAACAGTGTTCAAATCACACATGTGAGGTATCGCCACGATCGTCAGAGCGAGAGCAATAATTCTAGCACTAGACCTCCTCTGTAACTCAACCTGGTAACCATAAAAAAAATTTAAAACGTCGCCTATGGAGATTTTTAAGTACCGCAGTTTGTCACCATTCCACGAGTGCGTGCAATTATAAAGCGTGACATGTTTGGTATCTATTTACTTGGTGTAACATGATCTTTCACATTATACTAAAAAATAGGGCTAACTTTACTGTTTGGTCTTTTTAAAATTGAAATAAAAGTGTCCCTTTTCCCAAAAAGTTGCGTTAAAAACACCGCTGCACAAATACCGTGTGATATAAAATATTGCAACAATCGCCATTGTATTCTCTAGATTCTGTGCTAAATATATATATATATATATATATATATATATATATATATATATATATATATATATATATATATATATATATATATATATATATATATATATATATATATATATAATGTTTGGGGGCTCTAAGTAATTTTCTAGCAAAAAATACGCATTTTAACTTGTAAACACCAAATGTCAAAAATAGGCTTAGTCATGAAAAGGATAATATAAAAGTTCATGCAGGGCATTGGAAAAAGCACTGGGGACAAAAGGGAGGTGAAATTATTTCATACAGTAATGTAATCTGTAAGATTACAGTGTACTGTATGTGTTATGTTTTGTGTACTTTTTGAATTTGCCGCTGGGTTCCGCCCCCATGCGTCGCGATGCTCGCAGGGAACGGAGCCCGGCACACAGAGCATTGGGAGGAGGACACGGCCCACAGTCACAGCAGGGGGACATCGTAGGATCCTGGGGACAAGGTAGGTATCCTGGACCAGGATCCTGAGATGCAATCCCGAGTGTGGCTCAGGGGTTACCGCTAATGGTACTGAAATTTAACCCCGAGCCACACTTGGGATTACCACCAGGGAGGTGAAAGTATCAGTGTTGTATCGCAAAAAATGGCCTGGTCATAAAGGGGGTAAATTTTTAGGAGGTCAAGTGGTTAAATGTCTATTTGTAAAATAAAGATTTAAAGACTAACACATATAAAATGTCAGTTTAAAGAGATGCTGTCTCTTGACTTGATATCCTTACACATTTTTTTTTTTATTCTACCTACTAGTGTCCTTTCTGTGCAATATATTTTTTTTTTTGTGCAAAGTTATAGGCTCCATAAAATCAGAAGAATCAAATAGTTGAAGGTGTGTTGGATTCTTCTCTTTCCCTGGTTGCCTTCTGCATTGCAAGCCTTTGTCAGGCACTATGTCACCAGGGTATGCCCATAGTTCCTAGCACTGTTTTGTAATATGTAAACTGACAGTGCAAAATCTGTATTTGAGAGCACACTTGTTCAGAGGTAGCACCAACAATAGGCTCCCTGTGTAGGTCAGAACTGCAAACCTAACCCCTAACCTTACCTGTAGGTACAATTAAAAAATAAGGCTTTACTTCCTCTTTAAGGTGGTATGTAAACCGATATATTCTGCCTGAAAGCTTGTGCTTTTGAAAAACAACAAGCTTGCTGGTTGGACCAGATAAAATGATAAAAAAGCCTAAAAATGAAACTAATACAGCCATCACATCTTATAATTGGTAAACGGCAATATAATAATGCTTTAAACTTAGAAATTCAAAAAAGGTCCAATTAAAGATCCAGCTTAGTATATGCAGGTTTTGACTTTATGTTAAAGGTTAATTGGCTCCACCTCTGCAGCTTCTTTCGGTCTATAAGCTGAACAATCACACAAAAACACCTTTTCAATTTACACATACATAAGGTAAGTCAATATTTGTCTACAAATTTAACCACTCATATCTCTGGATCTTGCAAAAGCCTTTACATGCAGTACCATTTTACTGCAATTAAAGAGGTTGTAAAGGTTCATGTTTTTTGACCCTAATTCATCCTATGCATTAAGGTGAAAAAACATCTGATGATTACCGGCCCCTCAGCCCCCTGGTTTACTTACCTGAGCCCTTGAAAGTCCGTGCTCAATCCCGCGCTCGATCGTTGCCCGGGCTTCTCGGCTCTTCATTGGATAGATTGATAGCAGCGCAGCTCTTGGCTCGCGCTGCTGTCAATCAACTCTAATGACGCGAGGGTCGGGGGCGGTGCCGAGTTCTGTAGTCGGCGGCTATGGACGCCGGATACAGGACTTGGGAGCACGCCCGCAAGGTAACCCCCCGGGTGAGCGCTTCCCAAAGGGTGATAAATAAACTAAAGCGTTTTCTGAATTTTGTTAATAAAAAAATTAAATATAAAAATTGTAATGAATGTGGATAAGTATATTGTTTTAGGTCCGTGTAATTGTGTATAATTATTGTGCTTACATGTGCTTCCACTTGCAAAAAAAACAAAATAAAATAAAAATGTGTAAAATATTATAAAAATGTGCAAAATATTACACTCAAATGTGCTTTTACTTGCATAAGCAAAAATAAATTATATGAAAATAAAGTGTATAAAGCTGCACCTTTTTATTAGTGCTACCACTACTAGATAAAATGAATGAAATTGTGAAAAAGGTGCGCTGGATACGCTTAATGCGCTGGATACGCTGTTAAATTGTATTTTTCCAAATTAGTATTGTGCTACCACTACTTAATTGGTTTATATTGAACTTATCGTGAATACATCTTGGCAGATATAATCCGTGATAATAACCTGTCAGTAGTCCTAAGAACGTACCAGGTACAAATACTGCATTATAAATAAAAGGCTGGTATGGAACACAGATGAGGCGAAGAAATCTCAAGTCAAATGATTATCTCCTATATAGATGAAGTTCACCATATGTTGCGATTGCACTCTCTGTCAGCTCACTGTTTATATTGGCAATCCGCTGTTAGTCATCTCCAGTATTATGTTTCAATCATGTAATCAAAACAGAAAAACATTCATTGCGCAATGATCTTTGTTAGCTTTTGGCAGTAAACTAGATACACTCACTTGTATCAATTTGTTGCGAGAGCGCATGGAACAGTCAGCCATCCACCAATATTCTCCTCCTCGCTCTGCTGCAAGTAACACTACGGCACTATGGATGACATCACTAGGCTCCTCCAAACGCGTTGCGTCACATGTCACGTGACTTTATCAAGGGTAGCCATGTGACGGTCGGGTTCCATACTTATAGCATGCCGGTTGCCATAGCGACTTAGGTGGTTGATGAGACATCATACTGAATCTGCGCTTTTACTTTATTAGATTACTTAAAACAACTTTTACTAGATAAAACACTAATCAATATTGCGAACCCTTTCTAATATATTAGAATTAACCTCAAATATAAAATATAAAATATACAATATAAGATGTATAAACACTTCGTTCTTCATATTAGTTAGTATTGCATAACTCCCTCTAGTGGCAAAACATATGGTTACAATTAGTTCCCTAACTTTACATAGGTAATGCTTAATGCTGCTCCCTCTAGTGGCAAGACATATGGTTAGAATTAGTTCCATAGCTATACATAAGTAATACTTGAATTCTGCTCCTTCTCAGTTATCCTTGCATATACATACATGTGAAGGCTGCTAATGCACATGACTACATATTTAAACTCCTGTTAAATAAATATACAAACAATTAAAAATAGTATAACAGAATTATTTTTACTGTATCATTCCCGTCTGTTATACCTATCCTATTACCAATTTTTTGTGATGCTATACAATATTCTTGATAACTATATGGCTAGTGTTATGGGGTATTGGTCTACTAGCTAAAAAAAATAAAAATTATTTAAAAATTATTAAAAACATTTTCTATTATTCTTTAAAAATCCCTTAAAATATTTATGTCATAAAAATGTTTTTAAAACTAGCTTTGAAATATTAAAAATCTGAAATAAAACAATTAAGGTCAAACTCAATATTTAGGCCTTTAGGGGTAAAAGTATCTGTCTCAAATATCCATCTGGACTCACTTTTACTAAGTTCTTTTATTTTATTGCTTCCTCTCAAATGGGGCTTGTACCTTGACACAGGATTTTTATTGTGGTGGGAGGCAAAGTGACGTGACACACTGTGTTTTGGGAACCCAGTCTTAATGTTCTGTATGTGTTCCCCTAACCTCTTCCACATGGGGCATTTGGTTCTTCCTATATATTGAAGGGAACATGAACACTGCAACATGTAGACCAGTGTTTCTCAACTCCAGTCCTCAAGGCGCCCCAACAGGTCATGTTTTCAGGACTTCCTTCAGATGAAACAGCTGTGGTAATTACGAAGGCAGTGAAACTGATCAAATCACCTGTGAAAAATAATGGCAAGCCTGAAACCATGACCTGTTGGGGCGCCTTGAGGACTGGAGTTGAGAAACATTAATGTAGACTACCCCTTCCGTCCTTCACGAAATGAAGTCTCAGATCTTATACTCCTTTTTTATGCTGGTTGACACAAAGCTTGTACATTTTTGTCCTCCCAGGTTGGTATTTAGACACGCAAAACATCTTTTACAGGGATAGAATCCCTTACCCTGGAAGAAGGATAATTCTGAAATCCTCTTTGGGGGATCCATAATGTTTTTCGCTATCTTGTCCCTCAGTGTGGGTGCCTTTCTGTAAACTATAAAGGGCTTTTCGGGTAATATACTATTCAGAAGTTTGTCTGCCTTGAGAAGTGGCCAATATTTAGCAATGATCCGTTCCACATCCTTGAGGAGCCGAGACAGCCGCTGAGGGACCCCAGAAGACGAGGATTGGGGCCACTCTGTGCAAAACGAGCTGCACAGTGGAGGTAGGTATGACATTTTTGTTGTTTTTTTTTTTTTTTAAATTGAAGCTTTAGTATCACTTTAACTTTTGCTTATGCCTTTTTCTTTATATGCGTAGCATAAATTGCTAGCTTGCAACAGTTTAACTTGACAATGACATTGTCGAAAGCTGACTAAGAGAGAGAGACATGTAAATGTTGGTAGCAAATTTACTTGAAAACTGTCACGTTGGAGTTGTGCTTATAATGGGTAAAGCGTTTAGGAAAATGCTCATTCAAAAAACATTGCATTAGGAATACGTACTTTAAATATTACAGATTTAGAACACAAATTTAAAATTCCTACTCTAATCTGAAAAGCTGGAAGACAGAGAAGCACAGAAAAGTTCTAGGAAATGGACTCTGTATGGCTTTCCATAAAAGCTTGGGTATGGAAATCTTGCAGCTATATATCAGCAGTGACAGGTAGGGTTATATACTGTATATTTAAGAGTAGTATGCTGTCAAACAGCTGTGTGGATGGCCAGAAACACCGTAGACCTGTGCTTCTGCACTGTGCCATGAAGCTATACCATATACAACTATGCAGCTTTATTGAGAATTGTAAATATTTGCTTACAGTTCACAGTTCCCAGATTTTTATTCCTGTAACCTTTTCCAGCACCTTAGATAAGGGAGTAAGCTGGTGGTCCTATTTCTGATCATTATTCTTCCCTTTTCTTGATTTAGTGATTCTTTATTGCTCATATTTCTGTCAGCTATATTCTCTGGTTAGGGATTTAATAGCAATAAAAAATTGTCACTATAATATGTTACCCAATTTATTCTCCTGCAAGTACTATATATCGTACAGGTTTAATCTCTGCTGACCATTGACAAAGTTTGTGTAAAAAAAAAAATAAAGTACAAGAAAACTAGAGATTTTTCTGTTTAAAAGTTTCCATGACACTTGCACACTGATAGCAGCCATGGCTGCAGATTACTGCAGATTAAACCATCAGTCCAGATTTCTAGAAAGGCTAGAACTCTTGTTAGAAAATGAATGCAAGCTTGAATTTTAATAAAATTCATGGGAGCCACTTAGCTACTAATGCTTTTCAGCAAATCTTGAAGTTGTGATTAAAACTAACCGCAGTAAGAATCTAGACAGCACCTCACATGGTCAGTGGGAGTGTACTTCCTCTGTTCTTACTCATTATTTGTGTCAGTTGTCACACATCATATTTAAACTTTAAAGACAACTTTAGATCTTATTGGCAGAAACTCCTTGGTGCTGAGTTCTTTTCACAGCCAAAATGCACTGGGATGGACTGGAGCCCAACAACAATACCTGGATGAACACTCGATGTACGCCGGTGGCCTAGCAACATGACAGGGATCTACTGCTCCCAGTGATCGGGAGCAGTGATCTCTGTCATGTTCTAGTGAGCCCATCCCCCCTACAGTTAGAACACACTGAGTTGACCCCTTGATCACCCCCTAGTGTTTAACCCCTTCCCTGCCAGTGACATTTAAAAAGTAATCGGTGCATTTTTATAGCACTGATCGCTGTATAAATGTCAATAGTCCCAAAATAGTGTCAAAAAGTGTTCGATCTGTTGGCCTCAATGTCGCAGTCACGATAAAAATTGCAGATTGCCGTCATTACTAAAAAAGCAACGTTCATAAAGACATGGATGAGCGAGTTTGGGGTGGAGGAATTTGACTGGCCTGCATAGAGTCCTGACCTCACCCCGATAGAACACCTTTGAGATGAATTAGAGCGGAGACTGCAAGTCAGGCCTTCTCGTCCAACATCAGTGCCTGACCTCACAAATGCGCTTCTGGAAGAATGGTCAAACATTCCCATAGACACACTCCTAAACCTTGTGGACAGCCTACCCAGAAGAGTTGAAGCTGTTATAGCTGCAAAGGGTGAGCCAACTCAATATTGAACCCTACAGACTAAGACTGCAATGCCTTTAAAGTTCATGTGTGTGTAAAGGCAGGCATCATAATACTTTTGGTAATATAGTGTATGTTTATTATCATAGGTGGAAGTTCGGTGGATAACAAAACTAAATATAAATTACACATATACTTATCAATAAATTATAACACATTAATCAAGGCATGAATGCAATGGAAGGGTGGGGTCCACCATGACCATGGTAATTGAAATGAGGCAAAATATTGAGTAGATTATATTTAAAAAAAGATCTAAGCCTAGTAATTATTTTTCAATTACTAACAGAGGACCTTCAAACCTCTATCCCCCCCCAAAAAAAGTTTTGCCTTTACATGCAGTTTTCTATTTTTTCTTATTCTAATATCCAGCCATCATATGGACCTATTGGTTTCTTTTCACTTGATCAAGCACCCCTTATCCCCTCAAAGCCTTCAACATTTTATAAACAAGGTTTTTATTTTTAATATGCATATTTATTCAATATTATCTGGTGAAACAAGCTTGTACATTATATTCTTTCATGTAAAAATGTATCTTAGATTAGGATGTTCCTGATGTATTGAAGTCTTCACTAAAACAGTAGAGTATTTTGCCTTACATAAATGCATTTAAAAGATTGATTGTACATTCTTGGCTATTATTTATTGTGTGAGATTATAAGTAATAACAAGTGCTATCTAACTTGACAAGTTTATACAGTTTTGGAAAAGCAATGTTCTAGCTTTTTAGTCACAAGCTGGGTTTTAAAGATCACGTTATGCTTCAAAAATGAAATATGTGTACAGGACAGTATAGGACATCTTATCACACTACTTCCAGATGTTAAAGAGACTACATTTACTTAGTACATCTGAAAATATAACCACTCATATACCTTGACACATTTCACAGAAAAGAAAAAAAAAAGCCATACAAAGAGCATTGGTAGTGGGCAATCCACGGCAACCAATCATATTTCGAATTACTGAAGTCACACCAGCTACAGGATGAGTTTTAATTGGTTGGTATGGTTGATGCACATTGGGCATTGTCATTTCTTTTGAAACATTTTACTGAATACATCTGGAAGCTTATCTTATAAAATCTTTATATGCAGGGGAGGATTTAAAGTACTGTATGTGCTCCCACTGGCCCCTTAAGATGTCGGATAAAACAGATACTTGAAATCTCTGTGTTATAAAATATTAACTCTTTGTTTTATCCTTGCGTGTTTTATAACAATTTATTTATTACAAAAGATAATGCCCATAAGAAAATACACAGAAACATTAGATAGCAGGGTTTTCCCAAAAGGAAAAAGCACAACATGCAGTCAATCAAAACATGGCAAAGTAAAACACAAATTTGATGTACACCTTACAGTCAAGAGCAGATTAGTAGTTAATACATTCAATAAAATCCAAGCAGATATAAAAAACAAATTAATGCAGAACCTATTTCAATAGGCAAGCACCTTAATATTTGATAACAAATTGCTGTCTTCCCTTGGATATCAGCACTCAGACTGAGAGGGGAAGAGTCAACAAGAGTCAGGTTCTCCCCTAATGATCACGTGCTTACAGGAAATGTAGCAATAGGAGAGGAGAACCGAGTGGCAGAAGGATAACATATTACTCTGCTGCTACTCTATTTGTGTCCAGTCAGCAAACTGGGGTTTACTTCTTAAAGCAGAACTTGTAGGGAAATTGCTTACGTGCTTCCCATTTCAGCAAAGGTGGCACCAACCAGCAATGATGCCTGTAGGATAATACCACACATAGCTGTTGGCCCATTAATGTAATTAAAGGGGATGTAAACCCTCGTGATTTTTTCACTTTAATGCATCCCCTGGCAGTCACCGGCCCCCCAGCCCCCCGTTTTACTTACCTGAGGCCCTTCATCTCTTCGGTGGGGACGCGCTGTCCCTCTCTCCATGGGGTCACAGCTCTTGATTGGATAGATTGATAGCAACACAGTCATTGGCTCCCGCTGCTGTCAATCAAATCCAATGCAGCGGTGCCAGGGGTGGGGCCGAGTCCGGCATTTGTGTCTGTGGACGCAAATGCTGGACTCGGGAGCGCACCCACAAAGGCAACCCCCTCGGGAGAGCGCTTCTCTTAGGGGGTTAGCTGATGCGGGGAGGAGCTGCGATAGCCACCGGGGGACCCCAGAAGAGGATGATCGGGGCCACTCTGTGCAAAACGAGCTGCACAGTGGAGGTAGGTATGATATGTTTGTTATTTAAAAAAAAATAAAAAACGATCCTTTACAATCACTTTAAGGTTATTAAGATTCCAACAGAATATTCAAATAAAGTATTCAGAGCTCCCCAGCAGCATCTCAGTGATATAGAGAATAAAAAATGGGCATTACATGATACAAATGCATCAGCCTGAATCTACAGCTGTTTGACATTGCTGAGGGAATAAAAACATCAAACGGGTAAGTAAGAATGTTCACATACTTATTCCTGTAAATGTGCTATGGTTTAACTGCAACCAAACTGTGTTTCTTCTGCAGTGAAAGTGGTGGAAGTTAAGATTTTGATTATGCTATCTGGCAGGTAAAACAGCATTCATTTAGGTGTAGCGCACTATGATACTTTCCAAAATTTCCACTTTAGGTGGGGGGGGTGGGGGTGAAGTTGTTCCTCCTCAGAGACATTAAGGTCTATTTTTTAGTACATAAACTTTAAAGAACAGTCTGCATACAGACTTCATAGGGGAAACGAAAAAGAAGATAAATAAGAAAATATAAATTACAGATTATCCTAAACAAGTGGCCAAACCATCACAGTCCCTGTTCCTCCTGTCTTCTTCTGAAGCCCTCTGTCCAATCATTGGAACATTATCAGGAGCACTTGAATATAGCAATGCTGCACCGGCAACACACAGTCCTGACAAATAATAGCGTATGCTTTTAAAAGACATCTAGTTACACTTTAAATCAAGTATTGATATTTTAGTTCTGTGTATTTACCAGCATATATTACATTTAACCTCCAGCTGTGGACAAAAAAAAAAAGTTACAATGATCCAACTCTCGGGTCTTCCTCAGCAACGGGTGCTGGCTTTAAAGTGGTTGTAAACCCACGAAAAAAAAAAAACCCTGCAAGACAAAGGCATAATGAGCTAGTATGCAAAGCATACTAGCTCATTATGAAATACTTACCTTAGAACGAATTCCCCGCAGCGGTCCCGGCACACTGCTCTAGCTGGCGACATGTCTCCCGGAGTTATTTCCGGGTATCACAGGCTCCAGTCCTGTGATAGGCTGCAGCCGCGATGATGTCACTCCAGCGCATGCGCACAGGAGCCACCGTTAACAGCACATCAGCTGAAGAAACTGCACGCTCGGTCCGTTTCTTCAGTGGGCATGCGCCGATGATGTCGACACATGCTGATACAGGAGATATCTGCTATACTGTGTATAGGCTTACCTGTAGTCAAAAGTGGTCTGTAAGGGTTTACAACCACTTTAAGAGCTCATTCTGCTTAGCATTAATGGCAAAAAGGAAGGACAAAGCCACATTTCCATAAGGTCTCACCATAAAGGTTAATCAAAGCAGTTGGCTTCTGATATAGTCCCTCCCCTAAGCCATGCCCCTCCATTGTCATGTTGAGGAAAATTTGCACAGGCTAAAGATTGGGTGGTGTTTGTTTTTTGCATATTTTTTAAGGTATGTCTATTTTTTTTGTGTTCTTATTAATAATGCACAATTCCAAATATACTGTATACTATGATTTCAGATACATGATTAATAAATTCTGTAATTTCAGTTAAGTGCAGATACTTCCTTATTTCTAGTCTACAATACTAGTATAAAAGTTAGCCATTGAGTTCTATTTTTAATCTTTATATGTAAAAAAAAGTTCTGTTTGGGCTTTCAGAAATCTGTTTTTTTACAAATAAACTAGTTTTAGCTGGAGACCACACTGGACTGATTTATACGGTCACTAGATGGTGGATGGTTCCTTGGGGAATCCTTGGGGAATAAGGAAGGGATTGCTTACAATGGGTTGACCCCGATGGTGCATGGTGATGATGGACCCCATAGGGGGTTTGGGTTTTTACCTTTCTGGTCCGTCAAATCTGTTGTTTCAGTGAGAAGTACTTGAATGAGTACTGAGGAGCGCCTGTTGTCCGGAATGAATGTGTAGTGCCACCCCCATGAGAGCTGCTGGAAGATGACTGACCCTAAAGGTTGCCCTGACCTTGCAAGCCTCCTGACACCTCTGACACCCTGGGTTTGGATATATTTCAAAGCGATAGTACAACCAGACTGTGGCAAATTAACAAGTATTTTACTTAGGTTTCTTGAAGCAGATAAGAACAAGACTGACTTAGGCAGATATCTTTCAGTGTTTAACTCTTACCCTTGGTAAATATGCAAAGGGTATGTAATGCAAAGAAAATCACAACAAGTCAAACAGTACTAAAAAGTAGGTCCTGAAAGAACCTATAACCCCATGTATAAAAGGGAAGAGAAAGACCTTTAATTTCAGACTGATTCTTTAAATCCTGATGCCACGGGCCCAACAAACTTGTGACATTATTATAAAACAACAGGTTACAGGAAATGCAACAATTAAACTATGAGTATAGTTCCCCCTAATGTGTACAAATATTGTGCACAGAGTCCTTTAAGTGGGGGGAGAAGAGGAGAGTGGAGGAGTCCTTGTGATGTAGATGTTCAGCATCTTCAGCTAGTTCAACAATGGCTCAGAAAGATTGCTGTGCAATGGTGACCAGCAACAGAAAATAGCATGTGCAAAGTGTTTCCTTTTTTAGCTTTAATGTAAAGAGATGGGATAAAGGTGTCTGCATGCAGTGTCTTGTAGGGTGTACACAATGTGGGCATCTGCCCACTCACCAATCCTGATGATATCAAGGCACAAGGGAATAGGATGTCCCAGAACAAGCTCTTGAAGAAACTGAAACCAGTGAAGGGTGCCTGGCCATGCACCTAGCGATGCTGGGATTCAACTGGGTTTGTATCAGTGACCCCCAACAGTTACTCAATCGACAGGGAGCTGACATTGGTGGATCTGCTTGCTCACTCGCTGTAGACTCTCCATGCTGCCTAGGCCACAGCGTCTGCTCGCATCATCCAGAGCAGCAGGGTCCCAAGTTATTTATGTCCTCATCCAGCATTCTTCTCTCTCTCCCAACTGTCTGGAATTTGTAATCTGTAGCAGTCTGGCTCTAATGCAAATCCTGACTCATCAGACCACATATCCCAAGATCCCTTGCTCTCAGCTGTGGTCACTGTTTGCTCTGCATTCAGGAGATGATGACACAGAGTCCAGGCTGAGCACTAGATGTAAACAGGCTCACTGCAGCTGGTTTTACAGAATGTCCCACAATGACACATGGCAAAGTTAGCCAGCATCTGGCTATATATGCAACTCTTGATGTAGGATTACAATTATTTATTGAGAGTATAAAAACATATAAAACAAGCCAACATGTTTCAGAGGAATTACCTCCCCCTTTTTCAGGGCAATCATGTGAACATAAAAGTATACAATCAGTATTTACAATGGGTATGTACCAGAAAGCAAATGCTTAAAGACAAAAATGCATATATATGTGATGTTTTGCATATTTTTTAAGGTATGCCTATTTGTTTTGTGTATCTTATTAATAATTCACAATTCCAAATGTATACTATGTTTTTTGGTAAATGAATAATGATATATGTATTTTCAGTAAAGTGCAATACTTTCTCGTTCCTAGTCTACAGCATTAGTTGTGTAAATGTTGGCCATTGAATTCTATTTTTAAATTGTATATGTAATTTTTGTTTTATATATTGTTCGGGCTTTCAGAATTCTGTTATTTTACAAATGGCATGATAGCTTCCCACTGAAGTGCTATTCATTTCAGCAGATTCTAGTCAAACATTGTTTTCTGCGAGTGAAAGACAGTTAAGTGACCTGGCACTCACAAAGTTCATCAATTAAAATATTGCAGGCAAAACTTCATCTCTGTTGTGCGCTGACAGCACCGTTTAACATAAATAAGAAAACTGGTCACATATTTTGTTTTCAAAATTACACATTTTCATTTGATGTTTGTTCCGGGCAGTATGTATTTTTAAAGTTAAGCACTCTTCAATCTGCATAGTAGAATTTTTCCATTAACCTTTAATGGAAATAACCAAATTGATGGAGTATTTGTGGTTGACAGAACTGCATATAATTTACCCATTGTAGATAATTTGTGTTTCAGTCAATATCAGTTAAAAAGATTGCTGTTATCCTGTGCTATAGTTAGTGACTGACGAGGAACTGCAGGCTTAAAAAGTGTCATCAGTTGTTAAAAGGAACCAATCCTTAGCCTAATACAGCAGTACATTTTTCTGTAAACATGTCCTAACATAATGTAGGAAATGAGAAAAGAAATAGGAGAGCTGGGCCAGCACAGACAGTAATTGGACATTCCCAGAAGAGAAGAGGGCTATAATGTGCAGGTAGGGAGGGCCGTGCTATGGAGGATACTTTCTGGAGTGTCAATTCCCTTTGCAAGTTCAGAGGTCCATTGAAAGTAAAAAAAAAAAAAAAGATTCTAAATTGGTTAAAATAAATATTACTAGGCTCATAAAAGGTTTACATTAAACACAATTTTTTTTATTTTCCCAAACAAGATTTATTGAGAAAAAAAAATATTTTTTTGCACATAAAGTATAAGCATAGAGCAATTAGATGATCATACAATCAGTGTTTTGTAGGAATTAGCATAAGAAATATTACAGATAATATATTAAACGAGAAAGTGCAGCGCTAAATTTATATGAAGCATATAGGATCTCTACAAGAATGGGATCCTACCATGTGACTTAACTTAAATTATTGAGCAAAATATCAAATAACAAAAAAAGTCCAATAATAAAACAAACAGCATATATTGTAAATGCTTGTGAAAAAGGAAAAGATCTGAAAAAAAAAAAAAAAAAAAAGTCCAAGCAGGAATAATTAATCCATAAGTAGATACAACAAAGCACCCATCCAAGAGAAATGTGAAGAAAAAAACGCCAATAGATGATCCACCATGAAGTGAGTATATAGATACCGGACGGCGATGACTGCTATTATGGCAGTCTTGCCCAGCATAGGGATTAGGGTCTCCCAAAACCAAGGATGCAATACAGGACCAGCAGCTTTAACAGTCGGTCGTTACAGTTCTTTTGAGCAAAACAACATCAGCTTTTGCTAAACTACATGGGACACAATGACACCATACATCCAGCTCAGGCTTCCAATAGAAGAGAAGCTTCAGGAACCCCAGTGAAAAAATATAACCAATTAGACACAGGATACTTCACCATCTTTCAGTTTTGTAACCAAATAGTTCCGTGTGTACGCTCCATCGGACAAACTTTTTCGGTTTTCATTGGACTAATGTTGGCTGTGCAAACTTTCCAGCAACAAAAGTCCTATGGTGCAAAATCCTAACGTGTGTACACAAGTTCATAGAAGTTTAGTCCCTTTAGTTTTTTTTTTGTTCAGATCTTTTCCTTCTTCACAAGCATTTACAATATATGCTGTTTGTTTTATTATTGGACTTTTTTTGTTATTTGATATTTTGCTCACTAACTTATGTTAAGTCACATGGTAGGATCCCATTCTTGTAGAGATCCTATATGCTTCATATATATTTAGCGCTGCACTTTCTCGTTTAATATATGTTTTGAAGTTAGATACTGGACTTTTAGAGTGCTGGCAGCTTTCGATTTTCTTTTGTCATTTTTTTTCTTTGTTCTTGGTTTCTGAGCGCAGCTTTTACCCTTCTGGGTTTTTTATATAATATTACAGATAAACCAATTTGCTAACCAAGAAGCCAACATTGTAGACAAGGAAGGCAGCATATGTCGAGGATCTGACAATAAACAAGTAACTGTGAAATCCCAAACAAAAAATGAGGGTATTTGAATAATTCACAAGGAGAAAAAAAAGGGGGGGGGGGTAAATAAGTGTAAAACATATCTGTTTGAGGGAGGAGGATTTGTAAAGGGTATAGAAAGTGCAAAAAGGAAATTAGGAACAATGGCCAATGTGACTCTCCTAGTATAGGCTAAATCGATAGCTGAGTATACAATGGTGTAGATTTGGCGCCATTCCTCTAGCTAAAAAACATTTAAAAACATAAAAACTTTGGGTCCTGTACTTTAACCAAAGATCTGTGGGGGGACCTTACAAAAACAGGTGTAAAAAACACTAGAAACTAAATAAATGAAATAATGGCCTCCCTTGGAAAAAATAAACACTCCACTCTGATACTGTGATGGAATGTGTTGTTTGTAATGGTCAGTGGTGCAATAATGATGCCAACAAGCCCAAATAGTTGTGAATTGTGGATGGGGAGTCCTTTGCCAAACACTAAATTTTTCTATTACTTTACCAAAGCAATGGAACAAAAGAATTCTGATCATTAACCAAAAAAAAAAAAGAACCATGTAGTTAATGTATCACTTCTATTTCAATACAGCTGCCAAAATCATATGGTTACTCTTAAAATATGGTATCTTGGATGGCAAGATTAACTAACACACTTCCTCTTAAATTTTTACTGTCAAATTTGTGTGTCACATCAAACTTATTGTTGAATACATGAATGTACCGTGATCTAAAGCTTGGGTTTCACAGCGCAATGGCATTCCTTGTAGAACCATTAGAGCAAAATGCATTTATTTTAATGTACACCATCCATGAGCACAAGAGAATATTTATCATAGTGATAGAATATTTCATAAAGACAAATTGGAACCTCCAATCTGTGGAGGTACAACTGGTTTGAATCAGTCAATGGCACTTTCACACTTGCTGTAATACAGATCATTTTCCACACATTGAATTCATTTATCAAATATCATATACGAAAGAACACAGACAAAAGGGTGTAGTGATAGCACACCTGTATACAGGAAAGGTCCCATCATGGCTATTAGCCACTCAACAGACATATGGGCTTAGTTATGTATCATCATATTTTATCATATTCTGGCCACAATTATTAACACTGGGCATAAATCTTCAAGGTTTGACTGCATTAAGTTAATCCCTTAACATACGATGTCCTGGAATTGCCATTATGTTGTTCTAAACTTCCAAAAAAAGTCACGAACGTAAACGTTTGGCTTTATCTAAAATGATACTTGATGTTATGTAATGTAAAACTAGAATCCAAGCATGTACAAAAAGTCACATTATATACCAATAATCATGAAGTCCTCATCTGTTCCATGATTCCAAGTCTCTTAATAAGATTATTAGATAAAACACTATAATTGCATTTTTTCTTTCAAGCTCTTTCATGCATCATTATAAGCAATGTTACAGCAAATGAACAGTAAAACTTTCTGTTTCCCATTAAGGTTTCCAAGAAGACTTCATAAGTTTATAGAGTAGTTACTTTTGCTTTTATTTGTTGTTTAATAGGATTATTATTTTAATTATTTACAGGCTACCAAGTATGCACATACATATGCAATATACAGTATGTTATGATGTGGATGTGACTACTAGTTAAAGGGTAACTTAACTTTTGGAGTAAAAAATACAGAAAATAAAACATATATACAGTATATAGAATTGCCACACAAACATTGTAATGTTGTAATTTAAAGTGGTTCTAAAGCCAAAATGGTTTTTACCTTAATGCATTCTATTTAAATGGGTTGTAAAAACAGAAGGTTTTTTATCCTAATGCATTCTATGCATTAAGATAAAAACCCTTTTGTGTGTAGCAGTCCCCCCAGCAACCCCAGATTACTTACCTGAGCCCCTTCTCTCTTCAGCGATGTCCATGAGTGTCTAAGCCGTCCGGGATACTCCTCCTGATTGGCTGAGACACAGCAGTGGTGCCATTGGCTCAGCCAGTCAGCCAGCCAATCAGGAGAGAAAGGGGGCAGGGCTGGGGCTCCATGTCTGAATGGATACATGGAGCACTGACTCAGCTCAGGTGCCCCCATAGAGAGCTGATGGCTGAGGGGGCACTCGATAGGAGGGAGGGGCCAGGGGCAGCAAAGAGGGACCCAAGAAGAGGAGGATCTGGGCTGCTCTGTGCAAAACCTACTGCACATGGGAGGTAAATATAACATGTTTGTTATTTAAAAAAAAAAAAACAAGACTTTAGAATCACTTTAATGTAAAAAAACTTCTGTGTCGTAGAATTTCCCCCCCATCTTATACTTACCTGAGCCCACTCCCAATCCAGCACTTTGCATGGGAGCAGAGGCTCTCCTGGCTCTGCCCCTCCTCATTGGGCAGATTGATAGCAGGAGGAGCCATTCGCTCCCGCTGCTGTCAATCAAATCCTGTGACGAGAGAGTGGGAGACGGGGCCAAGCTGCCCTGTCTGTATCAATAGACGCAGACAGGGCAGCTTAGGAGCAAGTCTACATGAGTGCTCCCGAGTGCCATCAGGAGACCCAAGCAGAAGAGGATCGGATCTGCTCTGTGCGATAAAGAAGAACTAAAGATTGCAGTACTTAACTCTGCTTCAATGGTCTGATGCCTGCAAGATCCCTCTCTGGCACTGGGATCTTCTCCTTGGCTTCTTCTGGGTGCTAGTCTTCAGCTGTCTTGACAGGCCTGCGGGAGATGATGTCCCTCCTGTGTATGCATCAGAGTACAGTCATCCCATCAGACAGGCATTGTGCCAAAATGTAAATTGAGCTGCACATGTTCAGCTCAAAGTACATTCTACAATTAACTGCAAAGAGGCAGGTAGGTTTATTTTATAGCAGAAGAGACATATTGGAGTTGATTTACTAAAATTGGAGAGTGCAAAATCTGGCAAAGCTCTGCATAGAAACGAATCAGCTTCCAGGTTTTTTTGTCAAAACTTAATTGAACAAGATGAAGTTAGAAGCCGATTGGCTACTGTGCACAACTGCACCAGATTTTGTACTCTCCAGTTTAAGTAAATCAACCCCCTGTAAGTCTCTTCTGCAATAAAGAGCTTGCCTGTTTTTATTTCTTTTGTTTCGCTTTAAGGCTTCATGTACACATAGCCTATTATGACTGCCGGCTGCAGGAAAGAAAAAAACGTGGCAAAATCGTGCCAGGATTTTACCATGTTTTTTGCACCCGGCGGTCAAAGTGTTCCTATCCTTAACGCAATTCTTCTGCGTTCAGGAGAGGAAGGTTGAACTTTCCCTTACTGAGAGCAGCTCTTAAACGATGCTAAAAGCCTATGGGAGTTATTTACGAAAGGCAAATTCACTTTGCACCACAAGTGCACCTGGAAGTACAGTCGCTGTAAATCTGAGGGATAGATCTAAAATGAGGGGAAGTTCTGCTGATTTTATCGTCCAATCATGTGCAAGCTAAAATGCATTTTTTTATGCTCCTTGCATGTCCCCCTCAGATCTACAGCGACTGCACTTCCAAGTGCACTTTTAAGTGCACTTGCAGTGCACTCATAGTGCAAAGTGGATTTGCCTTTCGTAAATAACCCCCTATGTATACATGGCTTTTATGGAGTTGAGTTTAGGAGCTTTGGCAAAAAAACGCCAAAAGCTCCTAAATTCAAGTTTAGAACCTGTAGTGTACATGAAGCACTAGGCATGCTTGAGCCAGGTTCTGCGCCCAGACCTTTTTTATTTTGGTTTAAATGGCTCATTTTATTTATTTGTGGATACATTGTGTTACAGAGCTAAAGAGTAAGAAGTCCTAAGGCTTTAAATAACTCAAGCAAAATGCATCCATCTGCTTTTTCTCCACATGCTCCTGATTGATGGGCTATACAGTTCAGTATTTGCTTTGTATATGAAGCTGCCAGCACAGTGCATTATGTTTTTTTGTTTTTGTTTTAATAATCATATATTATGGCTGGTGGCAAATGAGAAGAGCTTGTGAAGGAGCACTTTTATTCATTCATGCATAGAAAAAAACAAACATTTTACAATATTCTTTGGAGTTCAACTAAAATGGTAAGATAAGGGGTGACTAGCCTGCAGATAAGGCAGTTTTATTGCTTTTATCTGTCAATATCCGTGGGCAATCATATGAGACCAGACCAAGGTCAACCAACATCTATCCGGATACTGAAGAGACAGAGTGCCAAGTTTATGTGCAGATCAATGTACATTCTACAAATAACTGCGAAGAGGCAGGTAGGTTTATTTTTTTGCAGAAGAGACATATTGGGGTCTGGTCACTACTGTGGACAGATCAGTAATAATCTGGCAAACTAAACCTAGGCCGGGAAGGAATTTTTAGTATTTAGAAAATGTAAAACCTCAGAGATGTGTGCAATTTAATACCTGGGACAATTTTTATTGTTTCACACTGTGCTAATTTATGTGGTAAAATAGATGTAAACTGAATGATGTTTTTTTTTTTTGTATCATAAACATTAGTAATATTTTATAAAATACATATTTTCACAATTTTTTCATCCTTTTTTGTAACTAAGGCTAGCCATACATGGTTCAATTCAAACCGTTAATGGGCAGGCTGAATGTTCCAAGTTGATCAATCGATCAATTTGGGTACAACCAGCCTGCTGGATTCTCTTGCAATTATCGCTAGTGGCTGTTGGAGCTGCTAACGATAATCGCTGTCTTCTCCCTGCGGGGATGGCTTCCCTACCCCGCACCAACCCCCCCTCACCTTTAGAAGACAATGGCCCAGCAGGAGAGATTCCCGCATCAACACTATCTGTGTTGATGGGGGAATCAAGCTAATTTCTTTCCTGCAACCCATGGTTGCAGGAAAGAAATTCACTCCGTGTATGGCAGGCCATAGTGTCGATGTTTTACTGCAGCCTTTTTGAAGCCACTTCCTGTCTACATGTATGTACCCAAGCAATGGCCGCATGGCATTTCTCAGGGAGGATTTCCTGATGGTGTTAACAGTGGGTTATTATAGCCACTTGTAGTCTCCTTTGGGTGCCCATGTGATAGGGTGACAATGCAGAAATATAACTTAGAAACAGAGACATATATTTTTAACCCAAAAGTAGTAAGTGCCTAAACAAGAATCTTCATGGCAGGATCACCAGATCTTATTTTTTTTAAAGCTGCAGATTTTAAAATATTGAAAATTACTTTTCAAATTACATTAGCAATATATAATGTATATTATATTATATAATATATATATATATATATATATATATATATATATAATTATATTATATGAAATTTAAATAATTGAATTTATATCCACTTTAGTATATTTACATCTACTAATATATTGCTTACTCCCTATGACTACGAAATTGATTCAGTAATGTTTTTCTTTTTGTAGATGAAAAGATGTCATTATAGTTAAAAATGAAACAACCCCAATCCTATTTGTACTAATAGTCTTATAGTGACTGTAAAGTCACATTGTTAACGTCCTTATATATCAGTTACAGTGTCTTGAAAAAGTATTCATATCCCTTGCAATTTTCCACATTTTGTCATGTTACATCCAAAAACGTAAATATATTTTATTGGGATTTTATGTGATAGCCCAACACAAAGTGGCACACAGTTGTGAAGTGGAAGGAAAGTGATAAATGGTTTTCCAATTTTTTTACAAATAAAAATATGAAAAGTGTGGCGTGCATTTGTATTCATACCCCCAGAGTCAATACTTTGTAGAACCACCTTTTGGTGCAATTACAGTTGCAAGTCTTTTTGGGGATGTCTCTACCAGCTTTGCACATCTAGAGAGCTCAAGCTCTGTCAGATTGGATGGAGAGCATCTGTGAACAGCCATTTTCAAGTCTTGCCACTGATTCTCAATTGTATTTAGGCCTGGACTTTGACTCGGCCATTCTAACACATGAAGATGATTTGATCTAAACCATTCCATTGTAGCTCTGGTTGTATGTTTAGGGTCATTGTCCTGCTGGAAGGTGAACCTCCGCCTTAGTCGCAAGTCTTTTGCAGACTCCAACAGGTTTTCTTTTAAGATTGCCCTGTATTTGGCTCCATCATCTTTCTATCAACTCTGACCAGCATCCCTTTCCCTGCTGAAGAAAATCATCCCCACAACATGATGCTGCCACCACCATGTTTCACGGTGGGGATGGTGTGTTCAGGGTGATGTGCAGTGTTAGTTTTCTGCCATACATAGTGTTTTGTTTTTAAGCCAAAAAGTAAAATCTGGTCTCATCTGACCAGATCACCTTCTTTCACATGTTTGCTGTGTCCCCCACATGGCTTCTCACAAACTGAAAATGGGACTTCTTATGGCTTTCTTCCAACAGTGGCTTTCTTCTTGCCACTCTTCCAAAAAGGCCAGATTTTTGGAGTGCACAACTAATAGTTGTCCTGTGGACAGATTCTCCCCACCTAAACTGTGGATCTCTGCAGCTTCTCCAGAGTTACCATGGGCCTCTTGGCTGCTTCTCTGATTAATGCTCTCTTTGACCAGCCTGTCAGTTTAGGTGGACAGCCATGTCTTGGTAGGTTTGCAGTTGTGCTATACTCTTTCCATTTTCAGATGATGGATTGAACAGTGCTCCGTGAGATGTTCAATGCTTGGGATATTTTTTAACCTAATCCAGCTTTAAACTTTTCCACAACTTTATCCCTGACCTGTCTGGTGTGTTTCTTGGCCTTCATGATGATGTTTGTTCACTAAAGTTCTCCAACAAACCTTCACAAGGCTTCACAGAACAGCTGTATTTATATTGAGATTAAATTGCACACAGGTGGACTCTATTTACTAATTGGGTGACTTCTGAAGGTAATTGGTTCCACTAGATTTTAGTTAGGGGTATCAGAGTAAAGGGGGCTGAATACAAATGCACGCCACACTTTTCAGATATTTATTTGTAAAAAAAATAAATAAAAAACATTTATCATTTTCTTTCCACTTCACAATTATGTTCCGCTTTGTGTTGGTCTATCACATAAATACCCAATAAAACACATTTACGTTTTTGGTTGCAACATGACAAAATGTGGAAAATTTCAAGGGGTATGAATACTTTTTCAAGGCACTGTATATGTCCATACTAAGTGCAGTCTGATCTATTTGTAAAAATGACATCGCTAAGTAAATTTTCTTAAATACCGGTACTGTGCGGTCATGTGGTATCCCATTCTTTCCTTCCCGATTCAAGAGAGTATAGTGGGAGGAGCTGAGATTCCCTTCTGATGTATGTAGGATACATCACAAGATACATCTCTGACTTTGTGTCTGCATAGTGCTGATTGGAGCTGTGCCGGTCATATGTTAAATAAAAAAGAAAAATGGAATATTGCATCAAAATAATACCCAACCACAAAATATATTCTTTTAATCTTCCTACACACATACATTTGTGTTACAAAGTTTATTATTATGGCTTAATAAAATGTTGTGGGCGGTGTGAAGTTAAACATGATTGACAGGTACTTTCAGTTTCTTCAGCTCGGCATCTGTAAAGTATTAGCAGGTACAAATGTATTTATTTATGTACACATAAATAATCAGTATATATGTATTATTGAGCTGTGGATAACCATGCATTATATGAACTTCTTATTATATAAGCAAATTGGTGATTTTTTTTTTTTAAGAACAGAAGGGGAGGAGTGAGGAGGGGATCAGCCTCTAACATAGATGGAAAAAACAGGGAAGGAGGGAGGGAGGGAGATGCAGAGACACTGCAGACAGAGGACAATAATGGAGGGACGTAAACTGACCACACTATCATGGATTGGCAGCCATGAATAGTGTGGACAGGTTACAGAGTGGGATACAGGACTAGGCAGGATCATCCAGGTATTATACTACATGCAAAAGGATAAACTACATTGCAGAAGCACAATGCTGTATATTGTGCCTTAAAGGGACAGGGCCAAGTTGTTGTTTTTTTTTTCATTTTAACCTGCCACTTACCATAACCCCAAATATTGTCTTCATTTTTGCTTTTCTTCAGAAAAAACACTTTTCTTCAGAAAACAAGAGTGGAAGCTTCAGTGGACTCCTTCCATTCACTAATACACTGAGACAGAAACATGTACATCCTAACGACTCAACACCCAAAAACAACAAAGCATAACTTGGTATATGCAGCACAGTTTAGTGAGGAATGTGAAGACCTGCACATTGGGGAGACAAAACAGCTTCTCAACAAACTCATGATCCAACACAGTCCATTTTAGATGGAGTGGTTCATAGGAAGCATCAAACAGGCCATCTAAATCAATATGGTACAGCAATCCCTATACAGGGGCAAGGGCCTTCATCACCATCTTTCTGCCACATATAATGTCATTTGAACATTTCTACCCTGGCAATTTGACAACAATTCACACCTGTAGCAATATAAGTTGAGAAATGCACATATGCAGGCTTCATAATACCAACACAAGGGTTATGTAACTGAGACAGTTTGGCACCACAACTTTCACACCTCCTTTCCCGCTCTTGGGCAATCAACATTTTTACATTCCATGGTGATTGGATTATGTTGTTCTAAGGTGTAAATATATATGCTGGGGTAGACACTCGAAGAATTGAAGAAGTGGCTTGGTAAGCTACAAAACAGTTTCAGCATTACAGAAAATGTGCAGATAAATGTAACTACCTACTGCTAAATATACTTCCATTCACTTTCTGCCAGTTGAGAAGATGTGTACCTTTTTCCTACAAATGGAGAATCAATTTAAGTGAATATCGACACACTTTAAAGGACAAAGATAATAAAACGAACACCTTGCTTTTATTTGCAACTAAGAAAGTATAGTATATAGTATATGTATCGTATATTTGTTAGGAAACATTTTAATGCAAATATGTTTTTGGGAAAGAGCATGGTAGTTCCCTATTAAAACCATTATTAAAATAACATACTAAAACATATTCAAGTATTCACCCTGGATTTTCAGTGATATAGTCTGTTTATTGAGCTTACCCTGATTTGAGGATGCATTAAATCCAATTTTAAATGACAGTGTAAATATTAAGTAGCAATTTTTCTTTATGCCATCCTGCTCCAGTAAAATGCCTGTCAAGATCATAAATCTTAAAAGCTATTTAAAAATAAAACTGCAGTTTGATAGGCAAATCAGTAGCAGTACATATAAAAAAAATAGCTCTATCTATTACTCATATCTGATTAAACAAGGTTTTTGAGGGTTTTTTTTTTCTCTTTGCAAATTTGTCCAATTATTATAAGATAATGCAATAGCCTACATTAAATGAGACAAACTGTGTATCAGGAAGTGAAATTTATAACATCTGAAACAATGTGCTTAAAGTGTACCTCCCTTTTTGCGACAACTATTTGGACATTATGAAGTAGGATAGTAATACAATGTAGCAGTATTGGTTACCTATCTTGTTCCTTAGTGCTAAAAAATGCTTTTGAACTAAACAAGTTTTCCCTATTTGCAGGAAAATTGTTAGTAGGACATCTTGTAGACACAGCTGCATTAGGTAGACATAGCTTTATCGACAGATTCCTATGGAAACATAAAAATGCCTTGCATAAAAACATAATATTAAGTCAAATCTAAAGTAAAAATTGGCAAAAAGTCAACACATCCCTATTTCATACAGAACCCATTCTTAGCCGTGCCTTAGAACCAGAAATGTAAAAAAATTAAAACAGCAGGTCAGACCCAGGGGAACCCTCTAAAGCAAAAAGGCAAGTATTTACGGATTGCACTAGTTATTTTAACAAAGATGCTGCATAGAAATGAGGTAGACCTAAAGTCACATTTTTAACTTCAGGTCATAAACAGTACAAATGGAAGAAGTTATTTACCTAGAACTGAACTTCAGCCAAAATATTATTTTGAGCTTTGGATAGTATAGGGAAAAGGTTAGAGCAAGGTTTTATTGTCAAAGCTTACTTGAACAAGCTTAGGTTAGAAGCTGACTGGCTACAATACACAGCTAAAAATAAAAAAAGATTACTACACAGGTGATAATAACCTAAGTGAAAAAAATCTACTTGCAATATCACAAGAGAACCAATTGTGCAAAAACATACATAATAAAAATTGCAGCGCTAAATAAATGAAGTTGGAAGTAAATCATTAAAAAATAGTCCATATAGAGCTTGAACACTAAAGCCCCGATGACGTGACATATGACAAAACATGTAGGACATAGTCTATGTCTGAACTAACCATGCCAATTGAGCTTGTAGACAAGTCTTTTTTATCCTGGGAACTACCATTTTAACTGGTGTCTATTCACTGGATTGCTGTAGGTGTTTAGCAGCCTTTTCTCCAAATAAAAATGTTTTACGGATTTACACTATGTGGACCCCCTTTTTGTTCCTTATTGGTCACATCTGAGGAACACCAGGGGTTTGTTTGGCCATCCATGTTACCTTCTTTTCTGGTCTAACCACTGAGGGATTCGCTTTGAGCGCTGGATCAATTATTTAACTTCCTTTCTAGACTCCTATAACGTGGAGTCTAGAGATCTTGTAAGCTCACATTCTTTTTTATTATCATGGTGGAGATGCACCAGGTGGATATTCACCTAAACAATCACATTTCTTTGGACATTACTTCAATTAACTTTTTTTTTCCATCTGTCACTATACACTTTAGTGTTCAAGTATTATATGGACTATTTTTTAATGATTTACTTTGAACTTCATTTATTTAGCCTTGCAATTTTTATTATATACTATACACAGCTGCATCAGATTCTGCTCCAGTTTTAGATCAGATTCCGTTTTAGTAAATCTCCTCCACTGTTTCTTTTTCATCTCAGAACAGAAAGAGGATTCTTGCTTTGAATTGTAGATATGATATTAAAACATACTAAATAATTTCTAACTTGATGAATTGTACTCCTTTATAAGCTTAGGTACACCTATATCATTTAAAGTAATTTGTTATGCTAACCATGTGATTCAGTTCAATGCCACTAGCAGTCAAAATTTGTCAAACTGGGGAAATTTAAATTTAGCAATTAATTAAAGAATGTTCAGTGTAAGACTTAGTGGCCTGCTGGTTATAAACACAGGTATTAGCTGGATGCACAAAACTTCATATTTCCTAGTAAGTTTAGTTGCAAAGGTCAACAAGCCCCTAGCTGATCCAATAAAAGACAAAAACCCATGTAAAGCATAGAACTATTTGCTGTAACAGGGAAAATCTATACTAGTCTTGGCTATTGGATAAATCCTTAGATTGACATTCTACAAGGTATTCATACTTAAGTAACCCTTATTACTACATAGCAAACTTTACAGACTGCTATTGACTGGTAAAATGAATGAAACTGGAAGTATATGTTTTATTATTCTTAGTCATTTGTAAAATCACTGCATGTTTGAGGAGATTTAGATGTGATAAATTACTTGTTGTAGAATCTATTTAGGTAGAATACATATTAGGCTTGAATGCTGACCCAATTTTTCAGCGCTTGCCAGATGTGTAAACAGTTCTCTTGTCCTGTATGTTCTATTCAATTGTGATAATAAATGTAACACATTTTGAAATATACACATCATATGTCAAGCAAAATGTATCAGGTGGAAGGCCACCAAAAGGGTACTTTTCAGTAAATGCATTCATATAGCTGTAAAAAGGTTAAACTACATATAAAGTTTCCTGTATGACAGTCTAAAAAAGTACCTAGTTCAAATACTATGTGGTCCACAAGCCTCATAAAAAAACAAAAAAATAAATAAATAAATTTCATGGGTAGGGAGAATTAACACTGTAAAAAAATACAAAAGGAGCAATGGGCGCCTATCAGCAACAATAGACTTCCTAACAACAAGCATTAATGGATACTCCAGCAGCCAGCAACAATAGAACCATCCCTCAACAGTAGATCCCTTCCAGCAACATAAGACCTTGAGCAACAATAGACCCCTATCTCAACAGTAGATCCGTACAAGCAACATAAGACCTCCCGACGATAGACCCCTTCCTCAACAATAGATCCCCCAGTAGCCACCATCAATGGACTTTCCAGTACATCCCTGCACCCCTTTCCATTAAATACATTGAGTGCTGGAGGTGCCATAACTGCGTTCCCCTGCGTTCTTGCTGAAAAAAAGCCCTGTCTGTATCTATTCTGCATCCTCCCTGTCCCATTTACCTCCTATGCCCTTAAATCTTTCCAGAGCCATGTTTTGAAATTTGTCTGGGCCAACATAAAAACACAAGTCCCAAAATATTCCATGTTTATACATAAGAAACAAGGAGGTTTGGGTGTCCCAATTTCACCAAGTACTTCCTAGCTGCACAGATCACTCAAGTGACCTCTTTAAATTCCGTGCAACGTACCCCCTTATTGGTCAATTTGTAAACACTTTACTGCTTTTGCTGTTGATCATTTCACACTTCCTTGTGTACAATTGACATTTACTGTTTGTTTGTAAGCAGATCAGAATACTTTTTATTCTCAACTCCAGCTATTTCTCCTTTTTTTGATGTTTGCTGGATATCATTCAGGAATTTTCTGATGCATTGGTCATACTTATATACCTGTATCTGTTATGCTTGTATTTTGGAAAACCTCTACAAAAATGTATTGAAATTGAAAATAAACAAAAAAACTGTACCATTCCTGACTGAGCCAAATCCTCCTTCATTTATGTCTCAAACTCTCCCCTACCCAGACACTGCAACTCAAAGTGGGCATGACTAAGTGTGGCTGGGTGTTGATTGCTGTGAATCAGCAGTGACAATGTTGATGCCAGCCACGACAACATTTTTCATCCCACTGTGATGGAAACCAGAACAGCTTACAAGTAAGTGGCTACCCCACTCTGAATTCAAGAGCAGTGCAGCATTGTTGCCACATCACAAGAAACTGCCTGAGGTGGACTCCACTTGCATAAGCAACAGGTGTTTGTAAGGTTGGGTTCACACATATGCGATACAGGAACCAGCGCAATTACAGTGCGGGTTCCCACATTGCATGTATCTCACAGGCATTTTTACACTGCCCAATGCAAACCGCTGCGGGTGTCAGTACAAAGTGAACAACACCCCCAGATTGGTTCACAGATCACAGTGTGAACTGGTGCAGCATTTGAAATGCATACAGTAGGTGTAAACACCCATGTGATCCGATTTCTGTGCGGACCAAAAAAACGGTCCTGCACCATTTTACCTTTTTGGTCCAAATGCAATGTGAGTACAGCCATACAATCTGTATGGCTGAATTCACATCGCACAGACATTGCATGTGATGTGAGTGCGACTCACATGCGATGTCTGACATTGCAATAGTGTGAACCCAGCTTTTGCACTAAGAGAATTTTTTAAGTGCAAATGCATGCATAATTAAGTTCTGCTGCACATATTTTTATTGATAGTTGTTACAGAATTAAAACATAAGGTTTATTAATTGATTGCTAACATAGACAACAATAAAAACAGGGAAAGTACTCATAATATTATACTCCACTTAACATTGGAAATTAAGTTTTGAAATGGATACATAGCTGCTAGGGGAAGAACTCCTCCAGTAATAGTGGGGGGTTGAAAGGGAAATGATAGACAGATTCTGGTGGTAGGGGACTCAATTCTTAGAAGGACAGAGAGGGCAATCTGTGACAAAGACCTGAAGCACCGAACTGTATGCTGTCTATCGGGCGCTCAGGTTCGGCACATCACAGATCTGATGGACAGATTATTGAGAGCTGGGGAAGACCCGGCTGTCATGGTGCACGTTGGCACCAATGACAAAGTCAGAGGCAGATGGAGTGTCCTAAAGAACTATTTTCGGGACTCGGGAGCTAAATGGAGGAAAAGGACCTCCAAGGTAGTATTCTCAGGAATACTACCGGTACTTTGAGCCACACCAGAAAGGCAGAAGGAGATTAGGGAAGTAAACAAGTGGCTGAGGAGCTGGTGTAGTATGGAGGGGTTTGGGTTCCTCGAGGACTGGGCTGACTTCTCAGTCTTTCACCAGTGCTATAGAAGGGATGGACTGCATCTAAATGAGCAGGGTGCAGATCAGCTGGGAGTAAAGATGGCCAAAAAGTTAGAGGAGTCTTTAAACTAGGTGACGGGGGGAGGGTCCAGAGGTAGAGATCGTCAGCGTGGAACATATTCCAGAGGGTAGTATAGGGGGCATTAGTGGTAGGTTGACTAAAGCACATAAATCAAGGTAAGTATAGTAACAAGTCCTAGTTGCAACCTCGGAAGACCCAATAAGAGAAAAGTATGCGACCGGTCTAAACTACGTGGCATGTTCACCAATGGCAGGAGCCTGGTGGACTAGATGGGTGAACTAGAGATATTGTTGTTGGAAGAGGATTTGGATTTTGTGGGGATTTCAGAGACCTGGTTCAACAACTCTCATGATGGCAACCATTCAAGGGTATTCCTTTTATCACAGGGATAGAGAGGGTAAAAAAGGGGGAGGGGTATGTCTATATATCAAACATAATGTACAACTGAATGTTAGAGATGACATCACTAAGGGAGCTAGGGAGGAGGTGGAATCCTTATGGGTAGAGCTCCAAAGGGATGAAGCTAAGGGGAAAATAATACTGGGAGTATGCTATAGGCCCCCTAACCTGAGGGAGGAGGCGGATGAGGACCTCCTATCACAATTTGGATTAGCAGCAAGGATGGAAAGTGTCATCATAATAGGGGATTTTAATTATCCAGACATAGACTGGGCAGAGGGAACCATGCATTCGTCTAAGGCTCTAAACAAGTAACAAGGCGCAATATGCAGATACCTTACAATATAGTACCTAATAGTCCAGGAATGTGGGTGTAGAGATGTGTACACTGGTAATATAAAACCGCAGTCTCAGGGCAGCCACCAAGAAACCAAAAGCGAGTTCCAATAGCTAAAAAAAGACAAGGAATAAGGGCGCCTCTGAGAAATTATCATAAACACTTTATTTTAAATAAAATATCCACTCACATGAAAATAGGAGAAGGCATGTACAGGAGCGTGGTGAAGGCTGGAAGGCTGCAAAACACAGGGCTGCAGGTAGAAGCTGTATTAGTGTAGCTGGAGCACAATCCAATCCAGGCAAGCAGGGTTGCAGATGACTGAGCACATACACACATAGGTGAAATGCAATGTCCCTGGAGGATGGTATCAGTAGTCCAGTGGAAAAGGAAGGAATCAGTCCAATAATAGCATCAATATCTGTGGAAAGGAGGAGAGAGACGTCTGGCTGGATGGCAGGGCTGCGGTGTATCTCCAGCGATCGTACTGTCCCTGTGTGGTGAGGGAAGAGACACGGCCGTGTATGTGAGATGGAAACAAGGTTTGGAAAGCAGACACAGGCCGGCGCCGAGCCGTGACGTCATCAACATTTCCTGTTTTCACAGTTTTCTGCCAACTGTCTTCTGCCCCATTTCCTGTCTTCTGCCCCATTTCCTGTTTTCTGCCCCATTTCCTGTCTTCCTTAGTTCCTCCCCTTCCCCTCTTCATTAGCCTGTGTCTCCATTCATGTTTTTGGTTCTGCCCCTCGGTCCGCCTATATTAAACCCCTCCATGTATTGTGTATCCATGCTTGAAAAAGGAATGCGGCTATTCCATCCATCTATAGCTAGCAATTTCAGAAACGCGTCGCATGTTGATGACGTCACGACTCGGCGCCGGCCTGTGTCTGCTTTCCAAGTGCTCAGTCATCTGCACCCCTGCTTGCCTGGATTGGATTGTGCTCCAGCTACACTGATACAGCTTCTACCTGCAGCCCTGTGTTTTTCAGCCTTCCAGCCTTCACCACGCTCCTGTACATGCCTTCTCCTACTTTCATGTGAGTGGATATTTTATTTAAAATAAAGTGTTTATGATAATTTCTCAGAGGCGCCCCTATTCCTTGTCCATTCGTCTAAGGCTCGTCAGTTCCTAAATGTCTTGCAGGACAATTTCATGGGTCAGATGGTAGACTTACCCACTAGAAATAAAGCGTTACTAGATCTAATAATTACCAACAATACAGACCTGATCACGGATGTGGAAATACAGGGCAATTTAGGAAACAGTGATGACAGGTCAATTTGCTTCAGTATAAATCATATAAATAGGAAACATAAGGGGAATACAAAGACACTGAATTTCAAAAGAGCAAACTTCCCTAAACTATGAACCTTGCTAGAAGATATAAATTGGGATAAACTCTTAGGAACAAAGAACATGGAGGAGAGATGGGTTCACTTTAAGAGCATATTAAATAAGGGCATTAGCCAGTGCATCCCATTGGGTAACACATTTAAAAGAGCACAAGTCCTGGATGGCTTAACTCCGATGTAAAAATGCATATAAAAGCAAAGGAGAAGGCCTTCAAAAAATACAAGGTTGAGGGATCATCTTCAGCATTCAGACTTTATAAAGAATACAACAAGAAATGTAAGAGTGCAATTAGGGCAGCTAAGATAGAACACAAAAGACACATAGCGGAGGAGAGCAAAAAAAAATCCCAAGAAATTCTTTAAGTATGTAAACAGTAAAAGAGAGAACAGACCATATTGGCCCCATAAAGAATGAGGCTTGCATCCAAGGGTACTTATGGACCTCAGTCAAGTAATTGCCAGACCATTGTTCCTAATTTTTACTGACAGTCTACTGACTTGAACGGTACCAGTGGACTGGAGAAAAGCCAATGTAACACCAATATTTAAAAAGGGCCCAAAATGCATCCCTGGGAATTACAGACCAGTTAGCCTAACATCAATAATATGCAAGCTCTTGGAGGGGACGATAAGGGACTATATACAAGATTTTAGTAATGAAAATGGTATCATTAGCAGTAAACAGCATGGATTCATGAAGAATCGTTCTTGTCAAACCAATCTATTAACCTTCCATGAGGAAGTGAGTTGCCATCTAGGTAAAGGAAGGCCCGTAGACGTGGTGTATCTGGACTTTGCAAAAGCATTTGACACAGTTCTCCATAAACGTTTACTGTACAAAATAAGGTCCATTGGCATGGACTATAGGGTGAGTACATGGATTGAAACCTGGCTACAAGGGCGAGTTCAGAGGGTGATGATAAATAGGGGATATTTAGAATGGTCAGGGGTGGGTAGTGGGGTCCCCCAGGGTTCTGTGCAGGGACCAATCCTATTTAATTTGTTGATAAACAACCTGGAGGATGGGGTAAACAGTTCAATCTCTGTATTTTCGGACAATACTAAGCTAAGCAGGGCAATAACTGCAGGATGTGGAAACCTTGCAAGAAGATCTGAACAAATTAATGGGATGGGCAACTACATGGAAAATGAGGTTTAATGTAGAAAAATGTAAAATAATGCATTTGGGTGGCAAAAATATGAATTTAATCTATACACTAGGGGGAGAACCTCTGGGGGAATCTAGGATTGAAGGACCTGGGGGTCATAGTAGATGATAGGCTCAGAAATAGCAGGCAACACCAAGCTGCTGCTAACAAAGCAAACAGAATATTGGGGTGCATTAAAAAAGGGATTAACTCCAGAGATAAAACAATAATTCTCCCACTCTACAAGACTCTGGTCCTGCCGCACCTAGCATATTTTGTCCAGTTCTGGGCACTGATCCTCAGGAGGGATGTACTGGAAATGGAGCGTGTACAAAGAAGAGCAACAAAGCTAATAAAGGGTCTGGAGGATATTAGTTATAAAGAAAGGTTGCAAGCACTGAACTTGTTCGTTCTGGAGAAGAGACGCTTGAGAGGGGATATGATTTCAATTTACAAATACCGTACTGATGACCCCACAATAGGGATAAAACTTTTTTGTGGAAGGGAGTTTAACAAGACACGTGGCCACTCATTAAAATTAGAAGAAAAGAGGTTTAACCATAAACTACGTAGAGGGTTCTTTACTGTAAGAGTGGCCAGGATGTGGAATTCCCTTCCACAGGTGGTGGTCTCAGTGGAGAGGGCATCGATAGTTAAAAAAAAAAAACTATTAGAGAAGCACCTGAATGACCAAAACATACAGGGATATACAATGAAATACTGACTTATATTCACACACATAGGTTAGACTTGATGGACTTGTGTCTTTTTTCAACCTCACTTACTATGTAACTATATGTAACATAAGATTAATATTTTATACACCTGGCTTCAGTTTTTCATGCAGGCGTAACTAAATAAAATCTCCTTGTTGCCGGTAATCTGTTGTTCTGGGAAAATCAAGTGCTGAGCTGTGTGCAATGTATGTCAGGTGTTCCCTATTTCACCCATTGTGTGTTCATTGCAAAAAAATGTAAGCCGTACAATACAGAACCATGCAACCAGAGTCTTGTGTAACAGCCAGTGGAATATGATGACCTATTTGGAAATGCACATGGAAATATACTGACCTCAGTAGAGTTACAATTTTTACTGTGTTGTATTAGCATCAATTGCTTTTACTTATTGCCTAAAGTCGTTTTTTCAAATAATATTAAAGAAAGCCTGCTAAGTCTCTAAATATTTTAAGCCAGAAGGTCTCTACAATAGAGTACAACATACACCCACTTCTCCAGTGCCCCACTTCTCCTACCTGTCCTGTGTTCCAGCACTGCAGCCTTGGATGGCCTCTTCATCATTTGAGACTACCGGAAGTGTCTGTTGCCTGTGTTTCATGCTGCATGCTGATTCCTTTCTCTGACTCTGTACATCATTGCAGAGCCCTGCGTGATGTAGGATATTTGAGAAAGTAAACCCCTTTCTCAGCTTGGGTCCACCCTGAAACAATAACAAAATTGTATCTGAATAGTCATAATCATTCTAATGAACATGACTGCTGAGAAGGATAGGCTCATTTATGACCAACTAATAAACCAATAGCCACAGCTTTATTGAACTTTTCAAAAGTACAACTTTCCAAATGTACCAAACAATGCCAGTCACAGTACACCATGAGCACCCATAAATATAAACTCACATAGTCTAAGAGACCTGTCCTTACCATCACTGCCAGACAGGCATTAGACTAACCCCAGAATTTACCAGAATTCATAAACAGGAGAACTCGGATCTATATAGTGTTGCCAAAGGTCTGTGGGTAGGGCCATATTGAGACATAATTCCTGCCCTCAGTACACCTGTATGATGAAGCCCTTTTTGTACAAACTCTTGTATCGTGTGACTATTTTATTATAAATGAATGCTAAAATGTGCTAATGGAGGCATTGTCGGTCTATTTTATATGCAGACCACCAAAGAAGAAAAAGGATGGCTTCTAGTCTCCTGTATTATAAAGCCCTGTTCATACATACTGCATTGACCCAAGTTTTACTGCACTGGTAGAATGCAAGTCACCCAAGGTTACATAGAAAACAATTGTTTTCTATGTGTCATATTTACACCATAATGCTGGTGTTATGCGTAGTGTGGTGCATTGTGTTAAAATACATTTTGACATAACACAATGCACATAAATACATGTAAATGCACATGTAAATGCACATCAACACAATGCAGATCTATTGGGAAAAAAACTTTTTCTTATTTTGTCCCATACAAGGTCTCATAGCAATTTAACGCACATAAAAATGCAAGCCAATGGAAGGCAATGCACATCCATTTTTCAAAAATATTCATGCATTTTAATAATCCTTTAAGTGTGTACAGATTCTTGTAAGCCTTTTAAGTCCTCTCAGGTTCCTATGCACCCCTTACAGTCCATTTGCTGAATTTAACCCTTTCGCTGCTAGGTCTGTATGTTGTACGGCAGGGGGTTTCACACACAATCCAGTGGCTGCAGCCCCCGGGATTGTGTGTAAAACTGATAGGCAGACATCTGCCTGTCAGGTGAAAGCATTCATCCCGATTGCTCACACACACGCGGTACTGGCGCCCCCCGCGCTGCCGCAACCCCCACATGGTTTTCCGGGCTTCGCTTGCCCATTTGTGGGTCTAGGACGGATATGGCTAGCAGGAGGAGGGAAGGGAGAAGAGCGGAGACACATCCGCTCTCCTCCCCTTCTTGCTGTGACCCACAAAGCAGTGTCTGTGATGTCCCTTCTGGGTCAGTCTCTCAGTGTCCCCGGCTAGCTTAGCCAGGAAGCAATGTTTTGCAATGCGATCTGCATTGCAAAAGAATTCAGTGGAGCCCAGAGGAGACATGCAGGGTCTTTTTTAGAAGCTGCATGTCTCATTAAAGAGAACCTGTCACCTAAAAAACATCACATAGTAGACTTTTTGTTCCCTATGTGATGGAAAAAAACCTCCCTGGCGGTATGATTATTTCAAATTTTTTATGCTGAAAGCGGTACAATTATTTTGCATGGAAATTTGGCGTTTTATATTGTAGGCCTGTAATTCTTAGGAATAACTCACTTAAATCTGTCCAAACAAGAGTCTAGTAGACATCTCGGGTATGACAAATTTTGAAAACGAAATCATAAATTATAATATAATAAATAACTATAAATAATTATACCAAATAATACTATAATAATAATAAAAATTACAAAAACACTGAAATTTGCTCAGTTGCAGAATTGTCGCTGTCATTACTTTTCAGTGTTTGATGACGGATCTCTCCACAAATCACTATTGCTCAATTCTGCGAGTGATTCTAATTTATTATCATTGTTTTCTAGCTGGTCTAAAACCACTTTTGACGTAAATGGACGGTTTTGGTTGCTATGGACAATCTCCAGTTTCCAGGCAGAAAGAACAGTTTTTATAATATAAAACTGCATGCAGGGCACTGGAGAAACCACTAGGGACAAAAGGGAGGTGAAATGATTTCATACAGTAATGTAATCTCTAAGATTACAGTGTACTGTATGTATAGTGTGTGTTTTCCTTTTTGAATTTGGCGCCGTTCTCCCTCCCCGTGCATCGCAGCGCTCGCAGGGAACAGAGCTCGGCTCCATGATGAATCGAGCAGGGGACATCGCAGGATTCAGGGGACAAGGTAAGTAAGCTCTTCTTGGATCCTGCAATGCGATCCTGAGTCTGGTTCGGGGTTACTGCTTTTGGTTCTGAAATTCCACCCCGAGCCAGACTCGGGAATACCGCCAGGGAGGTTAAGTAAAAAAAAAAATATATATATATATATATATATTCACTTGTGGAGGAGAACCGCACTCTGCTTACGATTTAGTGCCAGCAATCAGGTCTTCCCACCGACCTTGTATATAGAAAAAGAGTCCAAGAGGTTGCTGCACTTACAGTGCAGCAACCTCTTGGACTCTTTTTCTATATATATATATATATATATATATATATATATATATATATATAGATATTCTTTTTTTTTTTTTTTTGCAAAAAAATAAAGTTACACCCAGACACAAAAAATCCGCCCCCAAAAAAACTTTTTTGAGGCCCCCCACCCCACATATACAAGCGTACGAACATACACACATTAATCGGGGGTGCCTCTACGTGCAAACATCGACTGTGATACACATGTTACATATCACCATGCATGCCAGAGTAAGAACAATAATTCCAGCACCAGACCTCCAGCATCGCCTATAGAAAATATAGTGTACTGAAGTTTGTCGCCATTTCACAAATTTTAGGTTTGACATGTTTTGGTATCTATTTACTCGGTGCAACCTTGTCTTTTGTATTTTACCAAAAATGTGGAAAGTTTATTGCGTTTATTTGCCTTAAAATTCACTTTAGTGTGTTTTTCACTGAAATTTTGTGTTTCCTAAACCTTTGCGGTAATATCGTGTGCTATGAAAAATCTTCAGGCCTAAAATCCTTTTTTTATACGTGTGCAAAAAAATGCAAAAATGGCACTGGCAGTGAAAAGGTTAACTGCTAATGTCCAGAAGTGGAGAAAGATGAAAACAAAATAAGGAAAAAGTTTCCACAATATGTAACTTTTAAAGCTTTGTGATGACATCACTAACCTCCTGCCATAGACATTGGCCCATGAATGCTGCTATGGTAAAAACAACTGTGACTGTGGGAGGTAGATGTTCTTCTTTATTTTTACATGGTAGGTTCAAAGGTAGATAGAGAAGACCTATTTTTGAAGAAAAATGCCTATAAAGATATCCTGTGGTTATGTTAGAATAAAATATATTTGTTTGGCAGAAGTAGTTATAATTCATAAAACCCCATTAGAAATAACATCAATAATGATGTCACTAATGGCACCACATTAATATTTACAGATGACTTTTGTTAAATCAATTTTAAAGTGTTGTTTGCGCTTGTGGCTATGGTTTATTTACCAGTGTATAGAAGGGACATTAAAGCTTCAGTCAGAATTGTTTTTCCCCAAACTCTTGTTCCTAATACTCCAGCTTTTCCTTAACAATAGCCTTCAAAACACACAGAACAGAAAATACCTTGAGCGTTTGATAGACTGCACAGACTGTGAGCTTGACATGTAAACAGCAACAGTACGGTTATTAATTTGCACTTAATTCCAATTTAGCGGTGATATAAAAAAGTAAGTGTTGTGACTAAGTCCACCCGTAATGTCTGCTTTATATCAGTGTCTGGGCTTTGATAAAGTAAACACTAATGCATTCTGGAATCAGACTGAACATTTTCAAAGGAATAACGAAGAAACCAAGCAGAGATTATTTGACAGAGCTAAAATAAGATAAACAAAAGCATCCCTCTGTGGAATTATTTAGACTATTTCAATACATATTTGCCATTGAACGGTATAAAGCCTATTGCGCTTCCTGGCTTTAGAACCAGCCGAAGATTGCCTTGGAAAGATTCAGTATTTGAAGAATTTCCTGTGACATGGACATGACTGTAGAAATAATTTTGTACATTAAATCTGGTGAACTGTTGAACTTTGTTAATATTTTTTGCAGTGTTCAATCCATTTTTAATAAATTGCAAAGCATTGGCAACAGAACGAAGTCAAAGGATGTAAGATTGAAAGCTTTAAGAGGTCGTAGAAAAAAAAAAGTGCATTGAGACTACAAGCCTGTTAAAATACTAACCATAAAAATTAGGTCATAAAACAGGGTTTAAAAAATACCAGAAGTATCTTTGATCAGCCGATTCAAGAAAAGGAAAATGACAAACAGGAAATTGCAAAGAATAACTGTTTTGACTAAGGAGTAAAGAAGATTTAAGTAGGAAAAGTTCTGAAATAATAATTCAACTAGGGGGAGAAGGAGAACGTCATCGAGATAATCCCTGCTGTTATATCTGTGATTAACATGGTTTTGGGCAATGCCATAAAAAATATTCCTGTTAATGCAGGTGTTTGTTAATTTTTATGTTGTTACTGTTTGGTCCTTTAAAGTTCACTTTTCTTTAAACAGAGTCTGAAACAAAAAATAAACTGTCTTTGATATTACTTTACTGTGCAATAATTGTTTTTCATGTTATTAAACTATGTAATAAATTAGAAAACAAATAGTTTAAGTTGAATACTACTTTTCACACCTAGAGAAGAGAGGACTAATAAATCCCCTAGTTCGTTACTTGGGCTTGTCAGCAACTGTCAGCTAAATTCTATGTTTTTTTCTTTGGAATAAGTACACTAATGGGTCAGCACAAAAGCCACAAATGCAAAGTTACCCCTTGACTGGGTATGTTGATTCTTGATCAGGACAGGTTGTTCACAGTGTAGGAGCTTCAAAAATAAGTCTAAATATAAAGAGACACTTCACAAGACCCTTAGGTTACCTCTTACTCATAAACATCCCTTCCACCATGCTTTAATACATGACAGAACTCCTAAATTGAAGATTAACACTTAGCCTCATCCCTAAACTGCAATCCTTAATCTCTAAAAAGTATCTAATCCCCAAAACAAATATTTATTATATTGCAGCTTACCAGTCACTAGATGACCACATTAGTTTTCTTTTTTTTCAGGCATAGTTCTCTTTATTTTTAGCTGATACCACCATGAGTAACATACACAACAAGCATTCCCTGGATGGCTATGCTCAGTCCTCTATTGCAGTGGTTCGCAACCTCAGTCCTCAAGTACCCCTGTCAGGAAGGGCATGCCAGCAACCAAGATGGTAGCCACAGAAGACGTCTGAAAACGTCAATTCCTGTTAGGAGAGTTCTGCAGGTGCGCCTGCGCGTGCCGGTGCACGCACGTGCGCATGCTCATGCAAGCGCCGCGGTGCGCACGCACCTTCTGACAGTTCATGACACCAAAATAGGCTATATAAACTGGGTCAGCACCCGGCCTCAATACTGTCTGCTCTACAGCTTTCCCCATGTGTCCCTGCTTTACCAGTATCTGATATCCTTTCCTGTTGTGACCCGGCTTGTTTCTTGACGTTCCTGCCTTCTGCCTGCATCCAACCCCGCCTTGTCCTTCACTCCACACCTTCCTGCTCCTTCTGCTATTTTGCTGTCAGCCTGTTGCCAATCTAACCTGTACCCTGACTCCGCTCCAGTCTCTGCATCAGTTCCTGACTTGTCTGCCTGTGTATGACCCGGCCTGCCTGTACCTGCCTTCTCTCCAGCCCTTTGAGCGCATCCATCCCTCCAGCAGCTGCATCTGCTCCTCAGCCTATGATGTTCCAGTACCAGTCTGTTCCAGCCTCCAGTATCCCATGAAGACGTCTATCCATGACGAAACATGTCGGGGGCGTGGCTGTAAGCTGTGACGTACATGCTGTTGGCCACACAGGAGGATAGGATTACGAGCACACGGAGGGACGGAGGTTTCCCGAGGGAGGGGTGAGAGCTTACCCAGCGGCTGTACACCTCGGGTCCACCGTGACCATTGGTTATTGTTTATCCACGAAGTTGAGGCTTGCTGTTGAATACACGTTCTGTGTCTTTTTTACTTTTACACAATGTGAGTGCTATGTGTGAGGATTGCAGTGATTTTAATAAATTGTTGTTGCTGAATTACACTATTGAAGCATTCATTTTCTTTTATGTGGATCCATTGAATACCATCGTTGTGAATCTCGTATACACTATTTACCCTGGAGTGTGGTAAAGAGAGCGTGTTTTGCCTTGCATGAGAATGCTGGCATTATATTTCGGTGAGTGTATGTCTGGAGAGTGTGATTCACTGGCACGGTGGTGAGGTGGAAGAAGCACGAAGTTACTCATCATTTGACATATATCACTGAGGAATCATCTGTGTGGGACATTTGATTTATATCGTCACTAATTTTTTTTATCACTTGCAGCCTGTGTGGAGGCTGTTTTCATTCATGGACTGTATATGGAGTTTCTAACTTTTGCAGCATGAATTGAAATATTTGCACGTGTTCATTTCTCAAGTTGCTGTCACATTTATATGTGTGTATTAATCCTATGGTCACACTATACATTTGAATGTTTTATTTTATGTTTACAGGTTTATATATTTTTGTGGTTCACTGTCTATTCAGTGTGCTACACTTAGGTGATTGATTCACTATTAGAGGGTGTCACCACTATTGTACACTGCAAAGTGCACCTATATTGTTTACACCCAGGTAACTTATTGAATAATGGAGGTGTGCTATACTTAGGTGATTGAATAACTATTAGAGGGTATCACCACTATTGTACACTGCAAAGTATACCTTTATTGTCTACACCTAGGTAGCCTATTGACCAAATAGAGGTCGTCACCATCACTATATACTGCAATGTATATCTAGATTGTTTCTGAGCGCCTTCTATTTATCCTACATGTCGGTCTACCATTTTTGGTCTCCAACCGATATTTAGGACTAAATTATTTATTGTTCCAGCTTCCTGCTTACCACTTTTTGCCAGCGGTTTAGACATTAATGCCTGTGTTTTGAGTTATTTTGAGGGGACAGCACATTTACACTGTTATACAAGCTGTACACTCACTACTTTACATTTTAGCAAAGTGTAATTTCTTCAGTGTTGTCACATGAAAAGATATAAAAAATGTACAAAAATGTGAGTGGTGTACTCACCTTTGTGACATACTGTACATATATACACCCAACACTTATAAAACCCACCTGTGTGCCTAATAATAAAATAAGAATATGCAGCACCAAATTAAAATCACAAAAGTGCTTCAAAAACATACATGCAAATGCTTCTAAGTATAATATATTAAACATATTGTGATATTTTAAACAAAACAAAATAATAAATAACCATAAGTTCAAATTTGCATATACAAGTGCAAACAAAGTCTCATAAATTAAAGTTTGTCCAAGTGTATATGGAAAGCAGATCCTCCACCAACAAATCCAGATTGTTGACAAATCCTTCAGTGTATGGGTGTACACCACTGACCGCTACCACCTTATGCAGTGGACACTCACCAGAAATTAATCCTACAAATGGCATAAAAAATACGACATATTCTTGCATGTAAGAACCATTTCAGAAGCAGCCCATGTCAGCTCACATTTGCGTCCTCTCCTAAAATATTGGATATTGGTAAGAGATCATACAGTGCCGTGACGTCAGCACAGTCTGTGCCATGATGCCTTTCCACCAATCCACCTGTGTGCTTGCTGATATTCTATGCTCAGTCCAGGCAAAATGTGCAGGGCTATTCTACTGCATGTTATACCCTAATGCAAGTAATGGTAAGGAGGACATCTCTGAATAACGATGGGGAGAAAAAATAGGGGAGGATACAGAGGGGTTGACTTACTTAAACTGGAGAGTGTAAAATCTGGTGTAGTTTGCATTCAGTTTCCAATCAGCTTCCGGGATTGTTAATTGAACAAACAGAAGTTAGAAGCTAATTGGCTACTCTGCACAGCTGCATCAGATTTTGCACTCTCCGGTTTTACTAAATGAGGAGTTCGTTCCATCCCCTGATACTGCACCAACTGCAAATGCTCATGTGCTCTAAGGATGAAAAATTATGCAATACTGTCCCGAATTTCCATAAAGATATGAATCATCAGGAAGAGACAAGTTGATTGGTTGGGCAAAAAAAAAAAGCCAAAAGAATATGCAAATAATGATAATAATGAACAAGAACTGGTTGGCTTTGAAAAAAAAACATAAAGGAACTTTTTAAGTTTTGTTTTAATGAAAGTTTCACTTTAGAAATGCTGGTTCCTAGGTTACTGGTCCAACTAATCATTGTGTCTCTTGTGATCATTTCCTAGCTTTATGCAAAGGTAATGACACTTTTTTTTTTTTTAACAGAAATAAGTGATAACACTTTTTACATCACTTATGGCACAGGAATGCATCATTTCTGGTCCTTAGAAAATGTGGGCATGCTCAGTTGGTGCAGCTCTGGGCAATGGAATACATGCCAGACTTTCTTCCTACCTTGAGTAAGCAGCTTACCATTACCTACATTGGGGTGTAACATGCAGTGTTAAGCCCCATACACACTATCTGATTTTTGTCTTCAGATTTACCAAAAGCATGTAGTGCAAGGGCCTGCCTGATTACATGAAATTGAAACTCCTAAGGTTTGACCTCATATTATATGGTTTTGGTAAATCTGAAGGAAAAAAATCAGCAGAAAATCCGATAGTGTGTATGGGGCTTAACACACTGTTTTGTTGATATTTTTTCTTGGTTTTATACGGGCCCTGACATTTTTGCTATCTTATTTTGGAATAATCTTTTGGCTGTCTATCATAACGCCTTTGAAGTGAATTGGGTTTTCCCTGCACAGTTTGCCTGACCTGAGCATGGGATATCAGCAAGTACTTTGAAGCATTTTTTTTCTGCTATTATGACCTCAGTAAAATATTAGGGTTCAACGTTTGGACCTCTGGATTGTAAACATGTCTGCCTTTGTTCATCTCAATTACATGAGAGTAATGAAGTGAATGATTTGGAGAGGAAAAATACATTGTTTTTGTTTCCAATTTATCTCACAGGAAGTGACAAGGGTACTGAATTTCAGGGGATCAACATGTATTTTCTGTCCTTGCAAAAAATGTTTTTATGTTTTTACCCTGAAAAATAAAAACTAATGCAGCCACTACATCTACAGAATTTTATGCTGCAGTGTAATGCATTTTTGTTCTTGGGTTTAGCTACACTTAAACATAACCCTGAAACCCTAATCGCTTTAAGTTGGAAAGAAGATTGTAATATACTAATTTTTCCCTCACACTTCAGAATCCAGCCTTTTCAGGTGTGTTGAATGTCTAGTCTCTTGCTGTGCACTGTGGTTCCTCCCACCAACACATACATCACTGAAGGACACATTAGTTACATAGAAGGCATTAAATGAGAATGCTGGGGGTAGCGGGGACCTTAAAACACTATAGGAATATAAGCTCATAACATTACATGTTGCCCTAAGTATAAACATGCCAGTACTGCATTTACCTGTAAATAGGAAATATCTTCTTGCTCACATAATGTAAAAAGGATTTACATAAGCTATAACGTAAAAACCTGCCAGATGATGTCTATGCTCAGTCACATGTATCAGGTGGCCAGATAAGGAGGGGAAACCACTACGGCTATTTAATTTAAGTCTCATGCAGACAGTAGATGACCTCAGGAAATTTGTGCAGTAGGTTTTTCTACAAATCTTACACATCCATGGCTTATACTGAGTCCGGTTCTTAGTGTATCAAGAATTTTATGTTCTTGGATATTGCTCACCTTTTCACATTTAAAATCATTTTTTAGTATCATATCTTTCATGTATGATTGTGATCAGGCAAAATTGGTTTAGAACAAATGTCCACCTTTCATTTTTGTTTCTGGTTTGGTAGTCAAAAGCCCTTCAACCTCAAACTCAAGGTCACTTTTATGTGAAAGCAAACAGAGTCCTCTAAACCAAGTGCTTAGCGCTTACTAAATGTGGTGAAGCTTCACTCTACAAAGACTACCCAATCAAGTGCAAGGTAAATTTAAAAAAAAAGCATTTTAGGTTGCATACAATTGGATAAGATTGGATAAGAGAAGTTGGCAAAGCTTCACCTCATTCACTTAGCTTTGGAGTGAATTCTCTTGCAAAGTATAACTTTTTTGCAAAGTGAACAGTCCATTTGCCATTAGTAAATCAAACACACTGGGATTGATTTACTAAAACTGGAGAGTGCAAAATGTGATGCAGCTCTGCATAGAAGCCAATCAGCTTTCAGGTTTTTTTGGGCAAAACCTAATTGAACACACTGAAGTTAGAAGCTGATTGGCTACCATGCACAGCTGCACCACTTTTTGTACTCTCTAGTTTTATTAAATCAACTCCACAGTGTGGGACAAGACATGGTAAGTCAGTAGTGGAGAAAAGATCTATTGCAGTTAAACCACTTGACAATGTCTTATATCTCTAATTGACTAATGGTCTTGGTGAGGTATCTGGGCTTGTGTTCTTGAGCCTATACCCTGCATTTATTATTCCTGAGGGGGTTTAGCTTTTCCTGCTAGATTTTATATAATGCTTAAAGCAACAGGAGGAGCTGGGAAACACAAAGATCACTATAACCACTCAATACACTTAAGTGGAGAGAATGAGTCAGGAATGAAGACATGGAGATAATACTGTTAAAGTTTCACCAAGATCAGTCCAGGCACCACATCATCCCGAGTCTGGGAGTCTGGATCCGCCAGGTGCCTGGACTTATAGGCAGCTCAGCACTCCAATGAGCATGGAGGAGCAGAACAGGGGAGCTGCTGACTGACAGGCAACAGCTCTCCACTCGGGGAGGTGAGAGAACCGAGCCACCGGCGGTGATCCGTGGCTCGGTTCTCAGTGAAGAGGCGGCGGGGGACAGATGCAGCATCAGACTGATGCTGCATCCACCTAGGTAAGTAAGATTATGGGATAAAAAAAATCCCATACTTCTCTTTTAACCTATCCTAGGAGCTTAACACATAGCAAGCCCCTAACACTTATACATTAACCACATTGTAACTTTAAAGCAATATTAAAGTCTTGTTTTATCTTATAAAACAACAAACATGTCATACTTACCTGCTCTGTGCAATAGTTTTGCATAAAGCAGTCCGGATCATCCTCTTCTCAGGTCCCACATCGGTGCTCCTGGCCCCTCCCTCCTGCCGGGTGCCCCCACAGCAAGCAGGCGCGTTTCCGAGTCGTGGCTCTGTGTGTTCATTCACACATGGATCCATGGTTCATTCCCGCTTCCTCCATCCTCCCTCCAATGGCTCCCACTGCTGCTGAAAAGCCAATCAGGAGTGTGAGTGCCCAGAGAGCTAAGGCTCTCATGGACATTGCTGGATCAAGAGGGGGCTCAGGTAACTATTGGGTGGGGGGGCTGGGGGGGGGGCTGCTCCATACAGAAGGTTTTTTACCTTCATGCATAGAATGCATGAAGGTAAAAAACCTTGTGTCTTTACAACCACTATAACATAACACACAAAATGATCCTTCGCACCTTATCCGGGTAGCTAAAAGTAACACTTAACCCTCTATCCCAATACCAAGACTTAAAGTAAGTTTTAGATATATGTTTTTGGTATATCAGATCCAAATGCTACAAGGGCTTTACTTAATTTAAACCATCCCGGCAGGCAAAGCATTTATATAAATATGTATTTGCACACTTTTAAAGAATAGGCACGTAGTGATTTCAGCATATATGTGAACATCAGATAGATTGAGCTGAACAAGTGCTTCAGGCTGGACACCCTGAAATGTAAATAGCTGATTGCAATAAGTAAAATCCTTTTTAGAAAAAAAAAATAAACTGTATTTAAATAAAACCCATTACAGCCAGTTGCAGCAAACTTTTCATACTGTTTCCTAATCGGACTGCACTTACTTGTTGCACAGTTCTATGTTGTGCAGCCTCCCTGTCAAAAACTATAGATCAAGGTGCTCAGAACCAGTGAACACCTGACTTGTATGATCTTATAATAAATTCAGGACTGTTGACAATTGGATACAGGCAATCATATGAATTTAATAAGTGATCAAGCCAGGCGCCACTAATTAATGCCAGTTCAATAATATTTATATAAAAAAAAATCACTGAACAGATCAAGGTTGATTTACTAAAGGCAAATAGTATGCCCAATCTGTAAGGGAAGTTGCACTTTGCAAGGGAAGTTTCCCCAGAGCTTTAACAATTTAGTGGAGTTCTACTTTGCAAAAAATACACAATCATGTGAAAGGAAGATTAAAAAAACAGCATTTTTTAAAAATCTAATGAGACTGGAAGTCCCAGGCAGCAGTGCCGTTTACACTTCAGATTTACAGCTATGAGGCTGCAGGCACAGGAGTGTCTAGGCACACTCACATATCAGGAAGTGCACTGGAGTTTTTCTGCAGGGGTTTAAGACAAATTTACATGTTCAAGGTACTGTTTAGGTACAATTAACATTTATTTACACGGATAAAATTATATATAGGATAGCAAATCTTCACTTTTTGAGTGCAGGTCCACTCTAATAGGGCGTACACATGGTCGGACTTTGTTCGGACATTCCGACAACAAAATCCTAGGACTTTTTCCGACTGATGTTGGCTCAAACTTGTTTTGTCTACACACGGTCGCACAAAGTTGTCAGAAAATCCAATCGTTCTAAACGCGGTGACGTAAAACACGTAAGTCGGGACTATAAACAGGGCAGTGGCCAATAGGTTTCATCTCTTTATTTATTCTGAGCATGCGTGGCACTTTGTTCGTCGGATTTGTGTACACACGATCTGAATTTCCGACAACGTATTTTGTTGTTGGAAAATTTTATCTCCTGCTCTCCAACTTTGTGTGTCGTAAAATCCGATGGAAAATGTCAGATGGAGCCCACACACGGTCGGAATTTCCGACAACACGCTCCGATCGGACATTTTCCATCGGAAAATCCGACCGTGTGTACGGGGCATAACAATCTGCAAAAAACCCTGAGATATTTGTTTTAGGTGGACTGACACTTTATCATTAGGGGGTCTTGGCGTGTGGGTGAGCATTTTGAAAGTTGTATCCCCAACATCCTGCTTTAGTGGTAGGAAAAGTTATCTAAATATGTTTCTATGCAGATACAATGTAGCTTAGAAGAGAATATTAACACTGAGCCTTTCTGTTAAGGAAATACAGCATGCACTAATGCTTGCCTGATATTTCCCTAAAGTTTATTCTGCTTTGTGGTTTACTTTTCCACCTGCTGGAGAAGTTAAAAGTCTTTATTAAGTAGCTCTACCTTCCTGGTCCATCAGCAGACAGGTGAAAAGGCTATTGACTGCAAGAAACCAATTGGCAGTAATGGAAGAATTCCTCCCCAAATCTTTTCCTGGAATAAAACAGATGTCCAAATAGAGGACTGACTGCTGCTTTTATTTCTTTTCTGGCAAGGCTTCAAAACACTGCTAGACAAGTTTAGCTGGAAGACTTTTTCCAATGTATTTACATAATTTCATACATATTTTATGTTTTTGCATTCCGCCGTTTGGTGGTGGTCATATTTAATATATGTCCTCTGTACAAATGATACATTTATATGTAGGAGTAATTCTGTTAATTTGCACAAATGTAGTTGGTATACTGTGCACTATTTAACCTGTGAAATTAACATCAGTAATAAAATCCACTGGATAGATAAATGGGAAAAGATATCAGTGCTGTAGCATTCAGGTTTATAAGATGAAGTAAGATACTGCAGGGGTGTCCATATTAACAGGTTTTGCATGTCCTTATGTTTCTGTCAGTAATATGTAATAAATCAGTATTTCAAGGAAATAGAGTTATTTTTTTTAAAAAGTGGAGAGGTTAAACTGTCATTTTCCTAATGTTGTGTTCGAAAATATACTGTAGACATCAGGAATAAGAGATTGTTCATGAGGAATGGAGATGTGTAAATGAAACGCTTAACTCTGTGAAGGTGTGATTTGCTGATGTATCTTACTGACCCCTACAGTTCTATGTGATATGCACTTTGTGCAGTGCATCACAAAGACATTTATTTGGAAAGGTGCCACAATACTCAAGTACAGTAGACACCAATGAATCTGCACTGTGTCAAATAAAGCGAAAGGTCATGTTTTCCATAGGTTGCCATGTGTTGGCAACCTATAATGAAACACAAATTAATGCACATGTAGTAATGCACCACAATTGACCACAAAGGTCTGAAAGGGCCCTAAATATCTAATGGTAATTAGGATGATGGATTCACTGTTGATATCCTGGCCCAGGATCCGCTAAACCCCTGTAAGTGGAAAAGCCAGGGCTGGAATGCAATGTGTGAGGAGGCAGACTGAATGAAGGTCGGCTAATACAGTATATGTACAGAGAAACACACTGGAACATTATGAACAAAAAAACTAGTATTATTAACCACCTGCCGACCAGTTGTACTGCAGCAGAATGGCACGGCTGGGCGAAACAACGTTATGTAACGTCGCTTCGCCCTGTGGCCACTAGGGGGCGCGCGTGCACCCCCCCCCCGCTCGCCACTACCAGTGACATTTTTACAGTAATCAATGCAATTTTATAGCATTGATAGCTGTATTAATGCTAATGGTCCCAAAAATGTGTCAAAATTGTCAGTTGTGTCCTACCATAATGTCACAGTCACTATAGAAATTGCAGATCGCCACCATTACTAGTAAAAAAAAAATAATAATAAAAATGCCATAAAACTATCCCTATTTTGTAGACGCTATAACTTTTGCGCAAACCAATCAATATGAGCTTTTTTTTTTTTTTTTTTTTACCAAAAATATGTAGAAGAATACATATCGGCCTAAACTGAGGAAAAAAATATTTTTTATATATTTTTAGGGGATATTTATTATAGCAAAAAGTAAAAAATAATGCGTTTTTTTTCAAAATTGTCGCTCTTTTTTTGCTTATAGAGCAAAAAATAAAGAGGCGATTAAATACCACCAAAAGAAAGCTCTATTTGTGGGAAAAAAAGGACATCAATTTTGTTTGGGTGCAATGTCACACAACCGCGCAATTGTCAGTTAAATCGCCGAATCGCAAAAAGTGATCTGGTCAGGAAGGGGGTAAAATCTTCCGGGGCTGAAGCTGTTAAAGAACACACTGGGCAATAAATCATACATCTCCATTATGTAAGGTTTCACAGTAATGACTTAGCATTTAATTGTGTAAATTTGAACAATATAGCAGAGATTGGCAAAACAGTCAGAATGCAGGAAAGGTCAATTTCTGTAACCAAGAACTACTCTTTTATAAAAAAAAGAAACAAGTGTAGCTCCATAGCTATATATAGAACTAAAACTACTGTGGCTTAAGTCATTATTACGCTTTTCAACTGTATTGTAATTAAAGTTATGGTGAATGGTGCTGGAAAAACCCTTTGTAGGGAGGTTATGCTGTCAAGAAACCCTCACCCTGTGCTACCGTTAAAGTTGATCAATGTCCTAAATGGATTACATCTAGTTTTACAGCCACTGAACACACCCCAGCAGCAGGCTTCATGATAGTGACAACAGTGACAACAGTGGAAACCTGAGGCTTCACAGCTTCACAGCTTTGGAGCCTAAGGATGATCCCCCTGGCCCTGATCTGTCCAGTTTGGTGCAGCTATATTCAGATTCCCCCACAGCTACCAGGGTAGAGTCAAAGTGCAGGGGACTGTATACCAAGAGTGCTTCTCCTGACAAACCCTCTGCTGACCAAGTAGTCCCAGATTTAATCATTCTGGAACAGTTTCGGTCTACCTGAGAACCAGAGCACATTCAGCATGGAGAGATCACAATGGTGGCAGCTGTCACCTCCAAAACCAAGGAGGATTCTCGCCATCTGAAAGTTGGGACTATTCTTTTCACCCGTGGATAGCAGTGATGAGGCTGCTGATTTGCCTTTTCCCACCCACTGCATTCTAGAATTCTCCAGAAGGCAAATCAGACCTACAACCATTGGAGCTCAGGAAAACCCATAGCAATCACAAGCTGCTCCACTGTTACATAGGCAAAAAAAGTAAATAAAAATAGAAGAAAAGCTCAAATATAATTAGTGACAGTAATCCATATACCAGAACAGCAAAAGGTAAATAAACAACAAAAAAATGATCCCAAAAATAAGTTGTATAAATAGATACAAAATAAACAAATTAAAAAGGGAAAAAAGACACCAGTCCATGACAGGCATGCAGTCCCATGCATGCAGTCCCATGCAACAGGAAAAAACAGCCTTTGTAGAACAGGTGGAAGAACAAGGACTCTAATTAGCAGTAAACCAAACACTTTATTGAAGACAGTAATATTCCCTTACATGTATGAACAAGTCATTGTGCCTTGGGAGTGTGCCCTGATGCCAGTGGTGTGGAGTTCAGCCTACCCACTCATAGCCAATCAAGGGGGAAGGAAAGTAACAGAACCACCCCAGGGAACACAGCTGGAAGAGAGCTGTGCTGTGCACTGCAGAGACCACCTCACAAAGGTGCAAGAGCACCAGGGATAGAACGGCCATGCTCTGACCAGTCCACAGAGTGATGTCCTCACCACTTACAGGTTACACAGAGTGTCCAGTGTCCAAGTTTTATTCCTCTTGTATAGATCACAAATGGTCACAGATTTGCACTGATAATAATACAATTATGTTTTTATTTCAGGTACTTATATATCGCAGTCAATTTACGCAGCGTTTTACATATACATTGTACATTCACATCAGTCCCTGTCCCCAAGGAGCTTAAAATATAAGGTCCCTAATGCTCATTCATACATACACATACTAGGGCCAATTTAGAAAGAAGGCAATTAATCTACCAGTATGTCTTGGGAGTGTGGGAGGAAACCGGAGTACCCGGAGGAAACCCACGCAGGCACAGGGAAAAAATCCGATCATTCTGAACGCGGTGACGTAAAACACGTACGTCGGGACTATAGCTTTCATCTCTATTTATTCTGAGCATGCGTGACACTTTGTGCGTCGGATTTGTGTACACACGATCGGAAATTCCGACAACGGATTTTGTTGTCGGAAAATTTTATAGCCTGCTCTCAAACTTTGTGTGTCGGAAAATTCGATGAAAAAAGTCCGATGGAGCCCACACACGGTCGGAATTTCTGACAACACGCTCCGATCGCACATTTATCGTCGGAAAATCCGACCGTGTGTACGGGGCATAAGAGTGATTACGAATATTTCCATGAATAATAGGGTTTCTCCCCTATCTGTTGATGAACCAAGAGACTTTGCCACGGAAGGGGCACAACCTAAAGCTGTGGATAGTCTCAATAATAATCAGATTGAGAATGACAACTTTATTAACACACCTATTGATACCACACCCCCAATTGTTGAGCCTTTTTTTTAAATTAGAACTCACAAATCCCCTAAAAGAAAAACAACTTGAAAAAGAGGGCAGAAGGCAAAGGGCAAACAACTTTATTTAAGGATCTTAATAGATTTATTCATAATTTAACATTGACAAGACATTTCTCTAATATCCCTGAGTCAGATAATAGCTCATGCCACAGACCCTAGAGAACCTTTTATAATTTAATGATACAGATAAATACTGTGCCTCAATGCAATCCTAATGATTCATGCTAGTTTTAAGCTAAAATCTGTCTTCCACCTATACTATTCCAAGGGGCCCTTCACTGACCACTGACGCCTTCTACCATGTGACTTATAACAATCTGTTAGAGCTATGTAAATTCACCTTGACCCATTTTTAACTTGACCCATTGTTAAAAAAAAGAGTTTTGAAAGAATTTGAAGGTAATAAGGACATTTATTAAAATTAAAGGAAAAGAGGTTTAACCTTAAACTGCGTAGAATGTTCTTTACTGTAAGAGCGGCAAGGATGAGGAATTCCCTTCCACAGTCGGTGGTTTCAGCGGGGTGCATCGATAGTTTAAAAAAACTATTAGATAAGCACCTGAACGACCACAACATACAGGGATATACAATGTAATACTGACATAGAATCACACACATAGGTTGGACTTGATGGACTTGTGTTTTTTTTCAACCTCACCTACTACATATACACTGTATGTAACTATGTATTAGACAGGTGGACAAAGGTGGCAGCCCATTAATTATTGAATAGGAAGGATTACTTGAAAGAGGCAAACCTCATACTATAAGACCCATCCTCCAAAACCAAGGAGGATTCTCGCCATCTGAAAGTTGGGACTATTCTTTTCACCCGTGGATAGCAGTGATGAGGCTGCTGATTTGCCTTTTCCCACCCACTGCATTCTAGAATTCTCCAGAAGGCAAATCAGACCTACAACCATTGGAGCTCAGGAAAACCCATAGCAATTACAAGCTGCTCCACTGTTACATAGGCAAAAAAAGTAAATAAAAATAGAAGAAAAGCTCAAATATAATTAGTGACAGTAATCCATATACCAGAACAGCAAAAGGTAAATAAACAACAAAAAAATGATCCCAAAAATAAGTTGTATAAATAGATACAAAATAAACAAATTAAAAAGGGAAAAAAGACACCAGTCCATGACAGGCATGCAGTCCCATGCATGCAGTCCCATGCAACAGGAAAAAACAGCCTTTGTAGAACAGGTGGAAGAACAAGGACTCTAATTAGCAGTAAACCAAACACTTTATTGAAGACAGTAATATTCCCTTACATGTATGAACAAGTCATTGTGCCTTGGGAGTGTGCCCTGATGCCAGTGGTGTGGAGTTCAGCCTACCCACTCATAGCCAATCAAGGGGGAAGGAAAGTAACAGAACCACCCCAGGGAACACAGCTGGAAGAGAGCTGTGCTGTGCACTGCAGAGACCACCTCACAAAGGTGCAAGAGCACCAGGGATAGAACTGCCATGCTCTGACCAGTCCACAGAGTGATGTCCTCACCACTTCCAGGTTACACAGAGTGTCCAGTGTCCAAGTTTTATTCCTCTTGTATAGATCACAAATGGTCACAGATTTGCACTGATAATAATACAATTATGTTTTTATTTCAGGTACTTATATATCGCAGTCAATTTACGCAGCGTTTTACATATACATTGTACATTCACATCAGTCTCTGTCCCCAAGGAGCTTAAAATATAAGGTCCCTAATGCTCATTCATACATACACATACTAGGGCCAATTTAGAAAGAAGACAATTAATCTACCAGTATGTCTTGGGAGTGTGGGAGGAAACCGGAGTACCCGGAGGAAACCCACGCAGGCACAGGGAAAAAATCCGATCATTCTGAACGCGGTGACGTAAAACACGTACGTCGGGACTATAGCTTTCATCTCTATTTATTCTGAGCATGCGTGACACTTTGTGCGTCGGATTTGTGTACACACGATCGGAAATTCCGACAACGGATTTTGTTGTCGGAAAATTTTATAGCCTGCTCTCAAACTTTGTGTGTCGGAAAATTCGATGAAAAAAGTCCGATGGAGCCCACACACGGTCGGAATTTCTGACAACACGCTCCGATCGCACATTTATCGTCGGAAAATCCGACCGTGTGTACGGGGCATAAGAGTGATTACGAATATTTCCATGAATAACAGGGTTTCTCCCCTATCTGTTGATGAACCAAGAGACTTTGCCACGGAAGGGGCACAACCTAAAGCTGTGGATAGTCTCAATAATAATCAGATTGAGAATGACAACTTTATTAACACACCTATTGATACCACACCCCCAATTGTTGAGCCTTTTTTTTAAATTAGAACTCACAAATCCCCTAAAAGAAAAACAACTTGAAAAAGAGGGCAGAAGGCAAAGGGCAAACAACTTTATTTAAGGATCTTAATAGATTTATTCATAATTTAACATTGACAAGACATTTCTCTAATATCCCTGAGTCAGATAATAGCTCATGCCACAGACCCTAGAGAACCTTTTATAATTTAATGATACAGATAAATACTGTGCCTCAATGCAATCCTAATGATTCATGCTAGCTTTAAGCTAAAATCTGTCTTCCACCTATACTATTCCAAGGGGCCCTTCACTGACCACTGACGCCTTCTACCATGTGACTTATAACAATCTGTTAGAGCTATGTAAATTCACCTTGACCCATTTTTAACTTGACCCATTGTTAAAAAAAAGAGTTTTGAAAGAATTTGAAGGTAATAAGGACATTTATTAAAATTAAAGGAAAAGAGGTTTAACCTTAAACTGCGTAGAATGTTCTTTACTGTAAGAGCGGCAAGGATGAGGAATTCCCTTCCACAGTCGGTGGTTTCAGCGGGGTGCATCGATAGTTTAAAAAAACTATTAGATAAGCACCTGAACGACCACAACATACAGGGATATACAATGTAATACTGACATAGAATCACACACATAGGTTGGACTTGATGGACTTGTGTTTTTTTTCAACCTCACCTACTACATATACACTGTATGTAACTATGTATTAGACAGGTGGACAAAGGTGGCAGCCCATTAATTATTGAATAGGAAGGATTACTTGAAAGAGGCAAACCTCATACTATAAGACCCATCTACCTACAAATATCTATTAAAAGATAATTTCCCTGATTTCCTACAGGAACCTAAACCTCTAAAGCTGGCCATAGGAGTTTCGAATCTTGGCTGGTTCAGCAGGGGCTGGCTGAGATTCCAACCATCTATGGACAGGCTGATTTTACCCAAGTGGATCACTCGACTTAGGTACAACCAACATGTTGGATCATGAAATTAATGCCAACGGCTACAGCTTCTAGCAATAATCACTCTATGTTCTCCCTGCGCTCCCCCACCAGTAGCTTGTTATAATATATTGATTTTTTCTTGCAGCCCATTGTCTCCTCATGACCTTCTTTTATTAGAGATTCTGGCCACCTGATTAATAATTTACAAAATTATAGTTGGGAATCAAGGTATATATGGGTATCCCTTGATGTGAGCTCATTCTACACATCAACCCCACACTCAGGCCTTAATGCTTTTCGAAGTGTATTGTGCGCTGTACTAGATTTAGTCTGGATTTAGTCTAATTATGCCTCCTGTTGTGCAAGTTCAATGATGGGCTATTGAGAAGAATTGTTCATTTGGAATTACAATCCCTATGCTGAACATATAGTTCCATAGATATACATTATAGATTATATTATTATAACATGTGAGGGGGTGCCAACACCTTAACTTCCTTCCTTAAGTATTGTAACACTAACAATTATGGTCTAAAATATACCCATGTGGCGGACCCCCTTATGTTGGTTTTCTTACATTTAGAATTGACACATGACAGAGCGTCACTGGTCAGTTCTGCAGAATAAAGAACATTTGTTGCAAAACTGAGGATTATGTGGAACAGAGCACAATATTAGTTAACAAAGGGATTGTGAGAGTGATTGTTATGCAAGCTTGTAACAGATATTTAACAGAAGAGTCCAGGAAACCAAAGAAGATAGAACATACAGATAAATTAGGTCCTCTGCTACCCAAAGCTCCATATATCATCTTTGGAATAGCTCAAAGCTTGAGAAATAATGTGGCCCCAAGTAAATTTGGTGACCATGATACAAGATTTACCCTGCAGCCTTTTTTTATAGCAGTGTAGGTATATATCAGTGTAAGGAACCAAAATGCTTACATTTTTAACATGCCAGTTCGTCACAAATGGACGGACTTCCTTTAAAATTCTTCTGGACAGGTTTACTAAATTAAACAATTCATTATGTGTTCTAACGAATACGTACTGTAGTATATGGTCTTGCATATCCCTGTAATTTGTTATGTATCAGACGGAGCAAAAAAATTTGTGTAAAAAGATTGGGGATCATCACCACCCGGTTACTTGACCCTGCCCCTCTCTGACAACATGGAGAAAGCCTCAGGGAAGTCCTGTGAATTCCCCGTGCGTCAGAGGAGGGCGCGGTCACAGGGTGGCCCCACCCTCCATTATATAAGAAGTGTCAGAAGAAGTGAAGCGTCACACGGCTGAAGACTCCCACTGAGGCAGATCGTGCGGACGGAGCGGAGAAAAAGCCTGGAGGAAGATGCGGGACAAGAAGAGCGGACGAAGAAGAAGAAGATGGAGAAGAAGAAGATGAAGAAGAAGATGGAGGAAGAAGAAGAACACTGAAAGAACACCAGAAGAAAGAAGATGGAAGAAGAACCCGAAAGAAGAAGAAATTAATAAAGGACTTGTCAAAAACCGTCTCTTGTGTTTTTTAACCTTCTTGACACTTTTTGGTCGGGGTGCATTTGTACCCCATTACCAATTCACACAGGGGGGTGGGATCTGGGGGTCCCCTTGTTAAAGGGGGCTTCCAGATTCCGATAAGCCCCTCACCCGCAGACCTCCACAACCACCGGCCAAGGGTTGTGGGGATGAGCCCCTTCTCCCCATCAACATGGGGATAAGGTGCTTTGGGGGGCTACCTCAAAGCACCCTAACAATGTTGAGGGCATGTGGCCTGGTACAGATCAGGAGGGGGGGCCCTCTCTCGTCCCCCCCTCTTTTCCTGCGGCCTGCCAGGTTGCGTGCTCGTATAAGGGTCTGATATGGATTTTTGGGGGGACCCTATGCCAATTTTTTTTAAATTTTGGCACGGGGTTCCCTTCACAATCAATACCAGACCTGAAGGGTCTGGTATAGATTTTGAGGGGGACCCCCACGCCATTTTTTTTAAAATTTTGCCGTGGGGTTCCCCTGTGGGGAAATCCCATGCCGTTTTTATCAATGAACTTTTATGTGTATTGTCGGACTGACAGTTCATTATAGCCGCGAGTAGTTTTAAATTACTTTTTTTCCTTTGAAATGTCATTTTGCTGTCAGACTGTTCTAAACACGGGAAACATGCACCCCTTTACAGGCATACTATAGACACCCCCAGGTATAAAATTTAAAGGAATATTACACTTTTATTGTTTCACTTTAAGCATTATTAAAATTACTTAAAATTACTGCTCCCAAAAAACTTCTTTTTGCATTGATACATGTCTCCTGGGGCAGGACCCAGGTCCCCAAACAGGTTTTATGACAATACCATGCATATAAGCCTTTAAAATTAGCACTTTTGATTTCTCCCATAGACTTTTAAAGGGTGTTCCGTGGCTTTCGAATTTGCCGCGAACACCCCAAATTGTTCGCTGTTCAGCGAACTGGCGAACAGCCGATGTTCGAGTCGAACATGAGTCCGACTCGAACTCAAAGCTCATCCTTATTGTACACCAGGCTCCACTGGTTATCTCTAGCAGTATTTATTTCTAGTGGTTTTTTATATCCATAGGTTAAGGGCATAGAGTTAGAAAACCCTTTTTATTTTTTGTTTTAAGGAGAGGAGATTAAACATTCAATACAGAGTATGTAACATGTTAACTCTTAATGGTGTGAAGAGTATACAAGTATACAATGTACAAGGTCTTGCAATCTGGAGTATGGGAGCTTTTCTCTGTGCCTTCAGGCAGAATACCATATGGTGAAATGTAATGAGATGAGAACAAGATGATGGAGTAAAAGTGTGCAACTTTCTTAAAATGACTCTGTAATAGTTTGTTCAAGCAGGTAGAAACAGGCCATGGCACCAGCTAAAGAATATGCTGTCCTTATGTGAGTATGTGTGGCCCTAGAAAGAAGTACGGCCTATGGTCTGAGGGTAGCACCAACCCACTCAAGTGGTGTCATGGCTGGTAGTATTTTCAAGGTGCTTCTAGGGGGTGATATCCCGGTGCTTCCCAACAAGTGTTATTGCCCCGTACACACGGTTGGATTTTCTGATGGAAAATGTCCGATCGGAGCGTGTTGTCGGAAATTCCGACCATGTGTGGGCTCCATTGGACATTTTCCATCGGATTTTCCGACACACAAAGTTGGGGAGCAGGAGATAAAATTTTCCGACAACAAAATCCGTTGTCGGAAATTCCGATCGTGTGTACACAAATCCGACGGACAAAGTGCCACGCATGCTCAGAATAAATAAAGAGATGAAAGCTATTGGCCACTGCCCCGTTTATAGTCCCGACGTACGTGTTTTACGTCACCGCGTTTAGAACGATCGGATTTTTCGACAACTTTGTGCGACCGTGTGTAGACAAAACAAGTTTGAGCCAACATCCGTCGGAAAAAATCATAGGATTTTGTTGTCGGAATGTCCGAACAAAGTCCGACCGTGTGTATGCCCTATTAGAGTTGGGTTGACAAGAAGTGTCAATATTGAAGAATAGTGTTAAGATTACAAGGAGAAATAATGTAAGAAAGGTTTTAGACTTGGGTATTGTTCTCAGAGTCGGGAGCTCTTCTCCCAAAAACAACCAATAGTAAGTTTCCAGTGCTAAAAGCTAATGTATAAGTATAAACTAATTCATGCAACCTACATGTGATCCATTGCTACAAACTGGTTTGTTTAATCCAACTGAACGTAAATGTCCACAAGTCATGTAAAAATGACATCATCAAAATATTAATAAAAACATGCTTCAAATACCAAATAGACCCCAAAAAATATGTTTACAAGTGCTCATTTTAGTTGGATTTGGGCTAGATGCATTCCTGCTGTGGTAGGTCATACCCTATCAGCAAGCATACATACGATTTCTACATTTAATTAACTGTGTATAGTTTCATTATTTGAAAACTGTATGTCACATAAAATGAGGGAAGCAACACTGTGATTTTCATTAAAGTAAAATACATCACTGTTACACTTTGCAGACCGATTCTAGACTTTACTCTTTGTTCAGTCAAAAATCATATATACTTCTTGAACTAAGAAGCTAGACCATAGATGTCTTAATCAAGTAAATCATGGTGTTTTTTTGCTATGTTCTTGACTGTGCTTACACTTGTTTACCCATATTTGCCACTTTCATGAAATGTACAGTTTGGAGATTGGAGGAGGAGGTATTGAATAAAATCTAAGTTCCACTTTAGTAAATTCATTCTCCCATACTGCATCTCTCAGCCTAGGCACAGTCTTATGACAGTACCTTAAAGTGGACCTTCAGCATCTTTAATCACTTTTCATAATGTCTCTCCTCCCCCCAAACCCTGTTACACAATTGGATATTTAACGTTTTTTCCCCCAAATTACCTTTTTTGATGGATCCGGTCTTGCACTTCCTGCTTTCTCCATTAGGGACTGATGTTCTTCTCCCCCCCACCCGAAACCTTCTAGGATACTTACACCACATATCCCAGGAGGCTATGGGGCAATCCCCAGTACCCAGCACATGTTCAACTGCACATCATTAAGGGCCATGCAGAGGTAAGCACAGCTCACACTTTAGCTCTATCTCACTAGGATGTAAGCGCTGTAGATTTATTAGACACAAAAGCTCTGGTCATTTCTCCACCTCCCTCTCCACTAGGCAATTCACAAAACACACAGTCCAAGACTTCATTTTGTGAATGGGCAGAGGGAGATGGAGGTGAAGACACAAGCGCTGGAGTTTATGAGACCTGCTCTTACATCCTAGCAGCCTGGAAGTACAAAGGGATGCTGTACTTCCCCCAATAAACATGAAAACATGGGATTTAGAAGAAAATGGGTATTGAGACAACAAAGTCTTTAATTGCTTTAACACTTGTAAGCTGATTGTGCCCAAAGATGGGTTTTAATTTTTGCCTTTAAAAGATACAGATTCTTTTTCACAAATAGTGCTGCTGTATATAGATAAATGCACTACAGATCGATTTGTATCGCTGCCTTGTGTTATAGTGGATGTTATTTTTCCACATGTCTTTGTTTTGATCTCCAGGCATATTATACAGCTCTGGCACCATTAAATGCTGTTTCTAAAAATAAAACAATGCTTTGGTAGCACATGCTGCAAGGCAAATGAAGAAAGTGGGAACAGTCAGGTACATACACAACTTTAAAGTCTCAGCATTCACAATGGGTCATTAATATTTTAGATTTCACATGAGCAAAATGAGAAAAGGCAAAGGATGAAAAAAAAGAATAAAAAGCAATTTTACAGCAGACAATTAGAATAAGCTTGATTTGCCTAACTCTGGCAATGGAGATAATGAGGGTCATTTACTATAGAACTGCAATGCTAATTAGAGTGAATTTGTGTGAATTAGCGCTATTTAGTGCTAATCAGCGCTAAAACGATATTCACTATAGTGCTGGTAAAAAAATACTCCCAAAATCAAATTTACTATAGTTCCCTGAAAACAAATAGTGACCAAACCCTTACTCTGCTCAAACCTGGAGTAGTGCACATGGAAATAATGTTTATGATATAATTGCCTAAATGGTACTGAAATATGTGGTATATTGTTTAATAATAATCTGCTTTTAAACTGTGTGGAAAAAAAATGATTTATACACTGAAATATCTTTAAAAGCCAGAAAAGAGATAAATTCCCTGTCTCTGTATAACTAGGTGCCAGCATAACTGAGCATGCTCAGACCTGCAAACAGTTCTTATTTTAGCTCCCATGGCTTTTTTACAAGGCGCTATAGTAAATACCAAAATTAGCGCTGGGCTAAAATGCGTTTTTGAGAATGAAAATCGGCGCTATTATAGTCCAATACAAGTTTCAGCCATTGATTCTAATGGTACAATTGTAACTTCCCCAAATATATATTTTTAATGTTGAGATGAAATGTATCTTTCTCTGAAATAAATGCTCCTTGCAACAACTTTGCTACTTCTATTTTGTTTTTTATCATCTATTTTTTTTTTTAAGAATGCTATAGAATGTGGAATTTGTTGATGTTTTGGTACAATATATTTTTCTCTGTCACTTTCATTTGTTACTCTCCCTCTCACAAAAATATTTACCCAAACTCACACAGGTGTCTTTACAAATCACAAACAATACCATTGCTGATGCTAATTTTAAATGGGTCAGAATTTTGTGTGTTTTTTATTATTTCCAAATAATCATAATTTGAGCCCAAAAAATGTGATATGTGTACCAACATCATAAATCAAAATGTAATTCCCAAAAATCAGAGGGTAACATCACTATTCTACACTCACCCACCAAAGATCACAGAATAAATAAAGAAGAATAACTCTTGAGTAATGTAATTTCACCACCTATATGTCCAAAGAAATGCAATATATGTGTATTATGTGAAGGAGGTTTCCACATGTGGTGGCTCTGTGGCTTAGAGGTTAGAACTTCTACTTAGTATCTCTGAGGGTCTGGGTTCAAATCCCGAGCATGCTGCTTCATGCAGAAAAGTTGTCTCATCTCTCTATGCTGTTAAACATAACTCCTGACGCAGGCCCTAAAACTATGGGGGCTATTTAATAAAGGGAAGTGCAGTCACTGAAGATCTGAGGGGAAGCTCTATGGATCTTATCATGCAAGTTAAAATGCTGTTTTTTATTTTCCTTGCATGTCCCCCTCAGATCTACAGTGACTGCACTTGAAAATGTTCTTTCACACGAAATGAAATCCCACTTTGGGTCAGCTTGGAAGCTATTGACCTACATCCACTCAAAATATCTAATTTACTATGGTTGCCCCCTATAACTCGTAGCTCAATTAGTAACCCTATAACGAGACACTCTCTTAAGCTATGGCACAAACTCTGAGGTCCCTTTAAATTACAATCTCCGCTCTCCCCATTACTCTCTTATTTAGACCATCCGAAATTCTACCCAGCCCAAGTTAACCCAAGCTCATTTCAAATCTGGCACAGGGCAGGATTATATCGCATATGCGATTTTGTTTCTGGATCCGATATAAAGTCATTTGCCTCTTTACAAAACCTAGCTGATATCCCCACCACAGAAGTCTTTCGATACCTACAGATATCCCATTTTATCCAATCAACGATAGGTACACATACTTCATTAGATGACTTATCCATTTTTGAAGGGATTTGCAACTCTGACCCTCACGCCCCTGGTCTAATTTCTCTTTTATATGCTCATCTGACCTCTCCCCCAACCAACCTTTCCCATATGCTGTGCAGTGGTCCACAGGCCTGGCATTAAACCTTGATACAGAGGACTGGTCTGACATTTGGTCCAATACGAAAATATCCTCCCAAAATGTAATCGCACAAGAGGCAAATTACAAAGTACTCATGAGATGGTACCTGGTTCCTGCCAGGATTTCCAAATTTCTCCCAAATTATCCAGCTACTTGTTTCCGCGGCTGTAACGAGCGAGGTACCCATGCACATATATGGTGGACATGCTCAATAGCACAGGAACTTTGGGCTGCGATCTTCCAAATGGCCTCCACACTATCTCAACTTCAAATTGAACCTGACCCGGTTATAGCACTGTTGAATCTTATCCCATCAGATTTCACCAGATCTCAGACCCGCCTCCTCCTTCAGCTCACAACGGCAGCTAAACAGACGATAGCTAGGGCCTGGAAAACTCCGAAACTCTCCCTAGCTGAGGTCAAAAATAGGGTTACCCAAGCTATGATTCACAGCAAAATAGAAGCCACGATACTTGATAGGATACCTCAACATCTCAAAATTTGGAACCCCTGGACTGAACATTTTCTACCCCCAGATTTTGATAAGAGCCTCCTCAAACCTTAAGCAGCCCACTGTAAAAATAGACAGTCTTGTTGATAAACCGGATGCTCTGTCGCTCCCCCCGACCACCCCCTCCCTCTCCCTATCCTTCTCTAACCTTTCTTTATCTTTCCTATACTTTTCATTCTTCTGATTTCCTCCTCTTCACTTTCTTTTTCCTCTTGCGCTCTTTTTACAGGTAACTTTATTGTAGATTATATAAAGTCTACCAATCTTCAATTTTATATATGTTCACAGATTTACTTCCCATGTGAAAGTTCTAATACTCAACTTTCGTTATTGTTTTTTTATAAATCCTGTTTTGTTATCTAACCGTAATAGGAAACTGTTATACTACGTCCACATCTATCTCTGCGAAAAGTTTGTCCCCGGACCTTACTTCATAACTTATCCCCGAAAATTGTTATATCACAACCTCCACTGGGGTAAAAATGTATAATACCTAATACTATGTGTGACATATGTATTGCCTGTTAAACTTTATGTCTTCATTTCAATAAAAAAAGTTTGAACAGAAAATGTTCTTTCAGTGCACTTACAAGTGGATTTGCCTTTAGTAAATAACCCCCTATGTCTAAATGTGGTATTTATGTGTAGGAGGGTTCCACCACCATTGTAAATCTTGCCAGATACACTATCCAGCCAAAAGTATTGGGACGCCTGCCTTTACACACATGAACTTTAATGGTAGCCCTTTACAGCTTCTGGGAAGGCTGGGAAAGCTGTCCACAAGGTTTAGTGTGTCTATTGGAATGGTTGATCATTCTTCCAGAAGAGCATTTGTGAGGCCAGGCACTGATGTTGGATGAGAAGGCCTGGCTCACAGTCTCTGCTCTAATTCAGCCAAAATGTGTTCTATCTGGTTGAGGTCAGGATTCTGTGCAGGCCAGTCAAGTTCCTCCACCCCAAACTCCCTCATCCATGTCTTTATGGATCTTGCTTTGTGCACTGGTGTGCAGTCATGTTGGAACAGGAAGGGGCCATCCCCAAACTGTTCCCACAAAGATGGGAGCATGAAATTGTCCAAAATGTCTTGGTCACCCATGCCTTAAGAGTTCCCTTCACTGGAACTAAGAGGCCAAGCCAAACCCCTGAAAAACAACCCCACATCATAATCCCCCCATCCACCAAATGATTTGGACCAGTGCACAAAGCAAGGTCCATAAAGACATGGATGAGTGAGTTTGGGGTGGAGGAACTTGACTGGCCTGCACAGAGTCCTGACCTCAACACAAATGAACACCTTGGGGATGAGTTAGAGTGGAGACTGTAAGGCAGGCCTTCTCGTCCAACATCAGTGCCTGACCTCACAAATGCACTTCTGGAAGAATGGTCAAACATTCCCATAGTCACACTCCTAAACCTTGTGGACAGCCTTCCCAGAAGAGTTGAAGCTGTTATAGCTGCGAAGGGTGGGCCAAATCAATTTTGAACCCTACGGACTAAGACTGGGATGCCATTACAGTTCATGTGCGTATAAAGGCAGGCGTCCCAATACTTAGGCCAATATATTGTATATTGCTTGTGACACTGAGCATGGCTATGGACTTAAAGCTGGTTCACACCATCGAGATGCAGACTACATGTGTGAGGCTGCCCACTGGCTAAGTGGGTAGCAATTCTGTCTAGCAGCACTGGAGGTTTCTGGTTCAATTCCCCAACATGCTAATGCTTGTGTTGAAGTGTATATGTTTTCCCTGTGTGGGTTTCTCACCACAATCCAAAGACATGCTGGGATTTTATTTGTCTCCTGTCTAAATAGTCTCTAATGTAAGAAAGTTTGTTTTGGACTTTAGATTGGAAGCTCATTGCAGCCAGAGACTGATGTTAATGTTTTTTAGCACTAATCATGCCCAGGGACTTGGACATTTAAAATTGTAGGGTTTACACTGCACAGGTACATATGCTTAGAAAACTGTTGCTTTGTTTATGTGCATGCAAACAGACTTTGATCTTTGGCCTGTAGTTGGAAATTTGATGCAAATAGCCAAGGGCTAACTTGGTTGCAAATAGTATTATGTGTTCCTGCTCATCAGGTGCAATCACTTTGGACATACATGAAGAGACAGATTGAAAGATATTGGTGGGCGTGTACTTCTATTGGGTGTGTGTCAGTGTGCTAACAATACAACCTTATATATAGGACTGCAGTAGGGAGGGTTCATTTGGCCTGAGAAGTGGACAGATTTTTTGCTGTGATTTGTGGGGGAGAAGGAATTAGATCAGTGTTTCTCAACTCCAGTCCTCAAGGCGCACCAACAGGTCATGTTTTCAGTATTTCCCTCAGATGAAATGGCTGTGGTAATTACTAAGGCAGTGAAAACTGATCAAATCACCTGTGCAAAATAGTGGAAATCCTGAAAACATGACCTGTTGGTGCGCCTTGAGGACTGGAGTTGAGAAACACTGAATTAGATTGTGCATAATGACAAACGCAAATAAAAAGTGGCCATGCTTTCAATGTTGTGTGTGTATTCCTGTCTGAACAAACATTCATGGTTTGAGAGCATCTACTGACCTTCTACTCTTTGATCTCATTGCTTAATCATGTACACAGAAATGCAACTTCCAGCAGAACACACTCCCCAATGTATGTGTGTGGATTGTGGGGTGTTGGTGGGTGTTATAGTTTGAATATGTGCCTTTTTTTATATTATGTTGGAATGCTTTGTAAGAATAATGACTGTTAAGTATGTTTCTATAATCTTGCAGATAAAAATGTGATGTGGTTTGGTGGGTGAGTAGTTTTATTATGAAATGTGTTGCCCGTTATATGCTGAAAGTAAAGCTGTGTCCACTCTAAGGTCTAGACAAATTTTAGATTGTACGCTCCTATAAGCAGGGCCCTTAACCACTTGCTGACCGCCTAACGCAGATATACTGCGGCAGAATGGCACAGGCAGGCAAAATCACGTATCTAATACGCGATTTGCCTCCCGCGGGCAGGGGGCGCCCCCCCAGGTGCCCAAGGCAGTTGGCATCATTAGGGGAGCGATCCGTGCTGAGGGGGAGGCCACTCATTTGTGGCCACCCCATCGCGATCACTCCCAATGAATGACAATCTTCCTCTGCTGCTGTAATGTAAACAGCGGCAGAGGAAGTGATGTCATCTCTCCTTGTGTCGGTCTTTTCCATCCGGCACAGAGGAGAGAAGACATACAAGTAAGTGCACCAACACTACACTAACAGTAGAACACTCTAGCCACCCTTTTCACCCCTGCACCCCCTGTCAGAGTGACACCAATAGCAGTTTTTTTTTTTTACTGATTACTGCATTGGTGTCATTTGTGACCGTTATAAGTGGTAGGGCAGTTAGTGGTAGGCCCCTTTAGGTCTAGGGTACCCCCTAACCCCACCTAATAAAGGTTTAACCCGGTGATCACCCCCCCCGTCGCCAGTGTCACTAAGCGATCGTTTTTCTGATTGCTGTATTAGTGTCACAGGTGATGCTAGTTAGGGAGGTGAGTATTTAGGTTCACCGTCAGCGTTTTATAGTGGCAGGGACCCCCATATACTACCTAGTAAAGGTATTAACCCACTGATTGCCCCCTAGTTAACCCTTTCACCAGTGATCACCGTATAACTGTTATGAGTGACGCTGGTTAGTTAGTTTATTTTTTATAGTGTCAGGGCACCCGCCATTTATTACCTAATAAAGGTTTAACCCCCTGATCACCCGGCGGGTGATACAAGTTAGGTTTTAGGGTCAGATAGGGTCTGCGTCGCCCCAGGCAGCGTCAGGTTAGTGCCAGTACCGCTAACACCCACGCACGCAGTATACACCTCCCTTAGTGGTATAGTATCTGAACGGATCAATATCTGATCAGATCTATACTAGCAACCCCAGCAGTTTAGGGTTTCCAAAAGCGCTGTGTGAGCGGGATCAGCCCAGATACCTGCTAGCACCTGCGTTTTGCCCCTCCGCCCATGACAGATAGCTCTGACGATGGAGTTGTGGTCCCTGCCAAGGTCAGGCGTACCTGACCCCGAATTTCTTCTTCTGTCGTTGATGTGCAAGAACCGCAGGTCCCTCGTATAGAGCAGAGCAGTACTAGCGCCGCTATTCCTTCTGGTGAACTGGCAAGCACCAGCGGCCTAGTATACCCTGGTCATAGTCAATCCAGTATTGCAGTATCACGTGGTGACGTTGCGAGTCCCATAAGTGCAGTTCAAGCTAGGAAGGTGGCAAGCACAAGTAGTGTCCCGCTGCCACCAAGAAGACGAACACAGGCCTGTCATGCCCATAGTGCCCTTCCTGCTGCATTTGCCAATCCTAATTGGGAACCCACCACTTCTGTAGCACCCGTACTTCCCCCATTCACTGGCCAACCCGGCATTCAGGAGGAAACAGTTGATTTTACGTCACTATTATTCGCTGTTTTTCACCGAAGATCTCTATAGATCTATTGTGGACCAAAGCAATTTGTACGCTGGTCAACACATCGCCACTATTCCCCAGTCCTCCCTTGCCAGAGATTGGAGACCAATTACGGTTTCCGAATTTAAGCTCTTTCTGGGCCTTTCCCTCAACATGGGCATAACTAAAAGGAGTGAGTTGCGGTCATATTGGTCCACTGACCCAATTCACCATATGCCCTTGTTCTCTGCCTCCATGACCAGGGCACAATAAGAGCAGATCTTGCGGTTCATGCACTTCAATGACAATGAACTCTATCGTCCTCGTGGAGACCCTGGATAGGATCGGCTCTACAAAATTCGGCCCCTCATAAACCCCTTCAACCAACGTTTTGCAGACTTGTTTACTCCCCATCAAGTTGTCTGCGTTGATGAGTCCCTGATTAAGTTTTCTGGCCACTTGTCATTCAAACAGTACCTTTCCAGCAAGCGTGCCAGAAACGGGGTCAAGATGTATAAGCTCTGTGACAGGGCCACAGTCTATACATGTAGTTTTATGGTTTATGGGGGAAAAGATAGCTGTGTAGAGCCGACAAACTGCCCTGACTACATAGGAAGCGTTGGCAAGATTGTGTGGGACTTGGTGTCACCCTTATTTGGAAAGGGGTACCACTTGTACGTGGACAATTATAACACGAGCGTGCCACTTTTTAGTCACTTGTTTGATCAGCAGATTGGAGCATATGGCACCGTGCGACCTAATCACCAGGGCTTACCCCAGAGGCTTGTAGATTCCCATCTTAGGCTGGGGGAGAGAGCCTGCTTGAAGTGTAATAACTTGCTCGCTATGAAGTGGAGGGACAATAAGAATGTTTTCGTTCTTACCTCCTTTCATGCAGACACGATGGTCCAAATTACTACAGCGACTGGTGTTGTGGAGAAACCCCTCTGTGGGGCGAATTGGACAAACAGGGAAGCCAGGAGATCCTCCAATTGGAGGGAACTAAGGGCTATTCTCTTAGGACTATGGGCTTTCGAGAACTTAGTCCAGGGTCACCATGTCCAAGTTTTGTCGGACAACACCACAGCAGTGGCATATATAACAAGGCAAGGAGGCATGAGAAGCAAGGTCTTGCTATCCTCATCCCTTCAGATTCTATCCTGGGCAGAAAACAACCTGAGGTCCCTAACAGCAGTGCACTTAAAGGGAGATCCTAATCTAGAAGCAGACTTTCTGAGCAGAGAAAGGATACTAGAAGCAGAGTGGAGTCTAAACATGGAAGTATTCCAAAAATTAATATAAAAATGGGGAGCTCCTCAAATAGATCTGTTCGCATCCCAGAAGAATTCAAAGGTGATGGCCTTTTTCTCACTAAACAGGCAAGATCAAGCGAGAGTATTGGATGCGCTGGCACAACCGTGGAACTTCCACTTGTGCTATGCCTTTCCCCCCTTTCAAATGATCCCTTTGGTTTTAAAGAAACTACAGAAAGAGGCCACGAGTATGATTCTAGTGGCTCCGTTTTGGCCCAAAAGGGCTTGGTTTGCAACTATACAGAGGATGGCGGTAGAACCTCACTGGGTTCTTCCACTTCAAAAAGATCTCCTAACCCAGGGACCCCTTCAGCTTCCAAATATCGAGCACCTCAGACTGACAGGGTGGTTACTGAAGAGCAGATCCTAAAAAGAAGAGGCCTCTCAGATAAACTGCTCTCAACCCTTTTACGTAGCCGAAAAAAGGTTACCAGAGCTATTTATTTTAAGACGTGGAAGCGGTTTAATTCCTGGTGCACGACTAAAACATTCTCACCACAGGAAATGCTTTCAGTATTAGAGTTCCTCCATGAAGGAATGGAGATGGGGTTGGCAGCCAGTACCCTGAAGGTTCAAATGGCCGCCTTATTGGTTTTTCTTGAGAGACAGCTATCTCAGGAGCCGCTTATTATTAGATTTTTTAAGGCATTGGCCAGAGCTAGGCCAATACCTTTTACATTTTTTCCAAAATGGGACTTATCATTGGTTCTACAAGGTTTGATCAAAAGACCTTTTGAACCTCCAGAGGAAGAGACAATAAAGTTATGGTCGCTCAAACTAGTTCTTTTAGTAGCAGTTACCTCAGCTAGAAGGGTAAGCAAGTTCAAGCTCTATCTATAATAGAACCTTTCTGCTATATATTTCCAGACCGGGTAGTGCTAAAAACTGACCCGGGTTTTCTGCCAAAAGTTTCAACAGCATTTCATAGGGCACAAGAAATAATTCTACCTACCTTTTGCCCTACACCATCCAGCTCTAAGGAGAAGCCTTTCCATACCCTGGATGTGAGAAGGTGTTTACTACACTATTTAGAAATCACGAGAGAGTTCAGAAAGTCAAATTCTCTCTTTATTCTATTCTCTGGGTCACGTAAAGGATATAGTGCTTCCAAAAACACTATAGGTAGATGGCTGAGAATAGCCATCAGTGAAGCCTATAGAGCTTCAGGGGCAGATCCTCCTGCAGGGGTAATGGCCCACTCAACAAGGGCAGTAGCAACGTTCTGGGCGGAAAGAGCAGGGGCTTCTCCAGGTCGGAGACCACGGAGACAAGTTTCTCCACCTTCACCCGCCACTACAGGTTGGACTTGCTATCAGCATTGGAACAATCGTTCGGCAGGAAAGTCCTGCAGGCGGTGGTCCCACCCTAGAGTAAGTACTCTTTTATCACCTCCAGGTGCTGTCCTGAAAGACGAAGGGAGAAAAACCCTAGTTAGACTTACCGGTAATGGTATTCCTACGAGTCTTTCAGGACAGCGCCGATGACCCGCCCTAATTGTATTATAAAATGTGGTGTTGTTGCTATGTTTTGCTTATCTAATTTCAGCATGGCTGGAGGTACTCTATGAACAACTGAGGCCATGGTGGAAGTGTCCGGTCTTTAAAGAAAACTGACTGCAGTGTTTCCTGGGAAAAGTGGGTGGAGCTGCACTCTCTCCAGGTGCTGTCCAGAAAGACTCGTAGAAATACCTTTACTGGTAAGTCTAACTAGGTTTTTTTTATACTTTACTGTTTACTGTGTTTTATTGTGAACCATTTTTTTTGTTTTCAGGTACGCCATTCAGCTGCAGAGCGGATTTATGTATCTTGACAACAACAGCGTTTGCTCCCACGATACATAAAGCCCTGACTCCAGCGCTGTAGGAGGTGATTTCACCATCACAGTTAAAAAAAAGAGCATATATGCCGAAGCATGGGGGCAGCAGGGGCGGAGGAGCGATTTGCGCCTACCTTTTGGGGTGGATGCCCCCATGCTTCGGCATATATAAACGGTGCATGTATGCCCATCATTAGAAGTGGGTGGATGAAGGGAGGTATTCTAATGGTGGGCATACCCACCGATCAATCTCTTTTTTTCATTCAGCCCACAGGCTGCATGAAAAAAAAAGTTTACAATATATGCCTAACAAGGACCAGCAACGTACTGGTATGTTGCTGGACTTTGAGTGGTTATACCAGAATGATGCCTGCAAGTTTAGGTATCATCTTGGTATCATTCTTTTCAGCCAGCGGTCGACTTTCATGTAAAAGCAATCCTAGTGGCTAATTAGCCTCTAGACTGCTTTTACAAGCAGTGGGAGGGAATGCCCCCCCCCCACCGTCTTCCATGTTTTTCTCTGGCTCTCCTGTCCCAACAGGGAACCTGAGAATGCAGCCGGTGATTCGGCCAGCTGACCATAGAGCTGATCAGAGACCAGAATGGCTCCAATCATCTCTATGGCCTAAGAAACCGGAAGCTACGAGCATTTTATGACTTAGATTTTGCCGCATGTAAACAGCGCCATTGGGAAATTGGGAAAGCATTTTATCACACCGATCTTGGTGTGGTCAGATGCTTTGAGGGCAGAGGAGAGCTCTAGGGTCTAATAGACCCCAATTTTTCAAAAACAGAGTACCTGTCACTACCTATTGCTATCATAGGAGATATTTATATTCCCTGAGATAACAATAAAAATGATAAAAAAAATGAAAGGAACAGTTTAAAAACAAGATAAAAAAAGCAAAAAAAAAATAAAGAAAAAAATAAAGCACCCCTGTCCCCTCCTGCTCTCGTGCAAAGGCGAACGCAAGCGTCGTTCTGGCGTCAAATGTAAACAGCAATTGCACCATGCAGGTGAGGTATTACCGCGAAGGCCAGATTGAGGGCAGTAATTGTAGCAGTAGACCTCCTCTGTAAATCTAAAGTGGTAACCTGTAAAGGCTTTTAAAGGTTTTTAAAAATGTATTTAGTTTATCGCCACTGCATGTTTGTGCGCAATTTTAAAACATGTCCTGTTTGGTATCCATGTACTTGGCCTAATATCATCTTTATTTTTTCATCAAACATTTGAGCAATATAGTGTGTTTTAGTGTATTAAAATTTAAAAAAGTGTGTTTTTTCCCAAAAAATTAATTGCGTTTGAAAAATCGCTGCGCAAATACTGTGTGAAAAAAAAAAGAAGCACCCACCATTTTAATCTGTAGGGCCTTTGCTTTAAAAAAATATATAATGTTTGGGGGTTCAAAGTAATTTTCTCGCAAAAAAAAAAAAATTTTTCATGTAAACAAAAAGTGTCAGAAAGGACTTTGTCTTTGTCTCAAGAGGTTAGAAGAGTGGATGATGCGTGACATAAGCTTTTAAATGTTGTGCATAAAATGCCAGGACAGTGCAAACCCCCCCAAATGACCCCATTTTGGAAAGTAGACACCCCAAGTTATTTGCTGAGAGGCATGTTGAGTCCATGGAATATTTTATATTTATATTTTGCCACAAGTTGAGGGAAAATTACATTTTTTTTTTTGCACAAAGTTGTCACTAAATAATATATTGCTCAAACATGCCATGGTAATATGTGAAATTACACCCCAAAACACATTCTGTTGCTTCTCCTGAGTACGGGGATACCACATGTGTGAGACTTTTTGGGAGCCTAGCCGCGTACGGGACCCTGAAAACCAAGCACTGCCTTCAGGCTTTCTAAGTGCCCATTCACACAGGGGCAACACGACTTCCAGCGCGACTTTGGGAGGCAACTTGGTCACGACTTGAGTATGAATCACAGCACGACTTGGGGCAACTTACAACACAACTTGAAGTCGCCTCCAGGACAGGGAACTTTACAAGTGGCCAATCAGAGCTTATCAGCTGTGTGTGAGAAGGAGGGGGCTGGCTGTTTAGTGCAGGAAATTACTTTCTGTTTCCTTTCTGCTTCCTGTAAAGTTGCCTCAGTATAAACAGTGATCAGACTTGGAGGCAACTTCCATTGAAATCAATGGGTACAAGTTGCCTTCAAGTCGGATTGAGGTAGTGCAGGAACCTTTTCTGAAGTCGGAGCGACTGCAGTAGTGTACATTAAGACGGATCCATTTACTTACATTGTTTTTTTTAATGTAGCGCGACTTGAAGCGACTAGGGGCGACTTGGGGCGACTTGAAGTCGGATCCAAAGTTGCCCCTGTGTGAATGGGCTCTAAAGGTGTAAATTTTTTATTTCACTGTTCACTGCCTATCACAGTTTCGGAGGCCATGGAATGCTCAGATGGCACAAACCCCCCCCCCCAAATTACCCCATTTTGAAAAGTAGACACCCCAAGCTATTTGCTGAAAGGTATAGTGAGTATTTTGCAGACCTCACTTTTTGTCACAGTTCTGAAAACTGAAAAAAGAAAAAAAATACATTTTTCTTGCCTGTCTTCATTTTCAAAAACAAATGAGAGCTGCAAAATACTCACCATGCCTCTCAGCAAATAGCTTGGAGTGTCTACTTTCCAAAATGGGGTCATTTGGGGGGTTGTGCTATCTTGGCATTTTATGGCTTTCGAAACTGTGATAGGTAGTGAGGAGTGAAATTAAAATTTACGCCCTTAGAAAGCCTGAAGGCGGTGATTGGTTTTCGGGGCCCCGTATGCAGCTAGGCTCCCAAAAAGTCCCACACATGTGGTATCCCTGTACTCAGGAGAAGCAGCAGAATGTATTTTGGGATGTAATTCCACATATGCCCATGGCATGTTTGAGCAATATATCATTTGGTGACAACTTTGTGCAAAAAAAAAAAGTTTGTCATTTCCTGCAACTTGTGGCAAAATATAAAGTATTCTATGGACTCAAAATGTCTTTCAGCAAATAGCTTGGGGTGTCTACTTTTCAAAATGGGGTCATTTGGGGGGGGGTTGTGCCATCTTGGCATTTTATGGCCTTCAAAACTGTGAAAGGTAGTGAGGAGTGAAATCAAAAATTTACGCCCTTAGAAATCCTGAAGGCGGTGCTTGGTTTTCGGGGCCCTGTACGCGGCTAGGCTCCCAAAAAGTCCCACACATGTGGTAACTCCATACTCAGGAGAAGCAGCTAAATGTATTTTGGGGTGCAATTCCACATATAATCATGGCATGTGTGAGCAATATATCATTTAGTGACAAATTTTTGTAAATTTTTTTTTATGATTATTCAATCACTTGGGACAAAAAAAATTAATATTCAATGAGCTCAACATGCCTCTCAGCAATTTCCTTGGGGTGTCTACTTTCCAAAATGGGGTAATTTGGGGGGGGGGTTGTATTGCCCTGCCATTTTAGCACCTCAAGAAATGAGAAATGGGCAGTCAAAAAACTAAAAGCTGTGTAAATTCCAGAAAATGTACCCTAGTTTGTAGACGCTATAACTTTTGCGCAAACCAATAAATATACGCTTATTGACATTTTTTTTTACCAAAGACAAGTGGCTGAATACATTTTGGCCTAAATGTATGACTAAAATTAAGTTTATTGAATTTTTTTTATAACAAAAAGTAGAAAATATCATTTTTTTTCAAAATTTTCGGTCTTTTTCTGTTTATAGCGCAAAAAATAAAAACCGGTGATCAAATACCATCAAAAGAAAGCTCTATTTGTGGGAAAAAAGGACGCAAATTTTGTTTGGGTACAGCATTGCATGACCGCGCAATTAGCAGTTAAAGCGACGCAGTGCCAAATTGTAAAAAGTGCTCTGGTCAGGAGGGGGGTAAATCCTTCCGGGGCTGAAGTGGTTAAAACCCAATTGCTAACTGTTTTGCTAATTGTAGCACCATATATCCTGTAGAACATTTTTTATGCCAGTAAATGAACATAATGTTTTGTTTCTGCTGGCAAAATAAAAGTACATTATTGAGCTTGTTTGTTTTTCTCTTTTCTTTCTTCTTTTTAATTAGTTTGGGGAAGTGCAATACCTATCTTATACCCATAGAAATTATAAGATATAATTGGCCATCAATTTAAAGGGGACATACAAGTACGCCCATTTGCGCAGCTGTGCCATCGTACATCATCATGCGCTGGTTGGCAAGCAGTTAAGGAGGTGTTTTAGGGGGTGTGTCCTATGCCTACATACTTTTGCTAATAGGTGTCCCTTCTACCCATCTCAAAAAGTTGGGAGGTAAGAAATCACCCCCTGAAGTCGCCAAAGTAGTGCAGGAACTACTTTTGGGAATCGGTGCGGCATCGCACCAATTCGGACAGTTCCATTGCCATCAATAGGTGCTGATTTGCCCTGGAATTTGACATGTCAATTCAGAGCTATGTGAACATGGGTGAAGTTGCATAGATATGAATGGAAATCATGGGGGGCAACTTTTCATGCGACTCTGAGGTCCAAAGCTGCATGAAAAGTCACCCAAGTGTGAAAGTAACCTAATGAGATTAATTGATAACATCTTTGAATTAGGCCCTATTTGCACTTGTGCGACCCTAAAATTGCACAGCTTTGCTGTGACTTGAAGCACTGCCTGTGTAATTTTGTGGTGTATGGACCTCAATTCCCATCAAAGTCAAACCAAGGTAGCGCAGGGACGAATTTGCTCCACTTTCAGGTTGCACAAGTGACAATAGGGCCAAATTCAAAGGTGTTATCCATGAACCTTATTCACACTGCTGTGACCTGAAAGTCACACTATTTTGCTGCCACAACTTGGCTCCAACTTCTGGGAATGCCTGTGTAATATAGCGACCTATGAACCTCAAGTCACAGGAAAGTCACAAAGTAGTACAAAAACTACCTTGAAGTTGGTGCGACTTGAAGTAGCACAGATATGAATGGTTATAATTGAGAATCATGGGGTACAACTTGTCATACAACACGGAGGTCGGTCCAAATTTGCTGGAAAAGTCAACCAAGTGTAAAACAAGCCATATATATATATATATATATATAGATATATATATATATCTATATATATATATATATATATATATATATAGATATATAGATATATATATATATATATCTATATATATATATATATATATATCTATATATATATATATATATATAATTATTTTTTTTTCCTAATAAAAAGGAGCTCTCACTTATATACTTACTGATTTACATCAGCAAAACAAATGCAGGAAGTGATGTGTGCACATGGGCTGATGCCAAACAAATCAATGAACCACACCAAATCTAACTACCACATCCACCCCACATTTACCACAAGTACATATCCTACACTTACCCGGTAAATGAGCAGCACCTCCTATTTGCTAAAGAGGGACCTCACCATGTCCACCTAGATGGAGATCATGACCAGCACAGGAACTTCTGGGTGATTACAATGACTCATTTCCGGGTCAGAAGGGGAAACCATGCTCTTTTGATAGTAACCACGATTAGTAGTTTTTATTTTCATATATGCAGATCTGTATTTATACATATAACGATATTTGAAGGCAGAGTTAAGGGAGTTTGACAAGAAATGGTGTCCCTGGGATTGCAGCAGGTGAATTACCAAGACAAAGGCCCAGTTTGAGCCCTGGTTCACATTGACAGTGGGAGGAAATCGTGCGAGTTCAGTCATGTCAGTCCTGAATGCGGGGGGGAATTTCAGAGACATCTGTGCAGGTTTCTGCACAGATGTCAATCGAAATCGCACCCCAAAGTCGCCAAAAAGTAGTACAGAAACTACTTTTGGAAATTGCAGCGCCATAGTGGTCGATTTGACATGTCAAATTGCACCAATGTGAACCAGGGCTGACACATACAACACTGCCTATCCACCAGCTGAATTAAGTACCTGCAATTCTCCACAGCTGTTATATATAAAGACTCCACTCAAACACATTTATCATTTACTTGCAGGCGTGCTGAAGAGATTAGGTTTTTTGAGGAGGTTTAAAACACCTCCTTAACCACCTGCCAACCAGCGCATGATGATGTACGTTGGCACAGCTGCGCAAATGGGCATACTTGTATGTCCCCTTTAAATCGATGGCCCACGATTGTGACACAGAGAGGCAGAACGGAGAGATGCCTGTGTAATGCCTAGCAACATGACAGGGATCTACTGCTCCCAGTGATCAGGAGCAGTGATCTCTGTCACGTTCTGGTGAGCCCACCCCCCTACAGTTAGAACACAGTGAGGGAACACAGTTAACCCCTTGATCACCCCCTAGTGTTTAACCCCTTCTCTGCCAGTGTCATTTACACTCAATCAGCATTATTATAGCACTGATCACTGTATAAATGTCACTGGTGTCAAAAGTGTCCAATGTGTCCGCTGCAATGTCGCAGTCATGATGGGGACAAGGGCCTCTTCCCGACAACCCTGGCCAGTGGTTGTCGGTCTGCAGGTGGAGGGGTTTATCAGAATCTGGAAGCCCTCTTTAACAAGGGGGGCTCCAGGTCCTGCCCCCCTATGTGAATGGGTAGGGGTACCCCTACCCATTCACCAAAAAAAGCAGTGAAATGTGAAACAAGTCCTTTATTGTAAAATAGCTCCGAGCTGTCTTCTTCCCTGAGCTGTCTTCTCCTGCCGCTGTCTCTCCCACCAGCATCTTCTCCCCAAGCTGTCTTCTCCCAGAGCCATCTCTCCTGCCACCTCTGTCTTCTCCATCTGCTGTGTTCTTCCGCACCGCCGGTTACCCGCTAATAAAAAAAAGCCGCTCTTCTTCTGTGGCAGTCTTCCTCCACTGTGTTGTCACCAGCTGGGTGGAGTCTCTTACATAGCCATGGGGCGGGCTCTCCGGGTGACGTCCGGGTGACATCATCGGATGACCACAGAAGACCACCACAGAAGAAGAGCTTTTTTTTATTAGCGGGTAACCAGCTGTGTGGAAGAACACAGCAGCGGGAGAAGACAGCGGCAACATGAGAGACGGCTCGGGGAGAATACAGCTCTTGGAGATGAAACCTCAAACACTAGTAAATGTATTTTCTTTGTATGATTGTGTTAAGCCCAATAGGTTAGTGGTCAACGCTTCTACCTTGAAAAAAATCAGGCTTTGATCAAAGAATGAACATAAATAATTGCCACTTTATAGTCACCTAAATAAAAAAAAATTAAAAACATGAAAAAAACAACATACAACACATAGGTAACCTAAATGTTCAATACAGGTAACTTTACAGAATTGCAGACATTACTCTGTAATGATCATTCATAACTGCATTCATTAGCAAAAGAAAGCAAAAAAATAGGAATACTAATTGCAATATACATCAATAGATGCAAACGAAGTAGAGCACATCTCACATAAAAATGTTTCTTTTACATACATGGATCATGGTTGCAGTGCAGTGCTATATAATAACCTAGTAGAAACTGGAATTTTCATATGTACGGAATCGCCAATTAGCACTGATTTCCGAATTTACTAACGTATGTTCGCTGCTAATAGCACTCTTTTCCATTTGTATGTTTGCCTGTTGAAATCTTGATTGCCTAAAATGGGCACTATTATATGTGATAGTGCCCAGTACTTTGTGGCACTATAGTAAATGACCCCCAATATGGTAGTGGCTTAAAACAAGGGTAGCAAAAATAGCCTTGGCCCAAAGACACAAGGAGGGGCCATGAATGACACGTTTAGAAGGAACATTGTTTTCTTCCATATCATTTCACAAGCAGAAGCATAACATGTTTATCCCTGGAAAAAAAAATAAAGACTTTGAAGATCAAAAGGATGAGCTAGACATTCCCCAGTATGTCAAAATCTTCACTGAATGTTCCTATATAAGATTAAAACAATGAAATCTTTTTTTTTGCCACCACATTCCTGTTTTGCTTAAATTGTACATTCTACACAGTCATTTATGCTTTCTTGGATCCTTCCACCCTGATAAAAACATTTACCATTGAATACCCTGCTGTGCAGACCCAGTGATAAGCAATGTGTTTTTCATTTTGTTCCTATCTACTTTCTGATTCCAGTGTTTTGAAACATCCAACTCATGGTAAATTTCGAAATAAGCTAGTAAGTCATATATTCACCCCAAGGCTGACGGATTGAAGGATGGATTCTGTTTGCGGTAATGTCTTCCTATGCAATAACAAGCATCACCGATTGTCTGAGGTGTTCATTATTGCTTTACTATACAATCACAAGTGATACTCAGAACAAGGAGGATCACTTGCTTTTATTGAGTCATCTATGGACAATGGTACATGCTTAAATTCCATGTTTCAGTTTACCAGAATGATAAGCTAGGGAGCAATTGTAAGTTATAGTTTACTAAACAGGCACAAAGTTAGGAGCAATGAAACACAGGATGGCAAACACTCATACATTGCAGAATAACGAAAGCTGCACCAATATGGACACTTCACAGAAATGTCTCTGTGACTCAGGGTAACATGTGGCTGCATAGCACAGTCTCTATAAGACTCTAACACAACAGAAAGTCAAGCTGAGAATCACTAGTTCAGTAAAACAGTGTTCCTCACAGTGAAGTGCAGGGTAGCTTTGGAAATACTGGTGGGATCCATGACCCAAGAACAAAAAAACACCCCACTGGACCTGAAGCACTCTGGTTGCAATCGGGAAGGGGGAGTTTCCCCACAGTAGCTGGGTCTTCCAGAGAAGCTGCTTGCTATTCTTCTAGGCTCTGGCCCGACCACCTGCAATTTGGTTCTGACTGTGGAGGAACCTCACTGCAGATTACTTTCCAAGCTACCTCTGCCTCATCAGGCAGGGCTTCTCTAAGCTGCTGAGGTACAGAAGCAGAGAAGCTTAAGTTCCCTGGGCACATTCAGGAACCCAGGTAGTTTTGGGAAAAAAGTCAAAGGGCCTGCATCTGAGCATTACGTGTATTTTGTTGTGCATATTGTTCACTTTAGGCCAGATACTCCCACTTTTCTTCACACCTATCTGGGTATTTTCTGTTTATTTACATCATTTTCCAGATTTAAACACTGTATGGATACATACCACAGCTCCAACTTCTTTTTGTTATACAAGTGTTTCTTCTTTATGCACTTTATGTATTACTAGCTTCACACTTTCCTTTTGTTGGTATACTATACTATGTCAACAAAGTCCTTGAGAGATATAAGAAATGTTCATCCCATCTCCACCTCAATTTTATATTTAAAATGGTATTTACTCAATGCATTTAAAAAATTGCAGCTTTGGATACATTTTAACCTCTTCTGGAGGTATAATTTCAATATAACCTGGGCTCACAGGAGAATGGAAGAAAGGAGGACCATTTAGAAGAGTACTCCCGACATCACTTGACCTGACCTAAGACATGTGAAAAAAGCTATGTATGCAGGGAATTTTGAGGACAAAATGAAAAAGCAGGGGGATTGAGATTCTTAATGTTGGGTTTTAACTCTCCAGCAAAGTTGTGGATAGACTGACCCTTTAATGGCCCTTAAGTTACACATAAGTATACCTGCCTTTGCAACAGTTACACAGTTACAACAGTTTCATGGTGAAGGAGCTGAAATTTTGTAACAATGGATCTGGATTGTTGACCACTGTTAGTATACTTCTAGAAAAACAAGCTTCAATGTTATGTCCATGCACCATGTACGTGACTTGACTTGAAATGAACTCAATTCTGTAAAGTTTAATTACCGGTATATCATATCCTTAAAGGCTGGTAAGAACAGCAATTGGTGAAAAATAGAACCATAGAAAAGTAGCCGCAGAAAAAAGAACAGGTGGTCCTGTATGCCCCACTCATTTTTTTTCTGTTTTTATACATCTATTTTTCCCAAGCATGTTTAATCACTTGCTTATTGGGAACTTAAACCCCCCTCCTGTCCAGACCAAATTTCAGCTTTCAGCACTGATGAACTTTGAATGATAATTGCGCGGTCATAGAACACTGTACCCAAATGAAATTTTTATCATTTTTTTCACATAAATAGAGCTTTCTTTTAGTTAAAAAAGACCGAATTAAAAAAAAAAAATTATATTTTTTTATATTTTGTTATAAAATTTAGCAAATAGGTAATTTTTCTCCTTCAATGATGTACGCTGATGAGGCAGCACTGATGGGCACCGATAGGTGGCAGTGATGGGCACTGATGGGTGGTAGTGATGAGCACTGATGGGTGGCAATAATGGGCACTGATCGGCACTGGTTAGTTACACTGATAGGCAGCACTGCTAGGTGGCACTGATTGCCACCACTGGTGGGCATTGATAGGTGGCACTTGTGAGCATTGATAGGTGGCACTGGTGGGCACTGGCAGGTGGCAATGGCAGAATTGCCTCTTCCTCTTTGGGACCGATGTCCCTTGCACATAAGCCGGTGATCGGCTTTTTTTTTTCTTCACGCTGTCAGCGTGAGGAGAAAAAAAAAACCCGACTACCGAGCTTTTGCTTACATCATGTGATCAGCTGTCATTGACTGACAGCTGATCACGTGGTAAGGGGATGGGATCAGCCCCTCTGTGATCACCCGAGTCTCAGTGACTCAGTGATCACAGCGCGCGCCACACACGCCCTGCAGGGCGCACGCAGGGAGCGTGCAAAGGGAAGGACGTCATATGATGGCCTCCCGGAAATTCAGGTCCATGCTGTGGCCGTCATTCAGCTATAGCGCGGAGGCCAAGTGGTTAAATTTACTTATCCTTGACTGGCTTTACTTTTCTACCTCTGCTGGAAGTTGTTCCAAAAATTAACTTTTCATTTGGTGGAAAAGTACTTTCGAGGGTTAGTTAGTGAGCTCCTTAATTTATCCAGTAAATGCTGTAGCTGTGCTAAAGTCAGAATGTTCACATATTTTACCTGAAAGCTAAACGTATGCAAATATAAAATACACATTATTAAACAATAGTGTAAGTGCCTTAATTTGACTTGGTATCAGCCTTTGACTGTCCTGTACAACAGAGATCAGGAAAGGGAAGGGAAAAGCGGGACAAAGAGACAATACAATGTGCTGCAGTTCAAGGCGTATGCTAATAGGAGTAATAGGAGAGAAGAGTAACAGAGAGATAAGCTCATTGTTGTGTTGTTTCTTCTTCTTCTTCTCTCACTACCCAGTCAAAACGCAGCACCCCCTAGCAGTGATAGATAATCCAGTTTCCACACTGGAGGGCCTACATGAATTCTGAATAAAAACTATAAGCTCTTGTTCCCACTTCTCAGCCAGAAGGATTTTGGTAAGTTGACTACATGAACACTATATAACAGAGTCATCTGGGGCCTCAAAACCATGGTTCCAGAGCAGGTCTATCAGAGTCAGTACTACCCTTGTGGCCCTAATTCACAGGCTCACAAGTCTTGCAGCATTTGGTCTAAACAGGAGGCCCATCACCATCACTAGGCAGACAAATACTCTTTCTCCCGACCAACACCAGTCCTCGTGTGAGTGTCCATAGAATACATAGGCTCAGTCTTCTTCTTGTAGGAACTTTTCTTTATTGGTACAACAGACTTCATACCAGTCTACACAACATGTTATTTAACAGTACAAAGCAACATAACTTGCAGCAATAATCACTTCATGGTTGGATCTGTACAGTACTATACCCACTCCAGATTTCTCTCTCTTACAGAGTGCTCCAGTCTTCTGCGAATCCCACTAAGTGAAGAGAACCACGACTTTCGCTGAAATGGGAAAGCTCATGCTAAGTACTCCCACAGGAGCCTAGACACATCTACCCTTAGTTCTTGCTCCTTGCATTGCCACTGACTACCCCAGACCCAACATGTGCACCAAAGGAGTCCTACAGTACGGTTTCAAGGAAACCTTAATGTGAAAGTGAAATCACAGAAGAGATAGATGGACAGAAACACAAATCCTTTTTGGCAGGTAACACAAGTCTCTTATAACTATTTCCTTTGTGTATTTAGTTGCTTCTCTGAGGTCTAATCTGTGTTCTGTGTAATCCCTGAATAAGCACACATATATACACACACACATACTCACACACACACACACACGTACACCATAGTATAGGGTCGGTAGGATAACAGCAATGCACTTTATAGGGCCTGTGCTCTTCTCTGTGGCTCTCTCTGCTTTCTAAATGAACAATTTTGTTTTATCTTTTGGCAAGCAAAATACTGCTCATTGGCTGTGAGATACTTCACAGGACTGATATCAGGCTTTTTGTGTGTTAGAGACAGCAAAAAAGGTGATTAAGTTTCACTAGCAAGTGTTTTCCAGAATCGCCAGATTATAGAAAAAAGGAGAGGGGTGGACTGGTGTAGTTCATCTATGCCTGGATAAAAAAGAAAAAGAAAACTACTCAACAGATAGGCTATGTTCTATGTAGGCATATCAAGGTTTAATATGGGCTCTTCCCTACTGCCCCCAATGATTCTCCTCCCCCTGAAGCCCCTTTGCAGTATTTTTTGCTTTTTTTATTAAATGTTCTTGAATTTTTCTAGATGTCTTCAGGTCATATCACATGCAGGATCCTTTTCTTTTTGGACCCTCTCCTTTTGGTGGACAGTGCTTATTGATGCAGACAAAAGATATGACATGAAATCATCACCACTCTTTTCCTTATAACACCTGGGTTTTGGGTGCCATAATTATGTCTCCTTAGGGATTGCAGTCACCTAACTGCACTCAAGTATATCTTATAGGTGTCATTTGACCAAAAGAACTAAGCACAGAATTACTGTAGGGTACAGCATCATAGAGTGGATGAGTATTGAAGCTAGTGCTACATTTTTTTTATTTTAAACCCCTGCTGAGAGACTGTTTGAAAATATAAAAAAAAACTGAAATTGGGCTTTAGTATAAACTGAACAATATTAAATAACACTCTTTTGTTTATATACTAAACAATTTTGATATTACTTGACTATAGTTTCAATTTATTTCCTACGGTGATATTGTTGCTGTGATTATTTGCTTAATTAATTGCTAGGTATTCTATTCTAAGGCCATAATCTCCTTGGTAACCTCACATTTTTTAAAGCTGCTTTATATATACTGATATCCATATACTGACATCCATTGAAATGTTTACAATAAAAATTAGATTATAAAGTAAATAGAATTATCTCAGGTACTCCAAATAGTGACCCTATGGTTGGTGTGTGCAGAATAGAGATAACATGATAAACAGTCTTTCAAACAAAAGAAGGTATCTCCGAGTGGATGCAGGTGGGTTTAGGTTTGGTCTAGACTATCCCAGGACCACATAAGCAAGGGTGCTCTATTACGCAAATCTTGACTTCACCTAAAAAGTTGGTGTCTTCCCCTCTCCCACTTTGCATGCCTCTTTATTGAGCCAGATCTATAACGTCTGGCCTTACTAGTCAATAGAGAAATGGGAGTTAGATTATTTTGAATTAAAATGGTTACAAACAGTTAACCACTTCCCAACCGGCCAATGTATATGAACGACCGGGTGGGCACTCTTTAAGAGTCATTAAGAACTACCTAACCATTTACAGTACCTTATAGCTATAGTACTGCATGCAAGCCTGTTTAAAATTGATAACCAAAACAAATATAGAAATTAACCTTTCTTGGTGGGACAAAAACCTAATCCTTCCCCACTTTATCCAAGGCTAAAAAAAAGGATTTGGCAAGAGATACATTTAAATTTATTTGTATGGAATTTAAACAGTTCCCAATCGGCTCGCGTACATATAGTGCGGCACAATGGTACCACTGCGCGAAACCCCGTATATATACAGGGTTCCTTTAAGAGCCGCCAGAGGCCTTGTGAATGCCCGTTGCATGTCGGGGGGACCCGATGCGCGTGGCCAGCATTCGTGATCACCGCTGGCCACGTGCGATCAAATGCCCGAGCGCCAACATGAGGATTTGTGTGTGTAAACACACATATCCCTGTGCTGTCATAGGAGAGGAGACATGTTGTTTGTTCCTACTATGTAGCAACAGTGAAATGTCTCCTCTCCTACTCAGTCCTATCCCCATACAGTTATAACACACTGAGGGAACACACATTTAACACCTTGATTGCCCCCTAGTGTTAACCCCTTCCCTACCAGTGTCTTTTACACAGTAATCTGTGAATTTTTATAGCACTGATCGCTGTATAAATTTCAATGGTCCCAAAAATGTGTCAAAAGTGTCCGATCTGTCTGCCGCAATGTCGCAATACAACTAAAAATCGCCAATCACCGCCATTACTAGTAAAAAAAATAAAAATATTAAAAATGCCATAAATCTTTCTCATAATTTTTGCGCAAACCAATCAAAATACGCTTATTGCGACTTTTTTAATCAAAAATATGTAGAAGAATATATATTGGCCTAAACTGATGAAAAAATTTGTTTTTAAAAACATTTTTGGGGGATATTTATTATAGCAAAAAGTAAAAAATATTGTTTTTTTTTCAAAAGTGTCGCTCTTTTTTGTGCATAGCGCAAAAAAAAAAAACGCAGAGGTGATCAAATAGCACCAAAAGAAAGCTCTATTTGTGGGAAAAAAAGGATGCAAATTTCATTTGCATGACCGCGCAATTACCAGTTAAAGCGACACAGTGCCAAATTGAAAAAGTGCTCTGGTCAGGAAGGGGGTAAAACCTTCTAGGGCTGAAGTGGTTAATCATTATTATTAAAATCACATACAAGAAATGAACACATATACCTACTTGCAATGAGAGAGCAGCTGATTTGTAGCCCAGTAATTGCATGTAGTCCACTTCACCACATCATACCAGAAAACAATCAAAAACTTGCATGCAGGAAAGCACCGAAAGGTGTTATTATGATAACTGAGATTTGATGTTTCTTGTTTAGATATGACATGCTAGAACAGATATGTAGCCATACACTGTGTGAAAACATGAAACGTCTCCAAATATTTTATGAGAGGGACAAAAGCACATCATAAAAGTAAGAGAAAAGACTGAAATGGAGTTTTCTAAATGTATACTTGGGTAATATTAGTAATATGCTCATTTGAGATACAAACAGACATTCTTTGCTTTTGCTGATTTTAGAAACATATTTACTGCACATCACTTAAGGTAAAACACTCAAGCAGACAGGAAAGCCTGCAGGGGTGAAATTTTACAGGGGTCTCAAGGCAGGATGAAGCCTCACCTTTTATTGAAATTGCCAGCACTGAGAGAGTTTCATGTGTTCATAGTACTGCTATTCATGCTTTGGAGTACAAGGCATATGTTTCTAAGGCCTTTGATGATCACCACTTGTAGGCTGGTGCCTACTGTTAGGGTGCACACTACCTTATGTTGACTCCCTGGTGTTCTGTCAGAAATGCTGCATTCATGAAGAGAGGAAAAAGGTGTACAGTTACGCAGAAAGAGTGCTCAAAAGTGAAGTGCTTAGTGTACAAAGAGTTAACTGTGCAAGATGTTACGGCTCTCTTCTAAGTCCGGTGGACCACCCTAATTTTGAAGTCACGTAACAGTGGCCCTCACGCTTATGGTCCATTCTATTAGCAAATGCATTCACGGTATCCCCAATGGGTGCATTAAGTCCCGCCCACACACTGTCCATACTAAAGGTTATCAGAAGCCTCAACATGAGCCTGTGTACTGGACCACATATGTTATACTCTGGCATGGAAGAAGATAACCCAGTTTCCACATCTACTCTACATCCTTTACAGGACCATGGTTGGACTCCATGGTCATGGAGCCGCGGCCATATGTACATCATGATGTTCGTTTTCCTGTACTGAAATGTAAGTTTCTACAATAACATTTTTATAGTACCATATGGGCTTCACTATTTGCTGCCTTTTCTTTTCATTGGGTGCCGCTAACCTTCTGGTTGGATACTGAGAGCCGTGGCCATATGTACATCATGATGTTCGTTTTCCTGTACTGAAATGTAAGTTACTACAATAAAATTTTTATAGTACCATATGGGCTTCACTATTTGCTACCTTATCTTTTCATTGGGTGCCGCTGACCTTCTGGTTGGATGTTTCAATATCTCATGTTGGAGTTCAAGATTACTTGGCCTTATGAGAGTGCCTGATGTTAGCCTTATTCCTTGCTTGGATACTACATACCCACTATTCAAGGCTGGAGAGCGGAGCTGTGGTCCTGGTCTGTCTATTACATGCCTCCTTTTTACAGCTGTCTGGTAAGCAGATTGGATTTCCACATGGTGTGGTGCGCTTTCCTCTAAGCATTGAAGCTGGTAATGGGTTTATCAACTCTCCCTTCTTGGATGTAGTGTTCATCTAGCGCCGCATGTGGACTTTTATATTTTTATTTTGCTTATCAACAAATTGTGCTGGCTGCTCATACTACAATTTATATCATTATTGAGTAGAGTGGATATTGACCTGTTTTTATATATGAAATATACCAAATACGCATTATGATGAAGTCCACACCCCTGGAATAATGTGTATAGGGGGGAGTTTGGAGCCTGGAGTAATCGTGTGGCCATCTCTGGTAAACTGTATACCGATACATGCTCTTTCCTACTGGCATGGCTTATGTGCCTAGTTTTGTAAGTGAATTATTTTATTCTTTTAAATAAACACTTAAGCAGAGAGCACTAGATTGGATGTTTTCTATTTTCATGTCCACATTTACACCGGCGAGTGTTGAAGCTGATCACTGGATGTAGGTGACTAGGAGTGGGGATGGCTGACTTCATCTAATTTTCCCTTAGTTACCATTACTGGTAATGCAGGGGTTATGGCATTAAGGTGAGCAGCTAGTGAGAACACAAGTGGCGGGAGACATTGAAGCTGCAAGATTATTTCACTTGGTAGTGGATTTCTTATATTTGTCCAAGGACTATTTTTGTTTCATTATAGTGATTATTTATCATGTTATCTGGACACTGATACACTGTATTGATTTATCAAGGATTTGGTATATTTCATACCCTGAGGATTGTTATAATTATTCACAGTTGTGCTACACTGTATGTGCGATTTAGGGGCTCCTGACCTACATCTCAGATATCTCCAGGCCAAGAGAGAAAGCCATACATAGAAAAAAAAGAAACCAAGTATTCCTACCTGGATTCAAAAGATGGCTACTTCTGCAACAGAAAATCTAAATCAAGTTGGTTCTATTATTATTACAAAATGTATTCAATGCACTAATACCAATAGAGGCAATGCCTCCAAAAATCAACAAGGTGCAAATAGTATAAAGATGCATACAACTTCACGCATCATACTTTCCGGGTCCCCTCCATAGGAGGGATAACCCTGAAAGAAATCGATGCTTGTAGACACACAAAAAATGAGAACAACACATGTACAACACTACACAAACATTTAAACAACCCCCCCCCAAAAAATACACAGAAAGTCCAGACACTAGCTCGTTCATATTCACAGGAAAACTGCCAAGCGACAAAATCGCATTAAAAAGTATATATATCTTTGAAAAAGGTGTTCACCTTATTTCAATAAGAAAATATATTGTGCAAATTTCCTGTGAATAGCCCCCGGGGGAAGGAATAAAAGATGATACTAAAGTCTTCCCCTAAAAAAAAAATAATAATAATAATAATAAAGTTGATATAAAAGAGAGAAAGCCCCCAGTAACACTGGGATTTGTAGTCCAAGATCAGTCTCAAGACTCCTTGGTGCAAAACAGAAAAGGTGATCTCCCGCTGGAAGCTGGAAGTGATACAATGTTCATGCTTGAGCACTAAGGGAGAAACAGTCAGTCTGTGGTGTATTTTAAAGATGCCCTTTCCTCTCTATTATTTAGTAGTCCCTGCAACTGGCTACATATATATATATATATATATTCTATCAATGCCCAGTCCCAGTACCGTGCTGCATTGCTGCAAGTCTGGAATACCACATATGGATATGTTTCCCTGTGTTTTGCGCTGAAGGGGATCATTCTAGAGGGCAGAGCAGCCCCATCTTTTGGGGTGGGATAGTGAATGTCCCTTGAAAAATCCCTTAAGTCTGCAAATAAATTTAATGAACATATGCTTAAAGGTGACCCTACATTACAGTGTCGATATTGAAACAGCTTGCTAAGTAGTAAAGGTCCAGAATAAGACAAACTTGTAAGAAGCTCAACAAGATTAAGGAGGTCCAACTCCCATCATGCTGTCTGTCCAGCAAAAAAAAAATCCAAGGACGCAAATGTTTTTATAAGGTAATTTAATTTATTAAAGTACTACGGCTCTTTACACACACAATCTTTCCACCATACCTACTGCCCTTCATTAGTAAATTACATAATCTTGTAAAAAAACAAAAAAGGAGCTTCTGGATGTTTGTTCTACATAATGTTGCTTACACTCTGGATTATGAGAGCTCAACCATACACAAGTAAAATAAAGAACAAGGACAAAAAAGTTAAAATATTTTAAAGCTCAATAAAACAATACAGAAATCAATGGTCGTTTTGCAATACATAGTTAGATTATTCCAGATGAATAGATGATAGCTCTGCAAGGGAAGATAATGTACTGTTTGGAAAAACAGTTTTAGCCTCTTTAAAGCCGACTGTGGGTGATAAATAATGCTTACAGCAGGAGAAAACTCCTTTCCGAGAACCATTTGAACTTAGACATGGAAGTATTACATATCCTGCATCTCTGTTCTGCAGAGTAAGAACAGTCATTTAATATACTGTACAAGGGAAAGTAGAGATACCTAACACAACAAAAGAGAAGACTGAGTTTTACTGATTGTCACATTTGTTGGGGAGAATTTGGGACACATGAAGCAGATCATTCTGGAACACAAGAAACAGGAGAGGTTGCAGAAACATATTTACAAATGCTAGATTGCAGTAGTTAGCTTTTCCCCTCAGCGTGACTGAGAACTCAAGAGCTATAAAGTGTTGAAAATTACGTAGGTGGAAAAAACTTATTATCAACACCAGTGAACAACAACAAAAAGATTAAGAAACTCCAACTGTAATTGCTGTAAACAACACAAACTACAGCAAGCAAGGAAGACAAACAATACATCTTGTACTTCACCAAGACAGCCTCTCTACCTACTTCAATCAAGTTACAGTGCAGAATAAAAACACTCTTAAACTCTAAACCATTTATGAAAATAATTGGAAAAAGAAAGCAGCACAGCTTAATTAGGTCATTTAGGTCATTTTGATATATATAAAGTAAAATGATTACATTGAATGAGTCATTATTTCAAATGTATATACAGGGTAGTAGCAATTAATACTGAATATTTGGGGATAAACTGCAAAGACAATGTATTCTCTTGCTGTTTGTCAGACAATGAATTCAGACAATCTAAAGAACATGAGTAAACTTAACTTTGTAGGCAAATGAAACTTTTTGATTTATGTTAATTGTTTGAGCTCCAAAAGATTTTCCCCCCTTCATGACCAGGCCATTTTTTGTTATTCAGCAATACGCTAATTTAACTGGCAGTTGCGCTGACTTGCAACACTGGACAAATAGAGCTTTTTTGGTGGTATTTAATCACACTGTGTTTTTTTTTTTTTATTACATAAACGATAAAAGACTGAACATTTAAAAAAAAAAAAAAAACATTATTTCTTACTTTCTGCTATAAAACATATCAAATAAAAAAAATAGAAAAAGTCAAATTTCTTCATAATTTTAGGCCAAAATGTATTCTGTTAAATGTCTTTGGAAAAAAAATCCCAATAAGTGTATAATACTTGGTTTAATAAAAGGTCCCAATGTTGAGAAAATATGACATAGCAATAAAAACAATCGAATAGTTGTAGGTCCACACAAAGGAAAGTGCTGGGAAGATTCTGTCACCAAGAAGGAAAGGTTCACACTTACTCTTACCCCAATGAGTGGACTACTTAATCAAAAACTGTCAAACACACTTAAAAATCCTTCACTTAGATTTCACCATACACATGGGGAGATAGATTGCATGAACACCAATAGGATCCTCCTTAGAAAGACTCTCATTACATCAGGACAATATGTAAATAGGTATAAAAAACTTCATTGTGCAGTATTACTGACAAGTACATTTTTTAAGAGTACAGCAAAGGCCAGAATACTTGCAAACAACACAGTAAAAAGCGAATTTCAATCCAATAAAAACGATCAATGTTTCCATCCAGTGTGGGGGCCGGCTGTCGAGCTTAGCAACGCCACATAACCTGTTATGTGACGTTGCTAACAAAAAAAAAAAATTATGCAGCATTTACCGCAAAATGAAAAATGAAAGATCAAAATACCCCCACAATAGCTGGTTGCAGCTTGTTGACAGCTGTCAAAATTAAAAAAAAAAAAAAACGATGTGGGATCCCCCCCCAAAATCCATACCAGACCCTTATCCAAGCATGCAGCCTGGCAGGTCAGGCAGAGCCCCCCGCCTCAAAGCACCCTTCCACATTGAGGGCATGTGGGCTGGTATGGTTTAGGAGGGGGGGCACTTGCTCGTCTCCTCCCTGTCCTGACCTGCTGGGATGTATGTTCAGATAAAGGTCTGGTATAGATTTTGGGGGGACCCCATGCCATTTTTTGTTTCATAATTTTTAATTGCCGGCATGTTTTATTTACATTCAGCTGTCAGTGGGGGACCTGCTGACAGCTGATGAGTCATTTGTTAACGAAGGACATGGCAGCCGGCTTGATTAGCAACCAGCTCAATGCTAAAAAATTACCGCAAGAAAATATGCAGTAATTACTGCATTATCTAAACTTTCCCACAATAGTCATTTACAGCACAATTCCTAGTGAGTTGAACTTTCAAAACTGATTTAACGCAAGAGCTTTTAAATTGCCCATATTTAACTCTTAGTGAATTGACTCCTATGTCATTAACATAACTAATTCAGCTAAGTGTGTAACGTTTGAGCTGTTGAGCTCCTTAACTACTTCAATACCAGGCACTTATGCACCTTCCCGCCCAGACCAGCTTTCAGTTTTCAGCACTCTTACAATTTAAATTACAATTAGTCATGCTACACTGTATCCAAACAACATTTTTATAATTTTTTTCTCACAAATAGAGCTTTCTTTTGGTGGTATTTAATCACCACTGGGTTTTTTATTTTTGCGATATAAGTGAACAAACAGCGAAAAATGTGAAAACATAGTTACATAGTTACATAGTAGGTGAGGTTGAAAAAAGACACACGTCCATCAAGTCCAACCTATGTGTGTGATTATGTGTCAGTATTACATTACATATACCTGTATGTTGCGGTCATTCAGGTGATTATCTAATAGTTTCTTGAAGCTATCAATGCTCCCCGCTGAGACCACCGCCTGTGGAAGGGAATTCCACATCCTTGCCGCTCTTACAGTAAAGAACCCTCTACGTAGTTTAAGGTTTTACAAAACACTTTTTTTTAGTTTCTATTGTAAAATTTTGCAAACACGTAATTTTTCTTCATAAATTTGGGCCAGCATTTATACTGCTACATATCTTTGGTAAAATAACTCAAATTAGTGGATATTATTTAGTCTGTGTGAAAGTTATAGAGTCTACAAGCTATGGTGCCAATCACTGAAAATTGATCACATCTGATCACACCTGATGTACTGAGAGACTCATTTCTTGAGACACTAACAAGCCAGGAAAATACAAATGCCCCCCCAAATGACCCCTTTTTGGAAAGTAGACAATCCAAGGTATTTACTAAGAGGCATGGTGATTTTTTTGAAGTTGTAATTTTCTTTCCACGATTCTTGGGAAAATTAAGATTTTTTTTTTATGACAAACTTGTCATATTAACAGGTTATTTCTCACACACAGCATATGCATAATTGCAACTACACCCCAAAATACATTCTGCTGCATTCCTCCTGAGTATGGCGATACTACATGTGTGAGACTTTTACACAGCCTGGCCACATACAGAGGCCCAACATTGAAGTAGCACCTTCGGGCATTCTATGAGCATAAATTGCACATCTAATTTCTCAACCACCTATTACAATTTTGAAGTCCCTGGAGAACCAGGACAATGAAATTGCCCACAAAATGACCCTATTAGATTTCTAACACATAGCAGGTACATACCAAATAACAAAAGATTATCTGTGGTTTTAGAAGTGCAGTTGTACACAGAGGAGAGCATCGGTCCAGGCAGCAGGCAGGGATGTGGTCAGTGACAGCAAAACCGTCCAGGCAGCAGGAAGGAATACTGTCCATAGTTTGTACAGGCAGAGATACTGTCAGCACAGCCAAAGCACAGCCAAAGCATTGGTCCAGGTAGCAGGCAGAGGTGTGCAGGCAGAAATGCTGTCCATAGTCAGTAGAGGCAGCAGGTAGATATATGGTCAACACAGCCAAAGTATTGGTCCAAGCAGCAGGAAGAAACATGGTCCATAATGTCCTGGGTCATTACTAGCAGCAATATGGTCAGCACAGCCAAAGTATCGGTCCAGGCAGCAGAAAGGACCATCACGCTTTGGGCCAGGGAGACAGAGGTAGAGGCTTCTCCCACCCAAATCTCTTTGAAGCCTCCGGGCAACCAGACCCTGGTCAACCAGACCCAGAAAAACTGTTTTTCTCTACTCAGAATGCTATTCTGAAGTCCCTCACATATATGAGACCCCTGTGTACTAAAGTAGAAGGACAAAAGATAAGTCCAAGTGGCAGGCAAAAACATGGTCGATTAACAGGCCAAGGTCGGTGCACGTGGAAGTCAGAAACGTGGTTTAAAATGGCAGTCAGAGGCATTGTCGGTAAAGAAGCTGAGGTTGGTGCATGTGGAAGTCAAAAACATGGTTTAAAGACATCGTCGGTAAACAGGCCATGGTCAGTTAATTAACATGGAAGGTAGAAACATGGTAGCAGGCAAATGATCCACATAGGTATTTGAAATGGGGAAATGGCAGTTCGTTAATAACGGGAACTAATATCTGATGGATGTGTGATCATTTTTGAAGCAATCTCTCGATGTACAGGCCAGGTTGGGAGGGACATTGGGGACAATAATAGCTGGTATGTCTTCTAACTCCTCCTCTGCTGCATAAACGCCATTGGTGTCTTTTTCCAGATTCTGTGGAGGGAATGTTATAGGGAAAATGTTGCTTGTGAAGTAGACTCACACTATCAGAACAAATGCTTCCCGGGGTGGGACCTTGTTGGTAAATCAGGGCAGTGACGATTTCTTCAATATACTTGAGGTAGGTGATTTGTTAGTTTTGAGTTGCTTTTTGGTAGCAGACAAACAAATTAAACAGGGCCATATGAAACAGGTGAAATGCAACTTTCTTATACCAGTAATGGGACTTTCTGGTTGACAAATAGGGTTGTAGCATCTGATTGTTTAAATAAACCCCCCGATGTACAGATTGTAGTCATGGACACATTCAGTTTTTACAACGGGGTCGCGTATTCTCAGAATCTCCACCAAGGTGTCATTGTGGATGGTAGAGAGGATGTGGACATCTTTCTTGTCCCTCCACTTCATGGCCAACACCTCCTCATTTCTCATGAATGCCGATTCTCCCTTCTGCAATTTTTTTTTATCAGATTTTATAGGAATCCCTTCCATTTTTTTTTAAGGTACCGCAGGCCAGGGTTTGTTTACTGTAAAGGTGATGGAAAAGGGGCAGGCTGGTATAATAGTTGTCGACATATAAGTGGTATCTTTTTTTGAACAGGGGGTATGCCAGCTCCCAGACAATTTTCCCACTGGTTCCAATATATGTGCGGCATTCACGGGGCTGGAGCTGGGAGTCTTTGCCTTCATAAATTTGGAATGTGTACATGTATCCAGTATCTCTATTACACAATTTATTTAATTTCAACCCATGCCTGGCTCTCTTACTTATTATATACTGCTTATAGTGCAGTCTGCCAGTAAAATGTGTAAGGGATTCGTCCACACAAATTTTTTGGTCTGGGATAAAAACTTCTGCAAATCGCTGGGAAAAGGAACTGATTAGGGGGAGTCATATCTTCTACAATTTGTTGTGGTTGGGATGATTTCGGGGAGGGCACTGCAAATTGTCGTTGAAGTGTAGAAAACGCATAATGATGTCGTATCGTGTCCTGAACATGACAGCAGAATATATCGGCATGTGGCGGATGGGATTGGTTGACCAATAGGCATGGAGTTCGTTCTTTTTTGTATGCCCCATATTGATCGTAAGACCCAAAAATTTTAATTCATCCAGTGTTAGACATCGCCACTGGAACATGCGGGCATAGGATGAATTGGGGTTGGCAGCAATAAATTGGGATGCATGCAGATTGGTTTGGTCCACCATACTCTGCTACAAATCTTGTGGGAAAAATAAATAAAAATACCGTATATACTCGAGTATAAGCCGAGTTTTTCAGCACATTTTTTGTGCTGAAAGTGCCCCCCTTGGCTTATACTCAAGTCACTGTCATCTGCCTACCTGATCAGCGTGTCATGCAGTCAGATGGCGGACATTCCAGTGTACAAAAGCCGTGCCTCCTCCTCCTTCTCATCTGTGATAGGGGAACACTAAGTTTCCCAGCAGTGAGTCAGTGCTCCGCCTATCACGGATGTCCTCTCATCCTTATCCCATGGATGAGGATGAGAGGATGTCCGCGATAGGCTGAACACTGACTGATGGGAAACTGAGTGTTCCCTGTATCACAGACGAGGACGAGGCGCGGTTTTTGTACACTGGAATGGGGGCCATCTGACTGCATGACACGCTGATCAGGTATGCAGATCGGCACAGGAAGGCTGCAATGGATGGACACAGAGAGGTTGCAGATCGGCACAGGAAGGATGCAATGGACACAGAGAGGTTGCAGATCGGCACAGGAAGGCTACAATGGACACAGAGAGGTTGCAGATTGGCACAGGTAGGCTGCAATGGACACAGTGAGGTAGGCAGATCTGTACAGGGAGGCTGGAATGGCCACAGTGAGGTAGGCAGATCTGCACAGGAAAGCTACAATGGACACAGTGAGGTAGGCAGATCTGCACAGGGAGGCATGCAATGGACACAATGAGGTAGACAGACCTGCACAGGGAGGCTGCAATGGACACAGGGAGGCATGCAATGGACACAGTGAGGTATGCAATGGACACAGGGAGGCATGCAATGGACACAGTGAGGTATGCAATGGACACAGGGAGGCATGCAGCTGCAGATGGGCATTGTTGACCCTCTTTACCACTTAAGCCACGTACACACGGGCGGACTTTTCGACCGGACTGGTCCGACTGACTTTCCGGCGGACTTTCGACAGACTTTTGACGGACTTCTGACTGACTTTTTAACGAACAGACTTGCCTACACACTATCACACCAAAGTCCGATGGATTCATACGTGATGACGTACACCCGACTAAAATAAGGAAGTTAGCCAATAGCAGCCCTAGCATCGGTTTTTGTCCGTCGGACTAGCATACAGACGAGCGGATTTCTGGGTCCGGCGGAGTTACGACGTAAAGATTTGAAGCATGTTCCAAATCTAAAGTCCGTCAGATTTTCGACTGGAAAAGTCCGCTGAAGGTCCGATAAAGCCCACACATGATCGGATTGTCCGCCGGACTCGGTCCATCGGACCAGTCCGATAGAAAAGTCCGCTCGTGTGTATGCTGCATTACAGTAGCTGCTGCATTTTTCACCCTCTTATACTCGAGTCAATAAGTTTTCCCAGTTTTTTGTGGTAAATTAGGTGCCTCCGCTTATACTTGGGACGGCTTATACTTGAGTATATATATGGGTAATCTAATTGGGAAAAATTCATAGTGTTGGGCTGCACACCTGGCTGTGTGGTGAAAGGGGGGATTATAGTGGATCCGGAGTTGGCAGGCAACCATAAGGGGTTTGCCAGGGCATCGGGAAGGTAGGATTGGGGCTGGATTCTTAGAGTCGGTGTATAATTCTAGTACTTGTACTGGGCTCCTCTTCCTGGGGTCTGACGCTGCTGGAGGTGGGCAGGTCTTCTGATCTCGGTCCTGATCTACTTATTCTTTTAGGAGGGACAGTTTACTCCGCTGATTCGGACTCTGATCCACTATCCTCCACTGGATCATATTCCGAACCAGAATCAGATAACGGGAGCTCCCCGCTGCTCTCATCATCTGACTTGGTAAGAATGGCATATGCCTCCTCAGGTGTGTAAACCCTTTGAGACATTATGGCGGTACTTGTGTGGTACCTGTGTGATGGTACTGCTGGTGGTACTGGTGGTGGGCCTGTGTGGTGGTACCAATGACGGTATTAGTGGTGGGCCTGTGTGGCGGTATCAATGGCGGTACTAGTGATGGGCCTGTGTGGCGGTACCGATGGTGGTAATAGTGATGGGCCTGTGCGACGGTACCGATGGCGGTGCTGGTGACGGGCCTGTGTGGTGGTACCGATGGCAGTACTAGTGATGGGCCTGTGTGGCAGAACCGATGGTGGGCCTGTGTGGCGGTACCGATAGGGGGCCTGTGTAGATATACCAATGGCGTTATTAGTGGCGGTACTAGTGGCGTGCCTGTGTAGATATACCAACTACGGTATTAGTGGCGGTACTAGTGAGCCTATGTGGGGGTACCGATGGCGGTACTGGTGACGGGCCTGTGTGGTGGTGCCGATGGCAGTACTGGTGATGGGCCTGTGTGGCAGAACCGATGGTAGGCATGTGTGGCGTACCGATAGAGGGCCTGTGTAGATATACCGATGGCGTTATTAGTGGCGGTACTAGTGGTGTGCCTGTGTAGATATACTAATGACGGTATTAGTGACGGTACTAGTGAGCCTGTGTGGCGGTACTGATGGCAGTACTGGTGGTGGTACCAATGGGGGTACTGGTGGCGGGCCTGTGTGGCGGTACCGATGGCAGTAGTAGTGGCGGCCTGTGTGGCGGTACCAATGGCGGTACTATTGGCAGCCTGATGGCGGTACCGATGGCGGTACTGGTGGCGGTACCGCTGGTGGGCCTGTGACAGATGGGCTGTTTGAGAGATGGGCTGTGTGACTGACAGATCCAGATGAAGTTCTGACAGGTCCTCTTAATTGGGGGGCGTGTTGTGCACAGTAAAACAATAGACTTCTCAGACAATGATATCTCACTCACTGATCCCTGCTCTCTTCTCACAAGATCGGTGTGTGAGGAGAGGGCAGGGATCAGATAGTAACTGCTCTCCTGTGTTTACATTTGTGACTGGCTGTGATTGGACACAGCCAGTCACATGGTAAACAGCCAATTTCATTGGCTGTTTACCCTGATCTGGGAAGCGCTGTGTCCAAGGGACACGCGCACTCTCCGATCCCCACGCTGTGCGCCTCTGGTGTGCGCCTCCGGTGGCACGCTTTATGCGCACCTCCGATTCTTCTGTCACATGTGATCAGCTGTGATTGGACACAGCCAATCACGTAGTAAACAGCCAATTTCATTGGCTGTTTACCATGATTGGGGTAGCGCTGTGTCCGAGTGACACACGCCATCCCCGTTCGTCGAGCTGTGCGCCCCTGCGGGCGCATGCTATAGGTTATCCTGCTGGACGTCATTTGACGCTCAGTCAGGATAACGCAACCACTACCTGGCCGTCATTCTGCCATAGGCTGGGCGGGAAGTGGTTAAATAGCATTTTGTTTTAGAAAAGCAGCTAAGGCTGTAGACATATGAAACGGATCAAAGCCAGAAATGAAATACAAAATATCCATATGCAATAATTCATATTTACTTGACTAAGCACTTCATGCCATTAAGCACGTACACACGAGTATTCATCCATTGAGGTGTATTAAATTAAGGTAGCACATTCATCTTGAATAGGCCCTCAACATGCTTCCACATATGAAAAAATGCACCTGCACTGTTATTGTCAGTACACAGAGCATGCACATCTGTGCACTGTGGCGTGTTATATTGCAAGTGCATTTGTTTATACTGTATACTGTATGTGCAAAGGGGTGGCATTAGGAAGGAACAGAAATGCGCCACAACACACACATATGGCATATTAGTATAGGTTATGTTAAAATGTGCAATTTAGCCTGAGTTACCACAATGCAAAGCTGTGTCACCAGCCTAAAAAACACAATTTTTTTAATGTATTTTTTTAGTTCTGAACATAATAAAGAAAAATTACTTTCAGAAGATGAAATTAAGGTATAGCAGAAAAAAAGGAAAAAAAACATCTCTGGATTTTATTTATAATTACCGTTAATTTAAAATATTATCTGTAAAACTTGGAAGCAAAACAGAAAGCACACATGTAGTAATAACTGTTAGTATACACTATTTTGACTGAGATCTTTGACTCTGCACAAAATAAAGTGAGGTCTGGCTGATTTTTTCCTATTTATCAGTTCACTTACTAACATAATTAAACGAAGGCTTTTCAAGGTTATGTTGTTGTGCTGTTTATATGTGGATCCATGGAATATAATCAAAGACTCAAGGCATTTTGCAGAGATTACTTGCCAGCAGCAATATTTAGTGCAAAGCACATATTTTTATTAACGATAATTTCAAGAGCCAGAAAATATTGATATGATTATAGCCAGCGGCACTAAGGAAGGGATCATAATGAGGCGGTGATAATCAGAGAAAGTAGAGTGCGTAGCTTTGACTAATGAGTATATGAACACCAATGTACATTATTCATAAAGCTTCCGATTAAAGGAAATCTAAAATGTAACACAAGGTTCTTAGTTAAAAATCTGCACTTATCTGCATTTCAAATACTTGCTGTACTTACCCATTTTGCACTAATTCTGAGAAACCAGGGGTTTTTATATTTAACTGGCAGTGGATTCCTTAATTCAAAAAGTTTTGCCTCATAAAATGAAATATATATTAATCTATTACAGGAAATAAGGTTCAAAGTGATGTAAATTACAGCAACCAATGAGGTTTTTGTTCACATTGTTGAAAATTAAAGTTACCAGTAATACATCTACATTATTTTAAAGGTTTTGGTAACTCAGTATGCACTAGACATAGAGATACAAATATATTATAACTTAGAAAAGTCAAAGTTTAATGCTCTTATGGTGCTCCAGCTGATAGTTCACCCAAAAATGTATTTTTTTTTTGGGCAGTAGACCACAGAAACATTTTTTTTTTCATATCCAGAGGACTCTGCTGGTGTATATAATATAACTAGTATATAACTCTAACTAAAGTGAATCTAGCTCTAATCTAATAGGTATTTATCATCTCTCACAGAAAGCAAAGTGCACCTCTGACAATGCTTTTGTATGCCTTCCTTTTCCAGAAGGATAGCACTCATCATCTTTTCTGGAATGAAATAACTGGGCTGATTTACTAAAACAAAGCAGAATCCTCACTGTTCATTGTGTGAGTATTCAGTGAAACTATATAATCATGTGAAAAATACATTCCAGTTTACTTACTTATTTCATCTGCACATTACTGTTTATTTCCATTGAAGAGGGATTTGCATGTCACATGATTGTATAGCTGAAGTGAATATTTACACAATTATTTTAGTAAATCAGCTTCACCCGCTCAGAGATGTCACAAAAAGGGATGTTAGGACCTGTTTTCTTCAAAAATGACTATGCATCTACAGGTATATCTCAAAAAATTACAATATCATCAAAAAGTTAATTTATTTCAGTAATTCAATTCAAAAAGTGAAACTCATATGTTATATAGATTCATTACACAAAGAGTGATATATTTAAAACATTTCCTTCTTTTAATTTTTATGATTATGGCTTACAGCTAGTAAAAACCAACAATTCGGTATCTCCGAAAATTGGAATATTGTGAAAAAGTTTAATATTGTAGACTCATGGTGTCACACTCTAATCAGTTAATTAACTCAAAACACCTGTAAAGGTTTCCTGAGCCTTTAAATGGTCTCTCAGTCTGATTCAGTAGGTTACACAATCATGGGGAAGACTGCTGACTTGACAGTTGTCCAGAAAACAGTCATTGGAACCCTCCACAAGGTGGGTAAGTCACAAAAGGTCATTGCTAAAGAAGCTGGCTGTTCACAGAGTGCTGTATCCAAGCATATTAATAGAAAGTTGAGCGGAAGGAAAAAGTGTGGTAGAAAAAGGTGTACAAGAAACAGAGATAACCACAGCCTTGAGAGGATTGTGAAGCAACGGCCATTCAAGAATTTGGGGGAGATTCACAAGGAGTGGACTACGGCTGGTGTCAGTACTTCAAGAGCCACCAGACACAGATGTATCCAGCACATCAGCTACAATTGTAGCATTTCTTGTATCAAGCCACTCCTGAACCAGAGACAATGTCTTACCTGGGCTAAGGAGAAAAAGGACGGGACTGTTTCTCATTGGTCCAAAGTCCTCTTTTTGGATGAAAGTAAATTTTGCATTTTAATTGTAAATCAAGGTCCCAGAGTCTGGAGGAAGAGTGGAGAGGCACAGAATCCAAGTTGCATGAGGTCCAGTGGAAGTTTCCACAGTCAGTGATGATTTGGGAAGCCATCTCATCTGCTGGTGTTGGTCCACTGTGTTTTATCAAGTCCAAAGTCAGCGCAGCCCTCTACCAGGAAATTCTAGAGCACTTCATGCTTCCCTCTGCTGACCAGCTTTATAGAGATGCTGATTTCATTTTCCAGCAGGACTTGGCACTAGAGATGAGCCCGATGTTTGAGTCGAACGTAAGTTCGACTTGAACATCAGGTGTTTGCCCGATCGCCGAATTCAGAGCATTATGGGCATTTTTGGGAAATTTGAGCGCACGCTGAATGCCCCATAATGAACGGCAAGACCATCAATGAATTTCCTGGTAGAGGGCTGTGCTGACTTTGGACTTGATAAAACACAGTGGACCAACAGTGGCAGATGACATGTTGAGGGCATGTGGCCTGGTATGGTTCAGCAGGGGGGCACTCTCTCATCCCCCCTTTTTCTGCGGCCTGCCAGATTGCATGCTCAGATAAGGGTCTGGTATGGATTTTGGGGGGCCCTCACTCTATTTTTTTTAAATTTTGGCTCGGGGTTCCCCTTAAAATCCATACCAGACCTGAAGGGCAATTTTTTTCTTTAAATTTTGGTACAGGGTTCATACCAGACCCAAAGGGCCTGGTAATGGACTGGGGGGAACCCATGCTATTTTTTTCAATGATTTTTTTATGTATATTGTCGGGACCCAACAATACATTACAGCCACAAGCAGTTTTAAATTACATTTTTTCCTTTAGAAATGTTTATTTTGCTGTGGTACTGTTCTAAACACAGGAAAGATGCGCTACTTTACAGGCAGACTAAGGGCATCCCCCAGGCATGATATATAAAGGGATATTTCATTTTTATTGTCTCATTTAAGCATTATTAAAATCACTGCTCCTGAAAAAATGTCCATTTTTAAAACTTTTTTTTTCCATTGATACATGTCCCCTGGGGCAGGACCTGGGTCTCCAAACACTGTTTATGGCAATAACATGCATATAAGCCTTTAAAATGAGCACTTTTGATTTTTCATGTTCCATAGACTTTAGTTCGCACAAATATTTTGCCTGTTTGCAAGTTCTGGTGCGAACCGAATGGGGGGGTGTTCGGCTCATCCCTACTTGGCACCTGCCCACACTGCAAAAAGTACCAATACCTGGTTTAATGATCATGGTATCACTGTGCTTGATTGGCTAGCAAACTAGCCTGACCTAAACCACATAGAGAATCTGTGGGGTATTATCAAGAGGAAGATGAAAGACACCAGACCCAACAATGCAGATGAGTTGAAGGCCGCAATCAAAGCAACCTGGGCTTTCATACACCTCAGCAGTGACACAGGCTGATCACCTCCATGCCATGCCACATTGATGCAGTAATTCATGCAAAAGGAGCCCCAACCAAGTATTGAGTGAATACTATACTGTACATGGACATTCAGTAAGCCAACATTTCTGTATTAAAAATCATTTTTTTTAATTGGTCTTATGTAATATTCAAGTTTTCTAAAATACTGAATCTTGGGTTTTTACTAGCTGTAAGCTGTAATCATCACAATTAAAAGAAAGAAATGCTTGAAATATGTCACTCTGTGTGTAATGAATCTAACTAATATACGAGTTTCACTTTTTGAATGGAATTACTGCAATAAATTCACTTTTGATGATATTCTAATTTATTTAGATGCATCTGTATATTTTTGGGAAGAGCATTGCCAACAATAAGCTAAGCAGCACCAATTACCACCAAATGGCATCCGCAAGGCAAACAAAATCTTTAAACAAAAAAAAGTAGATTAAAATCAATGTTGCCTATATAATATTGTCTTCATCGTGCCTAAAAAAATGGGTTTTAGTCTTCTACACCTTTGGGTAAAAAAGATGTAACAGTTACATAGTTACATTATTTATAAGTTTGAAAACAGAAAAATACCAATTTCAACCTAAGTGTGTGTATGTGTGTGTGTGTGTGACTTATATTCTCTAACAATTCGCATAGCCCTGTGGATTCTGCTTCTAAGAAAGACATCTAAAAGTGCCACTTCCTGGAGGAGGAAGTTCCACATTTTAACAGTTCTAACAGAACCCTTTACACAATCTAAGGTTAAACCTCCCTTCTTCTAATCTCAAATTATCTCAAAGTGCCTCTTCTACATAGTGAGGTCTTCCATTCCCCCTTTTTAATTTTCTTGCCCTTTGCTGAACTCTTTCTAATTCAACTATGTCTTTCCTATGGATTCGTGACCAAAACGGAGCTGTACATTTAAGATGGGGCCAAACCAGTGTTTTGAAAAGTGGTATAGTTATTGATTTATTTAGCTCTGTGTATGTAAATTTTAATGAATTACAGTATTTTGCTAGCTTTGTTAGCTGCAGCTTGGCATTATAAGTGATTACTAGGTCTATGATATACAAGCACCCACAGATCATTTTCCATCATTGATTCTCCAAGGGCAGCTCCTCCTAATATATAATTTGCATGTGCATAACTTCATGTTTCTCAATATTGAACCTTATTTGCCATGTAGCTCAACTCCCCATTTTGTCAAAGCTGTCCTGAAATGATGCTATATCGTTTGTCAAAGTTATTTTTCTGCATATATATATCACCAGCGAACACTGAAATTGAGCTCTTGATTCCAACCTTTATATCATTAAAAATTGAACAACATTGTCTTCAAGAAAGAGCACTGGGGCACACCACTCACAACTTTAGCCTATTCAGAGAATGAGTAATGTATCACTACTCACTGGACCTATTCATGTAACTATCCATGTACATACAATTTCCTCTGCTTCCACAGATCCTATTTTATGGATTAAACTTTTGTGAGGTACAATATTAATTGCCTTAGCAAAATCTAGATAAACTATGTCCACTGGACTTCTACCATCCAATTTCTCACTTACTTTCTCATAGAATGATAAGACAGATCAGACAAGGATGTTCCTTCATAAATCCATGCTGGTTGTCACTTATAATACCTTTCTGCATACAGTCCATTACCATTCCCTCAAATACCTTACATACTATTGGTGTTAAGCTGACTAGTCTGTAGTTTCCTGGTAAGGATCTAAGTTCTTTCGTGTACATTTTGGAAAAAGTTCAATGATGAACAACTAATTTAATACAAGAGATGGAAAAGTTATATTGACAATGACGTATTAAAAAAACTGGATATGTTTAGTTTAGAAAAAAGTTGCTTACAGGTAACATAATTAACATGTTTAAATATATCTATGGCCAGTATAAAGATTTGGCACTTTTTTTTATCCAGAACACTGTACAAAGGACAACAGTCATCAGTAGGGTCAAAGGAAAATGGGACCTAATTAGAGTCAAAGGACAATGGGACAGCATTAGGGTATGGAAGGAATGTGGAATGCTTTATTACATTAAGTAATAAGGATAAACAGAATAATGGAGTTATTTTTTTTACAAATAATAATAAGTCAGAAAGGCCTTTTTTTATCTCTGGCTGTGTTAATTTTGACATCAAATTGAAATTTTGTTTTAGTTGCCAATATTAAATATTAAGAAAAAAAATAAGAAAAGCCTTTTTCTTAATTTTTTTTTCTTATTCTTATTTGATTGTGCAGTGTTTATTTTGACATCAAATTTTTATTTAGTTTTAGCTATAGTCTTTTGACTAAAATGCCATTTAAATTTTTTGTTGTATTTAAGTCTTTTGGCTAAAATTACATTTTAGTTCTAGTCGTATTTTAGTCATTTGAATTGTTTTAGCTTTAATTGTATTTTAGTCAACTAAAATAGTGTTCACTTAGTCGATGAAAATATTTGCGTCAATGAAATTAACACTGATCTCTAGTGTGGCAAAATTAGCAACAATTGCTGAGAGGGTTTTGCATGCTACCAGGTTGAATTTGATGGACATTGGTCTTTTTCAACATTAAATAATTCTGTAACGTTACTGGAATACTTGCTATTTTTTTTTTGTTTTTTAAATAATTTTCAGATTTCTGGGTGTTTTTTTAGAATCAGTTTTGAGAAGATAGAGATTAGTCCACAGTGGTTTGCAGCATGGCTTTCAGTTTTCTTTTCAGTTGGCAATTGAGGCTTGAAGTCTGTGGACAAATGCTTGTGTTTAGATAGCCTTGCAGCTGAGGTCAAGTCTCACTTCCTTCAGCACGATGCTCACATATCTTCTTGATCGAGTTGATGCTCTTACAGGAAAAAAAAGAAAGAAAAACTATTTACACCAAGATGGACCGTCTTAATGTGGAATTATTTTATTCATAGACCATTCCACCAGTCAGGAGGCCGAGAAGATTTTCTGACTTATAGCCAGCTTGAGAGAGAGATGTGTATTTTGTGCAATAATCATGTTTGTACTTCGGTGGCATAAAATGTATTAACATAAAAATGTCTTTATGCAATGCTTTCCCAGAACAGAGAATCTATGAACAGAGCTACCACCATAACCTGATTCTAAATCTATGTTATTATTATTGTAATGAGAAGAATTTGATGGTATTTATTCAAGCTCCTTTCTACTTCAGGTAATGCATTGTTTAGTCTCTAGCAAAGATTTTCTAAGCTATATTGAATTGGAAAGCGGGAATTGCTGCAATAGAGGGCTTGATATAATCAGATTGTTTACAGATGGTAACAAAATATGATAGACTATTTAAAAAAATCATTATGCTTCATTAGCTAAACAGAAATGTGCCATTGTTCTTTGCTGTATTCTGTCCACAGTTGCACAGCAAACATTTCTCTTATTCTGGACAATAGTCCACACACTGCTGTAAGTTAGAAGACTTAAATTCCAAAATCCATTAAAAATTAAACGGACCTTAAAACATAACTACATTTTAAAATGTGAGTTGTTAAAAAACCTAATTCTATTTGTTACAGAAATGTCACTGACAATATTATCCCATGACATAGTTTGCCATAATAATAATGTATTAATGGGAAACTCTGTTATATGGCTTTACATTCTGGCATGAAATTCAACAGTTTCTAGAAAGATGTAAACCCTGCAGGTAAAAAAGCACATTTTAAAACAATGCACAATGGTCATATTCCCCTATCCTATGCTAATTTCTAAGGCAGATGCAAAAGAGCGTCCATTGTGTTTTAGCATTTATCCAGATGGGCCATTGATTAACTTAGCTTAGCCAGAACATTGCATGAAACGTTCAGGGTGGTGCAGCATAATGCTGTGTCCAATAAACACAGAAGTGTACAAGTCATTCAGCTCAGTGCTCCCTTTCAGACCCAAAAGGATGTCATAGGGCAACACTTGCCAAGAGCCCCCTTTTTAGCATACTTTTGAACTTTTGTGTGTACAACTGCTCCTCGACCTTAGTATGGATATTAATAAACTTTTCTTAAACGCAACAGATTGATTCTTCTTAATCAACCCATATGCATGTTTAAAAGCAACTGAAGTGCCTTTAACCAAAAATAGGACTTCCAAGAATTAAAATTATTAAAGCAATAAAATGATATCATAGGGAGTTAAGAATCCTGACCCACAATCCACTGTGCAGTCTAAACATAAGAGCAGATAGGCTATTTTCTGTGGAATGTTCTTTACCCACTTGCTGACCGCCCTATAGCAGCTTTACTGCTACAGGGCAGCAACTGTGCGCTGGATCACCTATATATATGTGATCATGCACCTCCACCTACAGGGGGTGCACGCGTGCTGCCGACGGCCCGCTTTTGCTGTGATAATTCACAGCAGAAGCCGATCTGTGGGTGGCGGGCACTCAATGTCCACTGGCACCCACCTATTATTGGCAGAGACTCAGAACGGAGCTGTGCCTATGTAAACAAGGCAGAGTTCTGTTCTTACAGTTGGGAAGGAATGAATTTTTAAAATCCATGTCTTCCCCTAATAAAAGCAGCACACATAGTAAACACAAACACTGTCTAGGCACACAGTTAACCCTTTGATTGCCCTAGATGACCCCTAGACCCCTTCCCAGCCAGTTTTATTAGTACAGTGATAGTACATATTTTTAGCACTGATCATTGTATTAGTATCACTGGTTCACGCAAAGTGTCAGTTAGTGTCCAATTGGCCGCCGCAATATCGCAGTCCCGCTATAAGTCGCTGACTGCCACCATTACTAGTATAAATAAATAAAAATTCCAGTGTATGTTACATACGTTTGTAGATGCTGTAACATTCATGTAAACCAAACAATATACACTTATTGGGATTTTCTTTTCCAAAAACATGTAACAGAATATATACTGGCCTAAATTTAAAAAAATTGATTTTTTAAATTTTTTAATTGGATATGTTTTATAGCAAAAAGTAAAAAATATTGTTTGTTTTTTTTCAAAACTGTCGGTCGTTTTTTGTTTATAGTGCAAAAAATAAAAAACCCAGTGGTGATCAAATACAACCAAAAGAAAGCTCTATTTGTGGGTAAAAAATTATATACATTTTATTTGGGTATAGTGTTACATGATCGCACAATTGTCAAAAAAATTAACGCAGTACCGTATCGCAAAAAGTGGCCTGGTCATGAAGGGGGATAAATCTTCCAGAGGTCAAGTGGTTAATTCTCATGGTCAAATGTTCTTAAAGTGGAATTCCAGTTTAAACCTAACTAGCCTTAAACATGTCCCCTCTCCCTCCTAACACCTATGCTGACTAGCCTGTGTAAAATAGACTTACCTATTTTCAGCCTGTTCCATTACAGTCATGTTATCTGGCTCCCTGTGTCAGCAAGCAGTGGCTGCAGGGGAGAGGAGGGAGTGCCAACAACTGATGTGCCATGGAAGCCTATGGGTGACATCAATGCTTCAGGCTTTACCAGCCATTGTCAAGTGCTCTCCAGCCGCTGCTGGCTGACACAGGGGATCACAAGACTGGACCAGAGTGGGCTGAAAATAGATAAGTATAGATATCTTTTTTACACAGGTTAGTCACCATAGATGTTACGACGGGGAGAAGACATTTTAAAGGCTAGTTAGGTTTAATCTGGAATTCCATGTTAAGGCTACATTCTCCTGGGATCGAAGGGTAGGGAATGTTACAAACTCTCTGTGAAAGGTAACAAATAGTAAGTGACATTCAACACCTATTACCAACATTACGGGTATTGTTTGTGACTTTTGTGCGAATGCTGAGACATTTGCAATTTCCTTTTAATAGACCCCTTAATATCATGTGGCAATTACAATGTAGATACAGGCATAACCCACTTTTAAGTACACAATGGGGCTTATTTACTAAAGCTGGAAAGTATAAAATCAGGCTCACTTCTGCATAGAAACGAATGAGCTTCCAGGTTTTATTACCAAAGCTTAATTGAACAGGCCGAGGTTAGAAGCTCATTGGTTTCTATGCAGAAGTGAGCCTAATTTTGCACTTTCCAGCTTTAGTAAATATACCCCATTGTGTACTTAAAAGTGGGGTATGCCTGTATATAGTATGTTTCAGCAGGATGAAAAGAAATCCTTTATATAAAACACATAGATTTATGGTACACTATATTGTAAAAAGTTTTAGGATGCCTGCCTTTACACACATATGAATTCTAATGGGATCCCAGTCTTAGACCCCATACTCACTATTAGATTTTCTGCAGATTTTTTCTTCAGATTTACCAAAACCATATAATATGAGGTCAAACCTTAAGAGTTTCAATTTGTATGCAATCAGGTAGGCCCTTACACTACATGGTATGGGGCTTAAATCATATTATTTGGTGGATGGGGGATCATGGTGTGGGGTTGCTTTTCATGGATTGGGCTTGGCCCCTTAGTTGCAGTGAAGGGAACTCCTAAGGTGTCAGCATACCAAAACATTTTGGACAATTTCATGCTCCCAACTTTGTGGGAACAGTTTGGGTATGGCCCCTTCCTGCTCCAACATGACTGTGCACCAGTGCACAAAACAAGGTCCATAAAGACATGGATGAGCGAGTTTGGGGTGGAGGAACTGTCCTGACCTAAACCCGATTGAACACCTTTGGGATTAATTAAATCCAGGCCTTCTCATCCACATCAGTGCCTGACCTCATAAATGTGCTTCTGGAAGAATCGTCAAACGTTCCCATGGACACACTCCTAAACCTTATGGACAGCCTTTGCAGAAGACTTGAAGCTGTTATAGCTGCAAAGGGTGGGCCAACTCAATATTGAACCCTACGGACTAAGACTGGGATTAATGTGTAAAGTTAATGTGCATGTAATTGCAGACGCCAAAAATATCTTTGACAATATAGTGTATATTAACTGGCTAAAATCCATGTCAAGCAAAAAAAGTAAAGCAGAATACAAATCCATTAACTCTTTGGAGTATCTCATCAAGTGATAATTGTTTTAAAAAAATACGCTAATTATTTAAAGTGTATATTTAATATATGGAATCTCTATAGCAAAGTTTAGAGAATCCTAGAAGTGCTGAATGAAAACACTGTTTCAATTGCTAAATTCTTGGCTACTTCCAGCCTTCCTAAGCTGCCTATGCTACTGTCCTGAGCTTTGGAAGGATAAATGTTTATTTTATCATCTTCTCTGGCTCTTATAATTGGGCATGGATTCAGATGAGATGGAAGATAGATCCTGCTGCTACTTGGCCTGCACTGTGTCCTATATAATACTTGTGACCGTCACTGCTGGCATACACTTCACTATTGGTGATAATCAGTACCCCCTTAGTACAAACAAGAAAAGAAAAGGTGCACTGATGTATAGCAATGCTTTTGTAGTATTTTGTCAAGAGTGATACATTGGGCATGTATACTTCAGAAACTGGAGTAATGATCACCCAAGGAATCGAGCCAATGCAGTATTTTATGAGAAAGAGATCCAAACTCATATGGAAAGACAGCTTCATCTAGCTGCACAATTCTTCTTTTGACCATCACTTCCAGTTTATGAGTCCAGTTAAGGAGATCTCTCCAGCAAGATGGCCATATGCAGTATGTTCATGAAAGCTTTTCTTGTATCTCTCCAAAGGGTGGCTAAACAGAACATATATTTTATGACTTTTTTACTGTTAATTTAGAAATCACAAAAAAAGTGGTTTATATACGATGCCTATGCACCTTTTTCTTTGTTTCTTTGTACTAAAATATCAATATAATAGGCTACATAGGCGGTGTTGGCCGCACCTCTATAGGAACACCTGCATAGTGGTAAAGCCCCTACACAGAAATCACAATCAGAGTGGTACAGAGATACAGTGAAGGAATATTCTCCAAGGTTCCTTCATGGCTTTGACATATCACATGATTTAAAACAAAGAGAACGCCTGGGGGCTGGGGGGGGGGGGGTTCTCTCACTCCACTCTACACTAGGTGCTGCTTCTAAGATATGGTAGAACCAGGGTAAAAGTCCTATGGGCAGACCAGCCACATTACTGTGGAACAGGCAGGGTGTTCATGTCACAGAACTATCAATTGTGTGCTTTACATTTCAAACTCCAGGCCACTGAACAGTAGACAGGTGCGATTAGTTTTGTACCAATTTCCATAAATTCGTACATTCGGGAGCATCCGAAATACGAATTGCTATGCTTCCGAATTTTGTACGAAATACGAAATTTCGTTTACGAATTTCGGATCCAAATTCCTAAAGAACATTCGTAATTGTTACGAAAAGTTAACGAAAGGTTAAAAACCCAGAAGGTCAGCACAGCACCTCATAATGATAAATTAATCATAACGCACATTCGTAATTGTTACGAAAAGTTAAAAGTAGTTTGTACAAAATTTCGGACACGAATTACGAAATACGAATTAATCCTAATATGAAACGGAACGGAATGAAACACATTTATTGACGGCGCACGTGTCTACTGAACAGTCACTGAGCTGTATAAGATGTATAAGCTGTACAATATGGTACATATTCCAAACTGCTATATTCTGTGAGTTGTGCTGTTGCATATTCCAGTCTGCTGCAGTCTGTACGCTGTGTTGTACCTTAAATACTCATGGTCATAGCACTCTGTAAACTGTGCTGTATGTTATATACTTCTGACTAGGGATGAGCTTCGTGTTCGAGTCGAACCCATGTTCGACTCGAACATCGGCTGTTCGGTCGTTCGCCGAATTGCGAACGATATGGGCCGTTCGCGCCAAATTCGTGTGGCGCGTCACGGCCCATAATTCACTGCGGCATCACAGTGCATTGCTGGCTGATGATTGGCCAAGCATGCACTATGACCCGCATGCTTGGCCAATCACAGCGCCGCCTGAACAGAGAGCCGTAATTGGCCAAAGCTAAGGAGGCTTTGGCCAATTATGGCTCAGGGGATTTAGTACACGCCCCACACTATACAAGGCCGCCTGCACGGCGGCCCTGTGCAGTGTGTTCCAGTGTGCTGAGAGATAGAGAGAGAGAGAGACAGTGTCATTTCATTTGAGTTAGCTAGATTAGGCAGGACAGTCAGTCAGTTAGCTGCACTTACAGTGTATTGTGTATATATATATGCATCCCAGGTGTTGCATATATATATATACACTGTATTCAGTTTAGCTAGATCCGTTCCTGTTATCTTCCTACTGACAGGCAGGCTTGTCTTGTTACAGTATTTACAGCTACCTGAAGAAAATTACTGGTGTTCTTTTGATCCTATTAGTACCACAGTCAGGCAGCTAGACTATTTACAGTTAGTGAAGTGCGTCCTGCTCACAGTGTTCAGCTAGATCCGTTCCTGTTATCTTCTTACTGACAGGCAGGCTTGTCTTGTTACAGTATTTACAGCTACCTGAAGAAAATTACTGGTGTTCTTTTGATCCTATTAGTACCACAGTCAGGCAGCTAGACTATTTACAGTTAGTGCAGTGCATCCTGCTCACAGTGTTCAGCTAGATCCGTTCCTGTTATCTTCTTACTGACAGGCAGGCTTGTCTTGTTACAGTATTTACAGCTACCTGAAGAAAATTACTGGTGTTCTTTTGATCCTATTAGTACCACAGTCAGGCAGCTAGACTATTTACAGTAAGTGCAGTGCGTCCTGCTCACAGTGTTCAGCTAGATCCGTTCCTGTTATCTTCGTACTGACAGGCAGGCTTGTCTTGTTACAGTAAATACAGCTACCTGAAGAAAATTGCTGGTGTTCTTTTGATCCTATTAGTACCACAGTCAGGCAGCTAGACTATTTACAGTTAGTGCAGTGCGTCCTGCTCACAGTGTTCAGCTAAAACTACAAGTTAGTGGGGTGCTTCCTGCTCACAGTGTTCAGCTAAACCTACAAGTTAGTGGGGTGCGTCCACCTCACAGTGTTCAGCTAAACCTACAAGCTAGTGGGGTGCGTCCTGCTCACAGTGTTCAGCTAGATCCATTCCTGTTATCTTCTTACTGACAGGCAGGCTTGTCTTGTTACAGTAAATACAGCTACCTGAAGAAAATTGCTGGTGTTCTTTTGATCCTATTAGTACCACAGTCAGGCAGCTAGACCAGTGTTTTTCAACCTTTTTTCAACCAAGGCACCCTTTAAAATCTGACAGAATCTCGAGGCACACCAAACCAATAATGTGGAAAAAATGTATTTATTACGTCTTACATCAATGGGATACTTGAGCCTGGGACAATTTACACAACCGCTCTATTCTGGCAGGAATGGATGAGAGACAGACACGGAGCTCCTGGTCCACGGCCCTAAGTCGCTCTCTGTACTTGTTCTTGATGTAGGTTAGGCTTGAAAAGCTCAGTTCACACAAGTATGTAGTAGAGAAGGGTAGTAGAATTGCAATGGCGGTACTTGAAATTACTGAGTACTCACTATTCAATGATACCCAAAACGTATCCAAAGCCACATCTTGAAATTTTATTTGTAATATGCGATCTGCCCTGATCTCTGCCAGTTGCTCTTGTGCCGCTAGTGGCAAGATTTTTGAGCTATCCAATGCACATGAACTCCAAGGGTTACGGACCCAGTCAAACTCTGCAAAAGCTTCCGAAGGAAAATAGTGACTAAATCTTTCGTCGAGAATTTGTAGGTGTTGGGAGATAAGATCAGAAAGTGTGCTGCCATTTGAATGTGCATTGCACAGGGGAAACATCTCAAGGCTGCCCCGTTCTACAAAGGAGCGCCAGAGTGTCAGCTTGGATCTGAAGCCACGTAATTTGTCAGAAGAGGTGAGAAGATTTTCTTCTTTACCTTGCATTTTAGCACTCAGTTCATTTAGATGTCTAAAAATGTCGGCCAGGTATGCAAGTTTTGCACACCATTGCGTGTCTTCCATCAATTCCGCATATGCAGAGCTCTGTCCTATTAGAAATGTTCTGATTTCTTCTCTTAACTCGTATACTCTGTCCAAGACTTTTCCCCGTGAAAGCCAGCGGACTGCGGTGTGTAACAACAAGCTATGATGCTCTGCTCCCATTTCTGCGCACAGAATTGAAAACAGGCGTGTCTTTAAGGGCCGCATTTTTATATAATTTACAATGTTCACTGCTCCATCCAGTACATCTGACAGTTCTTTTGGCAGGGTCTTTGCAACTAGTGCCTCCCTGTGAAGAAAGCACAGAGTGTTTCGCACAGTTGGATTCTGAACTCTGAACTCTGCTGATAAAGCCCTTGGCACTACCCATCATGGCAGCAGCGCCATCAGTGCAGACACTGACACAGTTCTTCCAGCTTAATCCACCCTAGATACTCCGTTGTCACACGATAAATCTCCTCTCCACTTGTTTTCTCAGGTATCGGTTTACAAAAAAAAAATGTCTCCATGATATGGTCCTCATCTATGAATCGAACATTAGCCAAGAGCTGAGCATGCCCACTTATGTCAGTGGATTCATCAACTTGTAAGGAAAATTTCCCAGTAGATCTGATTTTTTCAAAAACCAGGTTTTCAATATCTGCAGACATGTCATTGATTCGCCTTCCAATTGTACTTTCAGACAGTGGAACTTTTGCAATTTCTTTTGCTGCTTGTGGGCCTAGCATTTTGTTGACAATAGCTGTACATGCTGGCAAAATGACTGTTTCTGCAATTGTGTGTGGCTTCTTAGCTTTAGCTACTATCTCGGCCACTAAATAGCTAGCCTCCAGTGCTTTCTCTGACACTTTTGCACTCTTCATCATGACTTGCTCTTGTTGTTTGTGTTGACTTTTCAAACAAATGAAATATTCTGGTCCCTTGCTGGCTAGTGATGGATGATTTGTTGTCAGGTGTCTTTTAAGTTTGCTTGGAACCATTGCTTCATTTGATAATTTCATACCACATATCAGACACATAGGGAGAGGGCATGATGAAACCCCTGTACAGATGAAACCATATGACAGGTAACTGTCATCATACTGTCTTTTTCTTGTCTTGATGCTGGCCTCCACCACCCTCTCTGCTGAGGTACTTGTGGATGATGAAGTTGATGGCTCCAAATCAGAGCTGGATACTGGAGCCTTTCTTTTCAAAAACGATCCATGCTAGAAGCAGTTTGTAGCTGCTGAGTTCTGTAATGCAGAGTACAGAGTTCAATACGCTATACCACACTAGGGTGTGATCGTTGCAATTTTTTATGCCACAGTGTATTTGCGCAGTGGTTTTGCAAACGCATTTATTTTTGTAAAAAATTCACTTCAATGAATTAAAATAAAACACAATATATACCCCAATTTTTGGGTATAGTGTGAAAGATTATGTTATGGTGGGTAAATAGATACCTAACATGTCACGCTTTATAATTGCGCACACTCATGAAATGGTGAAAAACGATGGTACTTAAAAATCTTTTTAGGTAACGCTTTAAACACCTTTACAGGTTACATGTTTAGAGTTAAAGAGGAGGTCTAGCACTAGAATTATTGCACTCGCTCTAAGAAGTGCAGTGATACCTCACATGTGTGGTGTGAATACTGTTTACATATGCGTGTGTGACTTGCGTATCCATTTGCTTCTGTGTGCAAGCACACAGGGCAAACGTGGTGACGTCACCACGTTTGCCCTATTGTGGACGGGAGCTATCTGAGTGCCGGCCGGCATCGCTGTTCTTTTCGTTTTTAAGTGTAAGTGTTTTTACCTTTGAATAAATTGGAGCTGTTACGTTATTACACTATTGGCTGCTTTTCCTTACTGAACACCCATGATCGGAGCCTTTTGAGGAGTCTGCTGGGACGGGATCGCGGTGACGCCACCACCATTTCGTTGTCGGCTTCCTTTTATCGGTCCTTTGGTGAGCAGGAACCCCTTCAGTTCTGATCAGGGTTACATTCTGGGGTACACACAGACCATAGGCCCACTGCTGATTATACCTCTATTGGTTTACCATCTGGTAAGCGGCCTTTTGTGTTCAAGCACCGGGTGTCTTTTCCTTACTTGGATCTATGCTCGCCTGTTTAACTCATTTCTGGTAATCAGATATAATTGAAGTCCTGAATCAGGACATCACCTTATGCATGCTGCATGTCACTTCCCTGGTTTTTGCCTTCACGTCCCTGGATTTGCCATATATTCGGGGTGGTTTTAATATTTTTAATATTTTTTGTGTGAGCATTTTTTACATCAATTTTTTGTCAGTATCACGCTATGGTTTCTGTTTTTTTTGTATCTTTATATTACACTTATGTGGATTCGGTCCGTTGCATGAGCCTGTCGGATTCTACCCCTTTGGAGTATATCGAAAGGCCCAGGCTGGGTTTAAAGCCATCTGTTTGACTCTGCTTACGTTCTGGTAAGCAGAATATCCTTGAGTTGTCCCTTATTATCATCTAGAAGGATCTACTATACCACGTTGGACTTATTTGAATCTTTTCACTATTACTAATTGGACTCACATTTAGCGCGGTTTATTTGTTTATATATTTTTGTTTGTGGGCCCCACTTTCAACCGCAGCTTTTGAACTTCACTTAATCTAAAAAAATTTTCCTATTAAGGGTGTTAATTTATATTCAAATTTATTTTTATTCACAAGGATTTGTATATTTTCTTCACTGTCATTTTCCAAGCGCAATTTTTTGTTTTATTATTTACAGTTAGTGCAGTGCGTCCTGCTCACAGTGTTCAGCTAAAACTACAAGTTAGTGGGGTGCGTCCTGCTCACAGTGTTCAGCTAAACCTACAAGTTAGTGGGGTGCGTCCACCTCACAGTGTTCAGCTAAACCTACAAGCTAGTGGGGTGCATCCTGCTCACAGTGTTCAGCTAGATCCGTTCCTGTTATCTTCTTACTGACAGGCAGGCTTGTCTTGCTACAGTAAATACAGCTACCTGAAGAAAATTGCTGGTGTTCTTTTGATCCTATTAGTACCACAGTCAGGCAGCTAGACTTTTTACAGTTAGTGCAGTGCGTCCTGCTCACAGTGTTCAGCTAAAACTACACGTTAGCGGGGTGCGTCCTGCTCACAGTGTTCAGCTAAATCTACAAGCTAGTGGGGTGCGTCCTGCTCACAGTGTTCAGCTAGATCCGTTCCTGTTATCTTCTTACTGACAGGCAGGCTTGTCTTGTTACAGTAAATACAGCTACCTGAAGAAAATTGCTGGTGTTCTTTTGATCCTATTAGTACCACAGTCAGGCAGCTAGACTATTTACAGTTAGTGCAGTGCGTCCTGCTCACAGTGTTCAGCTAAAACTACAAGTTAGAGGGTGCGTCCTGCTCATAGTGTTCAGCTAAACCTACAAGTTAGTGGGGTGCATCCACCTCACAGTGTTCAGCTAAACCTACAAGCTAGTGGGGTGCGTCCTGCTCACAGTGTTCAGCTAGATCCGTTCCTGTTATCTTCTTACTGACAGGCAGGCTTGTCTTGTTACAGTAAATACAGCTACCTGAAGAAAATTGCTGGTGTTCTTTTGATCCTATTAGTACCACAGTCAGGCAGCTAGACTATTTACAGTTAGTGCAGTGCGTCCTGCTCACAGTGTTCAGCTAAACCTACAAGTTAGTGGGGTGCGTCCACCTCACAGCTTAGTGCAGCTACAGGCCATTAGTATGTCTGGAAGGCCAAGAAGGAGAGGCAGACAGTCACAAGCCAATAAGAGAGGGCAAGCAGGCTCTGTGTCTAGTGCTGGTCGTGGAGATGGTGCATCCTTATCAGCAGGTGGCCGTGGGACACGCTTGGCCTTTTTTTCGGCAGCTGGCCGTGTTGAGCCGCAACATGCGGAAGACTTGGTCGAGTGGATGACCAAGCCGTCCTCATCCTCCTAATCCTCTCTCACCCATGGCCAGGGTACTTTGTCTGGCAAAGCAGCGGCCTCTTCCCTCGGCTCAATGTCATCAGTGACTCCTTCCCTAGCCCCACCATGTCCTCCTGAGGAGTCCCTCGAACTGTTTGACCACAGTGTTGGGTACATGCTCCAGGAGGATGCCCAGCGTTTGGAAGGCTCTGATGATGATACTGAGCTCGATGAAGGCAGTAACATGAGCATGGACAGAGGGGGTGCCAAAGAAGGACAGCAATCTGGTAGTCATGCTCCCCCTGCTGCAGCATACTGCCAGGTTTGCTCCAGTGATGAGGAGGGAGGGGATGATGAGGTCACTGATTCAACGTGGGTGCCTGATAGGAGAGAGGAGGAGGAGGAGGAGGAGGCGGCACATCACCAACGAGGCAGGATGCCCTCCAGGGGCCAGCCTAAGGGCAGCACATTGACTGCATCACACCCCAAAGCTCCACATGTGCAGGGAGCTGCAGTCTCTGCACGTTATTCAAAAAGTTCTTTGGTGTGGGCCTTTTTTGAGACGAGTGCATCAGATCGCACCGCTGCTATTTGCAACATATTTCTCAAGCGTATCTCGCGTGGCCAAAACATCTCCCGCTTGGGTACCACATGCTTGACCAGACATATCTTGACCTGCCATGCAGTTCGTTGGCAAGTGTATCTAAAAGACCCACACCAAAGAACAAAGAGGACCTCTCCTTGCTCCTCATCAGCTGAGATTTCCAATCCCACTAGACCTTCAGTCCTCTCTGAGACCTGCACTGAGAGGAATGAAGGTGTAGAATTAGGTGTGTCACAGCCAAGTACTTGTGGGCAATCTGCTTTTGGTACACCGACGTCAGATTGTACCAGGCAAATTTCCCTGCCCCAGCTGCTGCACCACCAAAAGAAGTTTGCTCCCAGCCATCCAAATGCCCAGCAGTTGAATGCTAGCTTGGCAAAATTACTAGCACTTCAACTGCTGCCTTTTCAGTTGGTAGACTCTGCCCCGTTCCATGAGTATGTGGAATGTGCGGTTCCTCAGTGGCAGGTACCCAAACGCCACTTTTTCTCATGGAAGGCGATTCCGGCTCTCTACCGGCATGTGGAAGGCAATGTCCATGCCTCGATGGACAGGGCTGTCAGCGGTAAGGTGCATATTACCGCTGACTCATGGTCCAGCAGGCATGGACAGGGACATTACCTAAGTTTCACGGCGCATTGGGTGACTCTGCTGGCAGCTGGGAAGGATGCAGGATAAGGTGCAGTAGTGTTGGAGGTTGTTCCGCCACCACGCCTCCAAAATGCTAATGATTGTGACACACCTCTCTCCTCCACCCCCTCCTCTTCTTCTTCCTCCATGGCCTCTTCCTGTGCTTTGTCCTCGGAACCAGCGGTGCTCCGTAGCCGTTCAAGGGGCTACGCAAGTACGCAGGCCAAAAGATGCCATGTGGTGCTTGAGCTGGTGTGCTTGGGGGACAGGAGCCACACTGGGGCAGAGGTTCTGTCAGCTCTGCAGGGGCAGGTTCAGAGGTGGTTGACGCCATGCCAACTTAAGACAGGAATGGTGGTTTGCGACAATGGCACCAACCTCCTCTCTGCCCTCCGACAGGGACAAATGACCCATGTGCCCTGTTTGGCTCATGTCCTTAACTTGGTGGTGCAGCGGTTCTTGGGCAGGTACCCAGGCTTACAGGATGTCCTGAGGAAGGCCAGGAAAGTCTGTGTGCATTTCCGCCGGTCATATAGTGCCAGTGCTCGGCTGACGGACCTCCAAAAAGGAGTTTAACCTGCCCAAGAACCACCTAATCTGTGACATGCCCACCAGGTGGAACTCAACGTTGGCCATGCTGCAGCGGCTGCACACGCAGCAGAGGGCCATCAATGAATACCTGTGCGACTATGACACCAGGACAGGGTCAGGGGAGCTTGGTTTTTTTCCCCACGCCAGTGGGCCATGATCAGGGATGCATGCACTGTCCTTTCACCATTTGAGGAGGCCATGAGGATGGTGAGCAGTGACAGTGCATGCATCAGTGACACTGTCCCCCTTGTCCACCTGTTGGAGCACACGCTGCGTGGAATAATGGACAGGGCACTTGAGGCAGAACAGAGGCAGGAAGAGGAGGACTTCCTTAGCTCTCAAGGCCCCCTTTATCCAGACAGTGTTCCTGCGTGCCCGCCGATCACACAGGAAGAGGACAAGGAGGAGGAGGAAGATTGTGTCAGTATGGAGGTGGAGCCTGGCACTCAGCATCAGCAGCAGTCTTTAAGGGATCAGTCCCAAGAAACACATGGACTTGTACGTGGCTGGGAGGAGGTGGCTGCGGACCATGTCGTCCTTAGTGACCCAGAGGACTCCGGACCGAATGCCTCAGCAAACCTACGCTGCATTGCCTCCCTGATCCTGCAAAGCCTGCGGAAGGATCCTTGTATTCGTGGTATCAAGGAGAAGGACCAATACTGGCTGGCAACCCTCCTTGATCCACGTTACAAGGGTAAGGTTGCGGACCTTATCTTGCCATCGCAGAGGGAGCAGAGGATGAAACATCTTCGGGAGGCCTTGCAGAAAGGTCTGTGCAACGCGTTCCCAGAGACTGGGAGTTTACAAACTCCTGTTTCTGGACAACGTGTTGCTGAGGCTTCGGTCAGTCAAAGAAGGAGCGGTGGAGAAGGTGGCCATCTGACCGATGCGTTCAGACAATTTTTTGGTCCGCAGCCCCAAGGTATGATCGGTTCCAGCAACCATCGCCAGCGTCTGTTTTACATGGTGCAGGAATACCTAGGGGCAAGATCAGACTTGGACACCTTTCCCACCGAAAATCCTCTGGGTTACTGGGTCTTGAGGATGGATCACTGGCCAGAGCTTGCACAGTATGCAATTGAGCTACTGGCCTGTCCTGCATCCAGTGTTCTTTCGGAACGCACATTCAGTGCTGCTGGAGGCGTGGTAACCGATCACAGGGTGCGTCTGTCCACCGACTCGGTCGATCGACTGACCTTCATAAAAATGAATCAGTCTTGGATCAACACCAAGCTACCAAGCACCTGATGCTGATGTAACCGAATAATTTTTTTTGAAATCTCAGATCCCTTCAAAGACTGCCTATGCTGATGCTGAGTGACTATCCCTGAGTAATTATCCTCTTCCTCCTCAATCATCACGCTGATAGCTTGTAAGAACATTTTTGGTTCTGGGCGCCACCACCAGTGCCTAAGGCCCAATTTTTCAGCCCCTGTTTAACAGGGGCGTGTAATTACAATTTTTGATGCAATACTTTGCAGCAGGGCTAGTTCCTGCTTTCCAACTAGAGTGTCTGTGAGGGGTTGCAGTGTTGTGGCACCAGCACCACCACCACCAAAGGCCCAATTTTTCTGCCCCTGTTCAACAGGGGCATGTAATTACAATTCTTGATCTAATATTTCACAGCAGGGCCCATTTCTGCACCCACCAAGAGCAAGTGAGGGCCCTGTGAGGGCTTACAGTGTTGTGGCCACAACAACACCTAAGGCCCAAATTTCTGCTAAGTATATAGGGCAGGCCCCTACTTTCAAACATCTAACTTACAAACGACTCCTACTTGCAAACGGAAGGAGACAACAGGAAGTGAGATGAAATCTACCCCTAGGAAGGGAAATTCTCTCCTGTAAGAGTTAATATGGGAAAAACATTTCTCCTTTCCACTGATGCTTTCCAATCCTTGTTCCACAAAAAAAACCCAAATTCTCAAAAAGCATTTGTCATTGGGACAAAAAGTGAGGTGAAATCTTCTAAAGAGGAGGAAAGACAGCAAAACAAATGTCACAGGGGTGATAACCCTTCCCTATGTTTTCAAAAAAGCTTAAAAAAGATTTTTTGGCTGGAGCTAAACACGTTAAAAATGTACCCGTTGAAAATGACAGATTCTACTTAACAACAAACCTACAGTCCCTGTCTTGTTTGCACCGCCTGTATACTGCTGTTCAGAGTATATAGGGCCTGGTGGCCCCACACCTTTCCTTATTTTAATTTGGGTGCGGGGTTCCCCTTAATATCCATACAAGACCCAAAAGGCGTGGTAATCGACTGGGGGGTACCCATGGCGTTTGTCTCACTGATTTTCATCTATATTGCCAGGACCGGACATTACATTAAACCTGCAAGCAGTTTTAAATGAGATTTTTTCCTTAAAAAATGACATTTGGTGCAGGGACTGTTCTAAACACGGGAAACACGCGCCACTTTACAGGCATACTATAGACACCCCCCAGGTACGATATTTAAAAGAATATTTCACTTTTTTTTTTACTTTAAGCATCATTACAATCACTGCTCCTGAAAAAACGGCCGTTTTTAAAAGTTTTTTTTGCATTGATACATGTCCCCTGGGGTAGGACCCGGGTCCCCAAACCCTTTTTAGGACAATACCATGCAAATTAGCCTTTAAAATGAGCACTTTTGATTTCGAACGTTCGAGTCCAATAGACGTCAATGGGGTTCTAACTTTCGTGCGAACTTTCGGTCCGTTCGCAGGTTCTGGTGCGAACCGAACCAGGGGGTGTTCGGCTCATCCCTACTTCTGACCTTTGCATTTTAAAGATATGCTGTGTGCCATGCACTACAGGCTGCTGCATTCTATAAGATGTGTCATATATTACAAATTCTTGACTTAAGCGATCGTTGTCTCAGTTTCTGGTTGCCAGATGGCCCCCAATTATTTTAATTAGGTTTGTTTTTTTATATGTGCCCAGACAGTGTTTATTATACTGCATGTGTACATCCTTGTTTAGAAAACAGTTTGTAATAAAGGAGTTTCATTTTTAATTTGTCTTTTGTTTGTGTCTGTGAGACTCTCTTGTCCACAGGGGTACAAGGGTTGTGCATATGTATACATTGCATGGAGTGAGTAGTCTTAGACCCTGTTTAAGTCCCACTCTCTGTTTAACACAATATGGACATACCCATTTTTCACAGCGTTACTTTCTTCAGCGTGCCTATGTGGTATCTGGTCTTTTAGAAAGCAAGCAATGTTCCTGCTTTCAGAACTGTTTATGCATTGGAAGATGAAGCCCCTAAAAATGTAATAGGTTGTCAAGCACTGTTTTCAAAACCTAGTGGGGTGTCTTTCACCAAACAGGTAGAAGAATAACTGGGATATTTTAAGAAAAATATCCAAACGCTTGGGGGAGGGGGGTCTTTTAGAATTGTAACAAGCCAATGGGTAATCAAACAGCTGGACATCTCCCCAATCAGCAATAAGGGAAGCTACTATCTAATTCAACTTGCTAGAAACCACAGAAAATACCGACTCTCAGTGGCATGACGTTAAAAAACGTCAAACATTCTAAGATGCTAAGATGTATAAGTTCACATATACTGTACAGTGCCTTGAAAAAGTATTCATCTCCTTGAAATTTTCCACATTTTGTCATGTTACAACCAAAAACGTAAATGTATTTTATTGGGATTTTTTGTGATAGACCAACACAAAGTGGCACATAATTGTGAAGTGGAAGGAAAATGATAAATGGTTTTCACAATTTTTTACAAATAAATACCTGAAAAGTGTGGTGTACATTTGTATTCAGCCCTCTTTACTCTGATACCCCCTAACTAAAATCTAGTGGAACCAATTGCCTTCAAAAGTCACCTAATTAGTAAAGAGAGTCCACCTGTGTGTAATTTAATCTCAGTATAAATACAGCTATTCTGTGAAGCCCTCAGAGGTTTGTTAGAGAACTTTAGTGAACAAACAGCATCATGAAGGCCAAGGAACAAACCTGACAGGTCAAGGATAAAGTTCTGGAGAAGTTTAAAGCATGGTTAGGTTATAAAAAAATATCCCAAGTTTTGAACATCTCACGGAGCACTGTTAAATCCATTAACTAAAAAAATGGAAAGAGTATGACACAACTGCAAACCTACCAAGACATGGCTGTCCACCTAAACTGACAGGCCGGGCAAAGAGAGCATTAATCAGAGAAGCAGCCAAGAGGCCCATGGTAACTCTGGAGAAGCTGCAGAAATCCACAGCTCAGGTGGGAGAATCTGTCCACAGGAAAACTATTAATCGTGCACTCCACAAATCTGGTCTTTATGGAAGAGTGGCAAGAAGAAAGGCATTGTTGAAAGAAAAACATAAGTCCCATTTGCAGTTTGCAAGAAGCCATGTTGGGGACAGAGCAAACATATGGAAGAAGGTGCTCTGGTCAGATGAGGCCAAAATTGAACTTTATGGCCTAAAAGCAAAATGCTATGTGTGGTGGAAAACTTACACTGCACATCACCCTGAACACACCATCCCCACCGGGAAACATGGTGGTGGCAACATCCTGTTGTGGGGGTGCATTTCTCTAGCATGTACAGGGAAGCTGGTCAGAGATTATAGGAAGATGTATGGGCAAACATTTCACTCTCTAGATGTGCAAAGCTGGAAGAGACATCCCCAAAAAAAACTTGCAGCTGTAATTGCAGCGAAAGGTGGTTATAAAAAGTATTGACTCAAGGGGGGCAGAATACAAATGCACACCACACTTTTCAGATATTTGTTTGTAGAAAAATTTAAAACTGTTTAACATTTTCCTTCTACTTCACATTTATGTGTCATTTTGTGTTGGTCGATCACATAGAATCTCAATAAAAATACATTTACGTTTTTGTTTGTAACATGACAAACATGTGGAACATTTCAAGGAGTATGAATACTTTTTCAAGGCACTGTAGCTTATTACTATAATAACTAATTAAAGTGGGTGAAGTATAACAAAAGTTTCCTACTCTTCATTTATGTTTTTGTTTAAAATATGCTAGCAAATGCAGTCCCCATACATACATACTGTATATATTTCAGAACAGCAATAGTAGAATGGCAAGGGCACCTTTACAGGTTGAAATCCGGGAGTCTTTATTCTGAATTAAAAATAATTGCAGTGGCATCTCAGTTCTGAAGCAATAATAAATGCTATATGCTAGGGAAAACTTGCTGATTGAAGTAATTCATGTATAATCATTCATTTTGGAATAAATTAATATGACCTCTTTGCTGTGCCATATTTTCACTATATGTTAAAATGACAACACTAAGCACGTTAAATGACTAAGAATAATGTCTCTCATTTGTTGTACTTAATGAAAGTGGATTTTTGGCTCTTTAGGCATGCTAAATCCACAAAGCACATACTAATTTAAAATATCTTTACTTATGAGTATTATAAATGTAAGTTTTTTAGACAAATTAAAAATGCCATTTTTTAACTCATTTCTATCTGTCTATTCTAGCTTAAAGTTTATTAAAAATTAGAACCTGATGCATTGCATAGCCCTCAGACCAGCAAACATGTATGTGCATTAAAGAGCCAATCAGGTCAAAGGGATCATTCTGTTTTTTAATTTTTTTTATTTACCCATTAACTTAATTGGTTGTTTGAGGCAAATGCAGCAAACCTTTATTAAATCAGTACCTTAATATTATTTCAATATTTATATTACCTGCTTTTTCCCAGAAATACGTCACATGCAGCTTTCAATCATGCTTAAATACAGAGAAGATGTTGGGTATTTGATTGCTGTCTATAAAAATTGCAACCTATATCACTATATTTGCTATATGGCAAGAAGATACCTCGTATTAAAGGAGAGCTCCAGAAATAAGTTATCCATAAAAGCACAAAAAGATAAAGGTTACACCCCATTGCCAAAATTGAAGACATAATTTGTATTATAACACATAGATAGAAGCACCTTATACCACTTTACCAACACTGCTTTCACATATCAGTCATGGGCTTTCTCCAACTTCCTACAGAAATATAAGAAACTACAGTCTCAGAATGTTGATGACAAAGACTACCTGTTTTTAATTTTGTTCTGTCTTTTTACTCATAAAATTAAATCTTTCCCAAGAAAAATGTGAGAGTTGCCATTGCCGACTTTCTAGGGATGCTGATTGCTTGGCTATTGCACTGACTTTCTGGCTTCAATACTTTGAATCACTGACCCTGTACAAGTATGCAGATTAGGAACGTTAAGCCTGGTACACACTATTAGTTTTTCGTTCAGTACAGTAGAGCGATCTCCCCCACTGAGCTGTTGTGTTCTAAGAGTGGGGGAGATCCAGTATGCTCATCGAACAGGAGCTGACTTCTGTCAGACCAGCTGTCATACACACTACACACGGGCCGATGTCGCCTGGCATTCGGCCAGTGAGTAGAGTACAGCCTAGAAGCCTTTATCTATGTACTCATTCAAGCCAGAGCTAGAAAACCAGGTGGTCAGCATAACATCTATGCAGAAAACAATTGCAAAATGAGACACAGTAGTTGCAGTCTCTTTATTGCTTTCATTAAAGGTTTCTGTACTATGTTGGGTGCATTTTCACAATCATATGCAGTTCAGGAAGCACAGATTCATAGCTGCAATATCAAATGGCCAAGAAGTATAGTGGGACAAAAAAGTATTTAGTCAGCCACCAATTGTGCAAGTTCTCCCACTTAAACAGATGAGAGACAAAATGAGGAAACAAATCCAGACAATCACATGTCTGATTTTTGAAAGAATGTATTTGCATTTTATTTATTTATTATGGTGGAAACTAAGTATTTGGTCACCTAAAAACAAGCAAGATTTCTGGCTCACACAGACCTGTATCTTCTTCTTTAAGAAGTTATGTCTCACAAGAAATATCTAGCATCGGGACTGCCCGGCTCAGAGGAAATCCCAAGATGGCACTGAGGAGGCCAACCACTCTGCCTACCCACCACAGCAACATAGGAATGATGCACAGGAATCCTTCCTGGACATGGAGGATGCCTCACAGGATCCCCTATCTCCCACAGCAGCTGACAGAGGTAAGCTGCTCATTCTGCTGCTTACTTCCCACAAAAGCTGCCCTTAGCCAAGAAACATCACTGGGCTGATTCAGCCAGAGCACAAGCTGCTCTCCCTGCAGATTATGCAGAACCCCTTGCTGCCTTTCCGGCCTCTGACTCCCCTGCATCTGAAATAAAGGGAATGCTTCTTTCCCTCCAGACTGGTTTACACAATGAGCTTAAATCATCCATCTCCAAACTATCAAACAGGCTGGAATGTGTGGAGGAGCACACGGAGCATCTAGATTCCCAGATAGGGGTAATGGTCAAGCCACACGATGAAATGGTGGATGAGGAGCAGGCAGAAGCGATTCGCAAACTGGAGCTCTAATTGTAGGATTTAGAGGATAACTTCCGCCATAATAAAATTAATCTGAGGAGAATTTCAAAAGCGTTCAAGCAAAGTGATTTAATCCTTATCTGCATTAGCTGTTTTTAAAACTCATCCCTGACCTCCTCATGGATAGAGCTCATAATATTTCCAAGCTGGCCAACTCCCAGACACAGTTGCACAGGATGTCCTGGTGATGATCTATTTCTTTCTCCTCAGAGCCGCTAGATCCACCCATTTGCTACCTTCGTCTTATATGGGAGTGGCCCTCTTTCAAGATTTCTCTGCGGCTACATCCCCGAGAAGGAAGGAGTTTGCTCACATCACCATCATTTTGCGGGACCACAACATTATCTACTGTTGGGGTTTCCCCACTTAGCTCCTGGTTACACACTAAAACCAGTAGGTTGCCATCACTTCCCCAAAGGATGGCCTCAAAAAAACTCAATATGTGGGTCCTGACACCCTCACTATCATCCGATGCCTCATTCAACAACACTTCTTCTAAACCCAGACCGGCATGATAGGCCACAAATAAACCTTCATTTTGCCCGAACATTGTTATTCATTGTTAGTTCCTATAGCTATTTTTACTTGTTCTGTGCCTTGTACTCATCCAGGTATCATTCTTACCTCCCTCTCTCTTACTTTCTACAATACCATCTTTACTGTGCTACCACTCTTTGTGGTGCTCCTTCTCCGCTCCCTGCTATGCTACTGCTGCCAAAGTCACAGCCCAATGTCACTCTGAATTACCTCTATCAATATGAAAGGGTAATAGCCCCTTTAAAAGATCCAGACTATGGAAAGAAGCCCTTTTACAAAAAGCCAACATTATCTGCATACAAGAGACGCACTTTATGCAAGGTAAACCACCTTCATAGCATAGACACACAGCTTTTTTGCCAATGCTTTTAAAAAAAGTCAGGGAAGTTATGATTGTCATATATGCAATTCCCTTTCCCCAGCGCCAATGTGTGGAAGCGACCTTCTGGGCAGATACCTCATCCTAGATGTTCTCTTCAATAACTCACCTCTAGCACTCCATCAGAAACATTTTTACAGAACAGTTTTTAATAAACTTGTTCATTACCCAAAGGATTACATAATTTTATGCAGAGATTTCAATGACATAGCAGACAAAGCCCTTGACTCATCTAGCTCATAGAGTTTGGCCGAACACCTCCCAGTTCACGCCAGAACTCTTGAACATCGCAAAAGTTTGAACTGCAAAACCTTTTAAAGTCTATGGGACCCAAACTATGGGACCAGAAAGTGCCTATTTTGAAGGCTTACATGCAAGTTATTGGCCATAAAAAGGGTATGGGGCCCAGGTACTGCCCTGGGGGATCAATGCAAACATTTTTTTTTTTTAAAAGATCATTTTGACAGGAGCAGCAATTTTAATGATGCTTAAAGTGAAACAATAAAGATGACAAAATCATTTAAATATAGTTCCTGGGGGTTCTTCTTAGTCTGCCAGTAAACTGTACCATGTATAGAACCTGCTGCACAAAAAAATTACATTTATAAAAGAAAAAAATTACATTTAAATTGCCAGCAATAGAAAACCATTGCCGGCAATACAAAAATGTTTTAAAAAACGGCGTGGGGGTCCCCCCTAATCCATACCAGGCTCTTTGGGTCTGGTATGGGTTTTAAGGGTAACGTGATATCTTTTTTTTTTAAATGGAGTGGGGTCCCCCCAAAATCCATACCAGACCCTTATCTGAGCATGTAGCCCAGCAGATCAGCATAGGGGGAGGGTGACCGAGCCTTCTGAACCATACCAGGCCACATGCTCTTAACATGGGGGTGCTTCTTCTTGACAACCCTGGGCAGTAGTTGTGGGGGGTCTGGATGCAGAGGGCTTATTGCAGTCTAGAAGCCCTCTTTAACAAGGGGGCTCCCATATCCCGACCCCTCCATATGTGAATGAGTAGGGATACATTGTACCTCTACTCATTCACCAAAAAAAAGTAAAAAATAAATAAAAGACAGGACGCAGTTTTTGATAACTCCTTAGAGGTAGAGATAACTCCGAGAAAAAGAAAAAAAAAGATCCGCCCGCGACAAAGGCTAACCAGCAAATGCCTGTTCTGCTGTTTGTCAGTTCTTAAATAGGTAAGGGGCAGGGCCACCTGGTGATGTCACCTAGTGGCACCGCCCCGTGTGACATAACCGACCCCCCCATTTTGAGTGCATGTAGCTTGGTATGGTATAGGGTGGCCACTCATTCGCCCCCCCTTTCTGACCTGCCGGCTGCATGCTCAGATAAGGGTCTGGTATGGATTTTGGGGGGACCCCATGCCGTTCTTTTAAAAATTTTGGCATGGGGTTCCCCTTAAAACCCATACCAGACCCGAGGGGCCTAATATGAATTGGAGGGGAACCCCTGCTCTGTTTTTTTTTCACTTTTTTCTATTACTGGCAATGTTTTTGTTTTCATTCAGCTGTCAACAGGGTCCAATGAGAGCTGATGACTCATCCGTTGTTAACCACTTGAATACCAGGCACTTAGAAACCTTCCGGCCCAGGCAAATTTACAGCTTTCAGCGCTTATGCCATCATGCTACACTGTACCCAAACAAATTTTTTATCATTTTGTTCCCACAAATAGAGCTTTCTTTTGGTGGTATTTTATCACCTCTGTGGTTTTTATTTTTTGCGCAACAAATTAAAAAAGACCAAAAATTTTGAAAAAAAATACTTTTTCTTTGTGTCTGTTAAAATTTTTTGTAAATAAGTAAGTTTTCTTCTTCAATGACGGGCACTGATATGGCTGCACTGACCAGCAAATATATAAGGGATCTGAAACGCACCTACCTATATATCATAGAGAAATGTGGTTCCTACGATATATATATATATATATATATATATATATATATATATATATATATATATATATATATATATATATATATATATAAAAAGACATACAAACCACATTTCTCTACGATATATAGGTAGGTCTCATTCCCTTGTAATAGGCACCTCCACAAGCTCAATCTTGCACATATGTGTCTATGTGCTTTGATTGCATGCTGATGATTCCGTACAACAGTTTCTCTAATTCAGTGACTTTCATTCTGTAGAACATATGTGTGTTCTTTCACATGTGCATACATGCCTGTACGCATGCACTTGTGTGCTTGCGCACGCTGTGTACACATACATGTGCAGTACGTATAATAATAATTATTCATCAATAATTTTTCATCTATACAATTTGTACAATTTCTATATACAGTTGCAATAAAAAGTATGTGAACCCTTTTGGAATGATATGGATTTCTGCACAAATTGGTCATAAAATGTGATCTGATCCTCATCTAAGTCACAACAATAGACAATCACAGTCTTCTTAAACTAATAACACACACAGAATTAAATGTTACCATGTTTTTATTGAACACACCATGTAAACATTCACAGTGCAGGTGGAAAAAGTATGTGAACCCCTAGACTAATGAGATCTCCAAAAGCTAATTGGAGTGAGGTGTCAGCCAACTGGAGTCCAATCAATGAGATGAGATTGGAGGTGTTGGTTACAGCTGCCCTGCCCTATAAAAAACACACACCAGTTCTGGGTTTGCTTTTCACAAGAAGTATTGCCTGATGTGAATGATGCCTTGCACAAAAGAGCTCTCAGAAGACCTACGATTAAGAATTGTTGACTTGTGTAAAGCTGGAAAGGGTTATAAAAGTATCTCCAAAAGTCTTGCTGTTCATCAGTCCACGGTAAGACAAATTGTCTATAAATGGAGAAAGTTCAGCACTGCTGCTACTCTCCCTAGGAGTGGGCGTCCTGTAAAGATGACTGCAAGAGCACAGCGCAGACTGCTCAATGAGGTTAAGAAGAATCCTAGAGTGTCAGCTAAAGACTTATAAAAGTCTCTGGCATATGCTAACATCTCTGTTAGCAAATCTACGATACGTAAAACACTAAACAAGAATGGATTTCATGGGAGGATACCACAGAGGAAACCACTTCTGTCCAAAAAAAACATTGCTGCACGTTTACAGTTTGCACAAGAGCACCTGGATGTTCCACAGCAGTACTGGCAAAATATTCTGTGGACAGATGAAACCAAAGTTGAGTTGTTTGGAAGAAACACACAACACTAATGCCCCGTACACACGGTCGGATTATCCGACGGAAAATGTGTGATAGGACCTTGTTGTGGGAAATTCCGACCATGTGTAGGCTCCATCACACAGTTTCCATCGGATTTTCCGACACACAAAGTTTGAGAGCGGGCTATAAAATTTTCCGACAACAAAATCCGTTGTCAGAATTTCCGATCGTGTGTACACAAATCCGACGCACAAAGTGCCACGCATGCTCAGAATAAATAAAAAGATGAAAGCTATTGGCTACTGCCCCGTTTACAGTCCCGACGTACGTGTTTTACGTCACCGCGTTCAGAATGATCGGATCTTCCGACAACTTTGTGTGACCGTGTGTATGCAAGGCAAGTTTGAGGATTTTGTTGTCGGAATGTCCGATCAATGTCCGACCGTGTGTATATGTGTGGAGAAAAAGAGGCACAGCAGACCAACATCAAAACCTCATCCCAACTGTGAAGTATGGTGGTGGGGGCATCATGGTTTGGGGCTGCTTTGCTGCGTCAGGGCCTGGACGGATTGCTATCAAAGGAAAAATGAATTCCCAAGTTTATCAAGACATTTTGCAGGAGAACTTAAGGCCATCTGTCCACCAGCTGAAACTCAACAGAAGATGGGTGTTGCAACAGGACAACGACCCAAAGCATAGAAGTAAATCAACAACAGAATGGCTTAAACAGAAGAAAATACGCCTTCTGGAGTGGCCCAGACAGAGTCCTGACCTCAACCCGATTGAGATGCTGTGGCATGACCTCAAGAAAGTGATTCACACCAGACATCCCAAGAATATTGCTGAACTAAAACAGTTCTGTAAAGAGGAATGGTCAAGAATTACTCCTGACTGTTGTGCACGTCTGATCTGCAACTACAGGAAACGTTTGGTTGAAGTTATTGCTGCCAAAGAATACTTTTTCCACCTGCACTGTGAATGTTTACATGGTGTGTTCAATAAAAACATGGTAACATTTAATTCTTTGTGTGTTATTAGTTTAAGCAAACTGTGATTGTCTATTGTTGTGACTTAGATGAAGATCAGATCACATTTTATGACCAATTTGTGCAGAAATCCATATCATTCCAAAAGGGTTCACATACTTTATATTGCAACTGTATATGTTTTTGATGTATATGTGCATACTATCTATTCACACTTGTACTCTACCTGTAATTGTATACAGCGAACTCACTTCAACGGGTAGCAATGTTTTTTACACCTCCTGAGCAATACCATAAGAAATGCTCATTTTTTTTTTTTTTTGGCTCCTTAATGGCTTTTTAATGTTCTAACACTTCAACTATTTTACTACTTTAACATGTTTATACTTTAAACATTTTATTTTTTATTTTCAATTTAAATTTTTTATATGTCCCTTGGTCTGCAATGTGTGGTATACGATTCCAACACCTTTTTATATGTGCTCTGTACTATATATATTTTTGTTATCTATTCTATTTAGAGCACTGGGATGTGGATAGCTTTAAAGCTAAGGAGAATCCATCACTTACCATGTGATATGCCTCTCAACTAGCCACTCTCTTTTATGTTGGTCTACCATATTGTACAGACTTCTCCTGTTGTTCTTCAAGGCTCTGATGAAGAGGGAACCCCTCGAAACGCATCAGCCACATTTTAGCACTTGCCCTTGCATGGGCATGTCCGATTTCTGAAATTTTAATGTGTATATTTTGTAACCCTGTTTTTTTGACTACGTAGCTACTTTTTATATGCATTTATTTGTTTCTGTATATAAATATACAATATCAATTTGATCAAAGCATCAGATCACGTGCCTTCCACCTCTTTCCTTCACCTGGCTCTCTTCAGACCACCCTGGTCAGCTTAGGCAGCGGGACATGCATGATCATCTTTTAATAACCTCCCTTTGAAAGTGCTACCACTCTATACTAGCAACGCCTTCAAAAGCACAGGAGAAATTATTCCTTTGTTTATATTAACAAATGTTGGCTAGCAGGTTCTCAGATTTGCCGCCAACAAATGTTTGTTGTCAGACTTTCCGATCGTGTGTACACAAGTCCGTCGGACAAAAGACAACGCATGCTCAGAATCACGTACGAGCCGGAGATATAACTAGCATTCGTAATGGAGATATCATGTACGTCACTACGTTCGTAATTGTTGGCCAACATTTGTGTGACCATGTGTATGCAAGACAAGTTGGAGCCAAAAGCCTTTGAACAAAAATCCAAGGTTTTGTTGTCGGAAAGTCCGATCGTGTGTACGGGGCATAAAAGACATAGCGAATAGCTTTAGTGAGTTCTATGCCAAAATATACAATCTGAATAAGTCCTCTTTGGAGCCCACACCAGACCCCACACAAATTACTAAATTTCTAGACCAGTTAAATTTGCCCACCCTCTCCTCTGGAGGACCATCCTACATCAGGCATAAGGCCTCTTGAAGAAAACCTTGGCACACTTCCCACTCTCCACATTGAAACTGATTTGTGAGGAGTACCTGTCTATCTACACATGGACTTCTGCTGGTATCAACACCATTGGAGACTTCTTTGCTAATGAAGGAATACACACCTTCCAAGATCTTCACAGTAAATATAACATTTCCCATCAAGATTTCTACAAGTACCTCTGGATTAGGCGTGCTATGATATCTGTCCCATGGTCGGAGTCCTCCTTGATAGCAGACATTACACGGGCTTATGAACGGTCATTTCAATTCACAAAGGAGTCTCATACTTCTACCGACTCCTTATCTCCCCACCCAACTCCCAAAACCTAACAACAATGAAGAAATGGGAACATACTCTTAACTTCTCAGCAGACTTGATAACTTGGCACTTAGCTACTCGCAATACCTTAAGATTCTCAAAATTTCTCTCACACGGGGAATCAGCTCAAAAGCTTCTACATCATTGGTATCATACCCCTATGAAACTCTCTCATCATTTTCCTTCTGATTAACTTTCTTGCTGTAGGCAATGTGGGTGTCCTGGATCATCTGTTTACATAAGGAAGACTTGTCCAATGCTATTACCCTTCTGGGGAGATGTACACATTTTCATAGCGAGCGTAACTGGTATACGCAAACAATCACAGGTCAGTTGGCTTTGCTGGGACTGGGCTTGGAAGATTGGCCCAGGCACTTCCATGCTTTTCTAACACAGACCTTTATTGCAGCCTGCTCTTCAATCACACAAAAATGGAAAGGTAACGCTTCCCCATCTATCCAACAACTTATTAGCATTCTTAATCAACACCTACGCTTGGAGCTTATGTTTGCCAAAGTCCACTTGACACTGCCCAAATTTATGTCAGAATGGTCTCCCTGGCTGTCTGAACCTAGAAGCCACATGATTGTTTAATAACAAACCTCTAATTTGCATCAAAAGCACACACATGTACTATTTCTCTTTGCATCCACACCGAGTCCTAGCCACAGCAGAGCCATACTGCACAATACTGAATTACTAATTGTTTTTAATAGGGTCTAAAATGATCTAACTTCTCTGCACCCTCCTCCTCCCCTTCACATCTCTTTCCTCTTCCTTTCCTTCTTTTTTGATACCCAGAATGTATCTGATTTGATCGGATTTGACCTGATATAATCTGACTAGATCTGATCTCATCAGATGTAGCTCAAATGCTACTCGTAACTAATACCTGTTACTTTGGAACTTCATCTTTGTTCTCTTAAGTAATTAAGTGATCCTGGTCTTTAAGTACTATAAGACCAGGCATGGACAGCTTGTTTTCTTATTTGTATTTGTTATTTGATAACCTTAATAAAAATTCAAGTTTAAAAAAAGTCATGACAGAAATACCAAGGCATTTGGTCTCACTACCAACCCTCATAGGACTGTGAGGCAAACGTATAATACATACTTCAAATGTGACGTTGGCCACCTCACAGAACCCTCCTCCCGGCAGCCAGACTGGGACATTTTGTGCATTTTGACTGCACATGAGGAGAGGGAGGTTTAAGTGCAAATGGGGGGTGGGGGTGGGGGGTGGGGGGCTTTTCCAGAGTTGGGCTTTAAATGACTGCAGTAATAAAGATTGGATCAAATAGAACCACTTTTTGTGCAATGGTATAAAATGTATATTTTTTCCTTTGCTTTTACAAGCTGCAGAAGTGCTACTGTTCCCAAAGGGAAACATAATTGAATTTTTTTTCAGACATATTGGAAATATAGACTAAGCAGAGCATTAAATGGTCTGTAGAGAACTATAAATGGACCCATAAAACTAGAGATAGAATGTGAACATTTCCCAGTGGGAAAGAAGGATACCTCAACATATAGTATAGGCATAGTTAAACAAAAAGAAAATGAATAATAATAATAATAATAATCGTTAATAATAAAGCAATATGGGAGAAGATGGGTGAACTAGAGCTACTGTTGTACAAGAAGGATCTGGATTTTGTGGTAATTTCAGAGACCTGGTTCAACAGCTCTCATGATTGGCTGGCAACCATTCAAGGGTATACCCTTTATCACAGGGATAGAAAAGGTAAAAAAGGGGGAGGGGTATGCCTATATATCAAGAATAATGTACAAGTGAATGTGAGAGATGCCATCACTAAGGGAGCCAGGGAGAAGGTGGAATCCTTATGGGTAGAGCTCCAAAGGGATGAAGCTAAGGGGAAAGTATTACTGGGAGTATGCTACAGGCCCCCTAACCTGAGGGAAGAGGTGGAGACGGATCTCCTATCACAAGTTGGATTAGCAGCAAGGATGGGAAGTGTTATCATAATAGGGGATTTTAATTATCCAGACATAGACTGAGCGGAGGGAACCACGCATTCATCTAAGGCTCACCAGTTCCTAAATGTCTTGCAGGACAATTTCATGGTTCAGATGATAGATGCACCAACTAGAAATAAAGCGTTACTGGATCTACTGATTACCGACAAAACAGACCTAATCACGGATGTGGAAATATGGGGCAATTTAGGAAACAGCGATCACAGGTCAATTGGCTTCGGTATAAATCACACAAATGGGAAACAAGGGAAAGGAGAATACAAAGACACTGAATTTCAAAAGAGCCAACTTCCCTAAACTGCGAACCTTGTTAGAAGGCATGAATTGGGATAAAATCTTAGGAACAAAGAACACGGAGGAGAGATAGGTTTGCTTTAAGAGCATATTAACCACTTCAGCCCCGGAAGATTAGGCTGCTCAATGACCAGAGCACTTTTTATAATTTGGCACTGCGCTGCTTTAACCGGTAATTGCGCGGTCATGCAATGTTGCACCCAAACAAAATTTGCCTCCTTTTTTCCCACAAATAGAGCTTACTTTTGATGGTATTTGATTTCCTCTGCAATTTTTATTCTTTGCGATATAAATGGAAAAAGACCGAAAATTTGAAAAAAAAAATATATTTTCTAGTTTTTGTTATAAGAAAAATCCAATAAACTCAATTTTAGTCTTACATTTAGGCCAAAATGTATTCAGCCACATGGCTTTGGTAAAAAAAATTTCAATAAGCGTACATGTATTGGTTTGCGCAAAAGTTATAGCGTCTACAAACTATGGTACATTTTCTGGAATTTACGCAGCTTTTCGTTTATGACTGCCTATCTCATTTCTTGAGGTGCTAAAATGGCAGGGCAGTACAACCCCCCCCCCCCCCAAATGACCACATTTTGGAAAGTAGACACCCCAAGGAAATTGCTTAGAGGCTTGTTGAGCCCATTGAATATTACATTTTTTTGTCACAAGTGATTGAAAAATGACCAAAAAAAATTACACAAAGTTGTCACTAAATGTTATATTGCTCAAACATGCCATGGTTATATGTGGAATTACAGTGCAAAATACATTCTGCTGCTTCTCCTGAGTATGGGGATACCACATGTGTGAGACTTTTTGGGAGCCTAGCTATGTACAGAACCCCAAAAACCAATCACCGCTTTCAGGCTTTCTAAGGGCGTTAAATGGTGATTTTACTCCTCACTACCTATCACAGTTACGGAGGCCCTGAAATGTCCAGATAGCACACCCCCCCCCCCCCAAATGACCCCATTTTGGAAAGTAAACATCCAAAGGTATTTGCTTAGAGGCATGGTGAGTATTTTGCAGCTCTCATTTGTTTTTGAAAATGTTTGTGACAAAAATCGAGATCTGCAAAATACTCAACATGCCTCTCAGCAAATAGCGTGGGGTGTCTACTTTCCAAAATGGGGTCATTTGGGGGGTTTTGTGCCATCTTGACATTTCATGGTCTCCGAAACTGATAGGTAGTGAGGAAGTAAGATCACCATTTTACGCCCTTAGAAAGCCTGAAGGTGGTGCTTGGTTTTTGGGGTCCTGTACACGTCTAGGCTCCCAAAAAGTCTCACACATGTGGTATCCCCATACTTAGGAAAAGTAGCAGAATGTATTTTGGGGTGTAATTTCACATATAACCATGGCATGTTTGAGCAATATATCATTTAGTGACAACTTTGTGCAAAAAAAAAAATGTAATTTTCCCTCAACTTGTGGCAAAATATAAAATATTCCATGGACTCAACATGCCTATCAGCAAATAGCTTGGGTCCACTTTCCAAAAAGGGGTCATTTGGGGGGATTTTGTCCTGGCATTTTATGCACAACATTTAGAATCTTATGTCACACATCACCCAGTCTTCTAATCACTTGAACACAAAGCCCTTTCTGACACTTTTTGTTTACATGAAAAAAAAAATGTATTTGCAGGAAAATTACTTTGAACCCCCCAAACATTATATATTTTTTTAAAAGCAAAGGCCCTACAGATTAAAATGGTGGGTGTTGCAATTTTTTTTCGCACAGTATTTGCTCAGCGATTTTTAAACGCAATTCATTGGGAAAAAACACACGTTTTAAATTTTAATGCACTAAAACACACTATATTGCCCAAATGTTTGATGAAATAAAAAAGATGATCTTATGCCGAGTACATGGATACCAAACACGACATGCTTTAAAATTGCGCACAAACGTGCAGCGGTGACAAACTACAAACATTTTTAAAAGCCTTTAAAAGCCTTTACAGGTTACCACTTTAGATTTACAGAGGATACCTCACATGCATGGTGCAATTGCTGTTTACATATGACACCAGACCGACACTTCAACTTTGCTCGTGAGCACGGGGGGACAGGGGTGCTTTTTTTATTATTATTATTATTTATTTTGCTTTTTTAGTTTATTTTTAAACTGTTCCTTTAATTTTTTTTTTTAGTAATTTTTATTGTTATCTCAGGCAATGTAAATATCCCATATAATAGCAATAGTTAGTGACAGGTACTCTTTTTTGAAAAAAATGGGGTCTATTAGACCCTAGATCTCTTCTCTGCCCTCAAAGTATCTGAACACACCAAGATCGGTGTGATAAAATGCTTTCCCAATTTCCCAATGGCGCTGTTTATATCCGGCGAAACCTAAGTCATGAAATGCTCATAGCTTCCGGTTTCGTAGGCCATAGAGATGATTGGAGCCATTGTGGTCTCTGGTATCAGCTCTATGGTCATCTGGCGGAACCACCGGCTGCATTCTGGGGTTTCCTGTTGGGACAGGAGAGCCCGAGAGAAGCATGTCAGACAGTGGGGGGAACTTCCCTCCCACTGCTTGTAAAAGCAGTCTAGAGGCTAATTAGCCGCTAGGATTGCTTTTACAGGAAAGCTGACTGCTGGCTGAAAAGAATGATACCAAGATGGTACCTAAACCTACAGGCATCATTCTGGTATAACCACTCAAAGTCCAGCAACATACCAGTACGTCGATGGTCCTTGTTGGGCATACATTGTAATGTTCTTTTTTTCATGTAGCCAGTGGGCTGAACGAAAAAAAGAGATTGATCGGTGGGTATGCCCATCATTAGAATACCGTCCTTCATCCACCCTCTTCTAATGATGGGCATATATGCACCATTTTTTTTTAACTGTGGTGGTGAAATCACCTCCTACAGCACAAGTTGCTGATTTACATATTGTGGGAGCAAACGCTGTTGCTGTCAAGATAAATCAGTGCTGCAGCGGAAATGCATACCTGCTAAGCAAATAATGGTTAACAATAAAACAAAGTAACATTGCAGTATAACAGTAAGACATACCATACCTGCAAAGCAAATACAATAAAACATAGTAAAAATAAAACAGAGAACAATAGATATAGAACAATAGTGAGTGAACAATAGAGCGGACAGTAGGGAGCGAACAAAAGAGAGAGAAAAGAAAAATAAAACCACAACTATTTTTGGCTTTTTTATTTTATATTTTTTGTGTTTTTGTGTGTTTTTTTTTCCACTCTTTTCACTTTTATAAAAACTGTAAAAAACTGTAAACTGAACATTGCAGATTAGCGTCTCTCAAAATGTGGTGGCCATCTCATCTTTCGAGACCCTGTGTTAGTGTGCCCTAGGACTTTGTAAGGCTCTACCCTACGCTGATACTCCACTAGTGTGTGGCAGCATTTGAAACAGTCACCGATGCAGAGACCAGGTTGGTCAGGACAGGAGGGACAATAAAAGAGGGTGTCACACCTAAATCCGCATTTTCTGCAGACACAACATCTTCAGGGTGTTCTTTGGGTAGGGGTACTAGGGAGGACATATGAAAAATGCCTCTCATGCAGTCGGCTCACTGCATCTGCATTGGGAAGGTGGGCCATAGCACCGTCTGGAAACAGAAGGACTGTGACGATCTCTTCCTGGAATTTTAGGAAGTATCCAGTTCGTCCTGAAGCTTTGTATAGCACAAAAGCGTTCAGCAGAGCCAATTGAAATAAGTATACAGACACTTTTTTGTACCAGCGTCTGGCCTTACGAGCAATTAGGTATGGCGCCAACAACTGGTCGTTGAGCTCCACCCCTCCCATGTTAAGGTTGTATTTGTGGACACAGAGGGGTTTCTCAACAACACCAGTCGCCGTAGAAATTTGGACTGTCATATCTGCGTGAAGAGAGGACAGAACGAAAACATTCCGTGAATCCCTCCTCTTTACTGCTAACAAATTATTACACTTCAAGCATGCTCTCTCCCCGTCTAAGTCAGGATTCTACAAGCCGTTTGGGGGTAGTCCCGGCGATTAGATCGCATGGTGCCATGCGCGCCAATTCCATAATCAAAAAGGTGACTAAAAAGTGGCACGCTCGTGTAATAATTGTCCACGTACAAGTGGTACCCCTTTCTGAATAAGGGTGACACCAAGTCCCACACAATCTTACCAGCACTCCCTATGTAGTCTGGGCAGTTCTCTGGCTCTACGTGATCTTTTCACTCATAAACCATAAAACTATATGTTTAGCCTGTTACCCTGTCACAGAGCTTATACATCTTGACCCCATATCTGGCACGCTTGCTGGAAAGATACTGTTTGATAGACAAGCGGCCAGAAAACTTAATCAGGCAATCATCAACGCAGACAACTTGATCAGGAGTAAACAAGGCTGCAAACTGTTGGTTGAAGAGGATTATGAGGGGCCAAATTTTGTAGAGCCGATCAATTCCAGTGTCACCCCGAGGACGACAGAGTTCGTTATCATTGAAGTGCATGAACCACAAGATCTGCTCATATCGTGTTCTGGTCATGGAGGCAGAGAACACGGGCTTATGGTGAATTGGGTCAGTGGAGCAATATGACCGCAACTCACTCTTTTTAGTTATGCCCATGAGGAGGGATAGGCCCAAGAAGGTCTTACATTCGGAGACCATAATAGGTCTCCAATCTCTGGCAAGGGTCAACGGGTCAAAAAAAATGGTAGCATTGTGTGCCTACAGCTAAGTTCAGTTAGTGTTGGTGTACAAGAAAGATGGGAACATGCAAGTGAGCATCCTTGATGTCCACAGATGCCAGCAAATCTCTTGGATGGAGGTGGTAATGACTGACCTCATGGATTCCATGCAGAATTTTTGCACCCACCAAAACCCTATAACCTTTCCCTTTCTATAACCATGGAAAAAACTCAGTGAAAAAAAAGTTGTGCCAGAGCAGATTGGAGGTCTTTCTGAGGGGGTTTGCAGATTTGACAACATGAATATGAATGAACCATACATACGTAGGTTTTGGTTTGATGAAGGTTTGGCAAAAAATAACTGAAGTTTCAATCTTGAATCTGAACTCCCTGGGAGTCAATAGGAGCCGAATCTTAAAAATTACTAATGGCCATTTTGAGGAGTATCAGGCTAGGAATTGCCAAACAAAGGGCATGAGGAGCTGCACAGTGGCCTAGGGGACAAGTACGAATGAAATTGCTCCAGGCTGACAGGAAAGTGGGGACACTGCTAGAAGTATAGTCACTATCAAGCTGTCAGAGTGGGCAGTGGCAGGCTAAGTGGGCAGTAGTGTTGGGCAATTGGTTTGGCCCAAGCATGATTTCAGGGCGATCATTGGCTGTTCGGCCCATTCGTCCAACACCTCAATTTGCGGGGTATTCGCCGGGTTTCCGCCCTGTCGAATGCCCTGCAATGCACTGCATGGTGCACAGTGCATTTTGCTTACATGTGTCTGTGTAATATTTCTTCCTTATGTCTCTGACATAATTCAATGTATTTTTTATTTCTGGATCAAAACAGTTTAATCTCTCCCTCTAAAAGTGAGCCTACCAAAAAAGCTTACATGATGTTCATCATGCAGTAAAAAAAAAAAAAAAAACAGCACCACAGAGAAAGAGGGGTGTCACTAGTGTTAGACCTCTGCCCACCCAACTTTGATAAGTCAATTAAGTTGCAAAATGAAAAAAAAAAACATTCCCAGAAACAGTTCAATACTATGCTGTGTAAACTTATCAGAGGTGTATTTCTTCTGTGTATATCACACCCAGATGTGCATCCAGCACTGGTCACACTGAAATGACCCACCAGAGGGAATGGCTGGCCAAACTATAAACCAGCTAACATGCAAAATTCTGATATCCTTATCTAATGGCTCCAAATTCCTTACTTAAGACACAATTCCTCACAGAGAACTCATATATATTATACATGAAAGGAGGATAGAAGAAAGGAGGCTTTCATAGCATAAGTAAAAAGCAGGCTTTATTTTAAAAAACATTCCAGAAAACTCACGTTTTCAAAGTGTCATTCCCGACACTAGGGTGACTGCACTCATTTGTGTTCCTATCGACTCCAGCCGGCATTTCAAGACCGCAAGTACGATACTAGCATGCGTGATGACGACAGCGGCCTTGCCCTTCCCTATGCATTTCGTCATGTGACATCTTCTTCGAGCTCTGAGCAGGCCGCTTTCTGGTGGTTTTCTGCGCAGGGACATGCGGGCACTGGGACGGTTTTATGACAATCTGGTGGAGGGTTAAAAGCAAAAGGAGGGACAATGGTCGCAGGCTCTCTTCCCCTCTTCTTATTTTGAAGCACAGCTGTTTTATTTAAGATTCCCTATTTTGGATACCCTATTTGCAACAGAAGCTCTCTGTGATTGGAACTGCATGGGACTTTCCTCCCTTGACCCAGTCTAGGGCCTGGGCATACACAGATGACCAGCTGCGCTTACATCTGAAACCTTTTTGACTATTGTTGGGTTCAGGAATATATGAATTAGATCTGTTATTTTGAGGTGTCCTGCTGAGATGTTGATCTTGTCCTCCCTGTTTGCTCTGGTGCTCGCCAGGGGAGCCATTTGCGCCATATGTGATGCTGAGAGGATTACTATACTACACTTGTGTGTCCCGATAAAGCCTAACTTTGGCAAAACACGTTGACACATAAGGATTTCTCTTTATTGGATGTATGAAGCAAGAGCAATATTATTGTTCCATGTACAGTTACTCAATCAAGCACCATATAGCTTAGCAGCAGCAAGTGCTTCACAGATCATTTTTACGCCGAGGACTTTCATCAAGAGAATACTGTCTGGGAAAGAGCTGGGTCATGTGACAGCTGAATATCGATTAAGAAAAAGAGGGACGACTTAATGCTAGCTGGGTATCCAGGTCTCCATTTCAGCCAGTCCACCTGCTGTTTGGTACAACACACAGAGTGACGCTGCAGATCCATGTCCATCCGACCTCCGGTTTATTTGATCAAGCTCATTCAGCTTGCTATTTGGTAAGCGTGCATTTCAGGTGGTGGTGGATCACTATTATGGGTGTTCTCCTACTCTCTCCCTCCACACATCGATCCCTATGAACGGCGATCGGGGGCTTCTTCCCACTGCCTAGTGGACTATCTGTTTATTTGATTTATGGACTTGGTGTTTTTTATTTTTGGTTTCACTATATACTTTGTGGTATTGACTATATGCATTCAGTTTAATACCAGTGTGTTTTTCCACAATTGCACTCAGGTATAGATTTCATATCATTTGTCACATATATTCACATACATGCTTTTAGGGTATAGCGCAGTTCTTTTTTCCTTTCTTTATATTTATGTGGATATCACACATTTGAACTGCAGCTTAGTAGTATTTACACTTTTTTGAGCGCTGTGTTTTTTATCCATTTCTACCATATAGCAATGCTTTTATTAAGTTTTTTGCTTTTTAAAGATCATGCATAATAAAAATTAGATATTTTATCTTAAGGCTCCTTGTCTGGCCTGTACAGTCCAGACAATGTGAACCTGGCCCTTAACTTGTGAAGTTCTGCTGCTGACTGGGTATTTCACTTTATTCACTAAAATAAGGGAACATTCCCTTGCAAAAGGAACAGCCAATGTGCCATTGGAAAATCAACTATGTCTCATAACAATAAGTGGAGATGCACTTACAATTAATTGCTGTAGCAAATGTTTTTATTTTTTGAGACAATAATTCTAAGTAACCTTGAAAAGAGCCCCCTTATTATTACAGTAATGGTGTTAATTTACAAAGAAATGTAGGACATAAATGTGTAAAACCAAAATCAGATGGGCATGCAGCTGTTAGAAAACTGACAGCTAAATCCATCTTGTTGCTCAGGGTAACTCAAATGCCTTTTCCAGTTTTCCAGCAAGAGGCAATAACGCAAGGAAAACTTTCATAACCATGTATTTTATGCCATCCCCTATAATCGATAAATTAATTAACATTTGCATTTTAGAACTGAGTTTCAGTAACCAATTAGTCATAAATCACCTTGACGTTTAAATCAAGCAAATTAATTTTTTTCACTAAGCCACATAGTTCATCGTATATTCCTATATTAGAACACATACCCATGATTTCTCAGTGGAAACTTTCCAAACAATGACATCACATATTCAAGCAAAAAAATGTTAATTGTAAAAATGATACATTTTTCTCAAACGGATCACAAAAAACAATATATATATATATATGTGTGTGTGTGTGTGTGTGTGTATATAATGTACTAGCCCAAACCGCCTATTTTGACTTACACTCTAATGCCCCGTACACACGGTCGGATTTTCCGACGGAAAATTTGTGATAGGATCTTGTTGTCGGAAATTCCGACTGTGTGTAGGCTCCATCACACATTTTCCATCAGATTTTCCGACACACAAAGTTTGAGAGCAGGCTATAAAATTTTCCGACAACAAAATCCGTTGTCGGAATTTCCGATCGTGTGTACACAAATCCGACGCACAAAGTGCCACGCATGCTCAGAATAAATAAAGAGATGAAAGCTATTGGCTACTGCCCCGTTTATAGTCCCGACGTACGTGTTTTACGCCACCGCATTCAGAATGATCGGATTTTCCGACAACTTTGTGTGACCGTGTGTATGCAAGACAAGTTTGAGCCAACATCCGTCGAAAAAAATCCTAGGATTTTGTTTTTTGGAATGTCCGATCAATGTCCGACCGTGTGTACGGGGCATTAGTATGCCAAGAAGTATCCTAAACACAATTCCCTCCCGCATTAAAACTGTTTTTTTTTTTATTGCCTTGCTGAATAAAAGTTCAAGACAAACCTACTTAGACTGGTCTTGTGTGTTTCTGTCCTGTGAATGGTCTTCAGCTGCCAATACTAGTTCAGCCTGTCCCCCTTAAAATATATTAACTATTAAAAAAAAAAACATTTTAGTATAATAGTACTTCTTCCTGATATGTGTTAAACTATTTTTATTTACAATATAAGTATTAAATGCTACAGTTTTAATATCACATTTTTCATGAAAACTCCTGGGTAATGTGTAATAATTCACTATTAAATTCTTTAGATACTTTTTTTTATACATATTTTTACCGAAGGGTCTTCTAGTCAAAATGAAATAATTATATTTTAGTGTATTCAACAAACACAGCCTATATGCTGAGCTATTTCAACCTGTATTCACGCTGTTTCACTCACCTAAGCCCATGGCTTTTGTAATTCTTTTTTTTTTTTACTTGAATCACCCTGAATCCAAGCCTATGAAAGTGTGAGCAATTGGGGTTGATTTACTAAAATGGAAAAGTGCAAAATTTGGTGCAGCTCTGTATCAGCTTCCAGATTTTTTCTTGTCAAAGCTTAACTGAACAAGCTGATGATAGAAACTGATTGTCTACCATACACAGCTGCACCAGATGTTGCACTCTTCAGTTTTAGTAAATTAACCCCATTGTGTCCCATGGTTTCAGCACCTCCCTAAAGCCAGGTGCACACTATTTGTTTTTTCCCGTTTAACCCAGCATTTTTCGTTTTTTTGAACCAGCAAATGTATACCGACATTCAGCCCGTGTGTACCTGGCTTTTGTCCAATGGAGCCGCACCTATATACATAATAGGATGAAGGTTGAACATTGTAATTTCTGGGGAAAAGTTTCCATCTATAATCATTGTAAAACCCCCCAATAAATTTGAAAGTGAATAATAAAAAGTTACATTGAATGGGCTTTATGACTTATGCACAGGTACAATCTATAATGGATACCATTAGCATTTCAATATTTAATTTTATATGCCTATATTATCACCCTAATCTAATCAATAAACTGTCAATCTTTCTATAAAAAAGAAATACAATTGCAAAGTCTCTCACTATTATTTGAGATTTACGGGCCCTTGTTTTCATCAACTTGTCATATCTGAGAAAGTCTGAACCAGGAAAAAAAAAGACCCATCTCCCATGATGTATTGTGAGATTTCTATATTCTGCTCTATGAAAGCTTTGCTGTCAATTAGCATGAGACAGCAGCCAATTGGATTGATTTACTTAAAAAAATGTAGAGATTGTTTGGCTAGCAAATTAAATATTAGCTTGTGCTTGTGAACATAGGGAAAGTGTTTCACTTCAATCATCTGAACATGAGCAAACAAAAATCCATTTTTTTTTTCATTTCAGTTACTTATGATTGGGTGTTCAAAGAGAATTAAGCTATTAAAATTTTACTTTGTAGAGTGAATGTACTCTACTCCTTTATTAATTCAACATTAATTATATTATACAGGATTTATATAGTACAGACAGTTTACACAGCACTTTAAAACATGAGGGCAGACAGTACAATTACAATACAATTTACTACAGAAGGAATCAGAGGGTCCTGCTCGTTAGAGCTTACAATCTAAGAGGGAGGGTCAAGAGATAAAAAAGGTAATAACTGTGGGGGTTGGGCTGATAGATAAAATAAATGTACAGTTGATAGGTGGGGGCAGGATAGGCCTCTCTGAAGAGATGAGTTTTCAGGTATCGTCTAAAAGTGGACAGACTAGGAGATAGTCAGACAGATTGGGGTAGGAAGTTCCAGAGGATGGGAGAGGCCCTGGAGGCGAGCATGGGGGGAGGTGACAAGGGAGCTAGAGAGCAGGAGGTCTTGGGAGAAACGAAGAGAACAACTTGGTTGGTGTTTTGAGAATACGTTAGTGATGTACCTGTAGATGGGGGCAGAGTTGTGGATGGCTTTGTAAGTTGTTGTTAGTGTCTTAAATGTAATTTGTTGGGTAAGCAGGGGCCAGTGGAGGGATTGGCAGAGATGGATAAGAGACACTGAGTGGTTGGTAAGCTGGATGAGTCTGGCGGCAGCACTCATGACAGACTGAAGGGGGGATAGCCTATGTAAAGGTAAGCAATTGAGGGAGTGACAGTAGTCAAGGCGGGAGATGACCAGGGAGTAAATTAGAAGTGAATTAGAAGCTTTGTGGTGTCATTGGTTAGGAAGGGGCATATCTTGGAGATGTTGAGGTGGCAAGCTTTCGACAGTGATTGGATGTGGAGCAAAAAGGATAGTTCAGAGTCCAGGATTACACCTAGAACCTTGGCATGTGGCGATGGGTTGATAGTCGAGCCACTGATTTTGACAGAGAAGTCACGGAAAAGGGCACGTGGGGGAGGAAATATTATGAGCTCAGTTTTGGATAGATTGAGTTTGAGGAAGTTGTGTGAGATCCAGGCTGATCTGTCTGTTAGTTAATTAGTGATGCATGAGGAGACTGATGGAGTGAGATGAGGGGTAGAGAGATAGAGTTGGGTGTCATCAGCAAACAAATTATATTGAAATCCATGGGAGGCAATCAACTGACCCAGAGAGGAGGTGTAGATTGAGAATGGGAGAGGTCCAAGAACAGAACCTTGGGGTACCTCAACAGAGAAAAGAGGAGGAGAGGAGGGAGTAGAGTTGTAATTGACGCTGAAGTTGTGGTGGGATAGTTAGGATGAGAACCAACGAAGGGTACAGTTATGAAAACCAAAGGAGCATTAGGTGGGCATTAGCAACCTTGTCTATACTAGCGGTGATGAGGGCAGTAACGATTGTACCTGTGGACATATGTGTGGTAAGTGGGGGAGTTATCTGCGCATTAGAGATCTCATCATGAATTGTATCAATCTTATTTTTGAAGTTATTGGCAATCTCCTGGGTAGTGAGTGAGTTAGTGGGTGGAGGCAGTGGAGGAAGAAGAAGAGAGTTGAAGGTAGAGAAGGGTTGATAGGGATTAGATAAGAAGGTGAGAGTGATAAAATATGTCTGCTTGGCAGTGAGGAGACAGAAATAGTATTTTTGGAGGGAAGATTTATATGTGTGGAAGTGTATGTGATACTTAGTCTCACACCACAGATGATCAAGAGCGCGGCTATGTTTTTTGAGACTTCTGGTATTACCTGTTTGCCAAGGTTGTTGGGGTTAGGGCCTAATTGTGTGTGTAGTAGAGGGGGTGAGCTTGTCTAGGGACAATGACAGTGAGCTGTTGTAGACAGATGTAGCTAGGTTGGGGCAGGATAGGGGTGAGATTTTGTCATAGAGGTGGTCAATAAGCAGAGTAGAGAAGAGAAGGGTTCAGGTTGCAAAGGTTTCTATGGGTAACTGTTAGGCAGTTGGAGGGAGAGGAGGGGGAAGACAGGGAGAGAGCGAAACTAAAAAGGTGGTGATCAAAAAGTGGAAGAAGACTGTTGCAAAGTTTGCACGGAGTGCATAGATAGGAGAATACAAGGTCAAGGGTGTTGACATTGGAGTGAGTAGGAGTCTGTATCCATTGATTTAGGTCAAAAGAGAAGGTTAAACTAAGAAGTTTAGAAGTAGCAGTAGTATTAGCATTATCAGAGATGTTGCCAAGAATGATTGTGGGGATTTCAGAAGAAAGAAAGTAGGGTAGCCAAGTAGAGAAATCATCAGGGGAGGTTGATACCGGTCAAGGGGGCTGGTAGATCACAGCAATTCTTAGAGAAACAAAACAAAATAGATGAATACGATGTGCCTCAAAAGTGTGTCAGGGAGGGAGGTGGGTGAAGTACCTGATAGGTGCTGGGAGGGGCTAGAAGGATTACCACTATAATAACCAAGAGCCTAACAAAGCCAATACTGTCTTTGTTCAGCACTCCGATCAGCTGTGGGGCGGGAAAGCTGGAGAAAGCAGCGGAAGACGGTGTGAGGGGGGACCTCCCCTCCTGCTGCTTGTAAAAGCAATCCAGCAGCTAGTAGAGAGCCTACCACAGACTCTAAAAAGCAGTACTGGGATGATGGCTGCAGCTACAGGCATCATGCTGGTATAACCACTTGAAGTCCAGCAACATATGGGTATGTGTTTGTAAGCATTTGTCTTGAATAAATATCACTGTAACTTGGAAATCCATGTGATTCTTGCATATTTTCTCTTTTTTCAGTTCTGGTCAAATATCCTTTTAATTCCCCCTATAATATTGGGACACACAAGTCCAATAACAACTAACAACAATAACCACTAGCCAAGACCTTTTAGCTAAGACCATTTTAAGTAAACAGGTCTAGATAGGCATTTATAACTATAATTGTGAAAGAAAAGACCCCAACCTTTTAAATTAAATAGCGCTTGTTCATTTATTCCATGTACAAGATCTATGCAAGACTGCCTGCCTATAGAAGCATCACTTGGGAATATGGAAATTAAAATTAGTTATCTTATTAAACATTCATGCAGTGTGTTTAATTGGTGCATCAAGGGAATCTCCAAACTATAATCACAAATAATTATTCCATGTTTATATATACAATAATCTATGTATAAGAATGTATTTGCAATAATCATATTATTTTAATGCTATACATGCATTTAAATGTCTTTACATTGCTCCTGAAAAGAAAATGCTTGCATCCATTTCACAAGTTAAGCATGGGGCAATTGCTATAACGTTTATATTAACTATTGTTTAGGTGGCGCAACTCAGGCTTCTGTTAGTGGCTAAGATTGATATTTCATTTTTATTTAGACAATGTTACTTATCACTGGGTTCAGTGCCATTTCTCAAGTCGTGCCAACCAAAAATACAGCAAAATCTGTTTTCAATTTTTTTTTAGATAGATTTTAATAAAAAAATGTCAAGGGCTTTTTTGCCCTCTAAACCTGGTATAATTCCATGCGACTCTAAAAAAATGCTCCAGGCAGAAGTTAAACTGAAACCTTTAAGTGCAAACATGGAGCACAGCCCACCAGCTTAGTGCTTTAGTATTTGAGCTAAATATTGCTATAGTGAACAAAATTATTCTTTTCTCTTTTGTCAGTAATCTGATAACTTGGGAACTCATTTACAGTATATCTTGTTCACATTTGTGTTTGAAAATTAATGTTATAAACAATAACTTATGTATGTGTGCTTCAAAGGTTAGAAATTGCTGTATGCATTATATTTTTTGAAAATGCACAGCATATATACAGTAATCACAAAGTATTCAGACCTCCTTCACTTTTTTTATAACTTGCTATGTTGCAGCCTAATACTACAGTTGTTTAACCACTTGCCTACCGGCCACTTTTACCCCCTTCCTGCCCAGGCCAATTTTCAGCGTTCAGCGCTGTCGCACTTTGAATGATAATTGCGTGGTCATGCAACGCTATACCCAAATTAAATTTGGATCATTTTTTTCACACAAGTAGAGCTTTCTTTTGGTGGTATTTATTCACCACTGGGTTTTTTATTTTTTGCTAAACAAACAAAAAAAAAATCTGATCATTTTGAAAAAAACCCACATTTTTCATAGTTTGTTATAAAATTTTGCAAACAGGTAATTTTTCTCCTTTACTGACGTGCACTAATGAGGCTGCACTGATGTGCACTAATAGGCTGCACTGATAAGTGGCACTGATGAGGCGGCACTGGTGGGCACTGATGAGGAGGCACTGATGAGGCTGCACTGATGGGCACTAATGGGCTCTGATAGGTTGCACTAATAGGCGGCACAGATGGGCACTGATAGGTGGCACTGATGGGCACAGATAGGGGGCACGAATGGGCACTGGTATTTGGCACTGATAGGCAGCACTGATAGGTGGCACTGATGAGAAGGCACTGATTGGCAGCACTGATGGGCACTTATTGGCAGCACTGATGAGCACTGGTAGGCACTGATTGGCAGCACTGGTGGGCACTGTTGGGACTGCACTGATAATCAGGACACTGATAATCAATGCCCTGATTATCAGTGTTGATGTTCCTTTAACATAAGCCAGTTATCAGCTCTCCTTTTCTTTCCTCACATTGTCAGAGCGAGGAAGGAAAAGCCGATAACCGTCTTGTGTTAAGGAGAAACACACCGCTTATAGGCTAGCTTTGGGTGCAAAAACAGGTACCAGGTGCAGACCTTGGCTCACCACCATCCACAATGAATAAGAAACCAAAATGTCTGCACACTGGAAATCCAAAACTTGTTTGAATATAATCTTTATTGTCAAAGGTTTGCCAGACAAGTACAGGGATTGCAGTTGACGCGTTTCACAAGCGTACTTGTTCACAACATCGATAGTGCTCACCAAACCAGGTATTTAAGGTGATCACCTAACTTAGGCTACACCAAAAAAAAACCCTATTTCAGGCAGCACTACGTGCAAAAATGGGAAACTTTTCAACTAACATGTTTAAAAGCATTGCATGAATTAAAAAAAATAAATAAATAAATAAATATATATATATATATATATATATATATATATATATATATATATATATATATATGTATATACACAATCACTAACAGACAAACGAAAATAAAAACAAAATCAATTCATCAAATTAGATAAAAAGAAAGAGAAAAATTAAGAAAACAAAAATTGAAAAATGGAAAATAGTACAAATATAATATAGCGTTTTCTGTGCCTAGAAAAGCCCCATTCACTTAATTCTACAAACACACATTTGTGCATAATCAATATAAGAATATATAAATGGAAATGGGCATATAAAGCGAGATGCTGGATCAATATACCATAACCAGTATTAAAGTTTAAAAATTGTAATAAACTAAGATATAGGATGTTAAAATAGCTTTTGGGAAATATCCTCTACAAAAAGCAGTATAAATAATTAGATCTTAAAACATTTGGATATTAAAACAAAAACACTAAACACCTAAAAGTGGCATGCATGGATTTTGAGAAAATAAAAAAGTCCATATAAAACAGAAGAAATGGAACAATAAATTAATGGGAAAATTTAATTATGAAAATGGGTAATGTCCCATTCATAATTCATTCCAAAAGGTACCCGTGTCTTAAAATGGAATATCCAGAAAACCCCTCTTTTGCATAGGAGTTTGAAAATGTCCCCTCCTCTTTTTGAAATCTGTACTCCCACAGATGCATTACTGTCCCTAGGGTACTGATTAAAATGTCGGGGCCACATTGATAGACTAATTATTTTCAATACTGTACAGGTGTTCTTGAAACCTATCTCTGAGTCTCCTAGTGGTGCGTCCAATATACTGTACATTGCAAGATTTGTACTGTATATGACGTACCGCGTGTATCCTTTCATTTGAAAAATAGCGCACCTTGTCACTCTTAATAATGTGCTTGCAACACGAGCATCCTGTAGCCCCGCATCGTTAGTTTTCCTTGAAAAGCAACCAGGTGGTGGACCTGATAGTGGCAGGATCAAAAAGACTAGGAGACAAGGTGCACATTTGGAAATAACGTTTATTCCATCCTTGAGAAGACCGGCTTGTGTCCGTGATCAGCTGTCATTGGATACAGCTGATGGACTCGGTGTTCACGGAGTACGCTTCCCGCGCACCTCAGGGAGCACATGGGAAGCGCGATCACGGCAGAACATCCATGTACGCCCTCCCAACAGAGTAAGCCCATGCTGTAGCCTGTCATTCTGCTATAGCGCAGGTATATCATTAATCTACACTGAGTACCCTATAATGACAAAGTGGAAACAGGATGTTAGAAGTGTCTGTGAAATTATTAAAAAGAAAAAACTGAATTATCACATGTACTTAAGTATTCAGACCCTTTACTCAGTACTTTGTTGAAGCTTTTTTGACAGCAATTACATTCTCAAGTCTTTTTGGGTATGACATGACCAGCTTTGAACACCTGGATTTTAATGTCTCGGTTTTTGATTTTAAGAATTTGAAATGTATATATGATTGGTCTTATTATGATGTTATAAAAAGGTAATTTTGATAGGTTTGTTGGTTTTGCTTTGTGAGATTATTTTTATTAAAAATGTTAACAAACAAAACAAAAAATAACTCTACCAAACAACCTTTTAAGCTATAAATCTATGAGTTTTTTCCTGACATTTTGTGGCCTGTTTTTGTACCTTTAGTTTGCACATTTTTAGCAGTGTTATTATTTTACCACAAAGCCTAAATTGCTTATAAAATCTATATTTGCTACAATTCAGTTTATATCTTAATCTTTTGGCATTAAAGGTTAGGCTATAACAGTTACTTTTATAAGTTTTTCAATGATTGCTGCACCCCTGGGCATACTTGAAAATAGTTTTCTCCTGTTGGTATTAGGAATTTGTAAGTATAAATTTTGCCAAAAAGGATATCACTGTTGGAGATCACTTTTTGCGTATATATAGAAATTTTGTTAAGAGAGATGTAAGACCCTCACAGCTACAGGAGGTCTTTAAAGAACACACATAAGATGATAAAATATTCTCCAGTCTTGTAATCTGTGATACAAACATCCCTGTATTTAAGAGAAAAACAGTTTAGAGTTTGAGAAAGAGTAAAAATCTATTTCAACACTCTTTGAAAAGGGTCATATGAATACCCACATGCTGAAAGTTTGATCTTTTTAAGTAAAGATAAACCTCTAAAAAAGCAAGTATGAAGTTGAGGTATACCTACATAAGGATCGGTTTATAAAATATTAAAGTATATAAAAATTGACAATTTTATTTTTTTGTGGAACAGCTTTAAAAAATCAAATACATATAGGTTTGCAATTATGTTTAGCCAGTCCTGTGACTTGCACACATCTACTACATTGCACAGCTATGAAGACCACTCTGCTGCTCCCTGATTCAGCATTGCCACTCATTGGAGTGTAGTCACCATTATCCAAGGTTGGATGTGGAGAGGTGACATTTAAAGCTGCAGGAAATAGCAGCTGCCTGCTTGAATATTCAGAGAGATAGAGCTGTTATGATGAACTTTAACGGTACCAGTAAGGGGCGTATAAACAAAATAATACTAAATGTCTTTATTGCAAAGGGTTAAAAATATTTTACAAATATAAAATCATTAGAAAAATACTTGGGTATCAATGAGTTAGAGCTCTCTGTTATTACAAATGTCAAGAGGTCGACACGTTTCACATCTTTGCTTCTTCAGGACCTTATATTCTTGACTTAAAACAGAGATCCTGTTAAAAAACAGAAAGAAACACATACATATTGTTTACATTTGGATTGTATGGGAGTGCAACAGAATTCATTTCAACATATCATCTGCTTGAATGGAAAATAGCATACATAGATTTCGTAAAAAATCAACAAATTTTCCCCCTTTAAAAAAGAATTCCAATATTTGGACGTTTCTGTCCCAAGTTACATCGGATGTTAAGAAATTGAACTTTGGCACCCGGGGTGACAATAATATTACTTTTGAGCAACAGCAGGCAATAAATTAATTACAAAGTAACAGGGACATTGCTATTAAAATAGCTGACAAGGGTGGGATTGTAGTAGTGATGGACACAAGTGGTTATCGAGAAATGTGTCTCGATATCCTCTGAAATAAAGACTGGTGTGCCCTTATTCCTGAGGAAAATATTCAGAAATTCCACAGAGAGTATGATAAAAGTATTATTATTATATTAATATTAACAATGCTTACATTAATGGAATTATTGATAAGGAAATTTTTGAGGCCCTAAAGGTGCCTCATCCAAGAATCTCTTCATTCTATTCTTTACCAAAAACCCATAAAAATTTGATAAAGCAACCAGGACGCTCTATCATTTCTGGGATTGGGGCCAAAATGGAAAAGGGAAGTCGCTTGGTGGATGCTTTCTTGCGACCTCATTTCGTGGACATCTTACATTCAAGACACTATTGATCTACTGAGAAAGTTATATAACACTAGCATTCCATCTGACAGTATACTAGTCTCCATCAATGTGGAGGCACTATACTGTAGTATATCACATTTATTTGGTATCTCGGTAGTAGAAATATTTTTGAATGAAGGGGAGCAGGCAGCCAGGGCTCATAATGCTTTTGTGATGGAGCTGCTGCATCATATTCTAACTAGAAATGTGTTCGTATTTGATGGCTCTCACTACCTCCAGGTGCAGGGGGTTGCGATGGGGACATGTTGTCCCCCATCATATGCGAACCTGTACCTGTGGGGTTTGGAGCGTGCTTTGTTTATGGATGAGTCTCTATCTATGTACCTGTCCAGCATTTTATGCTGATACAGGTACATAGATGACATTTTTATGGTATGGAACTCTAGTGAAGGGGAACTTCTGAGATTTATGAAGAGGTTGGCAGCCAATAGATATAATCTCAAATTTACCATGGAGCATGATTTGTGATCAATAGCATTTCTTGATCTAATCATATTTAACCACTTAAGCCCCTGACCATTTGGCTGGCCAAAGACCAGAGCACTTTTTGCAATTCGGCACTGTGTTGTTTTAACTGACAATTGCGCGGCCGTGCGACGTGGCTCCCAAACAAAATTGACATCCTTTTTTCCCCACAAATAGAGCTTTCTTTTGGTAGTACTTGATCACCTCTGCAGTTTTTATTTTTAGCGCTATAAACAAAAAAAAAGAGCGACATGTTTTAAAAAAATGCATTATTTTTTACTTTTTGTTATAATAAATATCCCCAAAAAATATATAAAAAAACATTTTTTTTTCCTCGGTTTAGGCCTATACGTATTCTTCTACATATTTTTGGTAAAAAAAAATCGCAATAGGCCTTTATTGGTTGGTTTGCACAAAAGTTATAGCGTTTACAAAATAGGGGATAGTTTTATGGCATTTTAATTAATTTTTTTTTTTTACTAGTAATGGCGGTGATCAGTGCGATTAAAAATGCATTCATTACTGTGTAAATGTGACTGGCAGTGAAGGGGTTAACCAGGAGGGGGAGCTGCAGGGGTTAAATGTGTCCTAGGGAGTGATTCTAACTGTAGGGAGGATGGGCAACATGTGACACGACACTGATAACCGCTCCCAATTGCAGGGAGCTGTGATCAGTGTCAATGTCATTAGGCAAAACAAGGAAATGCTTGTTTACATCAGCATTTCCCCGTTCTTCCTCTCCATGAGATGATCGCCGGTATCCCCGCAGACATCGAGTCCGCGGGGCCCGCGATCACGCTCACGGAGCTCACGGTACAGTTAAAGTCCATCATATCAGCTCTATCTCTTAAATATCCATAGGATGAGGTACCCCAATAGCCTACTCAACTTTTTTATGCTTGAATATACAGTTTGTTATGTAAAACAGTAAACATATAAATGTTTCAATTATGCTGTAGGCTATAGGCATTCAAGTATGTACACATTTTTATCAAGAAGTAAATGGTCTTTAAAACAAGCCCTTATTGACTCGTATAGCTACAGGTACTGTAGAGCAATTCATCCTTAAATTCCACAACACAAGCACTGAACTTGTTCAAGTCATTCTCTCAGCAGCTTAGCTCCTTCCTCTCCCCTGTCCAAACTGTTACTCAGCCATCTAATCTCTAATGTCAATACAGAGTAGGTAATCTGGGAGAGGGTGCAGGGTGAGCTGAGCATACTGAGAGCCAAATTGAATGACTTCAGTGCTTCTGCTGTGAATTTTGGGAATTAATTGCCCCACAGTGTCTGCAGCTACAGAGGTCAATTGCTGGATTAAAACATCAATGACTGCTTGTTAAGAATATGTAAACACATGAATGTTCATTGACACAGAGGCAATTGACCCTCTGGGGTTGATTTACTAAAGACAAGTGGCCTGTTCACTTTACAGGGAAAGTTTCACTCTGCAAGGGAATTGTCCTAACAGCTTAGTGAATGAGGCAAAGATCTACTGACTTCCATTATCCAATCATGTGCAACCAAAAAGGCTGCTTTTTTATGCACGTGATTGGGTATTTTTTTGCAAAGTGAAATTCCCCCACATTCATTAAGTTCTGGGGAAAATACCATTATACAGAGAATCTTCCCTTTCAATGTGAAAAGCCTACTTACCTTTAGTAAATCAACCCCTCTGTGTCGATAGGCTAATGTAGACCCAAAGAAGGGATAGGGCACAGAACCTAGGGACCTGTCGTTTGTTTACTAGAGTAACCCCCAAGTGATGATGGGCTTTGCTGCAGACAGCTCCCAGGTTGAGCTTATACTGTAAGTGGCAACAGCTGATTGCAAGCAAAATTCGTCTGGTAAGACCTTGGTCAATCAGGCAAAAGGCCAGGGCAAATGGATAACAAGGGTAGTTCTGAAACAGGCAAAGTTGTAAAGGGGTATCTGAACTGGAACAGAAATTATGGGTACACGAGCTTGCGAACAGATACTCAGGGAGCTTAGCTCCGACCATTCTCAAGTGCACTTCGGGAGTTTAAATAGATTTCCCATTCATGACCTCAGAGGAAGTGTCCAACAGTACTTCTCACTAGAAACCAGCAAAGGGTGTGAGAATGTCCAGACAGGCCTGAGCTGTTGCCCAAATAAAACTGTTGCACAAATGAACAGAAATCAAGTACAGGACCCAGGAGATAAACAGCAGATTTATCCCGCAGAGACAGAGCTGCACTATGAATAGCTGCAGACAGTGACAGGTAAGCTCTGAAGAAAGAAAACTGTGAAAATTAATATCCAAACAACAGGTTTAGGTTAAGCCAATGCACACCACTGGTGTCAGGAAAGTCCCCGTGGTAGACGCAGTAATGGCCACTCTGGCGTGCACCTGTGCGCGCGATGCACTTGCTCTGGTGCGCGTTGGTGCGCGTGCTCCTGCGCTCGCTAGTGCATGGGTGCGTATACCTGGGCATGCTAGTGCGCGTGTTTGCATGACGCTTGGCGCCAATCAGCCTCTTTGAACTGGAAGTGCACTCTGTATCGGTGCTGTCTGATCTGCAGCTCCCTGTGACCCTTGCTCCTGTTTACCTGTCTTGCACGTTTTAACTCCTGACAACCCGGCTTGCCCTTTGGATTCTCCTTGTGTTCTGCTTGCACCTGACCTCGGCCTGCCTTTGGCTCTGAACCCGTCTGCTCCGTCTGGTACTTCTTTGCCTGCTTGTTGTCGACCCCGCCTGTGACCCGATCTGTTTGCTCTGCTCCTGCTCAGCATCATCTGCCTGTATATCTGCCTGTCTGCTGTTCAGTTGGTGACCATCTCCATGGCATCTGGGATCCAGAGCCGCCTTTCCTGCTACTGACCCGCCTTCTATGTGCTCTACCAGGGGCCACGAGTCAGACACGTAAGGGAGACCTTCTTCTGCTCCATTGGGCTCATCAGTCAGGTACGTGAAAGTCTGACAGTATCAGACAGCCATGTCCGAGCCCGAGCGAGGAACCTCCCCTATAGAGGAGCTGTGTAGACACCTGGCGGGTTTGACACAAGCTGTGAAGAATCTTCAAGAAGGCTACACAAGACTGGCAGAACAAGTTCAAGTCCTGTCATCTCCCGCCAACCCTTCAGGTGCTCAGCTGGATTTTCACCTGCACCCTCAGTAGTAATGCTACCTCCTGAGCCCAGGGTCCCCACGCCCGAAAGGTGTGCAGGTGAATGTAGTAAATACCGAACTTTCCGCAATGCTTGCAAATTTTACTTTGCTCTGCAACCCCACACCTTTTCATTAGAAGCAACCAAAGTGGGCTTCGTTATCTCCTTATTGTCTGGTGAACCCCAAACCTGAGCCCACCGCCTTCTGGAACAAAAGGCAGAATCCTTGAATAACCTCTGCACTTTTTTTGCCGCTATGTCTCAGCTTTATGAGAATCCTCAGCAGACTGCTACCGCTGAGGCCACACTACATGCTCTACAACAAGGTCGCAGAGCAGGAGAAGACTACGTGGCAGAGTTCAGGCATTGGAGTTCCGACACTAACTGGAGCGACGCTGCCCTTTGTTACCAATTCTGGATGGGACTATCTGATCCTCTTAAGGATGAACTAGCATTGGTCAGGATGCCCCAATCTTTGAATGAACTCATTAACCTGTCAATCCAAATCGATCAACTTTTAAGAGCGCCAGTCCGAAAGATCTACAAGACAATACCGGCCCACCTGGATGCTTCCATGTGTAAGTGCCTTCCAATCTCTTCAATGTGTGCACTGTTTTATATAACCCAGCTTCTCACCTTGCTCTTTCCATCATGTTGCAGCTCCCAGGAAAGAAATTCCCAGTCTCCTTCATAATTGATTCTGAAGCATGCAGTTGCTTCATAGACTTAGCATTTGCAGCCAACCACCACATCTCTCTCCAACCGAAGACCCGGGACTAGCTGTACACCTTTCTGATGGCTCCACCATTAAATCTGGCCCAGTCACGTAGGAGACTGTCCCTTTGCTGGCCACCATGGCCCCCCATCATGAGGAACTTTTGTACCTGGATGCCATCTCTTCACCACTGTTTCCCATCATCTTGTGGATGCCCTTTCTACAAGCCCATAATCCCAGTATTGACTGGGCCACTAGAGAGATCAAATTCCTTTCCAATTACTGCCATCAGCACTGTTTGCAAGGAACTTCAGTTAAACCCTCGCAACTTCTCTGCCTTTACACGGACACTGAATTGCGGCAGTCAATCCCAGTGCCATACCATGACTTTCTGGACGTGTTCAGTAAGAAGGGGGCAGAAACCCTTCCCCCTCATAGGCTTTATGACTGCCTTATAGAACTACTACCAGGAACTGAAGTTCCATTTGGGAAAATCTTTCCTTTAACTAAGCAGGAGTTGGGCACACTAAAGGACTATATTGACGATAACCTAAAGAAGGGTTTAAATCATCCCTGTACCTTTCTGGCTGGTTCTGGCATCTTTTTTGTTGAAAAAAAAGATCATTCATTACGTCCCTGCATTGATTATCGGAAATTGAACAAGATTACCATCAGAAACCGTTATCCACTGCCTTTTGTGCCTGAACTGTTCCAAAGGCTGGGGTCTGCAGTAATTTTTACCAAGTTAGATCTCCGGGGAGCCTACAACTTAATTCGTATTCGAGAAGGAGACAAGTGGAAAACGGCCTTCCGTACCCGATCCGTGCACTTCAAGTACCTTGTTATGCCTTTCGAGTTATGTAATGCACCGGCCACGTTTCAACACTTTGTCAAAAACATTTTCCGTGACTATCCGGATTTGTACGTCATTGTATACCTGGATGACATCTTGATCTTCTCCTCTTCAGTAAATGATCATCACAGGCATCTCCGAAATGTTCCAAACTTACTGTGAATTTGAACGTCAGTGTATCCAGTTCTTAGGGCTAATCATCTCTGTTGAAGGCATCAAAATGGATCCACAGAATGTTACTGCCATCCTGGACTGGCCTGCCCCCACAGATAAAAAAAGGGGCTCAGCACTTTATCGGTTTTGCCAATTTTTGCCGGAAATTTATCAGGGGGTTTTCTGCGATAATCGCTCCTATTACCAAACTGACTAAACAAGGAACCCGTTTCTTCTGGTCACCTAAGGCACAATCCGCTTTTGAAAAACTTAAAGAATTATTCACTTCAGCTTCCATTCTGAAGCACCCTGACCCTGCCTTACCATTTGTCCTCGAAGTTTATGCTTCAGAAATCGCAGTAAGGGCTTTGCTGTCCTAGCAGCAAGGAGCCAAGGGCCTTCTCTATCCAGTGACTTTCTTCTCTCGCAAATTATCTGCAGCGGAAAAGAATTATGATGTGGGAGATCGTGAGCTTTTGGCCATCAAGGACGCATTAGAGGAGTGGTGTTATCTACTCAAGGGTGCTGCGCATCCCATTTTGGTGTACACGGACCATGAAAACTTGGAATATCTGAGAACAGCCAAGAGACTGAAACTACGGCAGGCAAGGTGGGCACTTTTTTTTTTAAGATTCCTGTTCTACATAACGTACAGACCAGGGTCAAAGAATATTAATCCAGATGCACTTTCCCGTATGTCCAATGACCCTGAGAAATCTACACTCCCAGACACCATCCTCCCTTCGGGGGAACTTCCTGTTGCTTCAAGTGGATCACATATCCTGGATTAAAAAAGCTTCTGCTGAGTTGGCCCCGTCTTCTGAAACCAGTGTAAGGGCACAGGATGGTTTAATTTGGCACAAGGGCAAAATTGTGGTCCCGGAGAACCTATGGGTAGCAGTGCTGGAGCTCTGCAATGACCATAAGTTGGCCAGACACTTTGGTGCTCTGAAGATGGCTGAATTGATATGGCAAAAATGTGAAAAAAGAAAACTAAAGCGCTGATGTGGATGCTCTATAAAATAGCAAAACACCAAAAAGAAATGTTTAAGCTGCAACCAACCAATTAGTGCTGTGACACCTGTTGCTATCAATCAATATAAAATATGTTGGTGCACTTATCAAACTATCCCCATCTGTTGGAGTGGTGCTTATAGATAAAATCCTAAACCAAAAAAACACCCTGATATAATCAGTAAAGTGAATAAGTGCAAATAAATAATCAATCAATAAAGTGAATAAATGCAAAAAAAATACATGAAAAAACATATACCCTGATATCACAATCAGTAAAGTGAATAGGTGCAAATAAATATATCAATCAATAAAGTGAATAAATGCAAATAGATGCATCAAAAACATATAAGGGAACACACATCCCCAGATATATGTAGATGAGAAAAAAAAGCAATAAATAGTGTCTGTTTGTGTTAATCCAGCTGAGGTCTAAATGTCCAATCACTTGCCTTTGATGAACTTGCTTGTATTTCAATTCTCACAGATCACAGCTGCATGATGAATTACATTTGAAAGGTGATGATAAAAGAAAAACCATCATTGCGCAGTGTTTTAAATGCTACAAGACTGGGCAAACAATGTAATCCACTCACACATTTGCAATAGCTGAATCGCTTTTGTTATAATGGTCAGACAGATGCATCGCTCATACAGCTATCGCTGTGTTTGCCGAACACTATGCGAAGATGTCACTGACTCCTTCTCCCCGCGTGTATCATCACATGTCACGTGAAAGGAACACCCTTGGCTATGGAGACTGTGAAGATCTTTATTAGAGAAATAGTGAGGCTGCATGGAGTCCTGGCCCAACTGGGCATCCAGAGGCTGGCCTTGAGGAGGAGGCACTGTCAGGAAAGTCCCCATGGTAGACGCAGTACTGGTCGCTCTGACGCACGCCTGTGTGCGTGCTCCGGTGCGCGTTGCTGCGCATACTCCTGTGTGCGCACGCCTGGGTGCGCTAGTGTGCGTGTGCTGCGCTTGGTGCCAATCAGTCTATTTGAACTGGAAGTGCACTCTGGATCGGTGCTGTCTAATCTGCAGCTCCCTGTGACCCTTGCTCCTGTTTACCTGTCTTGCACATTTGATCTCTGGACGACCCAGCTTGCCCTTTGGATTCTCCTTGTCTTCTACCTGCACCTGACCTCGGCCTGCCTTTGACTCTGAACCCGTCTGCTCCTCTGGTGCTTCTTTGCCCGCCTGTTGTCGACCCTGCCTGTGACCCGACCTGTTTGCTCTGCTCCTGCTCAGCATCATCTGTCTGTATATCTGCCTGCCTGTCTGCTTTTCAGTTGGTGACCATCTCCACTGCATCTGAGATCCAGAGCCGCCTGTCCTACAACTGACCCACCGGGCTCTCATACCACTCTGCACTCCCGTGCCTTCTGTTTGCTCTACCAGGGGCCGTGAGTCAGACACGTAAGAGAGACCTTCCTCTGCTCCATTGGGCTCATCAGTCAGGTATGTGAAAATCTGACAACTGGGTTTTCTTAGGAATGGTGCCACCACTTCTGATAGGAACCATGCATTCATCTGCATGGTATGTTGGGCAAATCATCATAGGTGTTGCTTTAAACTTTCTCTCCTCTTTTCACCAAATCCCATTTAATTTCCTTTGTTGTTGCCACCTTCCATGTAGACTCAGAGTGTTGAAGAAGTATTTTGACCGTTCCAGCAATTACTGAAGGCAGGAGGAGAAGTTATGCTACCTTTTCAGTGGCGCATCATAAATCCTGTCGGTAGAAACACCAAAGCGAGTATTGCTAAGTATTATTCATAGTAATCACAAAGTAATTCTAAACAACGAACCAAAGATAAAAACCTTACCTGCTTGTCCTCATATAACTTAAATCTCCCAAGGTCAAATATTGCTGTGTTTGAGAAATCTCAGTGGAATTAGTAAGTATTGAAAAAGTACGCTTTCATTTGTTGTGTTTTATTTTCCTTTTTTTCAAATTAAATAAAATATTGGCTCTGCTGAGATTATTTTCTGTTGCCCTCTATCTCCTTGTAATCCTATCCCTCTCTGTTTATTGTAACTTTAATTTGCTTTCACGTCCGAACATTTTATCCAAATATATTTCAACATCCCTCATATCTAAATGCTACTGAAAATACAGACAAAAAAGTTTAGCAAAGGAGTATGTTGTGCTATAGATCACATTTAATAGGCTTTCTGTTGGTTGTAATTTAAAATAAAATATACACAAAAAAAGGAACGTAATAATTTCTCCTTCAAATGAAACAAGATGCCATTTGTGGACCACCAAGAATCCCTTGTACTGCTCACTCCCCCAAGACAAAGCTTGGAAAACTGACAAATCCACAATTTGGCTTTTCCTTGCTGAACATATATAAATATGCAACCTGGCCTAATTTCATAGCCCACAATTCAGCATGTCTCCTATCAAGTGTCTTTTAATTTTCTCTTTAAAACATTTAGTCCATCAGCTCTTTTGCCAATCAAAACATCTTAAAGGAAAAAGTCCAGGATCTAAACGAGAGGCTCAGACTTCTGTACTCCGTGTTCTGATTATCAAAATTGACATTTTTGCTTTGAAAAATTATACTTCTGACAACTTTTTTTTCATTTTAATAACTTTGACAGACTTGTACATAGTTAACGCACTGCGCTATTTGTCGTAGGATATCAAATGCGCGTATTGCTATTTTATATTGTGTATACAACTTCTGTATGTTTGTCTTAGCTTGCTGTACTTTTCTGCCCTACTGACAAAGCAAGCCGATCCTTGTTATTATAGGAGTCATTGAAGCATTAATGAGACATTCTTTCATTTGGTAGCAAGATAAATTTTAAGCTTCTCATACAGCCGAGACTTCTGAAATCATAAAATAATTTTCATAGTTTCATATATTTATGCTGAGCGTGGGGTTATAAGAGGTGAATTCAAAACAGACGATAGGAGACATTTTCATTTCTGTTAGTTTAGTTTGGCTCCTTTTCTAATGGGATAGACTTTATTTTCATAGAACACACATGGATCAGAGCAATAAAATTATAGAATTAATTACCTACAACTTTTTTTTTGTTTTCTTTGTAAAGACATAAACATGGGGGACAGAATCCTGTGACCAATCAGACTCTCTCCCAATCACAGATTGTGTTACATGCATTGTACACTTTGAAATGGCCTTTCTCAATGGGGAGGAGGGGGCAGGTCCCTGTCAGGAGCTTTTTCACTGCAATTTTACTGAAGACTTGAGATGTTGACTTTAGAGTCAGAATTTTTGCAACAGGAAGAGGACCTGTCATTACTGCATAGAAAAATTTTACAAATCCAGTTGCTTGCAGACCTTGGAGAATACTTCATTACAGGTAAGTTAGGTTACAAAAGTTGTAGAGAAGATTTTTTTTTAGCTAACCTTCAGCCTAAATGTCACTTTAGGTAGTTTGTTTGGGCCCAAACAAACTATTTTCATTCCTGAACGATGTGGCCACTGAGTGTGCTGTAATGGACTGTAGCAGCATTAGCTACATATATTATCTACATCTATAAAGATACTTGGGCTTAGTGTGTCTGTTATTCAGGACAAACTTTGTAATTTTATCAATGTCATGATCTCCACCTCAGCCAATCAAAGAAAGCCTTGCAATCATTGATATAAATATAGTGCTACTCCTAAATGGGCGAAAAGCACTAACACACAAAAGAGTTCTGTAGCGGATCCTTTCCCTGGAAGATTGCTAGATTGTAACTGTCCCCCAGGGATATAAACAGTGATCACCCAAAAAGTACAACCCTAAGACATCGCTGACTACAATCCACCCAAAAAAACCCAAAAACTTCCTGACTGCGTAGAACAATACCAACGTGACATCCTTTTCAGTACATTAACCCCTTCATGCCAAAGGATAAAACAAATCTTAATGCCTAAGCACAATTTTGCAACTTTGACATGTGTTAGTAAAATTGTACATATCATCACAACTAATTTGTGCATCCAGGTGGATTATACCTTGTTTTTTTCAGAACAAATTGGGCTTTCATTTGTTGGTAAATAGTAATGGATATCTCCTGATTTTATTTATTTTTTATCAAAGGAAACCTGGCCCAAATTAGTAAAAATATATATATATTTTTAAATTTAGCTTTATATTTCTTGCTACTACCATAACCTTCCAGCAAAGAACAACCCAAATTAAAATTCCCTGCTCCTGATGATTGCAGTAACACCACATATGTGTATGTTCATTGTTGTTTGTACCCGTTGTAGGGTCCAAAAAATATAGTGCACATTTTGCTTTTTTTTATCCTACCTAAAACACACTGACACTTACACTAATTAAAAAAAATCCAGTCCAAAACAAAAACTGACCCTGACCTTTGACTGATCACTGTGATAGCTAGTCAGAGGCTATTACAGTGATCAGGTGACCCAGAATCGGGAGTTACGGGTCCCGATAGGTAGTATGGGGCCTGGGGCTCCCGCTGAGACCCCGGTCTCTGTGCTGGGAGTGAGCTGTGCAGCATGCTCCCAGCACAAAAGAGAGATACGCAGCCCCATAAGAACAATCCCAGTCCAGTGGGGCCACATATTTGTGTACACTCAGTGCGAAGGGGTTAAAGAGATCGGCCAGCATACAAGAAACAATGTTGCAAGTCTCTACACTTAAGCTGGGTATAAACATATCGAAATGTATCCGGTTCAGCAGGAACAGACCACATTTTGGTATGTGTGCAGTGTTTAATAGAAACTGGACATTAGACCGAATTCTGTGAAAAGGTTCTGCTAGAATACCAGCATTCAATCAGCCACTGCAGCCATTAGATGCAGCACTGATCAGTGTATTCTGTTGAGAGGAGGGTTGGGAGAATCCACTGCTTAAATTAAAAAATACAAAAAAAATCTGCATATATACCCTGCTTTAGCTACTGTAACATATTCTACCATTTGATTTACAACTCTCCATGCTGATCAACTGCAGTCCATTCTGAAAAGGTTGCTTAGTGTTTACTTGTTGGTAAAACCAGTTTCATGCTGAAGAAGCACTAAGTCTGACTATCTTTATATCTGGCAGCAGACAGAAAGTTGCTCGTACAGCTGCATGAACACAGAACTGCTTACTGTATATAGCTAGTGCTACTACAGTATATCACAGTGCACACAGCAGCCTCATCGTTCTGTAATTTAGTTTGTTTGTTTGGGCCAGTTTGGCCCAAATTAACTATTTAAAGTGACATTAAACATGGAATTCTACTTTAAGGGGGGAAAAATGCTAATAATTTGCAGTAACCCTTATCGCTTCATAGTCAATTACAGATTCATTTTGATTGGATGAACTGCCTTATTCAGTGTGGCAATGCAAATGATAATTTGCAAGATGCTGTAACCCTTATCACCTACTCAGCAGGCTGCTATGTAAACAGTAACACACCTGACCCCTAAACTCTATATGTTGCACACTCCTGAAACCTGAACTCTGTATACTACATACTTTTGACCATTGTGCTGTGTATATAGACTCAAACGTTATGCCTTGTAAGTGTTTTATGTGAAATTTTGCCAAACCCAATTTTTTTTGGTGTACTATGTGCACTACCTAATTTTTCTCTGCTGGCTGCTTGTAGGCCAGGGGTCCCTGTCAGGTAGGTTGTATTCAGGGTATGATGTTTTGCAGAGAGGCCCAAACTTGGGACCTTAAGCTGCCTGCTGTCCTGCTGGAGGGTTTATCCAGGGAAAGTGGAGAGGAAGGTGATAGCTTGGATTAGAACACTAGGGGTAAAGACCTCACTGCTGATATGTGTCCTCAAAAGCTGGTCTTTTTGTGGGTATCTTGTGTTCTAATCTCTCTCTCTCTCAAATAAAATGACTGGTGTCCAATTTCTTTCACCCCACAAAGATTCAAGGATTCTGTACTGAGGTGAAATGCCAGTCCACCATGTCACCTGGGGGTCCCTTATCTCCTTCAGAGGGTATGGGTGTGCTATCATTTTTACCTGTAATGGAATTGTTTTAAACTTAATTGTAACTATGTGCAAGTATGATACTATTAAGAAGTATTATTTTCAACCCTCACCTTTTAAAACAGCCTATTCTGTTTATTATACAAATGAAAATCAAACTATTTAATATATATATATATATATATATATATATATATATATATATATATATATATAAAATTAAGTATTGTATAAAAGTACTATTCATGTCCGGAAATTCTCTATAGATTTCTTTGTTACTTGGAAACTCCTAATAATGAAGCATTGAACATTAGTCTGAGTCTCCTTGAAATGTTAACCGATAGAGGTGACTATACAGTATTTGCATTTGCACTTCACATAACTGTGAGAGACACTAATTGTATATGTGACATAGTATACCCAAGAGTATATAAAAATGACTGATTTCAGCTTCCTAAGTATATCATGCCTGAAGAAAAAAGTTTACAGACTTGAAAGCTCTCGCAGTTTTTCACTTCACTAGACAAAAAAATCACCTTCACCTTACGTGAATTTTATATTTTATCATCATTTTGTTTTTACAAACATAGTACATGTTTTAAATGTTTCTATGGCAACTTGAAGCTGTATTAATAGAAAATGATGCTTTGTTTTTATGAACGCTTTACTTTGTTTAATACCTATTTGTATGATCAATAAATCCCGTATTATTTGACAAATACTGTAGATAGTAATAATCAATCACAACGCCATTTTTATTGACAAACTGTAAACTTATTTGGGAAGGGCTGTCATTCTTAGTTGGAAATATACCTGTATATTTTAAAGATAACTTTATGTTCCCATGTACTGTATTGCCATAATTCTGTTCAGCAATGTGGAAGCTGTCGGCTTTGTATGAATCAATATTTTTAATAATTAAAAAAAAATCATCATCATCATCATCATAAAATAAGTAAAATAAACTATTTCTTGCAGCTCTATACTCATTAATACTTCTTTAAAAGGATTGCTTTAAATGCAAGGCATTTAATTACCTGAATGCAACCTGATAACAGCATCTTGCAGTTATTTCAGGTATTTACATATACAGTATGTGTAATTAAAATATTTTTTTTACAGTTTTAGATTAACCCAGGGCTAAAAATCCCTGATGTTTTTTTCCCCCTGTCTAAGTCCTGATGCAGGGATTTCTTTTTCACTTCCTGTTCTGCAAACACAACAGGTAGGCAGAGGAAATTTCTACAAAGTTATGGGAAATCCCCTCTTAGGTTGGCCATTTACTGTTAAGCTGGCCATAGATGGATTGCAATTCATCTTTTTCGGCAGGGACTTCTGTTGAATAGGCTAGGAAATTTTTTCTCAATCAGCCGGTTGCAGCCCCTTATCAGTGTATTCTGACAGCAAAGAGTTTCGCTGTCAGAATAAATGTCCCAGCAGAGAAGATTTTTCTATTCACCTAGATTGTGTGGGTGAAGAATCCAGCCCACAAACTGAAGGAAAAAAAAAGAATCATTTATGGCCAAATTTAGCTTTTTTCATTAACCAAAACTAACATATTCCTCCAGCCACACAAATGAGGTAGATGAAGGAATCCCATCCGCCAGGACATTGTATTCTGACATACTTAGCAGCAATTGCAGCTGATTGGCTTCATTCCCCTACAGGGAGCCACAGGTGCTGCATACAGCTGCCCATAGAAATCAGTGGATATACAGTACGTTAGTACTTGTCTAAACACAAGCATGCATTGCATGTATGACCCTGAATGCAGACAAGCTTCAGCTACTGGTTCTAGCCTAGACAGTAGGCTTGTCTTCTGTTAGATACACTCTACCAAAATTGAATTTTTTGTTGTACAGCCCCAGGCACCTGTTTGCATGACTCTAATGAAAGAGGTCTCCTCTGAAGACCAAAAATACATAGGCTTGTCTTCTATATAAGATTTAATCATTGTCTGCATCCCCATAAGGGAAATTTTCCCCCAATTCGTCGGGGGACAGGTCTGCAAGAAAGAAATATCCTCTGTAGAGACAGCATTTAAGATCTCACTGAGAATGTAGATTAAAATTGGATAAAACCTAACCTCACTCTATTGAAATTGGAGTTGGAGTTGGATTTTGATCAGACAACAGAGTCACAATTCATTTTTTAATGAAATAAAGCCATTATAAAAAAGGGGGGGGGGGGTCAGTGCAACAAATAAATATCTACTGTGGAGGCAGCATTTAAAATCTCATTAAAATGTGGATGCAAACAGCAGTAAAATCTAACCCCACTCTACTGAAGTTGGAGTTGATCAGCTAGTCCTATCAACAGAATCACAATTCCTAATGTCATGAAATAAAGCTATTAAAAAAAGGGAAATCATTAAAATAAATACATTGACTACTGTTTAGTTTTGTTTGCATTTGTGGTATATTGAATAGAAACAGAATGTTATTTTCTTATCTGATAATCCTATTCAATCCAGCGTACAGACAGGTTTGTTTTTGTTTTTACCACCCAAAAGCTGACTATTGGTTTTAGCCTAATGTAAAAACATAGTATAGAAAATTCCATACATGCATTCAAATTATTTAACCAAATTAATAAATCATGCCCCCAGGAAAAGATTATCTCCATACCCAATGTACCAGTAATTCACTGTTTTATCTTCTAATAATCTGTTTTTTAATAAGCAAGCACTTCTGTTAATGTACTAATTAAAATGCATGAAGATAAGTGTTTCATGACTGTGAACGACATGCATATTTCAAAGAATGATGATATGTAATTGATTACCATCTGCAGTAGAACAGTAAGATCTTACAGAATTTTAGTTTTCCTTTTTTTAATCTTTTGACAGGGCAAACATTAGATTTATTCCAGCTGCATGGTAGTTACATTCTCAAATGCCATATGTATCAAAACTTCTAATATATTCTTAATTATATAGAATCTACCCTTTCCTCAATGAAAGCTTTACATTTGAGTATCATTCTCAATTCTATATTAAACTGTAGGCCCAAGCAACAGTTATGGTAATTGCCGCAATTAATAATTAGCTGCTACGGAGTGCTCTGTAGGAGTGCTTTTAGCAGATCAATGTGTTTACATTGGGAGTGATCCATTGCTGGATGATTGTCTGCTGCAGTAGATTACTATTATAAGTGATCTGTTGCTGCACAGCTGCACTGGTGGTTTGGATCAGGTCTACACTGGCCAAATCCAGACCACCCATAAAGAAAAAAAGTGTCAAAGGTTTAAAAAAGTTAAAAATAAAACACAAAAATATTCCCTGTCCAAATTAATCCCGAAGTCCTAACAACAATGTTAGATGATCTGAATGATATTTGCATTTACTGTGCAAGAGTGAAATGCATACGTAACATAACATCATTTCTTTTGGACTTTTAGCTATCAAAAACCTGTGAAAATGTTGTCATGCTAATTTGTTTCCTCACCAACCCAACTTAATCTTGTGTTATGCTGCCAAATTACAAAAACAGTTTTTTTTTTTTTTTCTATACCCATTACAGTGTAGTTTTGAAAGAGGAATAAGCTCTGGTTCACGCTGAAGCTTTTTGACATACAATTTAACATGTCAAATCGCGGCAATTGACGTCAATGGCACTGTCCTAATCGGTGCGACACCACATCTACGGCGCTGCACAGATTTCGAAAAGTAGTTTCTGTACTACTTTTTTCGATTTCGGGCTGCGATTTACATTGACATCTGTGCAGAAACCTGCACAGATGTCTCTGAAATTGCTGCCGAAATCGGGACTGACATGCGGGAGTACAATCGTGTGAGTTCAGCTGAACTTGCATGGTTTAATTCCCGCAGCTCAGTGTGAACCTTGGGTTCAAGTCCATATATTTACTTTGAATTATATTATTCTACCCTGTTATATAAAAGGCTTACTAATGTTATATCATTTTAATCAACAGACTTTGTTGATTATATTTTAGAGAAAATATATGGATGTGCACATACATAAAAGTAGCATTTGGAAAAATTACAGGAAAATGTACTTTTTTTTTTATTTTACACGATTATATCTCATTACATTCCAAGAAAATAAAAAAATATGTATACAAATGTGCTACTAAAAAAAGGGCCCTACCCCCCCCCCCCCCAAAAAAAAAAACAATGTATAACACGTTGGGGTAGACGACAAATAAAAAAATGCATAATGCGCCAAATTAAAACATCACTGAACCAAAAAAAATTCTCTGGAACTCAAGGGAATTTAGGAGGGCAAAAGTCCCGTGACACAGTTGGGTAAATAAAATGATAAAATTCTAAAGCCATTTTAATAAGGTATACATGTAATTGAGAAGTATGAAAATGGGATACATATAGGATAGAATTAATTTTTTTAGGTGAAAGAAGGATCTTCAATTTAAGTAACGAATATTGTTTCTGTTTAATGGGGCTATATCTTTCTAGCATGGAAGTCTCACATTGTAGCTTATCTCTAACAGGGCAATTTCTCTGCCTTATATTTAAAGTGATTGTAAACCCTCTCATATACCCAGTGAAGTGAATGGCCTCAGGTGATACACAGAGATTAAACAAATTCTCTCACATAACTTTTACTTGTTTATCTGTGGTCTTCCCTTGACCACAATGGTTCAAAATTGTGATAAAATCCTTCTGCATCTATGAGGAGTACAGAGGAGGGGATGGAGAGCACATAGGCAGAAAAATGAAGGAACATGCAGAGCTATATTCTAAATAGACAAGCTGTGTGCTTATCTCCCTCCTTATCACAAATTTATCACATGTGTCAGGAAACTTGTCAGAAGTGACTTATGCTGATAACAGAGGAACGAAGCACTAGGGAGAAACAACACTTAGAGCTTTGGGGAGACAAGTAAACACTACAGATATATGTGCTTTGTTCACATTTCATGACTGGGGTTTACAGCCACTTTAACTCCAAATGTTAATATGTATGCTGATGACTCCCCCTCATACTGATGACCATACATGTTGTACTTACAACATTACCCCAGACTAATGAGCACCTGCTAACCCACCCAGAAAGATGACTGCCCCGACCTCATATTTTATTAGTCTATTGGCTATCCATAACTGTTCTCTCACTAGCCATCTGCAATCCCTATGATTAACACAATCATGTCATAGCAAATAATTCAGAAATCAAGACACAGCTCATCTCCTGGGTTGTTTCCTGGTCTACACCATTGGTGATAATCTGCAGTCCTTTAGAATCCTTACTGGTGCAAGGCTTCCTGATCCACAGAACTCTGTGACTGTGTATCAAGTTCCTGCCTGATATACTGGAGGAAGCTTTCCTATGGGGGATGAAAAGGAGTTGGAAAGTCCAAGGAAAGGAGAATTTAGGCTGAAATCCCCTCTGTCTCTATTGGTATAGAGCTCTAGAGTGATCAAAGAGTTAGAAGCAGGATAAACAGCAAGGGAGAATTGCAGCTGCTACTGGCGATTACCTGGAGAACTGATGATCAGGAGGCTCTACCACATGCATTTATAGCCCTTCATCGATGCAAGTTTGATGTTTCCAGTGATTACTGAATCTGAGGAGTATTTGTAATTGAAAGTGCCAAATATACTATACCTGATAAACTTTAACGCAAACCTGTTTGTTAGCAAACCTGTTTAAAGTGTCAACATGCACAGTTAGTTTGTTTGCATAGCACCTTAAAAGCAGGATGCTCTATTATGCAACTAGTAAACAGAGTGAAAGAGTTTTCATGATCATATGTGGCCCAACCCTTCCCTCATTCCTTTACTTTCCTATTTGCCATAAAGCTTGATAAGCAGCCTTCCTGACCAGTGACCAACAGAGAAGCCAAAGAGCAGCAATAGGTGGGCCACAGCTTGACCTGAGATCTGGTCACTGTAATGCCTAAAGTCAACTTTTTAGGGGACCAGAGCACTATAAAAATGACCTTATTGTGCATGCAAGCACCTGTATGTGCCCGTGTAGCAATTCTACTGCTAGTTTAGGTGTCTTATCAAGCCTACAGTCACACTTTAAGAATTGTATAACAGAAGAGAATCAAACACTGTACTGTGAGTCAAGCTAATTGTAAACCAGATAAACCCCTGAGCCTTTATTTCAGACTTACAGGGAGAATACTGAACTAGGAGCTCTAGTACAGCCAGAAGCATGCACCTCTAAAGGGAGCCCAGGGATAATTTCTTTGATATAACTACTCCCATGTTGTAAGACATCATCAGATATCTTTATCAGATACCACGCAGGAAATCTGAAGTGGCTGACAGTCGAGAATCCCAGCTCAGCTCTTACCTGCTGTAAAGAAAAAGGAAGAAAGTAAACATTTATATTTACAGACAAGTTTGCCTGGATATAGTATGTGAAACGACATGTTAAATGTATAATTTTGCTTTTAGTAGTGGTGATCCTGCCATAGGGAGAAAAGAGAATCACTCTTCTAGAGCTGCTTGTAGTACTGGGTATTCAATATTCCTGCATACTGTCTCAATCCTGCTTGTCATTCAGACAGTGAAACAAATGGGACTGCCTATTGTCTCTGCATGTCAGTATTATCCAACAGGATGTTTTAAGTAAATACAATGTCATAATTGTGGAAAATATGATTACATTACTGAACATTGAATCATTTTTATGCTGTTTTATTAAGTCAGTCTTTAGCACAAAAAAGAGGAAAAGGGCAACCATTTTAATTTAGATCTAAGAAGTGGGGTACACATGGGAGATGCACAGCCAATGTGAATATGTAAACAAGTCCCCAATAATGTGCTTATCTAGCCTGCCAAAAACCAGCAGGGCTGAGTGCTTGGTAATGGTAAAAAATGAAGTTGTATGATATAAACACACAAAGGGTCTTCAACTGCCCTGAGTGAGTCTGCAGATTTAAGACAATGACTGGGTCATTTTCCCCTTCATTTAATAAATGATCCATACATCTCACTGTCAGCTTAGTCATTAGGTCCAAACCTTCAGAGTCATCTTGACAATGTGTTGTAAAGTTTACAAATACTATAAACAATATTTGCAAATACATGAAGCTGAGACCACGGCATCTAAACATCGGAAGAACGCTTTAAATATGTCTCTTTTTACAGATTAGCTATGCTGACTTCCGGTAAATTTGTTTTATAAACTTGGGTCTAATGAATAAGGTCTTCCAACTGGCTTGGGCCTGCCCACAAGTCTAAAGCTGGTCATAGATGAAGTGAATTTTCTTTGGTTTAGTATGTGTGTGATGTGAGTCTATCCCCATTTGACAGAAGTCTATTGTTAGGTCAACTGGCCAACGTACAAGCTGGAAAATGTTTGATGATCCATAACTGCAGCCACTGATTACTACATTCTGATGGGAGATTCCTGCTGCCAAAATACAAGGTCCTGAGGTCTTGGATAGGGTGTGGGGGGAGAGGGGGATTCCTCCATCCACTGTATTTATGTGCATAGAGGAATCTGTTCGTTTTTTTTTTCATTCATTCTGAATGAAAAAAAAACGGAATGGCCAGCTTATCTGTTCAGTTGATTCTCGAAAACTTAGTTGACCATACTGCTGTTGAGCTTTTAACAATTGATAGTGTTTGGCCATAGATAAAAGAGAAGTTTGGCATTTAAAAAATTAAACATTTATAATCACCTAGGTGGATGCAGCATCTGTATCCCACTGGCTGTACGGTGAGAACTGAGTGATCAAACATCACTGATCGCTCAGTTCTCCCTCTCTGCTCTGAGCAGAGAGCTGGGTCTGTCATCTTTCCTAAGCTTGGACCAGCTAAATTATGTCAGCCGATAGCAGGCTTTATCAACTGTTGGCTGAAAATGGGTCACAGGAGTGCAGCAAGTACTACACTTCTGTAATCCATAGCAGAAGGCCAAAAAAGCTTTGGCCATAGTTCTCCTTTAACAAAAAAAATAAGTTATCCCACCAGATAAAATATCACAATGGTTCCAAAATGACACAATAGTAAAACATTTACACAGATAGAGTGCTCCCACCTAGGTTAGATGCAGTCCATTTTGGAGCAGATTTGAAGCAGAGTAAACCCTAACTGAACAACATTTGGTCTGCTAAAGCACTATGTATCATAAACAGTTGTCATGCTTTTTTTGTTTTTTTATTCAAGTACTTGTTTTAACTCTTTTTAACCTTTTTTTGCATCTCAGTGCTGCTGATTTCCAGAAGCCTCTTTAAAGCCACTGCCTGCCTACATGCATTGAAGGTTGCATGGAATTTCTCGGGGTGGGTTGCCTGATGATAACAACCATGGACAATGACTGTGTATTGTTTGTCAAATGTCCACTTGTAGTCTCCATTGGAAGATCAGGTGAAGGGGTGACAATTTAGAAGTACCATTGGGAGACAGTGACAGTTTTTTCACCCTATAACAGTAAGTACCTTTATGGCAGGATCACCAGGTATTATTTTAAGGAATGCTACAGATTTGCAGTATTAAAAATAACTTTAGAAACAACTTTAACATGTTAAAGCACCTATGTAATTTTTTTGTGATTAAATTTACATATACTTTAAAGGGAACCTTCCCTCAGAGAAACAAGAAAGCTGCCAAAGTTAAGGATTTATAAATTTTTCTCTGTTTGTTTTGCTTAAAGAAGAATTCCGGGTATAACATTTGTACATAGTTACAATGCAACTATGTATATACCATACCTGTGGGATCCCTGTGGAAGCTGGAAATCATTGTAGTAGATACCGCTACTTCCGTGTTCTCCACTTGGTCCTGAGTTTCATGTTGAGCAGTCGTCATGCTGCATTGTGAACACAGAAGGTCCCCTGCTTGACACAGAAGGTCCCCTGCCAATCATTGTACACTTTGCAGTTTCTCAATGAATGAAAAAAGTGACGGGACAAGGTCATCCAGCACCCAGGGCAAAGGTGCCAAGCTGTGCCTTCCCTTAGGGTTAGGGCACCCCCATCCCTGTAATGAACCATTGCACCCAGGGCTGCCTCTCCTCTTGCCCACCCCTTGTCCTGGCCCTGAATGCAAAGTATTCTCTGATTTGACGAGGTGGAGAGAGTGATGTCGCCGCCCTGCCACTCCACTTCATCCAATCGGTAAATGCCTTGCATTTATTGAGAAAATGCAAAGCAATCACTGAATGGTGCTCTTGCTGAGTGATCAACCCCTTGAGGTCACAATGCAGCAGGGTAGACCCTCTGCATGGGACTCGAAGGCAAGTGGAGATCACTGGAGAAATATTGTCTACTTCATTCATTTCCAACTTCTAGAGGGATCCCACACGTATGGTATATCTATAAATACACTAGTCCAAACTGGACAAATGTAACTGTAAAAAATGCCATACCTGGAATTCTTCTAACCAGTTGCCGACCACCCACGTACATATAGTGTGGGGCAGCATCTCTTCTGTGTGAAATCACGTACAGGTACGTGCTTTCACTCTTCCGGGTCCGCTGGCGCTGGTGCCCAGCTCCAGCTGTGATTGGACACAGCGGGAGCCAATCTGCCGGTCCACTGGACCCAATGTCCGCTGGGTCCCGCCGTTCGTTCCCAGGAGAAGCAGAACAGCGGTCTGCCTATGTAAACAAGGCAGATCAGTGACAGGGAAAGACAGAGATTGTGTGTTTCTGCTAAGCAGGAACATGGATCTCTGTCTTCCCACAGTCAAAGCAAATCCTCCCCACAGTTAGAAAGTCCTAGGGACACATTTTACCCCTTCCCCGCCAGTGTCATTAGTTCAGTGACAGTGCATATTTTTTAGCACTGATCACTGTACTGGTGTCACTGGTCCACCAAAAAAGTGTCAAACGTGTCAGTTAGTGTCCGATTTGTGTGCTGTATATGTCGAAAACCTGCTGTAAGTCACTGATCACCGCCATTACTAGTAAAAAGTAAAAACAATCAATAAAATATCCCATAGTTTGCAGACACTGTAACTTTTGCGCAAACCAATCAATATATGCTTATTGGGATTTTTTATTTACCAAAAATATGTAGCAGAATACATATTGGCTTAAAGTGATGAAGAAATTTGATTTGTTAAATTTTGTTTATTGTATGTGTTTTAAAGCAGAAAGTAAAAAATATTGTTGTTTTTTTTTCAAAATTGTTGGTCTTTTTTTGTTTATAGCGAAAAAAATAAAAACCATAGAGGTGATTAAATACCACTAAACGAAAGCTCTATTTGTGGAAAAATGTACATAAGTTTTATTTGGGTACAGTGTCACACGACCGCACAGTTGTCAGTTAAAGTAACGCAGTGCCGTATAGCAAAAAAAGGCCTGGTCATAAAAGGGGGGGGGGTAAACCTTCAGGAGCTGAAGTGGTTATGTGACTAAGCATAACAGCCAGTCAACTAGCATTTTCAGATGAAGGTCAGCTGTAGCTGCTTTCAAGGTTCAATCATGCATATTTTAAATTTGCCATAAGACATTTAAATAACACATTGATAACAAAGATGAAAGGAAGTTGCCTGCTAATACATATGGCTATAAAAACGTAGCAAACACATTACAATCCGCGTTTACTCCCAATACCTGACAGGTTAGACTTGAACTATTTCATGAGCCAACATTTGCTGCATGGCAGTGTTTCTAAAACCTAATGCCGTTTTTTTTTGTACACATATCAGCATGCTTACTGACTAATACAAAAAACACAAAAATAGAATACCCTGACCATAAGACAAATCAGATGCTGCAGGGTTTGAAAAAAAAAACGCAATGCCTTTGGCAGATGTGTGCCTCCGATTAATAACCTCAGAATCAAATGAGTTAATCTTCACAGCTTAAACATCATTTTAAAATTAATTTATCAGCACTTAACACATACAAACTACCACTTTAAAGTGCCCTGTCATTAACAAAATCCCATATTTTTCTATAAAAAATAGACATACTGATCTACATTTTTTCATGCTGCCTGGCTAGAATAGACTCAAGGGATATTATCTTATTCAGAAAGAACCTTTCAAGGTTGAATAAAAGAAATAGTGCAGGATCCCTGGGAGAGAGAAGTGATCATCATTTTCACCTTCAACTCTTCTTTGATGTGGCAGAGTCAATTTTTAATCAGCAGCCATCAGACTGGGCTTCATTTCGCTTTACAAAGTCCTATTACTCTGCCACTTTCTGGAAGAAGGTGATAAGGACAGTACTGTTCATAGAGTCCTGCATATGATGAGTCCCCTTGGAGAGACTTGATAAAAAAAAATGACTATATAAGGATAAAGGTCATCTTTCTTTCAGAATTAACTCTTCAAGATGACAAACTTTGATTTTTTTTTATTTTTTATTTTTTTTTTATTTTAATCTGCATTGTCCTTCTCTGTGATAGAAACATGGATTACATCCACTAGAGGGTTAAATCAATGTAAAACGGAAAACAAGATATATAGTTCCACATTTTAGAACGATTTTTTTATTCTATAAATATTCTGATATGAAAATATCATCAACAATATTCTTTATGGCATTGGATGATGAAGGTTTTCTTTTTTTTTTTTTTTTTTTTTTAATGTCTTATTATTGCTATTCAAAAATATTAATGGGTACCTGCGCCTAGCATTGTTTACTGACGCTTAGGCAATATGCAGGTGATATCTCAACGCAAGGGATTTCTATTCTGTTCTTCACTTCATTTTAACCCTGGTGCAAAGTCATGTGCTCTTAATATCCTGAGTATTTCAGCTCTATAGACATTGAGGAAGATTCTGCAAATTCATCTTCCCTGCTTTCTTTTCCCTTATGATAATGGGTTTTAATACTGAAAAAGAGGTATTTTATAGCGCAATCGGTACAACAACGAACAGACTATTTTAAGGACAAATTGTTAAAGTACTGTATATGTAAACCAAATCACTAAAACACTTTAATGTCTTTGTGTCATTTTAAAACACATTTTATTCTATTGAAATTTGCAGGTTTCATTAAAATACTATCTGCTGATCCTGCCATACAGGTCCTTGCTCAGGCACTTCCTGTTTTAGGGTGACAATGCTCTGTTCATCTCTCCCAATAGCACTCCAGCATTATCACCCTGTCCCAAGGGCTTTCAGTAGAGACTTCAAGTGGCTGTTTTAACCACTTGAGCTCTGGAAGGTTTTACCCCCTTCATGACCAGGGCATTATTTGCTTTTCAGCACTCTGCTACTTTAATTGACAATTGCACGCACATGCAACACTGTATACAAATTATATTTGTATCCTTTATTTTTACACATATAGAGCTTTCCTTTGATGATATTTGATCGCTGCTTTTTTTTTTTTTTTTTTTGCAATATAAAATAAAAAAGGACCAAACATTTTGAAAAAACAAAATTGTCTTCTTTCTGTCATAAAACATATCCAATAAAATACAATTTTGTCATAATTTCAGGATGAAATGTATTCTGCTGCATGTCTTTGGTAAAAAAAAAAAATCCCACTAAGTGCATAATAATTGGTTTGTGTGAAAGTTCTAGCATCTACAAACTGTGGTATACTGGTATATATTTGTAAATTGATCAATTCTGACGTACTCATTTCTTGAGGCCCTAAAATGCCAGGACAGAACAACCCCACACACACACACACACAAATGACCCCTTTTACCCCTTTTTGTAAAGTAATCAGTCATTTTTTTTGTCACAATTTTTTGAAAATGAAGAAATTGAACAAGATTTGTTTGTTTTTTTTTTCCATTTTTTTACACACTGTCACAAGTGCAGCACAGCGTCATTATAAGACTGATGTGGCGGTGATCAAGGATACTAACTGATGGATGTTAAAAAAAATAATAATAATTTTAATGCAATTTTTTAAACATTTTATTTTCACATTTAAAAAAATATATTTGTATTATATTATGTATTTACATACTATCATCAGAGTAGCTCAGCGTCACCATTGTAACACTGTGATAACTGTGGGCCAATCACAGCATAGACAACACAGCTGTTATGAATGAATTCACCCTGCTGCATCCCAGCAGGGTGGGATTGGGTTACAGTAACCATTCATGACAGCTGTGATCACTAGTGATCTGTGATTGGCTACAGCTAATCACCTGGTACAGGGTGCTGTGTTTGGGTATTTTAATGGGTTAACCATTCATGAAGGAATACACCCCGCTGTGTCCCAGCAGGTATTTTATTGGGTTACAGTAACCATTCATGACAGCTGTGATCACTGGTGATCTGTGATTGGCTACAGCTAATCACCTGGCACTGGGTGCTGTGATTGGGTATTTTAACGGGTTAACCATTCATGAATTAATTCATTCATAACAACTTTGTTGGCACTGTGATCATGTGATCACTGGGTCATGAGTACTGGATTCCGCAATCCACTGTATCCCGCAGCGCCCCCCTTAGCCCAAGCGGGCAAAATTACGTACATATACATGATTCTGTCCGCACGTGCCGACCTGCCACAGTATACGTTCATGTAGTGTGGCTGGTCGGCAAGTGGTTAAGACATATGCCACTATCAGGAATTGTGCCCTGAGAAATACCATGCAACCAATGGCTGGAGTTTATGGATATGGTCAGGTAGTGGCTGTAAAGAGACTTCAGAGGATCAGCAGCATGGAGATATAACAAAAAAAAATGTAACAAAAATATATATTTTTTTAAATAAAATGGTAATTGTTTATGCTATGAAGTATATAGCAAACTAAATTTGGTAAGGCTTTACAGATGTAGTACTTTGAGTGTCTGTAAGGTCTGCGGTACCACACCCACCAATCGCTCACTGTCAAGCACAGTAGGAAAACTCATAAGAATGAGAATAGCGTGGACAGCTCTTGCTCTGCCTTTATCACTGATGCACATATTTAGAATCTTTGTATGAAGGGCTGTGTTTAGATATGATGCTGCCCTAGGATCACCTTTTGTACAAGCTTCGCTTCTTGCGTCGTGTGATTATTTTTTTCTACTGGAATGAGCTGTTGAAAGTATCACACAGTCTGCTACATAAAAGCTACTTATCAACTATATAGATTAGACAAAAAAGAAAATGGAAAGATGAACTGTAAAGAGTCTTTGGACTCCTCTCAATATTTCCTGCAACACAGTTCTCTTGCTGTAATTAGCCAGAAATGTCCAGAGGGGGTAGGTGCTGCCTCTTTAAGGGGGAGTTACTGTCTCCTGTGGAAAAAATAAAAGTCAGCAGGTACAAAAAGTGTAGCTGCTGACTTAAAAAAAAAAAAAACAGGCACTCACCTGTCCCACGATCCAGCGTTGTGCTCCCCCCACTCGGACTCACCCGCTGTCGGCGCCAGTATCTTCCCTATGGGCGCCATGCTGTGGCAGCTTGTGACTTCACAGCCCTGTGCCCACTGTGCATGCACGAGTCGCACTGCGCATCGTGAATTGTGGATGCAGTCTTCTGGGACCTGTCAGTGTCCCAGAAGACTGAACAGGGGGGGAGGGAAGAAAACTTCAGTTTCTGACCGTCGTGGCGGGAAGTGGGTACCTGTCAAAATCAGGTAATTGTTCAAGAGGAGCAGGGAAAGAGTCCTTAGGGCCAGTTCACACCACATGCAGTCCAGTACGTTTTTGTTCTGCATCAAAAACGCATGGAAAGTAGGTTATATGGTTTCCAATAGCATATTTCACACCAGTGTAGTTAGTTCCAGGGCTTTTCAGTTCCAGAAAAAAAGGAGAATATGCTGCATTTTTTCTGCACTGGAATGTACTAAAATGCAGTAAAATGCATCAAAAACGCACTGAACCCTAGTATAGTAAACAGGAAAAAAGAAGGAAAAAAAAGCACCTGGAATGCATCCGGAAATGCATAAAACGTGCAGAAACGTACCTGGAAAGGATCTTATAACGAGGGTTGTTAGCCGGCTTATTACCTGCGAATCGTGCCACATCCTATGATTAAGAATTTAAGCAAAAGAAATTCCCCTAGTGGACTTTAGAGGCACATATGAAAGAACGTATAGAAAAAAGTATAATATGTAGACACATTTATTCATTGCAAAAACATCATAAAAACATCAATAACATTATAACAAATAATGGAAGGAATGCGATTCATGCATTTGTACATATATAGGTATTGATACCAATGTGCTTGCACCCGACGCGTTTTCGGAGTTGTTTTAGCCTTCTTCTTCAGGGGTGGTTGTAAGTTTTAGCAAGGGTTTCTAAATTAGAAATAGTGTATTTAACAGAGAAATCGTGAGTATATGTACATATCACACCATAAGGACATAAGTACAAGTTGTGTTTTTGTTTCATTTACACTTACATTGGCATTATGTAGACTAGCTTCGCATTCCAGAGCAATTTAAAAGCAAAAGGCGCTGACACTGTCTGCCCATCCAGCGTGTTTCCCAATTGTGATAGATAAGGGTTAATTGGTATGCCCAGAATGTTAATACTTCATGCGTAGCAGATGAAAATGGCTGAGTGTGGATATATATGGATAATTTGATTCCTCACAATTGGAGGAGAGGCCTATATATATATAGGCCTCTCCTCCAATTGTGAGGAATCAAATTATCCATATATATCCACACTCAGCCATATATATATATATATATATATATATATAAATATATATATAAGGATAGGATCTGGAAAGGATCTTATAGTGGTGTGAACTGGCCCTTAAAGCGGAACTTCCCCTTTTGGGTGCAGCTCCACTTTAACTTCAATTCAACCCAATGTATTTGTCCACTTTTCTGTCTGTATATCTGTTTATTCTGTCTGTCTTATCTGTCCGTGTATTTGCCAAATTTAGAGATGAATTTGATCCTATTCTTTTAGAAAACATATGCAACAGACAATGTTACAAGGAAGTCTCTTTAACACAGGCAGCAGTGAAAACAGGCCGCTGAGCTGCAGTTTTACCACCCCCTTGACCACCCACCTTAAAGCGGAGTTCCACCCAGAAATGGAACTTCCTCTGATAGGTTCCTCCCCCCCTTTGGTGTCACATTTGCCACCTTTCAGAGGGGAGCAGATATCTGTCTAATACCAGTATTTGCTCCCACTCGTGGCGAAAGAGCACCGCAGAATCCGCGGCGATCTATGCCATATCCGGCCCCTCCTCCGTCCCCCCTGCTGTCTTCCGGGAGACACACAGGTCTTAGAAGACAGCAGGGACCAGTCAGAACGCTCAGTGCGACTCGCGCATAGGCAGTTGGGAAACAGAAAGTGAAGCCGCAAGGCTTCACTTCCTAATTCCCTTACTGAAGATGACGGCGCCTGCACCCGGAGCCGAGGGACGGGTCAGCTTCGGGTGAGGACATTGCGGGCGCCCTGGACAGGTAAGCGTCCTTATTTTAAAAGTAGTAGTTGTAGCTGCAGTATTTGTAGCTGCTGACTATTTTTTTTTTTTTTTCCCGGCGGAACTCCGCTTTAAATGTAAAGGAGAGGAGGCTGGTCACATACTGCGGCTGCAATGTAAGACATTTTAATACAATTTAACACCTGTCAAACTGGGTTATTAAAGTCAATGGGGCCATGCTGCAACTGCAAGCCAAACGACTGCTACTCGTATGTGGTGCATTAGCTTTATTTTAAACTAACATTTGGCAAAAAAAGAAAAACAAAAAGACAGTCATTCATAAGGCAGCAGGCTCACCTTCTGAAGGTCTGACAGTGGCTGCTTATCCACACTCTCAAAAACGATCCACCGCGGATCACTTTTCAGAACACTAGGGCGAACCAAAAGTGGTATTTTGTGCTCCAGAAATTAGTAGGTATTCTCGCAAACAGCATAAAAACAAAGATGCATAAACAGAAGGATTGCTTCAGCAATGCACTTTGTGTTTTTATTATTTAATAACACTGGCTGGTTTTAAACCGTGCAGGCCTGTGAACAAAAAAAAATAAAAAATCCCTATAATCTTGGTATCATTTATTGAAGTCAGCATTCTTAATTGCTTTGCTGAAATTGATCAGGGTTCTGGGAATTACACAGCGAAATGATGTTACCAGTCTCCAGTCTGTACAATCCTTAATATAATCTCATTAAAAAATATCAAGCCTTTAGGTGAGAGGATACATATGGATGCTAAATGCATTTTAAGCAGCAGTGGCGGCAGCACCCAAACTGATGACCTAGTTATTAAAGAACAAAGCTGAGGAAAATGAATTTTAATGCTGAAGTACAGCACATTCTTTCTCGGTTAATGCAAAATATAATTGTGAACACGTTTTTGGATTATATTTGCTGGTTAACCCTGGAAAGAATGAGTTCCTGAGACCAATGAAAATAGCACACACCATTCCAACAGACCACACAACTCAAAGGAAAATACATTTCTTAATCTGTAATTGGTAAAAATACATGACATTGCTTAATATTGATTAAAATCATAAAATGATAGTTTTATGGGTATATGTAAACATGATGACAGATCCCCCATTATTAAAGAGAAACTTCAACCAAAAAAGGGATTTAATATCTAGTATGTACTAAACAGGTCTGGTGATTATACAGACTACAGTATTATTCATTACTATATCATACTATATACGGTAGCTTTATTATTATATTGTGATTTTACTCCAATTAAAATTTCTATCAAGCAAGCAGTATAGAAAAAAATCCCATTGTGGGATATTCACTTACCTGAGAAGATAGCTCCAAAAGTAAGCTGGAATACTGTAGGTAAGTGGTAGCAAATTTTTTTTTTTAATCCCCTGCAAGTTTAAAGAGAAGTATGTTTTGTTTTGTTTTTTCCATCATCATCATACATACCTAGGTGGATGCAGCATCAGTCCTAACCCTGATTACCGAGTGATCAAACACCGCCGATCGCTCAGGTTCTCAGGGCTCCCTGAGCAGAGAGCTGATGACTGTCAGTCACCGCTGTCTGCTCTGCCCCCCCTCACTGGAGCGCTGGGCTGTGGAGGGGGGTGGGAGCTGCCGGCTTGGGCTCATAGCGGCTCACTGAGAAGTTGATCCGGGTGCCGGTCCAGGCATGTGGGCGGATCCTGATTTCATTGTTTTCCCGAGCCTGGACCAGCTCTGTGACATCAGCCGACAGTGGGCTTCAGACTGCTGTCTGCTGAAAACGGGTCTCGGGAGTGCAGATTGAACTTCACTCCTGTCATCCACCAGAGAAGTACAGTCAAATGAGCTTCATCTGTACTTCTCCTTTAATGTCACAGCCCCTCATACAGAGATTCTAAATATGTGCATCAATGATAGCATTAAAGGCAGAGCAAGAGCTGTGCATGCTGTTTAATTCTAATTTTTGAGTTTTGCTTTTGTGCTTGACAGTGGGTGTGGTACCTCAGACTTAAACTAAATGATAAAAAAAGTCCCTATGCAAAATAAGAACATACTGTGCTAATATGCATTGTATACTAGCACATTATGAAAGACTTACCTTAAAACAAAGCCCTCCAGTCGCGTGCTGTCATTGCTGACAGGGGTTCCATCTTCACCCAGTCTACCTTCCAGGCTCCAGTCATTTGAACGGCATAGTCGGAATAACATCACTCCAGCACATGTGTGTGGAAGTCACAGATGCCGCGCAGAGCTCTAAAGGGATGGTATGAGTATGCCATTCCTTCAGAACACATGTGCTGGTGACATCACCTGCTGCAGAAACAGTGAATATCCCCTAAACGGTGCATGATTAGGAGATATTCCTTGTACCTACACATAAGATTTATTAAAACCTTACCGGTGGGTACAAGTGTGCAAGCGGTGTTTACTACCACTTTAAGATATTATCAAATGGAAAACTACATCTGCAAGGGTCACTCTCATTTGTGCCATGCTGACTCTGGACCTGCCCTCTTCTTGTATAGGATAGTCACCTACCTGGTAATTGGAGGTACTTCGCCACATCATGTCACAATTCTTGGCCAGAAGCTCACCTGCTCATATTGCCAGCCTGAGGGAGTTTACACATGGTGAGGTGACAGGCGTTTTCAGTGGCGGCCCATCCATCGGGCACAGTGAGGCTGCATTTGATGGGGCACAGTGAGGCTGCATTTGATGGGGCACAGTGAGGCTGCATTTGATGGGGCACAGTGAGGCTGCATTAGATGGGGCACAGTGAGGCTGCATTAGATGGGGCACAGTGAGGCTGCATTAGATAGGGCACAGTGAGGCTGCATTAGATGGGGCACAGTGAGGCTGCATTTGATGGGCACACTGGCTGCATTTGATGGGGTACAGTGAGGCTGCATATGATGGGGCACAGTGAGGCTGCATTTGATGGGGCATGGTGAGGCTGCATATGATGGGCACAGTGGCTGCATTTGATGGGGCACGGTGAGGCTGCATAAGATGGGCACAGTGGCTGCATAAGATGGGCACAGTGGCTGCATATGATGGGCACAGTGGCTGTATTTGATGGGCCATAGTGGTAGCATTTGATGGCACAGTGGGAGCATTTGATATGGCACAGTGGCTGCGTTTGATGGGCACAGTGGCTGCGTTTGATGGGCACAGTGGCTGCGTTTGATGGGCACAGTGGCTGCATTTCGCACAGTGGCTGTGTTTGATGGTACAATGGCGGCAATTGATGGGCACAGTGGATGCGTTTGATGGCACAGTGGCTGCGTTTGATGGGCACAGTGGCTGCATTTGATGGGGCACAGTGGCTGCATTTGATGGGGCACAGTGGCTGCATTTGATGGGGCACAGTGAGGCACATTTGATGGGTCACAGTGAGGCTGCATTAGATGGGGCACATTGAGGCTGCATTAAATGGGGCACAGTGAGGCTGCATTAGATGGGGCACAGGGAGGCTGCATATGATGGGCACAGTGGCTGCATTTGATGGGGCACAGGGGCTGCATAAGATGGGCACAGTGGCTGCATAAGATGGGCACAGTGGCTGCATTTGAGGGGCACAGTAACTGTATTTGATGGGGCACAGTGGCAGCATTTGATGGCACAGTGGCAGCATTTGATGGCACAGTGGGAGCATTTGATATGGCACAGTGACGGCAATTGATGGGCACAGTATCTGCGTTTGCTACAGTGGCTGTGTTTGATGGTACAGTGGTGGCAATTGATGGGCACATAGGGTACGTTTGATGGCACGGGTGAGGCTGCAATTGATGGGGGTTTTTTCAGAATTTTTCAGTTTTTTGCGCCCACCCCCAAAATTTTTTTGAGCTTTTACTGTCCCATTCACACTGCAATGCAGTATAGAGCTGCACTGCAGCATGCTGCAATAAAATGCAGACATAATGCATTTTATTGCAGCGCGCTGATCAGATTTACATGGCACTGTACAGCAGTACATTCAATGCTGTTCAGCGACATGTTGCTTTACATGTATTTGAAAAGTACAAAAGTATACAAAAGCAGGCGGATGGCAAGTCCGTGTCTGCTTCACTGTGCAGAGTGGACACGGACACAGTTCTACACTCATCTATGGGGAAATGGGATGGAAATGGACCACCTGTCCATTTCTAACCGATCCACCGGACAGATGGAAAATAGGACCACTGTGTTCTTGGCGGACAGGTTTGGATCAGATGGCGGTGGGTGTCAATGGACATGTGTCCGCTGACATTCACTGCTCCTTCCTGAATAATGTTACTCACGCACAATTTTTCAAGTCACAAGTCACAGACACTTTTCAGTACATTTGGAAGTACATGACTCACTGACAGAAGTCCACTTCCTTCCTTCTCCCCCATACAGTGGTAACACAAGTTCAGAACACGTCACTGCTGTGAACAGGGCCTGAAGGGCACTAACACCTGCCAACACTTCAGCCAGATTCTATTTCTTTTTTGTAATCAAAATAACTTTTACCATGAGCTTTGTTATGTGATAGTAGAACTATACTGTATATTCGACTTTGGCCCTCTAAAAGGACGAAAATATTACATTACAGTTACAATTATTTTCACTGTCTCCTTAAAGTATTCGAAAAAATGGTAAATTAACAATTTTGACTTTTTATTTTTCCGGGAAAAACTTTTAAACTGATGGTAGAGTGCTGTACCATCTGAAGAGTTTTCTGCATTTAGAACGTTTTTCAGGGGACATTCGACAGGTGGTGAGGAGGTGTTAATAACGAGTCTGATCCAGAGTCCAGTGTCCTGAGTCCATCATCCAGTGTCTTGCGTCTTGTGTCCTGCATCCATTGTCCTGAGTTCAGAGTAAAAGGGAGTGGCGTGGGACAGAAACTTGGAGCTGCATTCATTGTGGAAGCAGTGATGAGAGAAAAATCTGTGGACTGATGTTTGTAGGTTTGCAATGTACCGTATTTAAAACTCCTGACCCCTGTGTCTTTGGCACAGTCCTGAGCCCTGTGACCTATGACCTGAGCCCAGTGTCATGAGCCTAGAGTCCTATGTCCAGAGTCATGTGTCCAGAGTCCTGTGTCCTACGTCTAGTGCCCTGAGTCCTGTGTCCAGAGATTAGTGTTCTGATCCAGTATCTTGAGCCCAGAGAACTTTTTCCAGAGTTCTTTGTCCAGTGTTCAGAGTCCTGTGTCCTTCATCTAGAGTCCAGTGTCCAGAGTCCTTTTTCCAGAGTCCTGTGTCCTATGTCCAGGGTCCAGTGTCCAGAGTCCCATGTCCGGAGTCCTGTGTCCTACGTCTAGAGTCCAGTGTCCAGAGTCCTATGTCCAGAGTCCTGTGTCCTACGTCTAGAGTCCAGGGTCCTGTGTCCAGAGTCCTATGTTCAGAGTCCTGTGTCCTACGTCTAGAGTCCAGGGTCCTGTGTCCAGAGTCCTATGTCCAGAGTCCTGTGTCCTACATCTAGTGCCCTGAGTCCAGTGTCCAGAGACAAGAGTCCTGATCTATTGTCCTGAGTCCTGTGTCCAGAGATAAGTGTTCTGATCCAGTGTTTTGAGCCCAGAGCCCTTTTTCCAGAGTTTTTTGTCCAGTGTTCAGAGTCCTGTGTCCAGAGATCAGTGTTCAGGGCACTGAGAAGAGTTCAGTATCCTGCATTTAGAGTCCAGAATTGTCAGTCCACAGGAATCCAGAGGAGGCCTGATTCTATACTCCTGGATTAGGGGAGGAGGAGAGGAGCCAAGACAGACAGATGTTAGTAGATTGATGAGTAATGAGCAGTTACAAATAAAAAACAGAATTCGTATGTGATTTGCCAAAGGAAGCAAATCAATGTGAAAAGCCTTATAATAGTAAAGTACAACCTCAAAATGTGAAGAATCAATGCTCAATAATACAAGAAAATGTTTTAAAAACAATAAATGCATCACAAAAGAGTTAATGACAAAGTTCATCTTCAAATCGACTTCCAAAACCTTGAAAGTGTGAATAAGTGCTCTATTCCACCACCAAGGTGACCGAAGAGACTGACTCTTATCTGCTATGTTGGACCTTTGAAATATTAAAATGCTAAAACAGGCAGGTTCCCCTTTAAGTTGGTAAGTAACAGTACACTGCAAATCAGTTATAAAATATTGATCACCACTAATCGAAATTTGGACAATCTTGTCGTTATTTGGAAATTCGGATGTATCTGAGTTTCCACATTACAATAGTAACAAATTTAAACGAATCCGAAATAATGAAACAAAATTTGTACAAAATTTAAATCGAATTAGAAAACAAGAATAGGATAAAATAGGATAGAAAATAAAGCAATAGATTAGAATAGAACCAAATAGAATCAAAAATATTAGCATAAAACAGAACAGAATAGAATATAAAAATAAAGAAATGAATAGAACAGAACACAAAAGAATAGAATAAAGAATATTGTAAAACAGAACAAAATAGGAATAGAAAATAAAAGAATAGGATAAAATAGAATAGAAATTAATGGAATAGGATAGAAAAGAATAGGATTAAAAGAGATTAGAAAAGAAAAGAATTGAATGAAAAATAAAAATAGAATAGAAAATATTAGAATAGAATAGGTAAAAAACAATAAAAATGGACTAAAATAGAAAATAATTTTGAATAGAATAAATTAGAATTCGAATCGAAAATATTGGAATAGAATAGAAGAGAAGAGAATAAAATAGAATATAATCATCACCCTAAATTTGAATTTTGAATAGAATAGATTAGAATAGAAAATAAGAGAATAGATTAAACAATAGACTAGACTAGACTAGAATAGAATAGAATAGAATAGAATAGAATAGAATAGAATATCTTCTGAAATTCAAGTTTTAAATAGAATAAACTTGAATTCAAATAGAATAGATTCAAATAGAATAGAAAATAGTACAATAGAATAGACAACAATAGACTATAAAAAACAATAGAATAGAATAGAAAGAATATAATCGTCTTCCGAAATTCGAATTTCGCATAGAATAAATTTGAATTTGAATGCTGGGTTGAATTTTCTGAATTCAGTCAAATTGAATTCAATTGGACCGAATTAGGAAAATTCGACTCAAATTCTGAAACTGAATTCAATTAATTTTACGTATTTAACTAAACGAAATTCTTTAAGACTCGGTTCACACTGCAGTGATGTGGGAACTCTACGAATGCACTGCAGGTCCCCGCATTGCATGTCTCCCGGCGGCAGTTCACACTGCCCTATGCGAACTCCTGGGAGTGTCAATTGAAATTTATTGACACCCCCAAATCAGTTTGCATATCGCAGTGCGAACTGCAAATTTGGACAAGAATCGGATCGCATGGGTGTTGACACCCATGCGATCCAATTCTGCTGTGATGCAAATACAGCCATACTATCTGTATCACATCTCAGAGATCGCATGTGATTTGCACTACAGTGCGGTGTGAATCATATCCGATGTCGGACATCGTACCAGTGGGAACTGTCCCTAAATAATAATTCAAAACAAAACAAATTTTTTTGTTCTACACATGTCTAATTAGTATGATTCTGGTGCACGCCACAGTCATAAAATGCAAATTGGTGCATTGCTACACACCTACATTGCTACTCAATACACCCCCCGCTGACTGGTTTCAGTGGTGGACTATCTTCATCAGAGCTCTGATGAACAGGGTGTGCTCCTTGAAACCAATCAGTGGTGGTGCACAGTAGAGACAGTGGCTGCATGTTCTCCAACAGGGTCTAATACGGGGATTTCTTCTGTGCAGTGAGCATTGAACTGGTCTTTTCCTAGATATAATGTTATATGACAAAACATGTTTGTAAAGAATGTTTGTGGCTACCAGTTTTTACAGTTTTAGTCCCCATGCACAGTGGGCCCTGCTCTCCTACATAACCTTTCTCCTTGCAGGGGAAAATCTGTGTAAAAAAACACGCCTAAAGCCATGTTTTTGTAATTGCGTTTAGGCACATTTGGGCGCGTCAAGTACTTGGACGTTAATTCATTTAATTGGCCATAACAGTAACTTATTCTGGCCATTTAAATGAATTAATGCTCGGGTTCAAGTGCGCAGCGGACCAAGATGGACGATCTTTGATCCTACTCCGCTCTGCCCAGAAGGCAAGGAGACAACCTGCTGTTATAACTGACACATCATGTGTTCTGGCTGCCTTTTCGCTCTCCTGCATCACTCAAAGATCAGGCCAGTGGTCAAGCTAAAGCTGAAACCTAGCTTTGAGTGCACAGCTGCAGGAATGGCTCCGTGAGGCTCTTCCAAAATAGCGCCGGACCTTCCACCAGCTGAGTGGAACTCAGGAGACTACTCCATCACTTACTCTCCAGAAAGCCTGTAACAGTTCTCATTAGCACTGCAGGGTTCTAAGGCCACAGACTCTACTCATCAAGCTACAGGATATAGTTAGGAAATGACACAAGCTTTCAGTAAGCTTTCCACAGAACTCCTGTTCATTTCCAAGACACTCCTGTTCATTAGTACCCAACTGAACAATCTGTATGCCATCTTCATGCTTTGCCTAGTTTGTCTACCACGCCTGAACAACCTTTCTCCATCACAACAAAAGTTGTCCCACCTCCCTTTTTTCTGTTTCAATTGTTTTTATTGAACGTTTGAAAAGTAAAGAATAAACCGTACAAAGCAGAGCAGCAAACAATCCTCGCTAAGCTCTGTACCTTCAAAAACCTGCAAACATAATATAAATACACATGTAATAAAAGAGGGGATGTAGAAGAGTCGTGGCAGAACCATGGTCTCCCCTATAATCCCCACTAATGCCCCGTACACACGATCGGACATTCCGACAACAAAATCCATACACACGGTCACTCAAATCTTGTTGGAAATTCCAAACGTTAAGAACGCGGTGACGTACAACACGTATGATGAGCCGAGAAAAAGAAAGTTCAATAGCCAGTGCGGCTCTTCTGCTTGATTCCGAGCATGCGTGGAACTTTCTGCGTCGGAATTTTGTACACAAGATCGGAATTTACAACAACGGGTTTTGTTGTCAGAAAATTTGAGATCCAGATCTCAAATTTTGTGTCATGGAAATTCCGATGGAAAATGTCCGATGTAGCCTACACACGGTCAGAATTTCCAACAACAAGCTCCCATCAAACATTTTCTTTCGCAAAATCCGACCGTGTGTACGGGGCATTAGGGGGAGATAACATGAAAAAAGCTACTTAACTTGTCCCTATAATGCCCTAAGGAGTGAATAAAGGCCATCCCAGAGACAGCTTATCTGGTCCGCCTGTGATATATATAGAAATTATGAAATTTAACACGTCATAAGTGTGTGACCTCTCGAAAGAGATCTTTAGATTGAAAAGACAATTAGCTCATACTGAACAATGCAAAAGATCTAACAATTGCCCCATTGTCATACTACTCATAGTCATTTATGGGGGATACCACTCCTAATTACTGATAATTTGTTGAACATAGGTGATATGACTGATTTCTGATTGGGACTCTAAAACAAAGTTAATACTGCAGCTGCAGGAACAGATTCACAGGACTCAATCACTGTGTTTAAAATGTCCGTTCTGTCCAAAATTTATTATTACATGTTATTTTATACATAGATAAGAAAGGGGTGGTGTGAGATGTCATTAAAAGCTAACAAATAGAAATATGTTATTAAAAGTGAACAAATAGAAATATATTATTAAAAACTAGCGAATAGAACAATTGCAAAAGTAAAACCTTGAAAAGGGAGGGGGGAGTAGAGAGCGTTTAGTAGGAGAAGTGTCTGTGTGTTAGGTGAAGGTTACAGAACACATTTCAACAGTGTGAACAAAATGGATTCTCTTGTGCTTAAATGAACAGTACAGTGAATGTCCATGTCATTTCCCCCCTTTTGTTTATTTGACACCATTCTTCTCCGCGTTACGTTCAGCCGATTGCTGGTAACTCCTGTTACATTGGCGCAGAGAGACGGCGTCCTGTTCAACTCTCTCCTAGCTTTCTCACAATAATGGGTTCATCAGGGCTGGTGGTACATTTGTTGGTACAGCGGGTAGTCACACAGAGGCATAGCCTGATGAGGAAGTAAATAACAAACATGAGAAATAGGAACATCACAATGTAAGCGCCTAGTTTCTGTAACCATGTTGCTATGCCATATAAAAAATCACCAAAACCTCCTAAACTCTTAAAGGGGTTCCATCCATCTTTAGCAATATCTCTGGCCTTATTCTGTAGTTCTCTTATCTTAGCAAGATGCCCTTTAATAATGTCCTCATTATCAGAAATGTATATACAACAGTCAGTGCGAAATATCTTACACATCCCACCTTGAGCTGCAGTGAGATAATTTAGCGTTAATCTGTGCTCTAATACTACTTTTTTAAGCTGAGCCATTTCTTCATTTAATAAACCTATATCAGTGGTAGTAAGGTTAATAATCTCATCTACAATTCTAGTGTAATTATTTAGTCTTTTCATTGCTTCAATTCCCCATCCTGTCCAGGAAGGGAACCATGACCATGCCATGTCACCTTCAGTGAACAGCTCTCTTTTGAACACTAAAGGGTATTCTGGACTTTGATCTGGTCGCACTGTATCTTTGCGAACAGCCAAAGCAGGTACTAACTTCCCAATGTAACATGTACCTGTAACATTAGTAGGAATCCAGGCGTAAGCTTTATTTCCACATATATAATATAACCCTCTACGTATGGACGGTATGCCTGCTCCTAAAAAACTGGAAGCAATAACATGGAATCTCAGGAAACCGATATTTTCACATATTGGGAACTGTGAGCAATTTGTACTATAAAGGGTTCTATTTAGTTCTGGATCTGGGATATAATAATATTGACCATAGTTTCCTCCATAAACTGTAATTTTTGCTCCGCTGCAATCTGAATTGCCCAACCGTCTACATTTAGTGTTAAACGGGCATGTAATGTTTAAACAAATCTGTGGAGTGTTTATCTGTTTCGAAACCATCAAAGTTACTGATCTGTGCTCATTAGCTGTGGAGACTATGTATGAGCCATTTATTCTGGTCCTGTTTAGATCAGTGAAATTGAGAGGCATTGCTATCATGGGTATTGTTCCTGTATGGGGATGTAAGTGAGAACACACCCAGCAGTTACTAGCGTTGCTATGGGTTGCATACAATTTTAACATTTGGATGAAAGGGTTATTTTTCCATGTCTCAGTTCTCACAAACAACAAAAAGAAAAGAAACATCATCTTTTTTTCAAAGGATATCATCACTTCAGGATTTTCTTGCAGTGACTGGCGTGAATCCAGGTGGGCTTTCCTTCCAACTTGACAGCAGAACTGGTTGTCAAAAGCACCAAATGTGGTCCGTCAAATTTTGGTTCTAGTGGCTTTCTGACGTGTCGCTTGACCACCACCCAGTCACCTGGTTGGATTCTGTGAATACCTGAAACAGAATCTGGGTCGGGGATAGATTTATAAACACCTTCATGTATTTTATTCAATGTTCTTTGCAAAATCTGAACATATTCTAACAGATTAGAGTGAGAAGCCTGCAACTGTTGGGGAAAATATAGCCCTGTTTTGGGTGGCCCTCCAAATAAAATCTCATAGGGGGACAGCCCATGTGGTTGTTTAGGGGTAGTTCGTACAGAATATAGGGCTAATGGCAAAGCTTCCACCCATCCTTTTCCTGTATCTGCTTTGATCTTTGCACATCTGTTTTTCAAAATTCCATTAAGTCTCTCAACTTTACCACTACTTTGTGGATGATAAGGTGTATGGAAAGCTTGCTGTATGTGAAGTGCTTCCATTACCTCTTTCATTACTTCCCCAGTAAAATGGGTTCCTCTGTCACTCTCAATAGTTTCAGGAACTCCATATCTACAAACTATTTCATTCAAAATTTTCTTTGCTGTTGTTTTTGCATTTGCTTTGGCTACTGGCCAGCTCTCGGGCCAACCTGAAAACATGTCAACACACACTAAAGCAAACTCATAGGTGCCTATTCTGGGCATCTGAATGTAGTCTATTTGAATTCTTTGGAAAGGGAAATCTGGCTTTGGAGAATGCCTTTGGGGAACATGAACAGGCCTTCCTGCATTGTACAGAGCACAAGTGAGACATGAAGCACAAAACCTGGCTGCAAATGCACTAAATCCAGGTGCTATCCAATAGCAGTCAGTAAGTGCCACCATCGCGCCCTTAGCAAGATGACTGACGCCATGTGCCAGCTGTGCTAAAACTGGGTACAAACTCCTGGGTAGACACCACCTGTTGTCAGCGCTCCACAGGCCCTGCTGATTTTGGGTAGCATTACATTTGATCCACTTATCCTTCTCTTCATCAGGGGCCTGGTTCTGCAACTGAATTAGAGTTTCTACATCCCACTGCTCTTGATGAGGGGAATCTGTCCCCGCTACCTGGGCGACCCCTACAGTGGATGTGACTCCAAATGCCATAAGGGCAGCATCCTTTGCCGCTTGGTCCGCTAAAGCATTTCCTCTGGCTGTCATGTCACTTCCCCTTGCATGCCCTTTTACCTTCAAGATGGCAACTTCTGCTGGTTTCTGAAAGGCCTCAAATAGCCGCTCTATGAGTTTTGCATGTCTCACTGGCTTCCCTGCACTAGTCAGAAAGTGCCGTGCTTTCCAGATAGGCCCAAAATCGTGGGCTATTCCAAATGCATATCTGCTGTCAGTGTAAACATTTCCCCTTTGATTCTCTAGGAGATGACATGCTTTGACTACAGCATACAACTCCGCTTCCTGTGCTGACATCTGGGGTTTCAATGCTTCCTGATGTAAAATGGTGTCTGTAGTGGTTACAGCAAACCCTGTGTGTGGCTGACCATCATCAGTGTAAAATCTGGAACCATCTACGAATAAGTGTGTGTCACAATCTGATAAGGGCTCATCTTTTGCTGGTGTGACAGAGGCCCTTTCTACCTCCATAAGAGCCATACAATCATGAGAAAAACTCTCAGGTTCTACATCAGTACCATTTGTTGCATCTTCCTCATCAATTATAGGAAGAAGAGTAGCCGGATTTAAAGTAACACATCGTTTGATTGTTAAATTCGATGGAGCAAAAAGAGCAGACTGGTATTTGTCAAATCTACTGGCAGACACATGTCTGGTATTTACTTGATTCATGATTTCCTGTACTGCATGTGGCACATACAGGATCAGAGCAGAATCTAGTACAAGCTCCGTTACTTTGTCTAGCAGCAAAATGCAGGCTGCTATGGCTCGCATACAACTGGGGGAGCCTTTGATGACAGGGTCTAATGAGGCTGATACATACATCACAGGCCTCTGTTTGTCTCCATGTAGCTGGGTGAGTACACCTGCAGCAAATCCATTGACTTCATGACAGAACAACGAGAAAGTCTTACTATAGTCAGGAAGTCCAATGGCGGGAGCTTCAGACAAAATTTTAATAAGCTCCTTCATCTGCAATTCATTGTCCCATGTGAGTTTGAAAGGGTTTCTAGTGGTAGCCTCATATAGAGGAGCCATAAGTTCTGATGCATTTGGAATCCAGTCCCTGCAATATCCCACCAACCCCAGGAAGGCACGTAGTTGCCGGACATTTCTTGGCTTTTCAAAGTTTTGTAGAGTTTTAACTCGATCTGGGGTTAGGTGACGGATTCCATGTGAAATGCAGTGACCCAGGAAGATCACTTTCTCTTGGCAGTATTGTAGCTTATCTTTGCTAACTTTGTTGTTACTGTTATAGAGAAACAGGAGAAGGCTTACTGTTTCTCTGCTACAAATGTCCTTTGTATCAGAACAAATAAGCAAATCGTCTATGTACTGAAGCAAAACTGTGTTTGGGTGTAAGGGGGACCATTGGTCCAATACTTGCTTTAACGCAGTATTATATTCAGAGGGGCTACTCACACAGCCTTGGGGCAATCTTGTCCATGCTAACTTTTGGGCATCATGAGTAAATGAAAAAAGGTGCCAGCAATCTGGGTGCAGAGGCACCGAAAAGAAAGCATTTGCAAGATCAATCACTGTAAAGCAGGTGCTGGAGGCAGGTATTCCACTTAGTAAAGTGCGGGGGTTGGGCACGATCGGGGTATCTGCCTCTATTATATTGTTAATGGCTCTCAAATCATGCACCATGCGATATGTCACCTGCCCACCCTTCTTGTCTGGCTTCTTTGCAATTGGGAACAGGGGTGTATTGACCTGGGACTTAATTGGTACAACAACCCCTGCTGCTTTCAGTTGAGTGATTTGATCCTTTATCCCCTCAGTCTGAGCAATACTCAGTGGGTACTGTTTAATCTGTGGGAGATGGGCTCCTGGTTTAATTTTTATCATGACTGGGGTGCAATCCAGCAGACCTACATCATATTTGCTGGTGGCCCATAATTCAGTGGGAATCACTTTCAATTCTGGTGGAAATGGCAGAGTGGAGTCTTGGATTAAAAATACTCCACAGGCAGAATTTAAAACTTCTCCTGATAGACTACTGACCACTTGGACTCCTGTAGGAGTGTAGTCTATGTTTGCTAAAATTTGGTTCAAAATGTCAGCTCCCAAAAGATTGGTAGGAACTGTGTCTGAAACTAACACTTTAGTGACAATTTCTGTTTGCTGTCCTAGCCTGAGTTTAAGTGGCTTGGACTCAACCAAATCAGTAGAGGTCCCGGTTAGGCCAACACCAGAGATAACATTTGTAGATAATAATCCTGGAGGTAAGTCCTCTATATTAAAAACACTTCGGCTTGCACCAGTATCAATTAAACAGGTTAATTCTGTTTCTCCTCCAGGATAGGGGAGTTCTTGTAAAAATACTTTTACTCTGGCCTCGGGACCATTGTCTCCCCTATTTAACATGATTGATACTGGCATGCCATTTTCCTATGCCTGATCCACTGCTTTTGGCAGAGAACTGGGATCAGCATGAGGGGCCTCTAAGCTCTTTTCCAGTCTACGGTCAGGAAGATGGCAGAATTTAGCTATGTGTCCTTCCCCATCACAATTGTAGCATATAATTGGTCCCCGATTGCCGTGACTTCTGAAATTGCCTTTGCCTCTTCCTCTTCCTTTTCCTCTCTGCTTCCCCATGTACATTACCTTGGGTTTGCTGTCTTTTTGGTTAATCCTGTTTTCTATGGATAACAGGATAGGCAGGACGTCTCGAATAGACATATTGCCTGCCTCAGGCCTTGCTGTGAACAACTTTTCTTTCAACTGGGGTATTAAACCATCAAGAAACCTTTGTTTCACCAGTTGTGTAGATGGACTTGCAGTTTCTCCCGCCTTCTCTTCCTCTATTTTAATGCCTGCTTCCTCAGCCATATCACTTAACCGCCTCCAATAAGCCCCTGCTGCTTCCTCTTTCCCTTGCTTAGCATTCATAAATTCAGCATGTCTGGTTTGTCCATATATTTGGGGCAATTTTTCCTTCAATTTCTCACAAACCTCCCGTCCACTAACCATCTTACCTAGATTTTTGACGTCTACACCACATTCTTTAAGTATATAGCCAGACATGTTGCTTCCCACTGCTTTAATAAGAAGCTGATGAATGTCAGTAGCAGAAGCCTCATATGCTTCCTGTGCAGCACTAAGTTTGTTTGCAAACCCAATTGGATTCTTTCTAGGATCTCCCAATCCCTCTAATATGGCTCTCATATCTTGGGGACTAAAAGGTACATGCCATTTAATTTGAGACTTACTGTCAACAGCATCACCTTCAAAAACTAATTGGGTTCTGACAGGATAAACTGCAACAGATTTCTCTATGCCAGGGGCAGAAGGGCTGGCATCTCCCTTCCTTCTCTCTTCATCTCGCTGCCACAATTTGGAAATTATGGTTTGCTCTGGAAGTTCAGACTCTATCTCTCTTTCTCTGGCCAAAGCCTTAAGTTCAGAGAGATCTAGGTTTGCATATGTGCCTTTTGATTTATGCCAATCATCTGTTTCTAGGATACGAGCCAAATCCCTCTTTGTAGGTTGATATGGGGCTGTTAAACCTCTGCTCTCTACTATATTGCATAGCTCATCTTTTGTGTGTTCCATGTAATCTAATTCTTTTGCTTTTGTGCGTGGACCCCTTAAAGCCAAACTGGCAGCCACATAAGGTGGGGGGTCCTCCTCTACAGAGTCTTCTGGCCAAACGTAGTAAATTTGGGCAGTACTTTTATTAAATATCTCCGTCAAGCCAGTTTGATTTGCTACTTTAGCTTCTGTCTCCCATGTGCAAGCTATTCTCCACGTTCCTTCACTGCACAGTAGTGGGCCATAATCGTGCAGAAAAGTTTGCCATACTTTTAAATCAAAAGTCCCTTCAGATTTTAAAGGTTTAGCTGTTCCCTTTGTCCATTCCACCCATTTATCTAGGGGCTCAGTATAGGCAGAACCGTACCTTCGGTTCATATATTCTCTAGCGCTCATCTTGCGCTGGGCATTTTCTGAAGGCCTCTCTCCCTTCATTCCCTTAATTAATTTAATGCCCATAATGACTGGCCAGTCTTCTCTCTTCTCTACTTGTGCCTATACCCTCTTGCCTCTAAAACAAATAGTACAGCAAATCTGCAGATTTACAAGAATAGTCTCCACTTATCTACGTGGATAGAAGGGGTTTATGACAATAGACAAAACACTCATTAAGAGACCCTCCTCGTCTCTTCTCTTCTCTGTGAGTTTTATCTGACCCTACCATGCGCCTCTGACCCAGGTCGCCCACAAGGAGTCAACGCAGGGAACTGCAGAGGATTTTCCCTATCCACACACAGTCCAACCCGTGAAGGGGGACACAAACACATTCACACACACACGTTACCCAACCAGAAAGGTCCGAGAGTGGTCTGGTTTCCTTGAGAACCGACAGATAGGATACATAGGAAAAGGCAGAAATATAGCAAGCTTAAGGGCAGCTTACCTAGCCGGCATTTGAGGTCTGCGTTTCCCGATGATCCCGATCGAAGCGCGGTTCCTTCTGGAGACTCTGCCAAACTCCTGTTATGACTCGCCAAGACTGATATGACTGATTTCTGATTGGGACTCTAAAACAAAGTTAATACTGCAGCTGCAGGAACAGATTCACAGGACTCAATCACTGTGTTTAAAATGTCCGTTCTGTCCAAAATTTATTATTACATGTTATTTTATACATAGATAAGAAAGGGGTGGTGTGAGATGTCATTAAAAGCTAACAAATAGAAATATGTTATTAAAAGTGAACAAATAGAAATATATTATTAAAAACTAGCGAATAGAACAATTGCAAAAGTAAAACCTTGAAAAGGGAGGGGGGAGTAGAGAGCGTTTAGTAGGAGAAGTGTCTGTGTGTTAGGTGAAGGTTACAGAACACATTTCAACAGTGTGAACAAAATGGATTCTCTTGTGCTTAAATGAACAGTACAGTGAATGTCCATGTCATAGGTAAGATAGGATGAAAAAAAGAGGGGGGGGGGTGCGGACCGGTCACAGGGCCGCTGGTGGGAATAAGGGAGAAAAGAAGTAAAGGAAGAAGAAAACAAAATGTGAGTCCGTCCGGGGATCTACCATCAAGTGTTCCTGGACTCAACACTGTATGTTTGGTACCTGCAAGTAGGCGAGCCAAGGGGACCATATTTTATCAAAAAGGGGTTGTTTGTCTCGCAGGGCGCTCACTATTTTTTCGTTTAACATGATCCATGCGAGTTTACGTTTCATTAAAGCTATGTCTAAAGCTGGGCTTTTCAAAGCAGTAGTAATAGCAATTTTGGCTGCTAAAAACCTATAGTACTGCATAGTAAGGTCTCTGTGTGTCTTGGTACATTTTCAACTGGTTTGTTTAGTAGGGCGATGCTTACAACTTTAGTAATATTAACCATCGTGAGTGAAAAAATAAAGAAATGTACCCTCATCCAAAAAACGGTGCACTTTGGGACAAGTCCACCATGTGTGCAGAACCGTACGTATCTGGCCACAACCCCTAAAGCAAGATCCCGGGTACATTTTTGAAATACGCTCCGGGACCAAGTACCATCTGGCATGTACCTTATAGCCAGCCCACCTCCCTTTTTTATCCTCACACCCTTCTGTTGGTGTAACTCTTTTCATTCTCAATCCCACATGAAATATCATGCTTCCCTTCTTCTGTTTTGTAACAAATAGGCGAAGTGGACAAGGGCCCCCTTCAGGCATTTTTAACCATTGTGATCAAACTACTGTTACTTTACCTGAAGTAACAGGTAAATCTCTCTTTCCTTCTGGCTCAGTGTCTGGTTCCATCTTATAACATTAAGAAATCCTAGTTATTAGCACAACATTCTTCAAGTGTTTCATCATCCCACTTGTTGGATCTTTGTTTGTTTATTGGAAAAACTGCATTCAGTCCTCCTAATGATCACACCTGGGGGTTTTCCGATGCCAGGGAGTCCTATGTAAGGCAATCTGCATTTGCTCCCAGCTTCCCGAAGTTTAAAAATGTCACGTGTCCACTACAAAAGACAGAGAGTGGAATCAACACATTATATTTAAAATAACGAGTGATGCTGTGCCCTGTCCCAGTTGTTCCAGTGCTTCCATGATCTGATGTGTCAAAAACGCATCTTTCCAAGCTTGCCGAATTTGGCCAACTGCTCATTCGGATCACCTAACCAGTCTTACAGACTGTCCTTGAAACAGGAACAGTCCAGTAACTAATATAATTTGCATCTATTACTATTATTATTATAACTATATGTTATACTCTATTTACTCTTCATATTTGATAATTCCAAGTGAATATTTCTTATTTAGGTAATGCTCTTATTGGTAATAATAGAACAGAATTTTAAAAACGAAAAAAGTGTGGAATAATGACCTATTCAATTGATAGATGATGAGACATCATATGATCTACTCCATTCCCTGTTTCTCCGAATCCTTCAAGTGACTAAGGCCTTGTTTACAATAACGTTGTCCTCTTAATAGTGATCCTCACTCTTCAGAGGGCACTTAACAGCAGGTGTTTTATTGCCTCCTCGCCACCTGTTTTAACCCTAAAAAGCCTGTACAGGCACGTCACAACCATTTTCGTTGCACCCGGTTGTAAGGAAACCCAGTTCATTACCGCTGACCCTGACAGAAGGGATCATTTTTGTGGCAATACGATGCAAAGCAAAACAGCTGCGACATGTGTACACCTCTGTATGGCTGCCTTTGCAGATTGGGGTGGGGGGGGCGAAGTCCCAACCATGTGTTTTTACAGCCCCCAAGTGTAGGCAAGGCCTAAGTGCATGCCTAAAATGAACAATTTAGACAAATATTGGAAATTGCTGATAATTATTCATTGTACTGATAGTAACATCTCAAACAGACCTTCTTCCTTCCCAAAAAAAAATATTTGAAATTCCTATTATTTCCATTATCCAGGTCACTTAAATTGGACCTATCATCAAATATATCTGTGAAGATGTAACCCTTACAGGCATTTATCATCCATGTTTCTCTTCAGAACACTAGTGCCATTTTTGTTCAGCCACCATGTAGGGTCATTGTCTTCTTCCGTTACTAAGATGCTGGGTCTAAAATGACATAGTCATATAAATCCTGCTGCCTATGTAGCTCTTCATTGTATTCACAATTGTTCTCTTCAGATAAGCCTCTGCAGCAGCCTCTAACCAAATAGAGGAGAATAGTGAGGAAATGCTTTCTCCTGCCAACAGCAAACTAATGACATCATCTCAGCCTAAACAAAGTTCAATAAGTGCAATTTATTCTTGCAGACTTGAAAAGTTACTGACAGATTCACTTTTAACCTTACAGTAGATTTCCTGCTACAAACCAGAAAGGGATGCTAAATTCTAGGTTCCTCCTTGCTGCCTCTTTATTAATTTTCCTGAAATTTAGGATCTGCTTTGGAGCCCACCCCATCCATAAACACATACCCAAAGCCCTGAAAAAGAGGGAGGCAATTCACCTGAAATGCATTCCTCTAAAAGAATTTTAGTTTATATGAAGTGTTTAACACAACTGTCACAGTGACACTGTTGCTTTAAGTGGAAGGCAAGGCTAGTTACAATTATTCCTAAAAAATATTGTCTCTTCCCTCCATCTACCTAGGCTGCACAGCTTGTAAAAAAAAAAAAATAGGGGAGAAACCTTTTTGTTAATCCTGTCCAGTCATGTGATTCAGAAGCTCCGGTGTTCTGCCGAGAAAGGTCCCCCGTCGGATAGTGTCTGCCCTGTACTGCACAGGCGCAGCACTCGTGCAGTATGGAGGACAGAGGAGGCGCCGAAAGTCTCCAAACATGAACAGCTGTTCATCAGCTGTACACGGCGCCTGCGCAATTAACACTACCTTGTGCCACACGCTCCCGCACGCTCCCGATGCTCATGCAGCTCTGCAAGGGGTGGGTGTAGGGGCGGATGCAAACAGAAGAGGCCGCATGATGCATCCACCCCTTACACGCTTCTCAATAATACATCCACCCCTTTGAGAAATCCAGACTCATCGTATGAGCTCTGGCCATCATGGGGCCTCTTCTGTATGCATCCGCCCCTACACCCGCCCCTTGCAGAGTTGCACGAGCATTGGGAGCGCGCGGCACGATGTAGCATTAATTGTGCAGGCACTGTGTACAGCTGATAAACAGCTGTTCATGTTCAGAGACTTTCGACGTCTTCTTTGTCCTCCATACTGCGCAAGCGCTGCGCCTACGCAGTACAAGGCAGACACTATCTGACGGGGGACCTTTCTCGACAGGACACCGTCTCTCCTGTGTTGAGGAGTGGCTGCTGCAGGGGAGAGGAGGGAGTACCAACAAGGGAGGAGCAATGGGAGCCTATGGGTAATGTCATGGCTACAGCAATGCACAGGCATTGTGGAGTGCTCCCCTATACAGGTGAACCAGAGCTGCTGGATCATGTGACCGCACTGGAGCCAATTAAAATTTTTTATTCACACTGAAATTTTTTATACCGGTTATGCAGCATAGTTAGGAGGAGGCCGATTTTTTAAGAATAATGCCCCGTACACACGGTCGGATTTTCCGGTGGACAATGTCCGATCGGAGCGTGTTGTCGGAAATTCCGACCGTGTGTGGGCGCCATCGGACATTTTCCATCGGATTTTCCGACACACAAAGTTGGACAGCAGGAGATAAAATTTTCCGACAACAAAATCCGATCGCGTCAATTCCGACCGTTTGTGGCCTGTTCCGACGCACAAAGTGCCACGCATGCTCAGAAGAAATTCCGACACGGGACAGCTCGTTCTGGTAAACTTAGCGTTCGCAATCGATACAGCACTTTCGTCACGCTGCAATGTTAAAAATGGTTTAATACAGCGCACTCTCTTCTTCTTTATAATGTGACAAGAATTAAGTCGTTTTGCTGCTCATATTCACACACACTTCTCACAAAGTTTGATTTGTGTTTTTTTAGTGGGATTCCCTCAATATATTGTTATTAGTTGTCACATCTGACAGTTTTATATTTTTTTTGGATTTTTTTTTGGTTTTTAAGCCTTTTTTTTTCTTTAATGTTTGGATTTTTTCCAAGGCTGATCTTTGTTCAATGTTATTTTTATTTTTACTCCAGAATATTTTTGTGTGTGTTTTGTGTGTCAAGTTACCCCAACACCATTGATATCTTTTATTATTTAATCTCCATGAGATTTTTTGTTGTTGGTGTCCCTTGTTCATTTCACATTGTATATTAGAAATGTCCCTGAATCCTCACAAACAAACCATCATTTTTGAAGTAAAACACATAGGAGAGTATAATTCAAAACAAAAATCCTTTATTAAGGGCTCAGAACCAAACAAAGAGGAAGGCAACACTGGATCAACATAAGAAATTAGTGAAGCCTGGGACCCCCATGGCAGACATCAATTCTTAAACCTCAAAATTGGTGGCCTGAGGAGTCCATATATAAGGGAGGGCAGTCTGGTCCGGGATTCACAGAGACTTGGATAGCAGCAGATGACATCTGTGTCCCCAGGCTGTGGTACCACAAGAGGCTGCATCTTTTGGCCGACCAGACTGGATCCAGGGCAATCACTCTCTGGTCTTCCTTTCACACTTCCTTCCCGGCTGTGGCTGTGCAGTAGGAGATGTGGCAGGAGGAGGAGTAGGACCTGGAGGAGGAGGAGGACTGGGAGGACCTGGAGGAGGACTGGGAGGACCTGGAGGAGGACTGGGAGGACCTGGAGGAGAGGGAGGAGGAGGACCATCCCAAAGCTGTGTGTAAGGTGTAAGTTGGCCCCTCACACCTTTCTCCAGAGCCTCTGATATGAGGGCCTGACACATGGCTTGTTGGCCCTCCTCCATCCTCTGCATTTTATAGGCAATGAATGCCGCAAGGTTCTCCTGCCTGGTGTGGGGTGCTCCCAGGACCTCTGTAGCCCTCCAAAAAAATCTGATAGCCGCCTCCTCTAGGCTACTCCTCCTGCTGCCACTTTCTGTTTTCAGGGTGGGTGGAGGGACCTGCAGATCAGCCACCTCCTGGCTGAGACTTCCCTGTGTATGAAAAAGGGACATGGTTTTAGTTTTTGCATCATCAATCACAATCATAAATTAGTACTCCCAAATAACATCTAGGTAACATCATTGATTGGACAAGCAGAAATATTTAGAGGAATGCTATACCTGGCTCAATCTGGGCTCCTCCACATATGGCCTGGAAGGCCCAGGTTGGGCATCAGAAGCCTCAGCCGGGGGGGGGAAGGAAGCGTGGAAGGAAGACTGGAGAGGGATGGCCTGGGTTCAGTCTGGCCTGCCAGAAAGTGCAGCCTGTCGTAGTACAACATCCTGGGGACATAGATGTCATCTGCTGCTCCGGATCTCTGTGAATCAAGGACTTTAGTGCGCTCCCTCAGATATGTGCTCCTCAGGCAACCAATTAATATCTTTAAATAAGTGATGTCTGCCGTGGGGATCACCTGCTTCACAATTTCACACAATTGCTCCAGTGCTGCCTTCCTCTTTGCTTGGTTTTTGAAATGGGGGTGGGTAATCTCCCACAGACAGGGCAGCTCACTTAGCATATCAATGAATAGTGACATGAAGTCAGTATCTCTCATTAAAATATCCATGTTCACTGCAAGACACAACACAAGACAAAGCCTAATGTCAGACCAAACTCTCCTAATCTTGTTACAATATAGGCCTCAATCTAGAAGCAGTATAGGCCCAAGTTTGTCTCTTACCTTCGTTCTTACGATCGGCGCGTCCAATGCTCCTTCCTCCGCTCACAGATCGTACGTAATACGCACGCGTGTTACGCTTTATACACACTGCGCATGTGTGTAACTCCGCCCGCCCCTGACGTTCTTTCTATTCTATTCCCCGCCCCTTTTCGTTCGGCGCAGTGGGGGAAGAGCATGATGGCGGAGTCACACCAGGTGCGTGCTAATTGTAGCTAGGAGGAGGAGGAGAAAAGCCCGGATCCAGGCACGTCCCGATCCAGAAGGAGACGTTTTAAGGCCACAAATATGTCGTTTGGGGAGATGTTGGAGATGGTCGACATCATGAGGAAGTCCGACTATGATGGAAAATATGGGCCTTACCCCAACCCGAACATCCGAAAGGCCAAGATCATGGCGAAAGTGGTCAGGAGTCTCGAGCGGAATTTCGGGGTACGAAGATCAAAAGATCAGCTCAGGAAGCGGTGGTCGGACCTGAAGTTGAGAGAGCCGGAGCAGTACCGAAAGATCCGGAGAGTGCTGCAAAAAAGTAAGTAGTTGTGCTGTGTTTCTATTCTTTCTGGCTTTATTCCGTTCGTTCTGCTCCATATGATTTTAGTAATTGTAACGTTTAAAAAGGTCAACTTTAATGTTCATGGGCCCATTATTCGTTCGTATCAAACATTTTTCGTTCGGCCTCTAGAACACCATTGTTTAGGCCATATGCATTTTCCCACATTTTTTTGGGGCCTACTTGGATGCCAAATATTTGTTTAGGTAGATGGGTTTGTTACTAGAATGAAATGCAAACTAGATTGTGTGTAAGGAGAGGACACTGAGCAGCTGTTTTCACATCTGGACACTGGAGCACTAGTGTGGGACCCCAGAGCACCATTTTTATTAGGGGGGGCACACAGGTGCTCCAGTGTATACTATAGGGGGGTCTCCATCTGTGAAGCTTGTACCAAACAGGTAAAGTATTGCAGCTTGACAAAGGGCAATAAAAAAAAGACATCTTTGAACTCGGCTAAAATAGACAATTGTACCTCACTTCCAAGCAATGTTTCCTATTTCTATAGTTCTGCCATCAAATATCTGTGTGCTAAGTATACCATTTTTGTTTTACATAGGGGAGAAAAGACTCGGACACTCCTCATCCCAGGAGAACACAGACCCCCCCCCCCCTCTGGAAGAAGGGGAACTACCCCAAACAAAAGATGCTGAGCAGGAGGAAGAAGAAGATGTGGTGGAGATTGGCACCACAAGAGGTGAGTGTCTGCAACCACAGGCTCAGGTAAAAGAGATGGATGGTGGCAGATTTTTGAGACCTTTTTTTTTGTTCTTTATCTCTTTTTAGGTGATCGTGATGTGAGGGAGAGAGACCGATTTACATCAGAAAGTGCCCAGATACTGATAGGGGAGATCATGGGATGTAATCTCCAATTGCAAAACATCCAGCAACAAATACGTGATGTTATTACAAAAAATAATAACATCATTGATGTTTTGGGGCGAATTTAAACCCCACAAAATGACCGGTTTTATGTAATTTCAATTTTTACAATGTTTTGAAAAGCCAAATTTGGAGGATGCACACAGTGTGCCAACATGTGCTATCTGCCATCACGGGAGATCAATGGACGTGTTTTGGGGGTGCAACCCCTTCCTCAATTATAAAGTAGCGTTGAGGAAGGGCCTGCTCCCCCAAAACACGTCCCTTGATCCCCCCTGATGGCAGATAGCACATGTTGACATTCGTAAATTGGTGTGCATCTTCGAAATTTGGCTTTTCCAGGGGTGAGTTCCCCCCATCTGAACGCTATATCAAACCCAGTTCCTAAATACTGATGTCTGATATAGCCTTCAGGTTTTACCTAATGTGAACTTTGTAAGTTCTAGTTTTTTGGCTTTCTTGTTGGTTTTACACAGGCCTGTTTTATCTGAAATGGATATTTTGATTTTTCATAATGCTACTGCAAACATTTTATACAACAAACATGTTGGTTTGTTTTAAAAACCTTTGGTAAATGCACATGTGATTGTGCAGGTATAAAAAAGTGCCTTACTCAAGAATGTGTGGATTATTGTCTCAACACTACAACACTTTTGGGGTGATGTAATTGTTGTTTTATGCACAAATGGGGGTTATTTCCTAAGGGCAAATACACTTTGCACTACAAGTGCAGGTTCAGTGCAGTTGCAAGTGCACTTGTAGTGAAATGTGTTTTTGCATTTAGGAAGTACCAGCCAACAGTGCTTTGTATAAGGTTACACAATCACGACATTTTCTGCACTCAACACATTTCTGTCAGGGTCAGCTAAAACAAACACAAGCAGTAAATGTCCACCAAGAATTGCTTTTGGTTGTTTTTTATTTGAAAAAGGTGTCACATATTGTCTGGCATATTGATAGCCCCCCTACCCGCAAAGAACGCCAGGTATCGTAACCGGACATCACGGGCATTCAGGGAGGGCAAGTCAGGACGGCCACTTTCAAGTGCCGTCATTGTGGAAGTATTTGGGATTCCGGCCTCAGGCCCAACTGAGCCAGCATAGTGGGCTGAATGTTTTCTTAAAAAATTATGGAGAACACAGCACGCCAGTATAATATGGTTCAGTTTATACTCCGCCATATGGATGGGTGTCAGAAATAGTCGGAACCGGCTGGCCAGGATTCCAAATGTGTTCTCCACCACTCTTCGGGCTCTGGCCAGCCGGTAATTAAAAACCCTCTGTTCCGGGGTGAGGGTCCTCATCAGGAATGGCCGCATCAGGTGGTCCCCCAGCGCAAATGCTTCATCAGCAACGAACACAAATGGGAGACCTTCAACATTGTCCTCTGGAGGTGGCAAGTCCAAACTGCCATTCTGGAGACGCCTGTAGAACTCCGTCTGGGCGATGACTCCACCATCGGACATCTGGCCATTCTTCCCCACGTCCACATACAAGAACTCGTAATTAGCTGACACCACCGCCAACATCACTATACTATTAAACCCCTTGTAGTTATAATAGTACGACCCCGAGTTGGGTGGTGGGACGATGTGGACGTGTTTCCCATCAATTGCCCCTCCGCAGTTAGGAAAGTCCCACCGCTGGGCAAAGTGGGAGGCCACAGTCTGCCATTCCTGTGGCGTGGAAGGAAACTGTTGAGGAAAAAACAATAAACATTACTATTTTTTCACAGAAACCTGGCAAGCAGATTATACAAAACATTATGGGGCAACCTCCAGATAGCATTTATTAAGGGGAATTTAACAACAACAAAGTATAAGGTACACCTATTATATTCCCCCTCCCCCCCCTCTCATGGGCCATTTCTAACATTATAGGGGGGGGGGACTCTTGGACAGGTAACCCTCTTCACTTCATTGAGAGATGAATGCCTAAATACAGGGTATTACTTGGAACAGCCCCTCCTTAGTTACACTATTGGCAGCCCACTGGACAGGTAAGAAGTGTCATAATACAAAGATATAAATACACACTGTACACATTTGAGCACATTTGGACATTCTGCTATTACCTATCAAGATCATAATAGGATACAAGAACTTTAAACAGTACCATTGGAAAGTATTCAGGCAGGCCCTTGCACTACATGCTTTGGGGAATTCATCCATAAATCTGACCAGTAAAGAGATGGGTATAGTGTGTATGGGTTTGGCAAAGTCAGCAGATAGATGATTGAGGATAGAGAATTGGGATCAGCTGACTTAGCAGTTGGGGGGAGGGAGGGTTACCAAAAATTTGGGGACACCACAAAAAAAAGCCTCTGGCCCTCTGCCTGAATTTAAATCCAAAATAACATTTCCAAACATTTTAGGGGGTGTTTGGGGTAAAGCACTACTATGGAGCTGATAAAATACATTGTTAAGTGACTACATGAGGTGAATATAGGGCAGGAGACACCATGCTGGAGAGGTTATTGAAGGGCAAATATGTATGAAGGACATAAAATAATAATTACATAAAAATCCAGCATGCATGAGGACAAAGGGGACATTCACAGCATAATACAATCATGGTAATTAGGGAATGAGGAAAGAAATACAATATATTATCAAACATTCAATACAATAAAATGTGATATAAAAGGATAAAAATCTTACCTTCATATACTCCTTCTGTAGGACCTGGATGATGGCAGAACAGGTCTCTGGGATAATGATCCCCAGAGCCTGGGGGGAGATGCCTGCCGAGAACTTGAGGTCCTGCAGGCTTCTCCCTGTGGCCAAATACCGCAAGGTAGCGACCAACCTCTGCTCCGGAGTGATGGCTTGCCTCATGCAGGTATCCTGCCTGCTGATATAGGGGGTCAGCGAAGCCAACAAACGGTGAAACACGGGGTCCGTCATCCGGAGAAAGTTCCTGAAATCATCAGGATTATTCTCACGGATCTCACGGAGCAAAGGCATATGACAGAACTGGTCACGCTGAAGCAACCAATTCTTGGTCCATGAACTCCTCCCCACCCTGTTCATGGACTGGACTTGTGTCAAGGTCAGGACCCCAACACCAAGCCCCCGCACAGCACGAACTCTACGAGGAGTACGCATACGAAACATGGCTATAAAACGGTCGGCTGCTCAGAACGAAGTAACAGAACGCACTGAAGAACAGCAAGGCCTGTGAAGAGCGACCTGAAAACCAGTAACGAACGAACAAGAATACAGTGACTAAAGTCACGCGGAACTTGCTTGCACGCAATGAAGAGCAGATACAAACCCACAAACTGAACGGCAGAAAACGATCTGAAAGCCACGAGTTTGAAAAAGCGCGAATCGTCTCTCACCAAACTTTTACTAACACGAGATTAGCAAAAGGAGCCCAAAGGGTGCTGCGCTTGGTTCTGAACCGGCCTTTTCTAGTCTCGTCGTACGTGCTTGACGTCACTGCGTTCTTGGCGATCGGAAATTCCGACAACTTTGTGCGACCGTGTGTAGGCAAAACAAGTTTGAGCCAACATCCGTAGGAAAAAATCTGAGGATTTTGTTGTCGGAATGTCCGATCAATGTCCGACCGTGTGTACGGGGCATAATTGTTATTAGCCTTTACTGCCACTCTATGCATACATAGAGTTGATTTACTAAAGGCAAATAGACTATTCACTTTCCAAAAAAGTTTCCCCTAGTTTAGTGAAAGTGGTGAAGCCAGCTGGTCAGCATAATAGCCAGACAACTAACAACTTCAAAAAGGGGTTAGCAATAGCAACCCCCTTTTTTTCTCTTATAACTAGTTTACTTTAGAGGCTAAGTTCACCTTTTTTGTTTTTTTCTAAATTCCAGCTCCCCTGTGTACCAATATAGCATTAACTACTTAAAGAGGAACTGCAGTCTGCTCACATAATTTGTAATAAAAACATATTTGCTATTCTGAAGCTTTCCTCCAACCACTTTGCATATTATTTTATATACAGTGGGGACGGAAAGTATTCAGGCCCTCTTACATTTTTCACTCTTTGTTATATTGCAGCCATTTGCTAAAATCATTTAAGTTCATTTTTTTCCTCATTAATGTACACACATCAGCCCATATTGACAGAAAAACACAGAATTGTTGACATTTTTGCAGATTTATTAAAAATGAAAAACTGAAATATCACATGGTCCTAAGTATTCAGACCCTTTGCTCAGTATTTAGTAGAAGCACCCTTTTGATCTAATACAGCCATGAGTCTTTTTGGGAAAGATGCAACAAGTTTTTCACACCTGGATTTGGGGATCCTCTCCAGTTCTGTCAGGTTGGATGGTAAACGTTGGTGGACAGCCATTTTTAGGTCTCTCCAGAGATGCTCAATTGGGTTTAAGTCGGGGCTCTGGCTGGGCCGTTCAAGAACAGTCACGGAGTTGTTGTGAAGCCACTCCGTTATTTTAGCTGTGTGCTTAGGGTCATTGTCTTGTTGCAAGGTAAACCTTCGGCCCAGTCTGAGGTCCTGAGCAATCTGGAGAAGGTTTTCGTCCAGGATATCCCTGTACTTGGCCGCATTCATCTTTCCCTTGATTGCAACCAGTCGTCCTGTCCCTGCAGCTGAAAAACACCCCCACAGCATGATGCTGCCACCACCATGCTTCACTGTTGGGACTGTATTGGACAGGTGATGAGCAGTGCCTGGTTTTTTCCACACATACCGCTTAGTATTAAGGCCAACAAGTTCTATCTTGGTCTCATCAGACCAGAGAATCTTATTTATCACCATCTTGGAGTCCTTCAGGTGTTTTTTAGCAAACTCCATGCAGACTTTCATGTGTCTTGCACTGAGGAGAGGCTTCCGTCGGGCCACTCTGCCATAAAAGCCCCGACTGGTGGAAGGCTGCAGTGATGGTTGACTTTCTACAACTTTCTCCCATCTCCCGACTGCATCTCTGGAGCTCAGCCACAGTGATCGTTGGGTTCTTCTTTACCTCTCTCACCAAGGCTCTTCTCCCCCGATAGCTCAGTTTGGCCGGACGGCCAGCTCTAGGAAGGGTTCTGGTCGTCCCAAACGTCTTCCATTTAAGGTTTATGGAGGCCACTGTGCTCTTAGGTACCTGAAGTTCAGCAGAAATTTTTTTGTAACCTTGGCCAGATCTGTACCTTGCCACAATTCTGTCTCTCAGCTCTTCAGGCAGTTCCTTTGACCTCATGATTCTCATTTGCTCTGACATGCACTGTGAACTGTAAGGGCTTATATAGACAGGTATGTGGCTTTCCTAATCAATTCCAATCAGTATAATCAAACACAGCTGGACTAAAATGAAGGTGTAGAACCATCTCAAGGATGATCAGAAGAAATGGACAGCACCTGAGTTAAATATATGAGTGTCACAGCAAAGTGTCTGAATACTTAGGACCGTGTGATATTTCAGTTTTTCTTTTTTAATAAATCTGCAAAAATGTCAACAATTCTGTGTTTTTCTGTCAATATGGGGTGCTGTGTGTACATTAATGAGGAAAAAAATGAACTTAATTGATTTTAGCAAATGTCTGCAATATAACAAAGAGTGAAAAATTTAGGGGGGTCTGAATACTTTCCGTCCCCACTGTATACTGTGATTCTGTACTTGCCAAATATGCTGCAGAAATCTCCCTCCACTGAGTCTGGCTGCAACCATTACCATGCTGCCTGTTCACTTCCTGGATTTACACAGATACACAGGGGCCCTGCAGCTCTCATTGGCCCTCTTATGACTCATCCCCCCTCCCTTCCTGGCAAACTCTCAGGGGAGTGAGCTGTGCATAATGTCATAAGCCTAGGATTTTTAACCAGACAAGAAACAGGAAGTGGGCTGTATAAGGTATTTACTGGCAGAAAAAAATGTTTTACTATCTAAAGTTAAAACAACAAGGGCAGAGGATTTTATAGATGAAAAAAATACTAAAGGTCCACTTTAAGGACCAGGCCCTTTTTTTTAAAACTTGTTTCTTACAAGTTAAATTTTTTTTTTTCTGCTAGAAAATTACTTAGAACCCCTAAACATTATATATATATTTTTTCAGACACCCTAGAGAATAAATTGGTGGTTGTTAACCACTTGCCGACCGCCTACCGCATATATACTGCGGCAGAATGGCACGGGCAGGCAAAATCACGTACCCATACGTGATCTGCCTCCCGCGGGCGGGGGGTCCGATCGGACCCCCCCCCGGTGCCATCGGCGGTCGGCATCTGACTGGGAGCGTCGGGAGGCGAGGGGGAGACCATCCGATCGTGGCCCCCCCCTCGCGATCGCTCCCAGCCAATGGGAATGCTCCTCTGCCTGTGTGTCGTTTCACACAGGCAGAGGATGTGATGTCATCTCTCCTCGGTCTGGCAGTTTCCGTTCCAGCGCCGAGGGGAGATGACATGTAAGTGCACACAACACTCACACACACAGTAGAACATGCCAGGCATACTTTACACCCCCGATCCCCCCCCGATCGCCCCCCGATCCCCCCCCAATCACCCCCCCCCCCTGTCACAAACTGACATTAGCAGTATTTTTTTTTTTTTTTTTTTCTGATTACTGCATAGTGTCAGTTTGTGACAGTTAGTGTTAGGGCAGTTAGTATTACCCCCCTTTAGGTCTAGGATACCCCCCTAACCCCCCCTAATAAAGTTTTAACCCCTTGATCACCCCCCCTCACCAGTGTTGCTAAGCGATCATTTTTCTGATCGCTGTATTAGTGTCGCTGGTGACGCTAGTTAGGAACGTAAATATTTAGGTTCGCCGTCAGCGTTTTATAGCGACAGGGACCCCCATATACTACCTAATAAATGTTTTAACCCCTTGATGGCCCCCTAGTTAACCCTTTCACCACTGATCACCGTATAACTGTTACGGGTGACGCTGGTTAGTTCGTTTATTTTTTATAGTGTCAGGGCACCCGCCGTTTATTACCGAATAAAGGTTTAGCCCCCCGATCGCCCGGCGGTGATATGCGTCGCCCCAGGCAGCGTCAGATTAGCGCCAGTACCGCTAACACCCACGCACGCAGCATACGCCTCCCTTAGTGGTATAGTATCTGAACGGATCAATATCTGATCCGATCAAATCTATACTAGCGTCCCCAGCAGTTTAGGGTTCCCAAAAACACAGTGTTAGCGGGATCAGCCCAGATACCCGCTAGCACCTGCGTTTTGCCCCTCCGCCCAGCCCACCCAAGTGCAGTATCGATCGATCACTGTCACTTACAAAACACTAAACGCATAACTGCAGCGTTCGCAGAGTCAGGCCTGATCCCTGCGATCGCTAACAGTTTTTTTGGTAGCGTTTTGGTGAACTGGCAAGCACCAGCCCCAGGCAGCGTCAGGTTAGCGCCAGTACCGCTAACACCCACGCACGCACCGTATACCTCCCTTAGTGGTATAGTATCTGATCGGATCAATATCTGATCCGATCAGATCTATACTAGCGTCCCCAGCAGTTTAGGGTTCCCAAAAACGCAGTGTTAGCGGGATCAGCCCAGATACCTGCTAGCACCTGCGTTTTGCCCCTCCGCCCGGCCCAGCCCACCCAAGTGCAGTATCGATCGATCACTGTCACTTACAAAACACTAAACGCATAACTGCAGCGTTCGCAGAGTCAGGCCTGATCCCTGCGATCGCTAACAGTTTTTTTGGTAGCGTTTTGGTGAACTGGCAAGCACCAGCCCCAGGCAGCGTCAGATTAGCGCCAGTACCGCTAACACCCACGCACGCACCGTACGCCTCCCTTAGTGGTATAGTATCTGATCGGATCAATATCTGATCCGATTAGATCTATACTAGTGTCCCCAGCAGTTTAGGGTTCCCAAAAACGCAGTGTTAGCGGGATCAGCCCAGATACCTGCTAGCACCTGCGTTTTGCCCCTCCGCCCGGCCCAGCCCACCCAAGTGCAGTATCGATCGATCACTGTCACTTACAAAATACTAAACGCATAACTGCAGCGTTCGCAGAGTCAGGCCTGATCCCTGCGATCGCTAACAGTTTTTTTGGTAGCGTTTTGGTGAACTGGCAAGCGCCAGCGGCCTAGTACACCCCGGTCGTAGTCAAACCAGCACTGCAGTAACACTTGGTGACCTGGCGAGTCCCATAAGTGCAGTTCAAGCTGGTGAGGTGGCAAGCACAAGTAGTGTCCCGCTGCCACCAAAAAGACAAACACAGGCCCGTCGTGCCCATAGTGCCCTTCCTGCTGCATTCGCCAATCCTAATTGGGAACCCACCGCTTCTGCAGCGCCCGTACTTCCCCCATTCACATCCCCAACCAAATGCAGTCGGCTGCATGAGAGGCATTTTTATGTCCTCCCGAGTACCCCTACCCAGCGAACCCCCCAAAAAAAGATGTTGTGTCTGCAGCAAGCGCGGATATAGACGTGACACCCGCTATTATTGTCCCTCCTGTCCTGACAATCCTGGTCTTTGCATTGGTGAATGTTTTGAACGCTACCATGCACTAGTTGACTATTAGCGTAGGGTACAGCATTGCACAGACTAGGCGCACTTTCACAGGGTCTCCCAAGATGCCATCGCATTTTGAGAGACCCGAACCTGGAACCGGTTACCGTTATAAAAGTTAGTTACAAAAAAAGTGTAAAAAAAAAAAAAATATATGAAATAAAAAAAATAGTTGTTGTTTTATTGTTCTCTCTCTCTCTATTCTCTCTCTCTATTGTTCTGCTCTTTTTTACTGTATTCTATTCTGCAATGTTTTATTGTTATTGTTATTGTTATTGTTATTATGTTTTATCATGTTTGTTTTTCAGGTGTGTAATTATTTACACTTTACTGTGCTTTATTGTTAACCATTGTTAACCATTTTTTTGTCTTCAGGTACGCCATTCACGACTTTGAGTGGTTATACCAGAATGATGCCTGCAGCTTTAGGTATCATCTTGGTATCATTCTTTTCAGCCAGCGGTCGGCTTTCATGTAAAAGCAATCCTAGTGGCTAATTAGCCTCTAGACTGTTTTTACAAGCAGTGGGAGGGAATGCCCCCCCCCCCAACATCTTCCGTGTTTTTCTCTGGCTCTCCTGTCTCAACAGGGAACCTGAAAATGCAGCCGGTGATTCAGCCAGCTGACCATAGAGCTGATCAGAGACCAGAGTGGCTCCAAACATCTCTATGACCTAAGAAACCGGAAGCTACGAGCATTTTATGACGTAGATTTCGCCGGATGTAAACAGCGCCATTGGGAAATTGGGAAAGCATTTTATCACACCGATCTTGGTGTGATCAGATGCTTTGAGGGCAGAGGAGAAATCTAGGGTCTAATAGACCCCAATTTTTGCAAAAAAGAGTACCTGTCACTACCTATTGCTATCATAGGGGATATTTATATTCCCTGAGATAACAATAAAAATGATTTAAAAAAAAAAAAATGAAAGGAACAGTTTAAAAATAAGATAAAAAAATAATAATAATAAAGAAAAAAAAAAAAAAAAAAAAAAAAGCACCCCTGTCCCCCCTGCTCTCGCGCTAAGGTGAACGCAAGCGTTGGTCTGGCGTCAAATGTAAACAGCAATTGCACCATGCATGTGAGGTATCGCCGCGAAGGTCAGATCGAGGGCAGTAAGTTTAGCAGTAGACCTCCTCTGTAAATCTAAAGTGGTAACCTGTAAAGGCTTTTAAAGGCTTTTAAAAATGTATTTAGTTTGTCGCCACTGCACGTTTGTGCGCAATTTTAAAGCATGTCATGTTTGGTATCCATGTACTCGGCCTAAGATCATCTTTTTTATCTCATCAAACATTTTGGCAATATAGTGTGTTTTAGTGCATTAAAATGTAAAAAAGTGTGTTTTTTCCCCAAAAAATGCGTTTGAAAAATCGCTGCGCAAATACTGTGTGAAAAAAAAAAATGAAACACCCACCATTTTAATCTGTAGGGCATTTGCTTTAAAAAAAATATATAATGTTTGGGGGTTCAAAGTAATTTTCTTGCAAAAAAAAATTATTTTTTTATGTAAACAATAAGTGTCAGAAAGGGCTTTGTCTTCAAGTGGTTAGAAGAGTGGGTGATGTGTGACATAAGCTTCTAGATGTTGTGCATAAAATGCCAGGACAGTTCAAACCCCCCCCAAATGACCCCATTTTGGAAAGTAGACACCCCAAGCTATTTGCTGAGAGTCATGTTGAGTCCATGGAATAATTTATATTGTGACACAAGTTGCGGGAAAGAGACAATTTTTTATTTTTTTTATTTTTTTTTGCGCAAAGTTGTCACTAAATGATATATTGCTCAAACATGCCATGGGAATATGTGAAATTACACCCCAAAATACATTCTGCTGCTTCTCCTGAGTACGGGGATACCACATGTGTGGGACTTTTTGGGAGCCTAGCCACGTACGGGACCCCGAAAACCAAGCACCGCCTTCAGGCTTTCTAAGGCCGTAAATTTTTGATTTCACTCTTCACTGCCTATCACAGTTTCGGAGGCCATGGAATGCCCAGGTGGCACAAAACCCCCCCAAATGACCCCATTTTGGAAAGTAGACACCCCAAGCTTTTTGATGAGAGGTATAGTGAGTATTTTGCAGACCTCACTTTTTGTCACAAAGTTTTGAAAATTGAAAAAAGAAAAAAAAAAAATTTTTTTCTCGTCTTTCTTTATTTTCAAAAACAAATGAGAGCTGCAAAATACTCACCATGCCTCTCAGCAAATAGCTTGGGGTGTCTACTTTCCAAAATGGGGTCATTTGGGGGGGGTTTGTGCCACCTGGGCATTCCATGGCCTCCGAAACTGTGATAGGCAGTGAGGAGTAAAATCAAAAATGTACGCCCTTAGAAATCCTGAAGGCGGTGCTTGGTTTTCGGGGTCCCGTACGCGGCTAGGCTCCTAAAAAGTCCCACACATGTGGTATCCCCGTACTCAGGAGAAGCAGCTAAATGTATTTTGGGGTGCAATTCCACATATGCCCATGGCCTGTGTGAGCAATATATCATTTAGTGACAACTTTGTGCAAAAAAAAAAAAAAAAAAAAAAAATTTGTCACTTTCCCGCAACTTGTGTCAAAATATAAAACATTCCATGGACTCAACATGCCTCAAAGCAAATAGCTTGGGGTGTCTACTTTCCAAAATGGGGTCATTTGGGGGGGTTTTATGTCATCTGGGCATTTTATGGCCTTCAAAACTGTGATAGGTAGTGAGGAGTAAAATCAAAAATGTACGCCCTTAGAAATCCTGAAGGCGGTGCTTGGTTTTCGGGGCCCCGTACGCGGCTAGGCTCCCAAAAAGTCCCACACATGTGGTATCCCCGTACTCAGGAGAAGCAGCTAAATGTATTTTGGGGTGCAATTCCACATATGCCCATGGCCTGTGTGAGCAATATATCATTTAGTGACAACTTTTTGTAATTTTTTTTTTTTTTTTTTTTTTTTGTCATTATTCAATCACTTGGGACAAAAAAAATGAATATTCAATGGGCTCAACATGCCTCTCAGCAAATTCCTTGGGGTGTCTACTTTCCAAAATGGGGTCATTTGTGGGGGTTTTGTACTGCCCTGCCATTTTAGCACCTCAAGAAACGACATAGGCAGTCATAAATTAAAGGCTGTGTAAATTCCAGAAAATGTACCCTAGTTTGTAGACGCTATAACTTTTGCGCAAACCAATAAATATACACTTATTGACATTTTTTTTACCAAAGACATGTGGCCGAATACATTTTGGCCTAAATGTATGACTAAAATTGAGTTTATTGGATTTTTTTTAGAACAAAAAGTAGAAAATATCATTTTTTTTCAAAATTTTCGGTCTTTTTCCGCGTATAGCGCAAAAAATAAAAACGGCAGAGGTGATCAAATACCATCAAAAGAAAGCTCTATTTGTGGGAAGAAAAGGACGCAAATTTCGTTTGGGTACAGCATTGCATGACCGCGCAATTAGCAGTTAAAGCGACGCAGTGCCGAATTGTAAAAAGTGCTCTGGTCAGGAAGGGGGTAAAACCTTCCGGGGCTGAAGTGGTTAAAATACTTTATGTCACACCGTATTTGCGCTGCGGTCTTACAAGCGCAATTTTTTGGGAAAAATACACTTCTTTGAATTAAAAAATAAGACAACATTTAGGTTAGACCAATTTTTTTCTATATTGTGAAAGATAATGGAAACCACCAGGGAGCAGCGGGAGGGGGGGGGGGGCACCTCTCCCGCCGCTGATAAAAGTGATCTTGCAGCAAATCCGCTGCAGAGACTACTTTTATCTGAAAGCAGACAGCCCGCTGTTTAAAAAGATACCGGGGTTATGGCAGCTATCTGCTGCCATAACAATGGTATTCAACGTCAAACAGGCAACGTATAATGACAGCGGGCGGTCCGTAAGTAGTTAATGTACTTATTTTGCAAAAATAAATCAGCTTTCCATTTATTCTACACCTACTTACTTCATTCTCTTCATGGAAGTTTAAAAACACTGCTCTATTTCTTCTGCCTTACTTCCTGTACAGACTTTAGGTCTTGACATAGGGTTCACCAGATGATCTTATTAGCACACACCCTGCATCATCTACCCTCAGCTGGTCAACTCCTAATCATTAAGATATTCTAGATCAGTGGTCTTCAAACTGCAGCCCACTGTCCTTCAAACTTTAGGGACGGATGTGGCCCTTTCCTTGCTTTTATCCATCCCTTGGGGCATTATCCTCCCCCCCCCCCCCCCCCCCGCTGTCAGCAACAGTGTGGCATAGTTCCTGCCACTGACAGCAATGATGGGGCACTATTCCTTCCACTGACAGCAATGATGGGGCACTATTCCTTCCACTGACACCAATGATGGGGCATTATTCCACACACTGATACCAATGTTGGGGCACTATTCCTCCTACTGACACTGATGATGAGGCACTATTCCTACCACTGATACCAATGATGGAGTGTTATTCCTCCCACTGATATCAATAACGGGGCATTATTCTTCCCACTGACACCAATGATGGGACACTATTCCTCCCCCTAATACCAAAGAGGGGACACTGTTTAGTTCCAGTGACTTCAGGACATTTTCTACTCCAACTGGTCACAGTTCAGCCCCCCTAAAGTTTGAAGGACAGTACACTGCGCCTTTGTTTAGAACATCTGGAGACCCTTGTTCTAGATGATCCAATTTTCCTATAACAGTTCTGCCTTTTGCCACTAGCTATTACAGATCATACATTAGCATCCATGCATGCAGCAAAGGCATAGACAAACTTTTCTAGGCTGAATGCTGAAATAAAATGTACATATTGAAAGCAATGTTAGGTTGCCCAGCATCGGAGCCAAAGTCTCATTTGTAAGTTGCTATCTGTTATTCAGTTATAACATCTGCCTTTATATGTACAAAACAAAATGGCATTGTTTACATGAAAGCAGCCATTACCGTGTATGGTACTAAGTTTATCAAATTATTCAACTAATGAGAGAAATAAAGAGAAAATTGATACACTAAACAGCAAATAATCTGTAAGCATAATAACTGTCTTTTTATGCCATTCCACTGAGAAAACTACAGGGGGGTCCCTTTATAAACGTGTGAATGGTTAGCTCAGGTTTGTTATATATAAAGCTTTGTTGGTCAATTTATAAAAACTTGTTTGGCGGTTGAGTTCACCATTTCCATTTATTAATGGGCCACTTTTACATCCTACTATTTTGGTTCATTTTCCTGGCATTTTACTGAGATTTGTCACATGTATACATTGGAAATCAAGAAACAACAATTGAAGAACAAATTGAATTTGAAAACCAGGCAAACATTGTAAACATGTATTTAATTTATCATCCTACTCGAAAAATCTGTATAACAATTTGGTGAATGAGTTACCTTTCTAAAAACTTACACCATTTTTTAATATTTAATATTTTTTTTTTATTTAATATTTTTTGTAACTCACATTAACCTCCCTGGCGGTATGATTATTTCAGATTTTTGCGTCTCAAAGCGGTACAATTATTTTGCATAGAAATTTGGCGTTTTATATTGTAGGTCTGTAATTCTTAGCAATAACACACTTAAATCTGTTCACCAAGAGTCTAGTCGACATCCCGGGTATGATTAATTTTGTAACACAAAAATCATAAATTATAATATAATAAATAAATAGAAATAATTATAAAAAATAATAATATAATAACAAAATAAATTTCCCCACAATTCACTATTGCTCAATTCTGCAAGTGTTCTAATTTACTATCGCTGTTTTCTAGCTGGTCTAAAACCACTAAAGGGACACTTTTTGGTGCTATGGACAATCTCCAGTTTCCAGGCAGAAAGAACAGTATATATAATATAAAACGGCATGCAGGGCATTGGACAAAGCACTGGGGACAAAAGGGATGTGAAATGATTTTTATACAGTAATGTAATCTGTAAGATTACAGTGTACTGTATGTGCTATGAATTTTCACTTTTTTGAATTTGCTGCCAGGCTCCGCCCCCATGCGTCGCGATGCTCACAGGGAACGGAGCCCGGCACACAGGACATTAGGGTGGAGGACAGAGCCCACAGGCACGCTGTTTGTGCCCTCTGTGTGTCACCTTGCGCTTTTTTCATCTCCCGGTAATTTACTTCCTTTCCATCTTTTGCTTTGGCCTTGAGGTCTGATCCCAGATCGATATGTTTTCGATCCGGTCTCACTCTATCCTGTGCCCTTCTGCCTCTCTTCCACCTTCTAAGGGCAAAGTATTTTCCAACATGGCGATCAGAGACTGCGCGTCATATATCTATTTGATATATTAATATTCAATTATATATAATGTATATGTGATATAAAATATTATATATATATATATATATATATATATATATATATATATATATATATACATGTATGTATATTTTTTTTCACAGACTATTTTTTTTTTATTGGTCCTTTCTTTGTTAGCAAGGACTTTTTCAACTCTGATCGCCCTTGTATTATCTCTGCAAACGTTTCTATGAGGCGCTGGGCTATGGGGAGAGACAGTACATGCAGTGAAACCCAAAGCATCTAGGACCTTTAGCCCTTAGTGTATCCCATTGCAATATAATCTTTTTAGGTAAGATTTATTTCCACATAGCAGTTTAATAGTTTAATATCTTGCTTGTACACAAATTGTAGACTCCATGCCTCTACATTTATGTCTTGTAATACCAAATATAGTCCATATCTATTTATACAAGTTCCTTTTTTGTCTAAATGAAAAACTATGTATACCTAATCAATGGTGTATCTAATTGACTCTTTTGTTTTTGTTTTTATTTGTATAATCTTTAGTACAACAATGATGCCACATGCTAAGTCTCCTGAAGAAGCTCTTGTGAGCGAAACATGTTGAGAAAAGTGGTACTCTTATCATGATCTGTCATTGCATTTTATGAAATTTTTGTATTGGTCTTATACCCTTTAAACATTGTTTAAATAAAATGTTCTTGTTTTAACAAAATATAATTTTTGAATCAATATATTTCGAACATTGCTAAATCAATACACCAATAAAGTCCCGAGGCTCAATAAGCCTCAAAGCACATTTCCTTCCAAGCTGTCCTGCAGATGTAGCAGTTAGATTAAGAATGCTGCTGTCCAAAGATCTCCATGTGGCTCCTTCATCCAAGAGGTGTGTTACTGGCCAGATCACCAGGTGAAAAGCTTAAAAAAGAAAACTAATGCAGCCACCACATCTAATGATTGGTAAAATGCAATATTTTTTGTTTTGCATTTAATGCTGCTTTTATGTGCCTTCATCTAATGTTATCACAATTGCCTTGCATGCCTTTTGTACACTTTAAACTTTTTTCTTTATCCATCTTTTCAATATTACCTTTATGCCGCGTACACACGAGCGGACTTTACGGCAGACTTTGCTCGGCGGACTTTTCGACAGACTTTACGATGGACTTTCTGAATGAACGGACTTGCCTACACACAATCCACCAAAGTCGGTCGAATTCGTACGTGATGACGTACGACCGGACTAAAACAAGGATGTTCATAGCCAGTAGCCAATAGCTGCCCTAGCGTGGCTTTTTGTCCATCGAACTAGCATACAGACGGCGGACTTTTCGACCGGACTCGATTTCAACGGATTAATTTAAAACATGTTTCAAATCTAAGTCCGTCCAACTTTTGAGAAAACAAAGTCCGCTGGAGCCCACACACGATTGAATTGTCCGACCAAATCCCGTCCGCCGGGCAAAGTCTGCCGTAAAGTCCGCTCGTGTGTACACGGCATAAGGGTTATAAGGATTGTCAAGATTATGGTGTCCCTCTCATTACTCTTTTCTAATCTTATGACATCTGTTTTCCCAATATGTCACTGAGCGAATGGACAAGTTTGTTCCAAAATCCAAAGTCAGCAGAAAAGAATATGGTCTGGTGTTTATTGTTGAAAATATAATGAAAATGAAGTAAGTGTATGCATACTGAATTGTTTTTCTGTTTTGGAGTAGGGAATTATAAAAAGTGCTTCTAGTTTACTTTTTGCTGTATGTGTACTATTGTGGAACTTTCCTTTCACTTCCTGTTCTGCATCCATAGGAAATCTCCAAAAATGCCAGGAGTCACCAACCCCCAGGACATGGACTGGTGCTGACCCATGGCAAGCGAGGCTTGTATTTGTATTTGCAGCAGCTTACGTTGCTACCTGGGCTCCACCTCTTGTTGGGTTGGCAGTGAATCTGACTTTGATATGCGTTGTACTTCTACAACAGGTGACAATTAGGCTGCACTCCCCCAACACCACCACTCTTCCCTCCAGTCCATGGAGGGGTTGTCTTCCGCAAGGCTAGATTCAGGAGCAGGTGTCCCCATTAATGGGAAATTGAATTTTTTTTAAAAAATTCTATTGGTAAATGTTCTCCAGGGCAGTGTGCTCCCCCTCATGTTATTTTTTGACACCCCTTGCCTATTACCTCAAAGAATGGATATTTTTTATTTCCATCAGGTTCGACAGCTGAATTGTATGCTTGAACCAAACCCAGGGCAGTTCAGTTCATCCCTATTGCAGAACAGAAGTGCAGTACTGTATGTGGTCTACAGTTCTACATAGGTATCGCCTACACAGCATTGTATGCTACATTGTACAGACGACAGAGTAGCATACACAATAATTAAATGTTACATATGCCTATATAATCTGCGCCATGACTTCTATTATTGCATAGGGTGTAAACACAATTATAAAAAAATACATTCAACACATTTATCACAGCTACCACTATTAACAGAAAACAAGTGTTTAAAATGGAACGTAATGGAATGTAAAGGCAACAATAACATATATGATGCAGTATGCTACTAGCATTAACATTAGTCCAGCAATTTTTGTTTTAATTTAAAGTGGATGTAAACCTGAATAAAACATTGTAATGAAGACTTCTACCTGGTAGAGTAGAGGATGTCAAGTCATCTGTGCCCAGTCTTGCCACAAAGAGTTAATCCAGCTCTGAGCAATCCTCTTGTCTTTTTTAGCAAGATAAAAAAAAAACGACACACAGATATAAATGTGGGACATCACACCCCCCATTGCTGTGACTGACATCTGATTTCTTTATCTCATGAACAAGCATGAAAGCAAAGACAGTGTTACAATTCCAGCTTCACATCCCTCCTCCATTTTTTTGCCAGCTCTCCCAGGATTGGCTGCTCCAAACGTCAGCATGATTGGGCATGCTAAAGTCATGTGGTGCCTTTCCTGAGTTTTGACTGGGTGTTACTCAAAACTCAGGAATAGAAGAGTAGTAGAGTGTAGAGGTGGGCAGGGAGTCTTGTGACATCACGACTCCACCCACCGAGCTCTGACAAAGAGACCATTGATTCCAGATTTTTTGGGGGGCTCCTACTGCTGAAGGGGGTGACATTTGCAAGGTAGGGATACATACAGGAGGCTTGCATGTGTATAAATACATTAATACTTTGCCATTAGTTTATACTGGGTGAGTGGTGGGTTTACATCCACTTTAAATCCATTTTCCAGGCCTTTTAATATCCTGCCAGTAGATCCATGTATTTCCCACCTCTTGTAGCAGGGTGACAAAACTGCCCATTCGCAATGAAATCACTGCAGCATTTTCACTCTGTTTACAAAGTAAGTGACAAGTTAAAGTTCAAATCCAGCTAACACTTTTAAAACATTTTCTTTCTTTGGCAACACCATTTGAATAAGATCTGACCATTGTGAATACCCCTGTCATTATAATAGTTTGTCCCAACTGTCATTTTTTGCTGGGCAGCTTGAGCAGTATTTAAAATTAGAGGCAAATATAAAGGCCAGTGAAAAAAAAAAAATCTAAATTCATATACTGAATGCTATCATGATATGTATTACCTAGAACATTTACCAGAATACATTTAGTTTACTATAATGGACCTTTAACTTAGGCATATTTTTAATTAAATTCATATTTTCCAGAACACAAACATGGGAACACTGATCCTTTGGGGATAGCTATTGTTATTCAAATGTATAAATATTAAAATCGCCTAGGTATCACATTTATAACTTAGAAACCAGGGACCCGCTATTCCCTACAACTGTACAGCGTTACAAGTGTCAGTTTATTTGAACTGACAGCATATATTATTACCTTTATTATGGAATGAGAGCCTATTAGTATTCTTTATATTATCTTTCCTATTTGTATCGTCACTTATCCCATATAGCCCTTTTAGTCCTCTGTGTCTTTGTGCAATATCAATTTATACATATAATGGTGCCACAAAGACTGTGGAATTTACTGTACTGTTTGATTATAAAGATGTCTCCAGAACTCACACAGTACGTGACATTTTCTCTAATGACCCCTCATTTGTTTTGCAAGTCAATTCCTGAAATATATCACACCAAATAGCCTTTCATTTCACATCAAACGCGCCCGTAATAGGGACCTCATCTGTATGGAGCTTTTTCAAATCCTGGGTTATTCTGAAGGAGAAACCTCTAAGGTATTAAAAAGTTCCTACCTGTACAATAGTACATTTAAACCAAGATGAAGGTGCAGGGTGTCAGGCTGATGTGAAAGAATAATAGCAACTTAATAGCATATGTAATGCAAGCAACCACAATAAATAACGATAATTTCCAATCCTTATTAGAAGAGTCCAGGAATTATTCAAAGATCAAAGTTAAGAATACATTCCTGAAAATGAGATGCACGGGGATACATCTTTTGGCCTGACCGCGGCAATCTCAACACACATGCAAACATCGAGGAACTCTGTGGTTTTCATCATGATCTATGCTGTATTTGAATATTTAAAAGGATTTTCTGTACACGGTACTGTCATTCATCATTACTGCAACATGAGCCTTATGTGTATTTTGTCAAAGTGTTTCGGCAGGATGCTGTGACAGCTCTTCCTGATGGATTGTAAGCACTTTAATTTTTCTGTTGCATAAACTCTTTACTTATTGAAGCCTATTTGCATGATCACTCAAAGCCTCAGGATCGGAGACAGACGTTCTCTAACAAGCAGCTGTGGGGCGTTGGTTGCAGGAGCTTAACAGCAAAAATATGTTTAGCGTAACGCAAGTCTTTATGAGGAATAATCTTCAATCAGCGCGTGTAGAGAAATGGTAGGGAGCGGTTGTAGGTGAGGATGTACACAACTTTATATTAGTTTATGAATTTCCTGAATTTGATAGTATGGAAATAGCCGTGAATGTAAAAATGTGTTTTTTTTTACTAAGTATAAAATAATTATAGCAGTAACTGGTTGAAATATTAATAACTTTCCTTACAACTCATGTGGGGCTTTTTATCAGAATGATTTGGTTCTTTAAAATTTATCTAACCCCAAAAATAAACATGTAATACATTGCAACTTACCAGTCCATAGATGAGGTGCCTGCAATCGTTTTCTTTTTTCAGCCTTGTTCACCTTTATTTTCACCTGGTATTCATGCAAGTAACACACTTCCTGTACCTGGGTGGCTATGCTCATTTACCCCACTGTATCTATGAAAGGAGCTATGGTTTCCTCCCAAGCTGGACTTCACAGGTCTGCCTTTGTTCATCTCCATTAAATGGGTGCTGAGGACATTAGTAGTTTGCAGAACAAAGATATGATCTTTTTTGTTTCTGTTCAGCTCAGGAAGTGAGATGGACACGATCAACACATATTCTCTGTACTTGCTGAAAGTGTTCTTAGTTTTTAGAGGGTTCTTAGTGCTGGAACCTCTAGACAATAATGGTTACTGTGGAATGTCCCGAAAGACAACTTAACTACTTCAATACAGGGCACTTACACCCCCTTCCTGCCCAAGCCAATTTTCAGCGCTGTCACTGTTTAAATGGCAATTGTGCGGTCATGCTACACTGTACCCAAACAGAATTTTTATCATTTTGTTCTCACAAATAGAGCTTTCTTTTGGTGGTATTTGATCACCTCTGCATTTTTTATTTTTGCTAAACAAATAATAAAAGACCTAACATTTTGAAAAAAAAAAGTTTTTCTTTTGTTTCTGTTATAAAATTTTGTAAATAAGTAAGTTAGGCGGCACTGATGGGCACTGGTAGGCGGCACTGATGGGTGGCACTGATATGCAGCACTGATGGGCATTGATAGGCGGCACTGATGGGCACTCATGGGTGGCACTGGTGGGCACTGATGGGCAATGATAGGCGACACTGATGGGTACTTATGGGTGGCACTGATAGTTGGCACTGCTGGGCACTGATACATGGCACTGATGGGTGCTAATATGCGGCACTGATAGATGACATTGATAGGCATCACTGATGGCACCGGCACTGGCAGGCATTGGGGATGGGTACTGATTGGCAGCTGCCTGGGCACTGATTGGTCCAGTGTGGTGTGGTGGTGGCATCCCTGGTGGTCCTGGCGGCATCCTGGTGGTCCTGAGTGGGCATCCGAGGGGGGCTGTGCTGATAAACAATCAGCACAGACCCCCCTGTCCGGAGATCGGCTCTCCTCTACTCGCTTCTGTCAGACGCGGGTGAGGAAATGCCGATCAACAGATATTCATGTTTAGATCGTGATCAGCCGTAATTGGACAAGGCTGATCACGTGGTAAAGAGCCTCGGAGGCTCTTTACTGAGATCGGTGTAGTGGTGTGTCAGACTGACACACCACACCACCGATCGGCGCGATGCGCGCACCCACAGGCGAGCGAGAGCGGACGCTCTGGGGGCCCATCATATGACGTCCACCCAGAACGAGAGCCGCACCGCCCAGCCATCATTTGACGGCCAGCGGGCAGGAGGTTGTTAAAGAAGTTAATGGAAATCTTTAAAACAAGAAACAAGCACTTTACTAGCAACAGGACTACTTCAGCTTAGCTACCCTGTTTCCCCGAAAATAGGACCTAGCATGATTGTCAGTGATGGCTGCAATATAAGCCCTACCTCCCAAATAAGCCCTACCCTGTTTCCCCGAAAATAAGCCCTACCCTGAAAATAAGACCTACAAGGACTTTAACTAGGGCTTATTTGGGGGGTAGGGCTTATATTGCAGCCATTACCGACAATCACGCTAGGTCTTATTTTCGGGGAAATGGGATAGTTACTGAACAGGTCTAAACATCAGAAACCTTTATCACTTTCTGCAAGTGAAAAAGCCAAGAGTTACTCAAATTATATCAATAGGTACACTTTAAAAGAGAAGTATGGGATTGTTATTAATTTTTTTAGAATCATACTTACCTAGTTGAATGCAGCATCAGTCCAATGCTGCATCTGTCCCCCGCTGGTTCTAAGGCTGAGAACTGAGTAATCAAACACCACTGATCGCTTGGTTCTCAGAGCTCCCTTAGCAGAGAGCTGGTGACTGTTAGTCACCAGCTCTCTGTTCTACCCCTCCAGCCCTTACTGGAGCACTGGGTTGTGGAGGGGGCAGGAGAGGCCGGCTGAGGCTCTCATGTAGGCAGATCCCGACCATATGGTCCAAATCTTTCCCTAGCCTGGACCAGCTCTGTGACATCAGCCGACAGCTGTCTGCTGGAAACGGGTCACAGGAGTGCAGAACGAACTGCACTCCTATGATCCATAGGAGAAGTAAAGCCAAATGAGTTTTGGCTGTACTTCTCCTTTAAGCTAATGTTGAAAATTGGTGGGGAACTTCTTTTAAAATAAAAAATAAAATATGATAGAGTGAGATTGATTTGACATTGTCATAATTCTCGATTAGACATTCCATACATCAATGTCATCCAAGGTAAACTATTTTTAATACCTTCATATGACAGTCATTCAATATTTTGCTAGGCCTACGCATTACAAATGTCCCCCAAGGAGATTTAAGTTGGAAGGATTCCTTATCTGATTCCCTATTGCTGTGCATTTGAGTGAAGAGATAAACCAGTCCTGTTGTTCAGAATGTCCAAGGCGCTTATACATTAGCTAAAGAACTGATGCAAACACATTGGTGCTTAAGGCAAAGATTACACATCCTCAGTTCATAAACAGCCTTATGAGCATTGTACTTGCCAATTATCTGATGAGTATGCAGGTCACATGATCCACAAAGCAGCAGCTGATCATTCTCTTTATGGTTCAAATATGGGAAGTCCATGGCATCAGTACTAGCTTACTGAGGTACTGTGTAGCAAAAGAAAAAAACAAACAAACAACATTGCATATATTATTCAAGACTATGCACATTAAAGTAATACTAATTTCTGAACAAGCAGTAAAAGCGATAAAAAAAAAAGCCCTCGTTCACCTCCCTATTAATAGGCATTGTGGAGAAACTCATCTTTAAAATTTGTAACATAAAACATTTTGCCACTAAAATCTCAGCTTCTTTCACACTTTATTTTTTGTGGAAAACAGATCAAGGCAGCTACCTGTCACGTACCTTACAGCGGAGCCCGAAATGATGAGGGTGGCCTCTTGCACGGTTCAGGTCCAAGCACCCCTGGTGGTGGGTACAGGGAGTGCGAGGGCAACAAAAGGGTGCAGGTGCCTGCAGGCAGGAGGCTGGAACTTGGAGATATAGGAACCTCTGCTGAGGAGATGTGGAAACTGATCACCAAACTTGTTCAGCGGGACCCAGATCAGGATCAACTGCAGAATCAGGAACAGGCAGGAGTCGGCAACAGGCTGGCAGCGGGGTACCAAGTCAGAAGGCAAAACCGTAGTCAGGAACAGGCAGGGGTTGGCAACAGATGGGCAGCAGGGTACAGAATCAGGAGGCAGAGCCGTAATCATAAGTTCAAGCCAAGGTCAGTATTGCAAGTAGAGGCCGGTTCAGCAGGCAGGGGAGATCCAAGAGAATGGTCAGAAGATAGCCGGGTTTTCAGGAACAAGGTCAATCAGGCAGAGTAACAACAGGAACACAGGAACAAGCTGAAGACAATCCAGCACTGATGCTAGGCAGACTCTCTGTTTATATAGGGTGCTGTGTGCCAGGATTCACGCCAGCGTACGTGCGTACGCGCATGCGCAATAGCAACTTAGCACATGCGTGTTAGCACATTAGCACTTTGGCACATTGCCGCATGCGCGTTAGCATATTAGCGCTTTGGCACTCGCAGACGCACGTTAGCGTGCGTGCGCATTCGCATAGAGGTGCCATTGTGCATGCCCACCCTGGATCTCATTTGTCTCTGGCTATGGTTCCGTGCATGCACCTTGGCATTAGCAGAACAAGGATTGGCAGCTGCTGCATGGAGATGGGTGCTTGCTGTGTGAGTTCTCTGACACTACCATACCTATGACACTGATACAGGAATGAATAGGGTTGCAAGAAGCAAACACATTAAGAAGAGGATCTGGTGGAGATGTTTTTGGAAGTAAGGCCAATCCTGAGCATGGCCATATTGTGAATATTGCTAGAATAGGGAGGAGGATAAGTATGCAACTAGGTGGGCTGCACTCAACAATTCGGGGTGGGGATTCATCAAAACACAACTCCAAGAGTATAAAAAATAAAACAACCCTGCAGTGCAAGGGTAAATGCTTGTTATTTCAAGGGGTAGAAGAACAAGGAGAAGTACTTACCTTATTCCTAGCTCCAGTAGGTACTGCCCAGCACTGTGACTGGTCCCTCCATCTGCCTCTGTAAGTTGAGACCAGTCATGGTCACACCCCAGCCTCCTCATTGCAAAATGCAGGGTTAATGTCCCTGTAATATACATGATGTTGAATAGGTTTTTCCCATAGACTAGAACTCTGGGCAGATGAAGACAGCGTCAGAGCCGACTGGAGCCGGGTAAGTAAAGCCAACAGCACTGTGCCCTTCCTAGAAGCATATCTTATAAGGTGATTGTTTACAATCCCTTTACAGTGGTTGGTAAAGTGCCCACAATAAACTCCCATGCCAGGTTCACTTATGGGTCAATAGTTATGGCAGGGTTTTTTTTTTTAGCAATATAATCTCTAAATACCTTTTCCCAGTGGTGCTTTTGTGCAGTCACATCGTTTTCTCAGGTCTTACTCCCAAGCAGTAACTTTTTAGGTTTTGAGTCAATTCTTTTACAGGTTTTGACATTCCCTACATTTGCTGTATTATGCTCAATACACTAATGATGCTCCTGATTCAGCATAACAAGGATCCCTACCGCTATATCCTTCCCGGCTGGTGGAATACAAGTTTATCATTGTTGTTGTCCACATGTTTGACTGTGTTGCTATATCTCTAACTGTTGTAGGTCTATCTACTCTCTGCTCCCTAAAGGAACTTCCCTCCTACCTGGATTTAAGACACTTATGTTCCCAAGAGGTACTTGAACTATCATCACCCCACGGTCTTTAGGTCTCAGAATACATGTGACGGTTTGCTAATCATTATGCCCACACAGGCTCAAACAAGTGTGTTAAAATATCTTGTGACTTATTTAGGTATCCAGCAACACCTCGGTGTAACTATTTACTGAACTATACCTGGGAACAATCACCACTATAAGCCAAAGTTATTAGGGGGATTATGTTTTTTCAATATGCCTTTTTTATCCGTACTAATAAGTTTGCTTTAAACTTGTGGCAATGTTCATACTTAACGTAGATAAGTCTGGGAATGGTACTTTTACTGTTGTTATACACTTTTAATGCAGGAACCTAGAGGCTCAATGACCCAGTGATCTAGAAAACGAGTTTCTCTTATAGACCGGTAGTGCATCATAGTAATCCGTGTAAGATGCTTCTCTCATGGTTTGATTTCAGTCCCACTTAAGCATTCTGTCTACTGAGGCCTCGATGCTACCTACTTTGGATTTCTATCCCCCTTCTTTGAGTGCTGGGGTCTTGAGTGGGTGGATTATTATACTTAACCCAGGGACTGTCTGTAGGACTAGTGGGTCCCTATCCTATTGCTTGCTTCTCCCCAATTGAAGCATCTACATGGGTGGATCAAGCTAACAGTGTTCCACAGGTTTATGGTTAGCTATGTATGCATGTCATATACTAGAGTTTTGTGTTTTAGTGAACACTATTCTGGGCTGCTGGGGATGTGCTTCTGCTGGGATGCAGGCCTTTAGGCCTTCAGATCCTGGTTCTTTAGCACATACCTTCCTTTTTTACAACATCCCTGGGGAGGCATGTACCACGGTAATCTGGATAGCTTGGTCTACTTTAAAGTCTGCTCCTTTAACTGTAGCACTAAATAATGGGGGGTCCAAGACCGGAACCTTTTCCTTCTTTTTTTAAAGAAGGTTCCTCTCTGCTCCTCCCATTCCTAACTGATGAAGCTCTTTCTTATGTGAATGTTTTTATTGCCTGAAAACCTTTTGCCTGAAAACATTTTGTCAATATTGTTTGGTATTTCTGTGCTAGACTTCGCTCCCACCTCAGAGTGGCAGGCTCCCCTTTGAAAATATCCGACTCACCCTCCCTTTTCCTCATATTACCCTAGCCCCTCCCAGTTAGGTGGGCTAGCAGGTCTGTTCCCACCTGTGGTAGTTGATTTGAGAGTTTCCCTTATTTTAGGTGAACCTTGTGTCTTTTCTAACATAGTAACATAGTTAGTAAGGTTGAATAAAGACACCAGTCCATCCAGTTCAACCTGAGTGAGTGTGGGTCTACAATTGTCCTTATCCCTGTACATTGTGTCTCATTAAGATACTCCTCTCTCTCTATATATATATATATAATTTTTTTTAAGGTACCCATATAGCAATGTCAATTTTATGCAACGCTCCACACATACATCGCACACTCACATCGGTGCATACCCTCAAGGAGCCCACAATCTAAGGACTCCCTATACTAGGGCCAATTTTGGACAGAAGCCAATTACCTACCAGCATGTCTTTGGAGTGTGGGAGGAAACCAGAGTACCCGGAGGAAACCCACAGGCACAGGGAGAACATGCAAACTCCAGGCAGGTAGTGTCGTGGTTGGGATTCTTCATCTCCACTCTAGGATAAGCTCCAGCCCTATCCTCCTATTTTCTTAGTTTCTCCCACCCCACCCCCCAGTCTGCTAACCCTATAACTTTCACCATGACGAATACTTCCATACGCTCGGCTCCCCTCAATCTTAACGTATACGCTCATAATGGTAAAGAACTAAGTGTCCCTGAAAGATGCAGCAGCACACCGACTTAGATCGCAAGTCCTTTTTTTCCAAGAAGCACATTTTAAGTCAGGATCGGTCTCACACTTCTATAATGACCGCTTTCCCATAGCTTACCACACCTCTTGTTCTGATTCCAAGTCTAAGGGTGTTTCAATTCTGCTCTCTAAAGCCTTTTCCTTCAACTGTACAGATCAACTAATTGACCCAGAGGGGAGATTTATATTCCTGAAGGGCATGTGGAACAATAGGCTGATAACACTGGCTAATAGGTTTGTGCAATTCGTTTCGTAACAAATCAAAATTTGTCCGAATTTAGCAACTTTCAGACGTTCGGAAACATTTGAATTTCTGAACAAAGCAATTACGAATAAAACTGAATCCGAAATAAATTATATCGCAAACAGCGAATGCCTTCGGCATAATTTGTTGATTCATTAACGCGGCCTAATGCAACAGCAAGTCGACTTGTGATCCTGATTGCATAATGCATAATTTCATTTTATTCCAATCGACTTGTTTTATTCCCAAGTGAGCTTCTAAACAATTGGAAAGAATTGATTCTCTTGAATGCTAAATTTAATGAATAATGAAGCGAAATCATTTGTTATGCAAAATCATGAGTCAACTTGCTGTTGCATTGGGCCACGTTAAAGCATCAACGAATTACACTGAAGCCATTCGCTATTTGCGATATAATTTATTTCAGATTCGGTTTTATTCATAATCGCTTTGCTCGGAAATTCAAATGCATCTGTCTGTCAGAAAGTTGCAAAATTCAGACGAATTTCAATTTCAGTTCAAATTCATTCGTTATTCCGGATATTAGAGAGTTATGCCCCGTACACATGGTCAGATTTCCCGATGGAAAAATGTGTGATAGGACCTTGTTGTCGGAAATTCCGACCGTTTGTAGGCTCCATCACACATTTTCCATCGGATTTTCCGACACACAAAGTTTGAGAGCAGGATATAAAATTTTCCAACAACAAAATCCGTGGCGGAAATTCCGATCTTGTGTACACAAATCCAACACACAAAGTGTCATGCATGCTCAGAATAAATAACGAGATGAAAGCTATTGGCCACTGCCCCATTTATAGTCCCGACGTACGTGTTTTACGTCACCGCGTTCAGAACGATAGGATTTTCCGACAACTTTGTGTGACAGTGTGTATGCAAGACAAGTTTGAGCCAACATCCGTCGGAAGAAATCCTAGGATTTTGTTGTCGGAATGTCCGAACAAAGACCGACCGTGTGTACGGGGCATTACAGTTTTTTAGGCCAATCAGTTGATTCCTTGGGGGCTGGATTACTGGCATGGAGTATTTTACAGTCCAATCAGCTACTTTATTTTGTGCTGAAGGTTGGATTAAGGGCAAAAGTTCACTGCATTCCAGTGGGAACTGAGTGAGAAAGGGAGTTTGAGCAGAGGAGATAATATTTGAGAAGCAGCAGAAGAGAGTCCAGTCTAGTAAAGTTGTTGTCAAGATGGATTCAACCTCTCAACATGAGGTTCCTCCTCCTGGTACCAGCAGCAGCAGTGAGACAGCAACAACAACCACCCCGAGCACCTTGAGTTTGTACCACCATTGTCTGTGTCATATATAGTCAGGTCCATAAATATTGGGACATCAACACAATTCTAATCTTTTTGGCTCTATACACCATCACAATGGATTTGAAATGAAACAATCAAGATGTGCTTTAACTGCAGACTTTCAGCTTTAATTTGAGGGTATTTACATCCAAATCAGGTGAACGGTGTAGGAATTACAACAGTTTGTATATGTGCCTTCCATTTTTTAAGGGACCAAAAGTAATGAGACAATTGGCTGCTCAGCTGTTCCATGGCCAGGTGTGTGTTATTCCCTCATTATCCCATTTACAAGGAGCAGATAAAAGGTCCAGAGTTAATTTCAAGTGTGCTATTTGCATTTGGAATCTGTTGCTGTCAACTCTCAATATGAGATCCAAAGAGCTGTCACTATCAGTGAAGCAAGCCATCATTAGGCTGAAAAAACAAAACAAACCCATCAGAGAGATAGCAAAAACATTAGGTGTGGCCAAATCAACTGTTTGGAACATCCTTAAAAAGAAAGAACACACCAGTGAGCTCAGCAACACCAAAAGACCCGGAAGACCACGGAAAACAACTGTGGTGGATGACCGAAGAATTCTTTCCCTGGTGAAGAAAACACCCTTCACAACAGTTGGCCAGATTAAGAATACTCTCCAGGAGGTAGGTGTATGTGTGTCAAAGTCAACAATCAAGAGAAGACTTCACCAGAGTGAATACAGAGGGTTTACCACAAGATGTAAACCATTAGTGATCCTCAAAAACAGGAAGGCCAGATTAGAGTTTGCCAAACAACATCTAAAAAAGCCTTCACAGTTCTGGAACAACATCCTATGGACAGATGGGACCAAGATCAACTTGTGCCAGGAGTGATGGGAAGAGAAGAGTATGGAGAAGGAAAGGAACTGCTTATGATCCAAAGCATACCACCTCATCAGTGAAGCATGGTGGTGGTAGTGTCATGGCGTGGGCATGTATGGCTGCCAATGGAACTGGTTCTCTTGTTTTTATTGATGATGCGACTGCTGAAAAAAGCAGCAGGATGAATTCTGAAGTGTTTCGGGCAATATTATCTGTTCATATTCAGCAAAATGCTTCAGAGCTCATTGGAGGGCGCTTCACAGTGCAGATGGACAATGACCCGAAGCATACTGCGAAAGCAATCAAAGAGTTTTTTAAGGGAAAGAAGTGGAATGTTATGGAATGGCCAAGCCAATCACCCGACCTAAATCCGACTGAGCATGCATTACACTTGCTGAAGACAAAACTGAAGGGAAAATGCCCCAAGAACAAGTAACAGAAGACAGTTGCAGTAGAGGCCTGGCAGAGCATCACCGGGGATGAAACCCAGCGTCTGATGATGTCTATGCATTCCAGACTTCAGGCTGTAATTGACTGCAAAGGATTTGCAACCAAGTATTAAAACGTGAAAGTTTCATGGATGATTGTTAATCTGTCCCATTACTTTTGGTCCCTTAAAAAGTGGGAGGCACATATACAAACTGTTGTAATTCCTACACCGTTTACCTGATTTGGATGTAAATACCCTCAAATTAAAGCTGAAAGTCTGCAGTTAAAGCACATCTTGATAGTTTCATTTCAAATCCATTGTGATGGTGTATAGAGCCAAAAAGATTAGAATTGTATCGATGTCCCAATATTTATGGACCTGACTGTATGTCAGCATCTGTATTGCCAGGCCCAGACAGTCATACTTCCACCACCAGTACTACACAACGTTCCAGTATTCGCGTTAGGCCTCACAGGAGTGGCTTTTCAAAAGGGGAGGCAAATGAAGCAGCAGGAGCAGCTTGCCTGTCCTGTCTCAGTGCCTCAGCCATGCGTTCAGTCAGATCTAGCAGCTGCAAGTGGCCAAGCTTTGATACTTTGACTAATAGTGGTGCTATGCTAAGGCCACCCTCCAAACAGAAAAGGTCAGGGAGGGAGACTGTTGATGGTTCAAAATCCCTTACTAGCAGAGCTGAGTGGTCTTGCTCTGAGACCAGGAAGCAGTCGGCATCTATTGCATGTCATTGCTTTTTTCAGGATCTTCCCCCAAGAACAACCTGCACAATTACTACTAGTGCCAGTTGTATTTTTTACAGGAAAGGCCTAACAGTACCACCAACACAGGCTTTTGATTCTGAACATCTATTTAAGCAGCCTAAAACTGAAATATTAGAATATGAGCAAGATATTTTGCGCGCTTATAGTTCCACCACCACCATTCCCATGGGCACCACCATCACCACTGAAAAAATTACATCTGCAGGTCATAGAAGTAATGAGGGAGATTTTTTAGTCCCATTTCCCATTAGCTATCTGAGAGAAGAAGGAATTCAGCAGGTCCCCCCAACATCTGATGGTGATAATTCCTCCTTCGCAAACATGGAAGATTCAGATTATACCTTACCTTTTAATCTTGATCAGGAACCAAATATTTATGAGATAGAATATTCCCCTTCCCATATAAAATTTGATTCCTCACTGTTGTATTCCCCTGAAAGAACAGCACCGGTGGCACCTGCCTTTCCTGTTCCGGTTGAGTCTCCCATAAACATTAGTCCCGCCAGCACAACTGTTAGTCAAGTAACCTACTTCACTATCCCTGACATGAGGCCACCGCCTTTGATAACGTCGATGACGAAACGCGTAAGGCGGAGCTACGCACTGACGTCACACACGGAAGTAGGAGAGTGTGGAACGCAGCTGAGGCGCACGCCGCGCAGCTGATGGCTCTAGACGCACGAGCTCTCTCCATACGAAACAGATTATACGTTGTGTGACTACTTGGCTCTTTTAGAAATAGCCCGGATTTAATTTATTTCTTTTAGTTATTTTTATTTATCTTATTTTATGTGCTGTTATGATAGCTAAATAAATTACTTAAAACGTATCACACTATGGAGCCCTGTTTCTTCTATATGAGGATATACTGAAGGATACTTCACAGCTGGAGCGGGGGACCCTGAGGACCCATATACATCATATCGCTGCCTGGTACTACATGCCTACTACCCCTGCAGGGGTGCAGGGAGCTGGTGAGTGGGGATCTTTGAGGGGGAGCACCGCAAGTCACTGGATCTGATCAGCTGTTTTCATGAAAGTCACTTACCACAGACGTTTTTACTTCTTGATGCTGGACTTTGATACACCTATTAATTTTTTAATACATTTTAATATATATATTTCTCACCATTTTTTCACTAATTTTTCACAATTTTTTCTATAAATTTCAATGTGCAGTCCTGCACTGTTTGCCTAAGTTGGGACTATTTATGATACATGTATTTATACTTAATTCACCCTATGCATAAAAGCACATTTGGACACAATTGGGGATCAACATAGGATTTAGACCGTGGTGTTTTATTTTATTTTTTGTGTTGTCATATATTAATTTTTACAAGTTGTCACTTAAATCAATTTATGATGATTAGTCACACGGTGTACACCTGCATGGAGGTATGAGACTGACATGCTAGTACAGTCCATTCAGGTAATGCTGGACACTTATATCCACTACCTAATGAATCTGAGTGACTAAAGGGTTGCATTTAGCACTTTTATATTTCTAATTTTATTTTTCCTTTGAGGTTCATTATATTATAAATTAAGGTACCCTGGTAAGGTAGCGCCATCTACCCCTAATTAACTTTCCTTTACTATTTATGAGATAGAATATTCCCCTTCCCATATAAAATTTGATTCCTCACTGTTGTATTCCCCTGAAAGAACAGCACCGGTGGCACCTGCCTTTCCTGTTCCGGTTGAGTCTCCCATAAACATTAGTCCCGCCAGCACAACTGTTAGTCAAGTAACCTACTTCACTATCCCTGACATGAGGCCACCTCCTGTTTTATCACAAAAACACAGCAGCATAGCAGAGTGCACAGGCCAAGCTACAACCAAAATTAAGCAAGTTGCTCTAGCATCTGCGGCTGAAGAGGAAACTCTCTCTAAAAAATTCTTCACTACACAGTGGCAGCAGCCATCGTTCCAAAATTTGGGAGCATTTTGTGACAGTTGGTGATGGCCGCACAGCTGCATGTAAACTATGTCAGCCGTGGGAGACTGTTGGGTCATCTCAGGAACGCTAGGATGAAGCAACACATGCTTACTCACCACGAGTCAGTGGTGCTGAGGGAAGAAATGGGTGTGGCTCCTCCATCTACCACAACTAGTACCAGCAGTGTCACAGTTACCGCCACTTCTGGAGCTGCAGATCATACTAAAATGCAAAATAAATCCATACAGCCCACTATTGAACATTTTGGTGGGTTACATTATCGGGGAATGTCAAAACAGCAGTCCCGGAAACTTAGGCGCCTCATTGGACAGCTTATAGCTGTTGGGGGTGCTTCTTTCAATTTTGTGGAAGGGGAGCCCTTCAAGCAGCTTATGCAGACTGTGGCACCACAATACCAGGTCCCTTCACGCACCACATTTAGCAGAATTGTAGTGCCCTCGCTGTACCGTTCATGTGTTGGGGTTTTGAAGGAGTTGCTGGGGAAGGCTGCTGGCCAATTAGTGAACTTTACAACCTATTTATGGAGTGCTCCAAGTGGCCAGCATGCCTTCCTGTCCTTGAGTGCCCATTGGTGGCAGCCCAATGTGTCGCAAGATATACAACCACGACAAACAATTGCAAGGTCAAGAAAAACTTCAAGTGCTGTGGCTGCTGCTACAGTGCACAAGACAGGATTGCACTCCTTCCTCCTCCATGCTGGGGTGATGGATCAGCAGCACACATCACAGAATATTCTAAATGCACTTCAGAAAATGATAGGGAAGTGGCTAGGGGAACAGGCAGGCACGAATGTCAAAATGGGATTTGTTGTCAGTGATGGTGGAGCTAACATGACAAAGGCTATCCGTGATCGAAGATTTGTCGGTGTGTGCTGCTGTGCACACATCCTGCATCTAGTCGTTAGGTCTGCTCTCAGTGATAACACTAATGCCCCGTACACACGGTCGGATTTTCCGATGGACAATGTCTGATCGGAGCGTGTTGTCGGAAATTCTGACCGTGTGTGGGCGCCATCGGACACTTTCCATCGGATTTTCCAACACACAAAGTTGGACAGCAGGAGATAAAATTTTCCGACAACAAAATCCGATCGCGTCAATTCCGACCGTGTGTGGCCTGTTCCGACGCACAAAGTGCCACGCATGCTCAAAAGAAATTCCGACACGGGACAGCTCGTTCTGGTAAACTTAGCGTTCGCAATGGATACAGCACTTTCGTCACGCTGCAATGTTCAAAATGGTTTAATACAGCGCACTCTCTTCTTCTTTATAATGTGACAAGAATTAAGTAGTTTTGATGCTCATATTCACACACACTTCTCACAAACTTTTCTTTGTGTTTTTTTAGTGGGATTCCCTCAATATATTGTTATTAGTTGTCACATCTGACAGTTTAATATTTTTTATGGGTTTTTTTGGGGGATTTTAAGCCTTTTTTTTTCTTTAATGTTTGGATTTTTTCCAAGGCTGATCTTTGTTCAATGTTATTTTTATTTTTACTCCAGAATATTTTTGTGTGTGTTTTGTGTGTCAAGTTACCCCAACACCATTGATATCTTTTATTATTTAATCTCAAGGAGATTGTTTGTTGTTGGTGTCCCTTGTTCATTTCACATTGTATATTTGAAATGTACCTAAATCCTCACAAACAAACTGTCATTTTTGAAGTAAAACACATAGGAGAGTATAATTCAAAACAAAAATCCTTTATTAAGGTATCAGAACCAAACAAAGAGGAAGGCAACACTGGATCAACAGCAGAAATTGGTGAAGCCTGGGACCCCCACGGCAGACATCAATTCTTCAACATCAAAATTGGTGGCCTGAGGAGTCCATATGTAAGGGAGGGCAGTCTGGTCCGGGATTCACAGAGACTCGGATAGCAGCAGATGACATCTGTGTCCCCAGGCTGTGGTACCACAAGAGGCTGCATCTTTTGGCCGACCGGACTGGATCCAGGGCAATCACTGTCTAGTCTTCCTTTCACGCTTCCTTCCGGGCTGTGGCTGTGCAGTTGGAGATGTGGCAGGAGGAGGAGTAGGACCTGGAGGAGGAGGAGGAGGACTGGGAGGACCTGGAGGAGGACTGGAAGGACCTGGAGGAGGACTGGGAGGACCTGGAGGAGAGGGAGGAGGAGGAGGAGGACCATCCCAAAGCTGTGTGTGAGGTGTAATTTGGCCCCTCACACCTTTCTCCAGAGCCTCTGATATGAGGGCCTGACACATGGCTTTTTGGCCCTCCTCCATCCTCTGCATTTTATATGCAATGAATGCAGCAATGTTCTCCTGCATGGTGTGTGGTGCTCCCAGGACCTCTGTAGCCCTCCAAAAGAATCTGATAGCTGCCTCCTCTAGGGCACTCGTCCTACTGCCACTTTCTGTTTTCAGGTGTGGTGGAGGGACCTTGATATCAGCCAGCCGGCTCGGCCCGGCCACCTCCTGGCTGAGACTTCCCTGTGTATGAAAAAGGGACATAGTTGTAATGTTTTGCATCATCAATCACAATCCTAAATTAGTACTCCCAACTAACATCTAGTTAACATCATTGATTGGACAAGCAGAAATATTTAGAGGAATGCTATACCTGGCTCAATCTGGGCTCCTCCACATATGGCCTGGAAGGCCCAGGTTGGGCGTCAGAAGCCTCAGCCGGGGGGGAAGGAAGCGTGGAAGGAAGACTGGAGAGGGATGGCCTGGGTTCAGTCTGGCCTGCCAGAAAGTGCAGCCTGTCGTAGTACAACATCCTGGGGACATAGATGTCATCTGCTGCTCTGGATCTCTGTGAATCCAGGACTTTCTTGCGCTCCCTCAGATGTGTGCTCCTCAGGCAACCAATGAATATCTTTAAATAAGTGATGTCTGCCGTGGGGATCACCTGCTTCACAATTTCACACAATTGCTCCAGTGCTGCCTTCCTCTTTGCTTGGTTCTTGAAATGGAGGTGGGTAATCTCCCACAGACAGGGCAGCTCACTTAGCATATCAATGAATAGTGACATGAAGTCAGTATCTCTCATTAAGATATCCATGTTCACTGCAAGACACAACACAAGACAAAGCCTAATGTCAGACAAAACTCTCCTAATCTTGTTACAATATAGCCTCAATCTAGAAGCAGTATAGGCCCAAGTTTGTCTCTTACCTTCGTTCTTACGATCGGCGCGTCCAATGCTCCTTCCTCCGCTCACAGATCGTACGTAATACACACGCGTGTTACGCTTTATACACACTGCGCATGCGTGTAACTCCGCCCGCCCCTGACGTTCTTTCTAGTGTATTCCCTGCCCCTTTTCGTTCGGCGCAGTGGGTGAAGAGCATGATGGCGGAGTTACAACAGGTGCGTGATAATAATTCTAACAACGAGGAGGAGGAGGAGGAAAGCCCGGATCCAGGCACGTCCCGATCCAGAAGGAGACGTTTTAAGGCCACAAATATGTCGTTTGGGGAGATGTTGGAGATGGTCGAGATCATGAAGAAGTCCGACTATGACGGAAAATATGGGCCTCACCCCCACCCCAACATCAGAAAGGCCAAAATCATTGGTAAAGTGGTCCGGAGTCTGGAGAAGAATTTCGGGGTACAAAGATCTAAAGATCAGCTCAGGAAGCGGTGGTCGGACCTGAAGTTGAGAGAGCCAGAGCAGTACCGAAAGATCCGGAGAGTGCTGCAAAAAAGTAAGTAGTTGTGCTGTGTTCCTATTCTTTCTGTCTTTATTCCGTTCGTTCTGCTCCATATGCTTTTAGTAATTGTAACGTTTAAAAAGGTCAACTTTAATGTTCATGGGCCCATTATTCGTTCGTATCAAACATTTTTCTTTCGGCCTCTAGAACACCATTGTTTAGGCCATATGCATTTTCACACATTTTTGGGGGCCTACTTGGATGCCAAATATTTGTTTGTGTAGATGGGTTTGTTACTAGAATGAAATGCCAACTAGATTGTGTGTAAGGAGAGGACACTGAGCAGCTGTTTTCACATCTGGACACTGGAGCACTAGTGTGGGACACAAGAACACCATTTTTATTAGGGGGGCACACAGGTGCTCCAGTGTATACTATAGGGGGGGCTACATCTGTGAAGCTTGTACTAAACAGGTAAAGTATTGCAGCTTGACAAAGGACAATAAAAAATATACATCTTGGAACTCGGCTAAAATAGACAATTGTACCCCACTTCCAAGCAATGTTTCCTATTTCTAGTTCTGCCATCAAATATCTGTGTGCTAATTATACCATTTTTGTTTTACATAGGGGAGAAAAGACTCGGAGGACACCCCTCATCCCAGGAGACCAGAAACCCCCCCCCTCTGGAAGAAGGGGAAATACCAACACAAGAAGCTGAGCAGGAGGAAGAAGAAGATGTGGTGGAGATTGGCACCACAACAGGTGAGTGTCTGCAACCACAGGCTCAGGTAAAAGAGATGGATGTTGGCAGATTTTTGAGACCTGTTTTTTTTGTTCTTTATCTCTTTTTAGGTTATCGTGATCCAGAACGCTTTACATCTGAAAGTGCCAAGATACTGATCGGGGAGATCATGGGGTGTAATCTCCAATTGCAAAACATCCAGCAACAAATCAGTGATGTTATTAAAAAAAATAATAACATCATTGATGTTTTGGGGCGAATTTAAACCCCACAAAATCACCTGTTTTATCTTACTAAAATTTTTACAATGTTTAGAAAAGCCAAATTTGGAGGATGCACACAGTGTGCCAACATGTGCTATCTGCCATCATGGGAGATCAATGGACGCGTTTTGGGGGTGCAACCCATTACTCAATTATAAAGTAGCATTGAGGAAGGGCTTGCTCCCCCAAAACACGTCCCTTGATCCCCCCTGATGGCAGATAGCACATGTTGGCATTCGTAAATTGGTGTGCATCTTCCAAATTTGGCTTTTCCAGGGGTGATTTCCCCCCATCTGAACGCTATATCAAACACAGTTCCTAAATACTGATGTCTGATATAGCCTTCAGGTTTTACCTAATGTGAACTTTGTAAGTTCAAGTTTTTTGGCTTTCTTGTTGGTTTTACACAGGCCTGTTTTATCTGAAATGGATATTTCGATTTTTGATAATGCCCCCCCAAAAATTGTTATACAACAAACATGTTGGTTTGTTTTAAAAACCTTTTGTAAATGCACATGTGATTGTGCAGGTATAAAAAAGTGCCTTACTCAAGAATGTGTGGATTATTGTCTCAACACTACAACACTTTTGGGGTGATGTAATAGCTATTTTATGCAAAAATGGGGGTTATTTCCGAAGGGCAAATACACTTTGCACTACAAGTGCAGGTTCAGTGCAGTTGCAAGTGCACTTGTAGTAAAATGTGTTTTGGCATTTAGGAAGTACCAGCCAACACTATTCTTTATAAGGTTACCCAATCACGACATTTTCTGCACTCAACACATTTCTGTCAGGGTCAGCTAAAACAAACACAAGCAGTAAATGTCCACCAAGAATTTCTTTTGGTTGTTTTTTATTTGAAAAAGGTGTCACAGATTGTCTGGCATATTGATAGCCCCCCTACCCGCAAAGAACTCCAGGTATCGTAACCGGACATCACGGGCATTCAGGGAGGGCAAGCCAGGACGGCCACTTTCAAGCGCCGTCATTGTTGATGTATTTGGGATTCCGGCCTCAGGCCCAACTGAGCCAGCATAGTTGGCTGAATGTTTTCTTAAAAAATTATGGAGAACACAGCACGCCAGTATTATATGGTTCAGTTTATACTCCGCCATATGGATGGGTGTCAGAAATAATCGGAACCGGCTGGCCAGGATTCCAAATGTGTTCTCCACCACTCTTCGGGCTCTGGCCAGCCGGTAATTAAAAACCCTCTGTTCCGGGGTGAGGGTCCTCATCGGGAATGGCCGCATCAGGTGGTCCCCCAGCGCAAACGCTTCATCAGCAACGAACACAAATGGGAGACCTTCAATATTGTCCTCTGGAGGTGGCAAGTCCAAGCTGCCATTCTGGAGACGCCTGTAGAACTCCGTCTGGGCGATCAATCCACCATCGGACATCCGGCCATTCTTTCCCACGTCCACATACAAGAAGTCGTAATTAGCCGACACCACCTCCAACATCACTATACTATTAAACCCCTTGTAATTATAATAGTATGACCCCGAGTTGGGTGGGGGGACGATGTGGACGTGTTTCCCATCAATTGCCCCTCCGCAGTTAGGAAAGTCCCACCGCTGGGCAAAGTGGGAGGCCACAGTCTGCCATTCCTGTGGCGTTGAAGGAAACTGTTGAGGAAAAAAAAATAAACATTACTATTTTTTCACAGAAACCTGGCAAGCAGATTAGACACAAACATTATGGGTCAACCTCCAGATAGCATTTATTAAGGGGAATTTAACAACAACAAAGTATAAGGTACACCTAGCATATTCCCCCTCCCCCCCTCTCATGGGTCATTTCTAACATTATAGTGGGGGAGCTCTTGGACAGGTAACCCTCTTCACTTCATTTAGAGATGAATGCCTAAATAATGGGTATTACTTGGAACAGCCCCTCCTTAGTTACACTATTGGCAGCCCACTGGACAGGTAAGAAGTGTCATAATACAAAGATATAAATACACACTGTACACATTTGAGCACATTTGGACATTCTGCTATTACCTATCAAGATCATAATAGGATACAAGAACTTTAAACAGTACCATTGGAAAGTATACAGGCAGGCCCTTGCACTACATGCTTTGGGGAATTCATCCATAAATCTGAGCACTCAAAAGGTGGGTATAGTGTGTATGGGTTTGGCAAAGTCAGCAGATAGATGATTGAGGATAGATAGAGAATTGAGATCAGCTGACTTAGCAGTTGGGGGAGGGAGGGTTACAAAAAATTTGGGGACACCACAAAAAAAAGCATCTGGCCCTCTGCCTGAATTTAAATCAAAAATAACATTTCCAAACATTTTAGGGGGTGTTTGGGGTAAAGCACTACTATGGAGCTGATAAAATACATTGTTAAGTGACTACATGAGGTGAATATAGGGCCAGGAGACACCATGCTGGGGAGGTTATTGAAGGGCAAATATGTATGAAGGACCTAAAATAATAATTATATAAAAATCCAGCATGCATGAGGACAAAGGGGACATTCACAGCATATTACAATCATGGTAATTAGGAAATGAGGAAAGAAATACAATATATTAGGAAACATTCAATACCATAAAATGTGATATAAAAGGATAAAAATCTTACCTTCATATACTCCTTCTGCAGGACCTGTATGATGGCAGAACAGGTCTCTGGGATAATGATCCCCAGAGCCTGGGGGGAGATGCCTGTCGAGAACTTGAGGTCCTGCAGGCTTCTCCCTGTGGCCAAATACCACAAGGTAGCGACCAACCTCTGCTCCGGAGTGATGGCTTGCCTCATGCAGGTATCCTGCCTGCTAATATAGGGGGTCAGCGAAGCCAACAGACGGTGAAACACGGGGTCCGTCATCCTGAGAAAGTTCCTGAAATCATCAGGATTATTCTCACGGATCTCACGGAGCAAAGGCATATGACAGAACTGGTCACGCTGAAGCAACCAATTCTTGGTCCATGAACTCCTCCCCACCCTGTTCATGGACTGGACTTGTGTCAAGGTCAGGACCCCAACACCAAGCCCCCGCACAGCACGAACTCTACGAGGAGTACGCATACGCAACATGGCTAGAAAACGGTCGGCTGCTCAGAACGAAGTAACAGAACGCACTGAAGAACAGCAAGGCCTGTGAAGAGCGACCTGAAAAACAGCAACGAGCGGACAAGATCGCACAGAAAACTCCAATACGAACTGACTGCACGCACTGAAGAGCAGATACAAACCCACAAGCACAAACTGAACGTCAGAAAACGATCTGAAAGCCACGAGTCTGAAAAAGCGCGAATCGTCTCTCACCAAACTTTTACTAACACGAGATTAGCAAAAGGAGCCCAAAGGGTGCCGCGCTTGGTTCTGAACCGGCCTTTTCTAGTCTTGTCGTACGTGGTGTACGTGACCACGTGGTTGTCGATCGGAAATTCTGACAACTTTGTGCGACCGTGTGTATGCAAAACAAGTTTGAGCCAACATCCGGCGGAAAAAATCTGAGGATTTTGTTGTCGGAATGTCCGAACAAAGTCCGACCGTGTGTACGGGGCATTACAGTGGAAGGTTAGCAGCACTTCTAGAGTTATGCCGCAAAATTGCTGGTCACTTCCACCGTAGTGTGAAGGATAGCCACCTTCTCAGGCAGGAACAGAGAAAGGCAGGCCTCATGGAGAACTGCCTCAAACAGGATGTTGGAACAAGGTGGAACTCCACCTTACATATGCTAGAGGGTTTACTTGAGCAACAGAGGGCAATTCACGCAATGACATGCAAACATTTTATTGGTATTGCCAGACCACTAGACAGGGAGGACTGGGTCATGATTGACCAAGTTGTCACAGTGCTCAGGCCTTTTGAGGAAGTTACTGACAATTTAAGCCAAGAGAGTGCTAGCCTGGCACAAGGGGTTCCCCTCTTTGCACACCTTTCAAATAAAATTGATTCCTTTCTTTCTTTCCAATAGGGAACGATTGCCTGGCGCCAATAATCTTGCTGAAGTTGATGCCCTTCTGAGGAGGCTGAAGGAGCAACTCAGTTGGCGAATTAAAAGAGCTCATCAACTCTCGCCCCGAGTTCATGTTAACCACAATTTGTGACCCCAGAATAAAAGGCAAGATAGCACTCTGCAAAAATACTCTCACCACCTGGAGGGATAGATTGAAAGAGAGGGTACGTAAGAGGGGAAGGAAAATGGGAATACAGTTAGAGGAGGGAGAATGAGGAGGAGCTGGAGATGTCTGATGATACTCTGTTACCTGATAATAGAAGCACTGCTGCCAGTGCTCACTCCACCAGAGCATCAGCTTTTTGGGCTGAGGCACTTGACAGTTTGGTGGGACCCACTAAACAGCCCCCTAGAAAAGACTGCTGGTGACATAGTTAGGGCTTACCTAGCGGAACCTCCTTTGCCCCCCCTACAGATCCATTGAGTTTCTGGGATGAGAATAAGGGTGTGTGGCCTGCTTTGTCCTCAGTAGCCCAGGTGCTTCTTTCCTGTCCCTCAACCACGGTCCAGAGTGAGCGGGTGTTTTCTGTAACAGGAAATATATTATGCCCTCAGCACTCACAATTGCCCCCCCAGCACTTAGAGCAAATGTAAACATCCCTTGTAATAGAAAAAAAGCATGACAGGGCATTTTCACCCCCTTCCTGCCCAGGCCAATTTTCAGCTTTGAGCGCTGTCACACTTTGAATGACAATTGCACGGCCATTCGACGTTGTACCTGAATTAAATTTTGATAACTTTTTCCCCCACAAATAGAGCTTTCTTTTGGTGGTATTTTATCACCTCTGCATTTTTTATTTTTCGCACTATAAACAAAAAAAACCCGACAATTTTGAAAAAAACACATTTATTACTTTTTGCTATAATATCCCAATTTTTCTTTTAAAAAACTATTTTTTTTCTCAGTTTAGGTCGATATGTATTCTTCTACATATTTTTGGTAAAAAAAAAATCACAATAAGCATATATTGATTGGTTTGCACAAAAGTTATAGCGTCTACAAAACAGGGGATAGATTTATTTCCTTTTTATTATTAACTTTTTTTTTACTACTAATGGCGATCTGCAATTTTTATCATGACTGTGACATTGCGGCGGACAGATCGGACACTTTTGACACTATTTTGGGACCACTGACATTTATAAAGCGATCAGTGCTATAAAAATGCATTGTTTACTGGTAAGGAAGGGGTTAACACTAGGGGCGCTGAAGGGGTGAAATGTGTGTCCTGGGGAGTGACTCTAACTGTGAGGGGAGGGGACTGATGAGGGGAGGAGACCGATCAGTGTTCCTATATACAAGGAACATACGATCAGTTCTCCTCTCCCCTGACAGGACGTGGATCTGTGTGTTTACACACACAGATCCACGTCCCTACTCTGTAATGAGCAATCGCAGGTGCCCACGGGTGCCCATGGCTGCCGGGCACGCGCACCGGGTTCCCAGTGATGCGGCGAGCATGCATTATATATTGCAAATATTTTATTTTAATATCTTAATTTATATTATTCTTTTCTAAGTTCCATCTTAGTTATTGGTGGCTGATACAAGGGACATACAAGGAAAATAAAAAAACAGAATTTTTGCTTGTATATAATTGGATGATAAAATCAGCAGAGCTTCCCCTCATTTCAGATTTTCCCCTCAGATTTACAGCGACTGCACTTCTGGGGAGGACATCCCCTCCCGCTGTTTGTAATAACAGTTGAGCGGCTGCTTAGCAGCTTCGGTTGTTATTATAAGAAATCCGACATCTGCTCTAAAGAATGGCACCGGGGTGATGTCTGCAGCTGCAAGCATCACCCCAGTACAACACCTTGAAGCACTACCAGTAATATTGGTAAGTTTGTGAATGATACCGATTATTACAAAGAAGTGACTATCGGCCACCAATAATCGGTCAACCGCTGTGTGTGTATGAACCTGAAAATGGATGGTTGTAAAATTGCTTTTTATGTGTTTTATAATGTCTGTGTGTAAAGTGTGGATGATGATGGTGCCTTGTGTCTTGGTTCTTTATATTGGCAGCTTGTGTACTCTACTTATGTTGAGGTGTAATAGGCCGCTGCTTTCTGCCAGAAGCTGACCCTGGAGGGTCCGGGATACTGCTTAGGCTTTCTGTTAAAGTTATAATAAAAGGGTTACTGTAACCACTTCTGGACCAATCCTATTTCTGACAGTTATTGTTTACATTTTGAAATCATTAAATGTTTGCTGGAAAATTACTCAGAACCACAAACATTATATATATTGTGTTAACAAAGAAATGGCGGTCGTTGCAATATTGTAGGTCACACGATATTTGCGCAGCGGTCTTTCAAACGCAATTTTTGGGGACAAATGAACTGAATTAAAAAATAAAATTAACAGTAAATTTATTTAGCCCAATTTTTTGGGATATTATGAAAGATGATGATGTTATGCCAAGTAAATAGATACCAAACATGTTACAGTTTAAAATTGCAAACACTAATGCCCTGTACACACGGTCGGATTTTCCGACGGAAAATGTGTGATAGGACCTTGTTGTTGGAAATTCCGACCGTGTGTGGGCTCCATCACACATTTTTCATCGAAATTTCCGACACACGAAGTTTGAGAGTTTGCTATAAAATTTTCCGACAACAAAATCCGTTGTCGGAAATTCCGATCGTGTGTACACAAATCCGACGCACAAAGTGCCACGCATGCTCAGAATAAATTAAGAGACGAAAGCTATTGGCTACTGACTTCAGAGCAAAAAAGGATCCTAGCAAGTCCCAGGTAAGAAATCAATTCGTTGCCAAACAATTTGTGCTTTAACAGCCCCCCTCTTTTATTTCTCAATACCATTCTTACATCAGTTTCCTCAATCCCCCTGCATATCACAATCCCCCCTTCACATCACAGTTTACCCTTCACAGTAGTGTTCTGAACCCCCCTTCACAACGGTATCTTGAATCTTCTCCCCCACCTTCACAGCACCTCCCCACAGCTGTGTCTTCTGCCCCCTTTCACATCTCAACCCCCTGCAACTCTGCCCTCCTTTACATCACAGCCCCTGGCCCCTCTCACATTACACAGCCCTCACACCTCTGGCCCCTTCACATTACACAGCCCCCTGCATCTCTGGCCCCCTTCACATTACACAGCACGTTGAATCTCTGCCAGTTTCACATCTTAACCCCACCCACAGCTCTGCCCCGTCACAATACCGCCTCCACAACTCTGCCACTTGCGATCTTATTTGGGCTCACAGAGCTGAAGACAGTGGGAGACACAGCAGCACTGAATAGTGGGCAGGAGCGGGAGGTGCTGAAGTTAACCAGCAGGTGATTGGTTACTAGGGCTGCCTAGCAACCAATCACCTGCTGGTTAACATGGAAAGTTATCTTCAGAAGCTCCGTTCTTGCCCAATTTTCAGGGCTGCTATGTCTCCCACTGTTTCTCTGGCTCTGTGTGCAGAACGGTTCTGCCTCCTGCTCCCCGCACCGCTGTGATAGTGACAGCGGCGGAGGCAGGGAGACAGAACTGGCACCTAAATGGCTGGACTGTGGCGGTCCGGATGGCACAGTGACTCGGTCTGCATTCGGCCCACAGTCTGCCATTTAGTGATGTCTGCTTTAAATGTTAAATAGATGTTTGTTATTATTATTCTTCGTGTTACTAACCACTGCCAGAATATTGAGGGCAGGAACTTGGAGCTGATCCCTTCACAGATGATGTTGCTCGATTTGGAAAACATGAATGTAAAGCAAAACATAAGTCTCACATGCGTAGGTGTAAAAAAAAAAAAGTGAGCTGGAAACAACCATATAACTTCAATATATAATGCTATATTTCATTTTACTCACCAGCACTCTGATGCTCGACTGGACCCTTGCTGCTGACTCCAGGGACATCCTCATCTGCAAGCAGGCCATCTCTCAGCTCTGCCTCCCACTGTCTGAAGACCACAGCCTTTCCTCCAGTAGACTGGGCCAGGAGATGCTTCTCTATCTTTTTATTGACTGACGACCGACAATCATAAAACCTGCAAATGAGAAAAAGATATAGTTAATACAAGTTAAAATATTGTTTTACATGTTACTTTTCTGTATGTGTCTGTGCCAAATAAATATTTTTGTTACGTTCAACTCAGTTTACTTTTCATTGACTAGACTAAGACTACTATACTGTGTATTTTTCACATACGTGTGTTGTGTTCTAAGAGTGATATAATATTTGAATAATTATCTGTGCCTGACGCCAGTGGCGGCCCTGCAAACCTTGGAGACTGCATTTACTGAGTACCGGACTCGTTCCCAGGCTGCTCTCTTCGCAGAGGTTGAGACATTTAGGCTGAAGAGTCTCACTTTGTCTCTGTTCACTGCAGCAACCAGTGCAGAATTTTCCTCTGGGGTAAATATGGGCCCCTTGATTCTCTCTGTCTCTTGGTTCGCTGGCGCTGCTGCAGGTCAGCGCCAGCAATCTCTTCTGATGTAGGGGGGGACACACGCCTCCTTTTTTGGCCATGCACCAGCTCCACTCCACCTGCCTGGGCACGCTTTGTTCCATGCCTTGGCTCCACTCCACGCCTCCGTTCACCTCCACTCCTTCTCTCTCCTCCATGCCTCTCCCCCCCTCCATGCCTCCTCTTCCCTCCATTCCTCTCCCCTCCACGCCCTCCTCCCCTACACTCCTCCTCTCCCCTCCAAGCCCCTCCCCTACACTCCCCCCCACGTCTCTCCCCCCTACACTCCTGCTCTCCCCTGAGTCCTCTCCTCCATTCCTCCGCTCCACTCCACTCCACTCCACTCCATTCCTCCGCTCCCCTCCACTCTCACTCACACCAACAACTCTCATACCAACACCAACATTCTCACTCACAAGACTCACACATCCATTCTCACTCCCAGGCTAATTTCACCAAAAGCACCAAACCACACAAAAACAACCACAAATCCAACAATACCACTCTCTGCTCTGCTCCTCCCTCACCATACCACTGTACTCTCTCTCAAAATGGCTTACAGGGGCAGAGGCTATAGCTACGTGTCAATAACTAAAGTAAAATATGAGATTTTGCATCTTTACCAATAACCGCAATGTATTTAGAAAAGTATAAATCCATTTGAAGCATGTTAGGCAGCCCCATTGTGAGAGAGACACGTAAAATTATGAATCAAAGAAAAAAAAACAGTTACGAATGTACAAATCCATTTGAAGCACGTTAGACAGCACCATTGTGAGACACATAAAATTACAAATCAACGAACAAAAAAAGTTACCAAACTACAAATCTATTCGAAGCACATTAGGCAGCGCGATTGTGAGAGAGACACAGAAAATTACGAATCAACATGAAAAAAAAAAAAAGTAGGAGTTGTGTCCAGAATCAACGAAAAACACTCTACCGAAAGTACGAATTATAAATCAACTAAAAATAAGGCTTACAGAAATACGAATCATTCAGATTCAACGAAAAATGTCGCTTGTGAAAATACGAATTAGTCTGAACACGAAAAATCCCGTTTTGCGAAATTACGAATAATTACGAATCAACGGCACAGAAAAGAACAAAACTAAACTAAACTAAACAAATTTTTCCATTGTGCACAAGTCTACTGGCTAATGTGTATTGCCCTAATACCAAACAGGACGCCTTCCAGCAAAAGGTCACTATGAAATTCACATTGTTCCAGTCGGGGCTCCTAATACTGGGAGGTGCTTTTAACATCCCTCTAGACCCCCTGGTAGATACCTTCATGGGTACCACCTCCCTTCCCTTCTCTGCCTTACGCCGAATAAAATTCCAGTTGGCCTCCCTTACCTTACATGACACTTGGAGGACCCTTTATCCCCGGGACCAGGGATACACTTTTTTCTCTTCTCCACACAATCGGTATTCGAGGCTATATTGGCTCTTTATACCCCAATTGGACTTGCTTTACCTCCATAGCGCTTCTATCGAGAGTATGGTACTGTCAGACCATCATCCTATCACAATTATCTTGGTATTTCCATAAACAATTATTTCCACCAAACTTTGGAGAATAGATGCGTCTCTTCTGGCGGATCCTGGTGACTTAGTTACTTTAAAACAAGAGATCAGGGACTTTTCCCACTATAATGATACACCTGATGTTTCTCCCATGACACAGTGGGAGGCTCACAAGTCTGTCATCAGAAGTCAATTGCTTTCCATCTCAGCACGGAAGAAAAAAAGAACATCAAGCTTGGGAATTGGAACTATACTCGCACATTGGAAGCTCAACATAAATGTACTCTAGCAATCAAAGCGTCACAGGTTTTGGTGGAAACAGATTCACTTTTATTGGAAGAATTATTCAAAAGGGTGTCTCGCCGTAATGTCTTTTCTCAAAGACTGTTCTATAAACAGGGAAACAAACCCGGCAGATTATTGGCCAGGGCTACTCAGCAACGTAAGATTGCTTCCACAATCCACCATATATAGACACTTCGGGCAAGACCAATTCTAAAACTGAAGACATTGCCCACCAGTTCCAGTGGTTTTAGAGTAACTTATATCATCTCCAGTCAGGGAACTTAGATCCTACATTGTCTACTAAGCATTCCTGAGTCGCTATAGTCCTTCTGCCTTATCAGTAGCTGACTCCCAGACTCTGGAGGCTCCTTTGACATCAGAGGAATTTGTGGAGGCACTCAAAGCCGCAAAACTGGGCAGGAGCCCAGGCCCAGACAGCTTCACAGCTCTTTATTATAAGAGCTTTTCAGATCTTCTAGCACCAAGCTTTCTTAAAGCATTTAATTTGTATTTCATCAATCCCTGCGGATCAGAGAGGTTACTGGGTGCTTACGTTTAAGTGATCCCCAAGGATGGGAAAGACCCCACTAATGTCGCTAGCTATCCTCCAATCTCCCTTCTTTTTTTTACAGTTGACATGGTGTTTTTATTGAAAATGGTAAAGTACATACAGAATACAGACGTTCATGGTACATTAACAAAGGAGTTGGGATACAGCGGAAAGTGAAATCAATAGAATACATGGTATAAATACATAGTCATCATATAGCAAGGGCACTTTACACGTTCTCAGCGAATCTAGAGTATCCCGTCACACCCTCCCCCACCCTCCATCAGAAGACCGACATATAATCAATGGTACATCGTAATGGATCACATTCATCTGATTTTTGTGTTGTAAAAGGGCTTCCAATTTCATGCCTAGATTATTCAACGGGTGCGTTACAAGTAGAGGCATTTTCCAACCAGGTATCCCATACTTTGCCATATTTGTTCGGGCATCCCCTGTGAGCATAGATTTCTTTTTTGTACGGAAGTACCCTGTTAATATTAGCTATCCACTCGCCCAGCGTTGGAGGAGCGGTTTGCAGCCATTTTCTAGCTATCAACAATCTAGCTATGAATAACGTTTCTTGAAGAAATATCTTATGGTATTTGTCTGAGTCAGGGTCTGGAAACACCCCCAACAAACATTGTTTGGGGCATAATGTCAGTGGGGATCCCATCTCGTCATGTATAAATTTTACTATTTGGGACCAAAAGTCTTGTACTGCTGGACATAGCCAAAGGAGATGAAAGAAAGTGCTGGAGGGGTTATTACATCGGGGGCAATTTGGGTTATGGTTGGGCTTGTATTTGGTTATACGCTGAGGTGTCAAATAGGATCTGTGTAGAATGTATAAGTGTGTGAGGCGATCTGACAATTTGGTGGACAACTGACAACTTTCTTACAGGTCTCAAGGGCATCCTCCCATTCATCAGCTTCCAGCTCCCCCACGTCCCCCGACCATCTATCTTTCAGTTTATATGCTATTGCCACTGCCGTGGGTCTTAGCAGTGAATTGTAGAATCCAGAAATAAGTTTGCGGTGGTCGGACCCCAACATAATATACAGGACATCAGCTTGCTCTAAATTGGGGGGGGGTCTCTCTGAATTGAGTATTAAGAGCGTGGCGGAGCTGGAAATAACGAAAGAGCATATTATTGGGCAGGTCAAAATCTGCTTTGAGTTGTTGAAATGATTTTAGGACATTATCCTGGTAGGCCTCTGAGAGGAATCCTACCCCATAGTGAAGCCATAGTTCGGGATTTGGCACTTTTAGGAGTTCTCCTAAGTCTGGATTTTCCCATAGGGGTGCATGTGAATGCGTGGGTGGTATTTTAAGTTTGTTTTTAACTACTTCCCAAACTCTACAGTAGTGGTAAAGTAGTCCTTTTCTATTGTCCAGTTTGTAGGTACCTTTAAAAAGGGCCTGGAAGGGGTGTGAAACTCTGCGTCCCTGTGGGGCACATAGCAGGGATATACAACGGAGTTTGTCATGTTTATCTAGGTGGAAAAAATAGGATAGTCGTGCCGCTAGGTAGTACAAGTTAAAACCAGGTAGGGCCGCACCTCCCAAGTCTGTAGGATTCTTCAACGTCTGCCAGGATAGTTTATGATGGCTAGATCCCCAGACAAATGAGTTAAGGATGGCTTTGAAAGATTTAAAGATCCTTAACGGTAGGTAAACCGGGGAGTGCCACAGCACATATAAAAATTTAGGGAGGAGAACCATTTTAATTAAATTGATCCGCCCTAGCACTCCAAGGGGTAGCCTAGCCCAGGTCTGTGTTTTGTGTTTCAGAGTTGCTATCAGGGGTTCTAGGTTGAGGCGGACATAGTCTTCCGGTGATCGAGTTACCACAATCCCTAGGTATGTCATAGCACTGACCCTAAGGAGTGGGGTTGTGGATTGTTCTTTGGTTGGAGCGCCAATGTCGATCGGGAGGATTTGGGATTTATCCCAATTAATCTTCAGTCCCGAGTGTCTACCAAAATTTTGGATTACCTCTAGGGCTATTTGCAAGGACGAACCTGCGTCTGCTAGGTATAGAAGCATATCGTCAGCATAAAGGCTTATCTTTTCTGACAGATTCTCGTGGGATAGTCCTATAATGCCTGGGTGCGCTCTGAGGGACGCAGCAAGGGGTTCCACCGCAAGTGCATACAATAGAGGGGAAAGTGGGCATCCCTGCCGGGTACCCCTGGATAGAGGAAACGATTCAGAAACCCTCCCATTGACCAAGATCCTGGCACATGGACCTTGATACAGTAATTGGATCCATTTAATAAAGCGGGGCCCAAAGCCGAATTTTGCGAGGCACTCCCACAGATATGTCCACTCTACAGAGTCGAACGCCTTGGCGGCGTCCAAGGACACCACCACTCTAGAGCCCATGGTGTTGTGTTCGGCCTGGACATTCATATGGAGCTTACGCAAGTTATATGCCGTGTTTTTTGCCGGCATGAATCCGGTTTGATCCGAGTGGATCAATGAAAGGATCACCGCATTTAGACGGAGCGCCAGGACCTTGGCCAATATCTTAATATCCAGTTGAAGGAGGGATATCGGGCGATATGACTCTGGTAATTCAAGATTTTTCCGGGGTTTAGGTATCAGGACTATGTTTGCTTCGCACATGGATGGGGGTAGGAACTCGGATTTAAAGATATGGGAAAATAAATAACGTAGCTTGGGAATCAGTGTCTCACTATAAGTTTTGTAAAATTCCAGGGGCAGTCCATCGGACCCCGGCGCTTTCGATGGGTTAAGCAGGGAGATGGCTTTTGTTATCTCGCTCTCATTAATGGGGGCCTCTAACTGGTCTATCTGGGTTTGAGTAAGGCTGGGTAGTTCTATGTTGGATAGCAATGTTTTTGTCTCTTCTACAGAAGCATTAGCATTGGAGGAGTATATGGATGCGAAGAAGGAGCGGAATTCCCCCGCCACTGCGTCAGGCTCAGTCAGCAGCCCACCGTCTGCATCCCGAAGTGCGACCACCGTAGGAGGTCTATGATCTAGGTGTGCTAGGTAGGCCAGAAGCCGGCCCGCCCGTTCTCCGCTTTCATAGTGCCTCTGCTTATTATAGTAAATTTTCCTATCCGCTTTTTCAAAATATAGATTGTTTACTATTCTGGTTTGCAATTTTAATTGATCTGCCGTTGCCGCAGATGGGTCAGCTGTGAACTTCTGTTCTGCTTCTATAAGGGATTGTTCAGCTTGTCTGAGAACCTGGGAGGAAGTTTTGCGATAGCAGGAAATGCGTTGCGACAATATCATGCGTGCATGAGATTTGAAAGTGTCCCAAATGATCTCGGGAGGTGCTGTGCCCTTGTTCGTCTGAAAGAAGAATTCCCATTCGCTGGCTGCTTCCTCCAGGTCTGGGAGAACCGTCAGCCAGAATGGGTTAAGCCTCCAGCTATATGACCCGGAGGGAGAGCCAACCCGGAGTGTAATCCAGTACGGGGCATGATCAGATAGAATGCGCGGGTTAAATCCTACCTGTCGGAGTAGGGGGGCTATGGTGCTAGAGATGAGGATGAGGTCGATGCGTGACATGGCATTGTGAGAGGTGGAAAAACAGGAATATGCCTTCTCTAATGGATGGCGGTGCCTCCATGTGTCTATTAGGGCCAAATCAGATATTATCTTGCCAAATCTTGTGTGGGGTTGGGTGGGTACATCTTGGGGCGTCAGTGATAAACGGTCTAGCTCCCTATTCAGTATATTATTAAAATCTCCTAGCCAAATTGCAGGAACAGTAGGGAATTGAGACATGTACGCTATCCCTTCGTGTATAACGCTAAGTTGAAAGGGAGGTGGGACGTAAAAAGCCAAAATTAACAATTCTAGCCCATTCACTTTAGCATGTAGAAATATAAATCTACCCTGTGGGTCAGACTTAAGCGTTAATAACACAAACTGTACTGTCTTCGCCACAAGTATAGCCACTCCCCTAGAATTAGCAGAGTAGGGAGCTTGATAGAGCCAACCCACCCATGGTTTTTTAAGCACCATTTGGAGTTGGCCTGTGAGATGGGTCTTGACCAAGACCATGATGTCTGCATGTAATGTTTTAAGATATGCTAATGCTGCATTACGCTTGGGCTTAGCCCTGAGACCTCTCACATTCCAAGTCAAACATTTGACATCCTGCATGGGAGCTTAGTTACGTCTGTGTATTTTGCATATGCAATATCCATTACAACCTTGACCTCGCCATATATGAGGGACTGCTCGTCCCCTCTCCCCAGCCCCACATCCAAATGTGTGAGGCCAAGCAGACGGGGATCCCCAGTATCATTAGCGTATACAAAACCCCCAATATATTGAATGTTAAAAAAGAACATCTTAGCAATGAGTAAACACCATATTTTGTCATTTTTCAGCATATAATATGTCAAGCGAACTTGAAACCATTCAGAACATTTTAAACTTGATTGTTTCAACACGCTAGCATACCTGGGTAAGCAATGCATCCATGTATGCATCCATGCATTTTGCTGATGCCAGGCACGCCAGGGAAACCACTCTTGTGCCCTAAGGCAACTGTTACTGAGGCAAAAAGAAAGAAAAATAAGACAGACGGGGTCTGTGGGGACACCCGTGACTAGGGGAGCGATAATTCGCTGTAAAACGAGCATAAACATTAGGAGCGATTGCGCCAAATTCAGGGACATAACCATGCTCCCCAGAATTTGAGCGTCGCTATACTGAGCAGCTTGCCGTTGACATTAATAAGCGTGAGTCATGGTTAATATGTTTCAGGTGGGCTCTCGTCCGTATCCAGCCCCCGGGGAACACACAGTAAGCCTATAGGCAGGCATATTGGTATAAACTTGTGCATCGTGCAAATAACATATCCATCCTGAGCAGCATAATCCGAATGTTCCGCCGGACACCCTGTCCCCCCGTTCGGAAAAATATATGCACAAGCAGGATGAATAAGAGAGGGTATAGGGTTCACAACAGATTCTTATAACAGTACCTGCAGGGTAACAGAACGGCGGGGCACCTAGATCCGTATCATCCAAAGTTCATCTCCGAAGAAAGACGTGTGGTGGTTTTAGGCTGGGTCACGATGTGGAGATGCCTTCCGTTCCAGCCATTGGAGAGCAGCTTCAGGCGTGTCGAAGAAGTGTGTTCTATCCTCACCAACAACCCGCAGTCGTGCCGGGAAAAGCATCGCATAGGAGTAGTGGCGGGTCCGTTGCTGACGCTTAGCTTCTGTAAATGTGGCCCTCTTCTTCTGGACTTCCGCTGAGAAGTCTGGGAATACTTTGATTTCTGTGTTCTGAAAGGGTATGTTGCCCTTCAGCCTGGTTAGCTGGAGTACTGCGTCTCGGTCATGGAAATTGAGTAGTTTGGCAATGAATGTTCTCGGAGGAGCCCCTTGAGGGGGGGGTTTAGCCGCCAGCCTATGTGCCCGCTCGATCACAAACGTGGTGAAAAACTCAGCTCTCCCAAATGTGTTTATCAGTAAGTTCTCCAGAAACGAGGGGGGGTCAGAGCCCTCTGAACCCTCTGGCAGGCCGACAAATCGCAGATTGCACCTCCTCAAGCGGTTTTCCATGTCGTCCTGTTTGGCTAAGACTATATTAAGTTGGTGTTGTAGGTGTTCAGCGTGGACTTGTAATGGCGGAACCTCGTCTTCCACTCGGCTTAGGCGGGTTTCGGTTTCCGTGACACGCTCTCTTAGCTTTTGTAGATCCTGGCGTATTAACGACACGTCCACTTTGACCTCCTCGATCTTGCTGGTCAAGGTGCTTTTGCAGTCTGAGATTGCTTCGAGCACTCTCGCCGTGTCTTCAGTCGCCGAGGAGCTGGCGCCATTTTCTCCTCCAGCGTCCTTTTCAGTATTTCTGTATTTTGCCAGTTTTGCCGCTGGATCCGTCTTTTGTTTCGGCGGCAACATGTTCCACAGGGGTCAGGCAGGACAATGAGTCCAAGCGTGGTTGTAGAATAGACAGGATTAACTCCAGGATCTGATATTACGGATGGTAGGCAAGCGGAGCTCTCGTTCTTTGCTTCCTACGCCATGCCGGTCCAGGCCACGCCCCCCTCCAATCTCCCTTCTTATCCTGGATGTTATTGTGTGTTAGGGACAACACATTTAAAGCGTTACATTTACATCATTGGCTTACATCCACCCAACAGGAGGGCTTCTTCCTGGCAATGGATGTTGAGAAGGCATTCGACAGAGTGGCCTGGGATTATATGGATGCTGTTCTAAACTAAATAGGGCTTAGGCCCATGTGCAGGCCATTATCCTGTCACTATACTCTAACCCTACAGCTAAAGTCAAAGTTAATGGTCACCTGTCGGACGCCTTCTCCATTCATAACGGAACCAGACAAGGATGCCCTCTCTCTCCCCTGCTCTATATCCTTACGTTTGAACCCCTCCTTGCTGTGTTCGGGCCAAACCAGATATTAAGGGCATCTGGGTGCGTGAACGTGAATTCAAGATTGCAGCTTTTTTGTTCTTCTCTTTCTCTCCTCTCTGCTAACGTCTTTACCCAATCTTTTGCAAGTTCTTGAACACTTCAAACTCCTATCAAATTTAAAAATCAATTATTCTAAATTGTTTGCATTGAATGTGTCCTTACCCTCAGAACTGGCCAACCAATGCCAACTTAACTTACCTTTTTGGTGGAAAGCAGATGCCATTACATACCTGGGTATCCAGCTTCCTGCTAAACTCTCAGAGCTTTACAGTAGAAACTTTTTGGTCGAACTGCAAAGTATCCAAAAGTGGGACAAATCCACCATCTCCTGGTTTGGGCGATCATCCATTCTTAAGATGACAATTCTTCCATGTTTGCTGTATAATATTCAAACACTACCAATACGCTTGTCACTCTCCTTTTTTGGGCTATAAAAGTCCATATGTAGGACCTTCCTATGGCACAGTAAACCTACACAGATAAATTTTGTCTGAAGCTGGTGCTGCTTAAAGCCTGTGGAGGAATTGGCCTCCTCGATATACAACATTATTACTGGGCGGTTCACCTAGCACGGCTCGTTGACTGGAAAATACATACCCGATGTAAAGGCTGGGTGACCCTAGAAAATCCGATCTCGAATTCTGATTTACACTATATCCATTGGCTTTCCAGGGAACATGTGCCTCCATCCATTTTGACACATCCCCTTATCGGACCCACTCTTCGCGCATTTATTTAGGGCTTGTTTCACACACGCAGTCTCCGCTAAATTATGCCCCATCACCCCAGTCAAGGACAACCTGGACTTTCCCCAGGCTTATCCAGGGTCTTTGTGAAGACAGAATGGCCGTATACGGAGATTCTGGCCAAACGCTTTTTCTGCAGAGGACCGTTGAATGCAGCAAACTGAACTTGCGGAGCTTTTCAATACGGGCTTGTTTCCGTTTTGGTCCTATATCCAACATAATCACTTCTTAGATGACCCATCCCGCAGAGACAGCTTTACCAAGACCCCTACAATACTGGAGTCACTATGCTCTTGCTCAACTCCTCAGAACCATTTTATCTCTACACTTCGTTGTTTGGGGAAACCTCAGCAATCCTACGCTCTGACCATGCTTATTGGGAATCCGCATTGGGAACAGAGATAGATGAGGAAGGTTGGGACCAGATCAATCTCTATATTCATAAAGGACCCTTGAACGTCTCCATACAGGAAAATGGCTTTAAATATTTGGTGGAACTGCCCGTCACTCCAGCCCTTCTGGCATAAGGTACATGATGTGATAACAAAGGTGTCCTCTCTCCCACTGGAGTTTTCCCTGGAACAGTATCTCCTACACCTGTCTAAAATACCTTAAAAAGCGGTACTATAAATTGGTTGCGAAGCATATGATCAATGCTGCTAGGATGTGCGCACCAGTTCACTGGCGGTCCACATCTCCACCTTCAATGACCAAATGGTTCCATCGAATTAACCGTATTGAGGAGATGGAGGAGCTGATATATATCTCCTTAGATAAGATTTAAAAATTCACTGATAACATGGGAAGCCTGAATGACCTTTAGAAACTCACAGCTATACCAGGAGCTCACGCAGACATAACCTAATTTTGTATAGGGGCCATAAAGCCCCGGACCTTGAGGATCAATCCTGAGTCACGCTAATGGTGGGATGCACCTTAATGTTCTGATCATTGTATAATGAAGAGGCAAGTTGGTGATGTCCACACCCCCTTTCCTTTATCTATTCATATCTTTCCCCTCAACCTATCCCCCCTTTTTTTTTTTTTCTCTCTCATTTTCTGCCACGGTCAGCTACGGATAGATGAAGCTGAATTATCTAAGTTACCGGTTAGTTATTGTACTATCACATTTGACTCCTGGTGTATTACCTTTTCATATGCTGTTTATGCTGAATGGGTTCCTGTAAGGATCCCTGAACAGAATGTCTTTTTTTGTTTTTTATTTTTGCTTTGTTTTTGTTGTTTCTTTTCCCTGTTTAAGCCATGCTGTTATCACCATTCATATGACTATGTAGGGTTCATGGAACCCTTTTTCCTTTTGTATTTTACAAAAAATGCTTAATAAATTGTTTATGCAAAAAAAAAAGTTAGAGTGTAAAAAAAAATAGTTCTGAAAAAAAAGCGTCCCCTCCCCCCGATGCTTATTTGTAAACACGAATGCATACATAAGTCGTGCACACATATATAAATGATGATCACACCCAGGGGTCAAGTCCTAGGAAAGATCACCCCCACCACCTCAAAAATAAAAGTTTGTGTGTATATATATATATATATATATATATACACACACATACATACACACACACACACAATGTCCTCAGGCTGCCTGTATTGATTGTGCAGCTGCTCACTCCTCAATGCCCATCAAATGCAGCCTGATCAGTGCCCATGAAATGCAGCTTTACCAGTGCCCATCAAATGCGGCCTCATCAGTGTCCAGCCATGCCGCCTCACCAGTGCCCATCAATGCAGCCTCACCAGTGCCCATCACTGCAGTCTGATCATTGTCCAGCCATGCAGCCTTACCAGTGTCCATCCATGCAGCCTCACCAGTGCCCAGCAATGCAGCCTGATCAGTGCCCATCAATGTAGCCTCACCAGTGCCCAGCAATACAGCCTTAGCAGTGTCCAGCCATGCAGCCTCACCAGTGCCCAGCAATGCAGCCTCATCAGTACCCAGCAATGCAGATTTACAAGTGTCCAGCCATGCAGCCTCACCAGCGCCCAGCAATACAGCCTCACCAGTACTCAGCAATGCAGCCTGATCAGTGGCCATCAATGCAGCCACACCAGTACCCAGCAACAAGGCCTCACCAGTGTCCCCAGCAATGCAGCCTCACCAGTGTCCTTAGCAATGCCGGCTCACCAATGTCCCCATCAATGCGGCCTCACCAATAATGCAGCCTTACCAGTGCCAATGGGGGTCAGTCCCCCCCGGGTGACACACATTGGGGGGAGGGGGGTGTCATCCCAGCACGCCTGTCCTCCCCTTCCCTCCTCCTCCTCCTCCTCCACCCCCCACTGGCCGCTGTAACAAGGTCCCCCTCCTATAATACATGCCAGCATTGTTCCACCTACCACTGGACTCTAGGAGGTGGGACCTTGTTACAGCGGCCACTGGAGGAGGAGGACTGAGGGAGGGGAGGATGGGCACACCGGGATAACACCCCCCCAATGCGTGGCACCCCGGGAGGACTGGCCCCCCGATGGCATGGATGCCCTGCCCTTACCGCACACCCACACTGCCTGCCACAGCTTGCAGTCCTGCAGGACGCGGCTGATAAAGGGAACAGTGTTCTTGCTGTGAAAAAAGTACAGGAATGCCGTTCCCATGCGTTCCCACAGGATTCAAGCCCTGGTCACACCCCACATGTGAGGTATGGCTGCAAACGTCAGAGCGAGAGCAATAATTCTAGCTCCAGATCTCCTGCTCAACTCTAAAATGGTAATGTGTAAAGGCTTTTAAAGCATTGCTAATAGAGGTACAGTAGTTTGGCACCGTTCCATGGGTGTACGCAGTTTTAAAACGTGCTATATTTAGTATCTATTTACCCAGCGCTCTATCATCTTTTATATTTTAACAAGAAATTGGGTATTATATAGTGTTTGTGTGCAAATAATTCATTAAAGTGTATTTTTTCTCCAAAAAAATTGCGTTTGAAAAAACGCCTATCATTTTATTCTCTAGGGTCTCTGCTAAAAAAAAAAATATTTACTGTTTGGGGATTCTGCGTAATTTTGTAGCAAAAAAAATACTGCTTTTTACATGTAGGAGAGAAATGTCAGAATTGGCATGGGTTGCACCTGGTTAACAAAGAGGAGGGGAGGAGTAGCTTCAGGGAAATAGCATTGCTCTATCTAGGCAGTAGGAGAGGGGAGGGGAAGGGAGGAGATCAGCTCTCACATACAGATTATGGAAGAGACAGGAAGAAAGGGAAAGGGAGAGATGCAAAGACACTGAGGAGATAGCTGGATGAGGATGGCACGTAAACAGACCAATCCGAGATCAGCAGCCATGATAAACATGGTCAATTAACAGAGGAGAAGACAGGAACAGGCAGGATCAGCCAGGTATTGTACATCATAGAAAGTGACAATTGACATGGCAAAAGCAGTGTGCTATATCTTGTGCATTAACCACTTCAGCCCCAAGAGGTTTTAACCCCTTCCTGACCAGGTCATTTCTTGCAATACAGCACTGTGTTACTTTAACTGACAATTGAGCAGTTGTGCAACGCTGTACCCAAATAAACTTGATGTCCTTTTTTTCCCACAAATAGAGCTTTCTTTTGGTGGTATTTGATCACCTGTGGGGTTTTTATTTGTTGCGCTATAAACAAAAAAAGCTACAAAAAAAGCTACAAAAAGCTTGAAAAAGCTTGAGAAAAAAAACAATATTTTTTACTTGTTGCTATAAAACATATCCAATAAAGAAATAAAAAAAAGAAAAAAATCTTCAAAAATTTAGGCCAATATGTATTCTGCTACATATTTTTAGTAAAAAAAACCCACTTAGCATATATTGATTGGTTTGCACAAAAGTTATAGCATCTACAAAATAGGGGATATATTTATGGCATCTTTATTTATTTATTTTTTACTAGTAATGGCGGCGATCAGTGATTTTTAGCGGGACTGCGCCATTGCGGTGGAGAGATCAGTCACCTGGCAGGGAAGGGGTTAACATCAGGGGAGATCTTCACATCCGCCAGACCCTCTGGTTTGCTCCTCCTGTGTCCATTCAGCACGCAATCGTGCCTCCGGTGGTGTGTGCGTATCCCCCAGTGGCTATTGCACAAAATCACGTACCTGCACGTGATTTTCTGCAGCCAGGCTGCAGTATATGTATGTGGGGCGCTTCGGAACTGGTAAAAGGGACAGGAATATATTTTGTTTTAGGGTTACAACCACTTTAATATAAAGTGCTCTGTGCTTCTGTGGATAATATGGATGCAAATCCACCACACTTGGGGCAAAACGCATTGAGGGGAGTCCATAGTTTTGGTTCCAGTGACGTCACATCCAGCCAATGCCACATCTGCACTTCAGGGTCTTGGGTAGCATCTCTTTAATGCTGGCTGCTTTTATGTAATAAGTGAGTATTTTTTTAATACTGCTAATTTTAATAAAATGTAATACTACACTATGACGGGATCCCCCTTCTTTACTTCCTTGCTTTGCATGGAGCCACAAGCTGCTTGTAGGTCAACAAGAGAGGTACAATGCAAGGAAAACTGCCACTGAAAGAGGATAAGAGCAGAGAGATTTTAAGAGGAAGATTTTGTTTAGAGCCCCTTTGCAATACTGGATGATGCCATACATGCTCATCAGACTTTTCTAGCTATATAGCAGAGAGTAATTTTCTTGGTGAGTGTTAAGAGGAAGTGGTGTATTTGCACCTATAATACCCACAGAAGCACAGGGCACTTTATATCAAGTTTGGTACATGTATTTGGACTTTATATTTGAATATAGAGACGGTTAAATATTTCCACTTTATTGGTGTTACGAAGAAGCGGTGGATCTGCATCCATATTATCCACAAAAGCACAGAGCACTTTATATTAAGTCTGACGCAAGTATTTGGACTTTTGATTATAGAGATTGTTATACATTTTCACATATTTTGTTAATGTTTACGAACTACATGTAAGTGATAGTGCTGTATATTTTAGTTTTTTTACAGTTTGATGAGCATTTTGCTTTGATAGCAGCAGCAGTCACAAGCAATATTAAATTTTCCCAGTTTTTTAGTTTCGGTTATATATTTTTGTATATTATTGTTGGTGAGAGCTTGGTAACTGGGCTGGGAACGCACAATGAGTTTGCTCTCAGCACACAACTTCCTGCTACCATGGACGCATATGTATAAGCGGGTGGGCGTTAAAGTCCTTTCATGCTGCCGCATATATGCATTACGCAGTCAGCGAGAGGTTTAAAAAAATTATCAAAATTAAAATTAAATGAAAAACTAAAATTAGATAATGACTATAATAATCTCTAGTGTGGAACTAAAATATGGACTGGACCAGTTTTCATATTTGCTCCAATTTTATTGAAAAAAGTGAAACAAAATATTCCATTCTACGATTTGTTGTTTTGATGTAGCTTTAGGAATTTTGCATAACTAGTAGCCACTCAACTTCTTTAGTATCTTCCAAAAGTAAAAATGGTTCTATATAAATCTTTGATTTATTTAGGAATCCATAGGGCGCCTGACCCCTTGTAAGATAGCTCCCAGCATCGGCATAGCAAACCTTTGATTTCTCTATCTCAAACGATTTTCACAAAAACTCTATCTGACATTCAAAATTTTGTTTAATGGCTCCAACACTAGCCCCTCCTCACCCCGACAAAAGCACCATGGCATACAGGCTTTCAGTACCTACCAACCACCTACCTCCCACTACTGATAAACAAAATGAGCTAGACAGTCCCACTGAGGTACTGTTTAGCCAACCACTACTTGTCAAGATGGTGTGTTGCCTTATTATTGCTTTGGGATACCTCGACACAGCCAGAAGATTTTCCCTTACACAGCAAGTACCTTGGGGTTGGAGGTTGTAAATACACCATTAGCACATAAAGCAGCAGGAGGGTAGTTTGTAGACTCTTACTCCTGCGCTGTCTGTTCTTCAAAGCCTTCAAAATTCAGCACAGCTTTTGTGAATACTGATTAACTCATATTCCTATTTTTTCTTCTTTTCTGTATTAGCATATTATTCCCTGAGATTTCCACACTGTCTCCTGAATATTACAAAAACTGTGCCTTCAGCCTGCGACAGGGATTGATGACAACACATAAAGCTTCAAGATTATCTGCAGTGATAACACATTGCATATGGACTACTATTTTATTTCTGATATGTATATACTGTAAATACAAAATACAACATAGTGCTTTATAAAGTAAATAGAACCACACTGGTCAGTGCCTGCTGCCAATAGATTCATGGTAAAATAACTGGAAGAAACCAATTCAAAGATGAGAACAGCAAAGAAACTTCATGCAGAGAGCACCCTTGGTGGGATTAGGACCCAAGGCACAAGTGCCAACCATCAAGTTGCCCATCACTTTAGCATGTTATTTTAGCCAATATGTGCTCATTTTGTAAATGCAAGATCTCAGTGCTAGGCAGCCTCCATATTTACCTGTCCACCCACGGCCCTTGCTATCTGCTCTTGGCCCAGTGGTGGCTTGCGCCCCAATTAGCAGGCAACAGGACATGGCTTCTCTCCTCTCAACCGTGGCCTGCATCCCAATTGCCTGGCAAAAAGATGCAACGCCACTCCTCCTCTGATTAGCTAGCATCCAGGTTTCTCGGCAATGGCACACAGCCACCAGGTTCCTCCTAACAGTTTCCTGCTGCTGCCCTGTGCTTCCTCCATGATACAGGAGACTTCTTATTGCCGACCAGGCTTTTTCTGGCACTTTTTGTTTAAAACAGTATTTTTTGTTAGAAAATTTTTTTAGAACCCCCAAACATTATATATTTTTTTAAAGCAGAGACCCTAGGGGGGAATCAAATGTTGATCGCTGCAATTTGTTTATGTCACACGGTATTTGAGCAGCGGTTTTTCAAATGCATTTTTACCATCTATCACCTATCAACATCTGCTGGCACTTGTGTTCCTCCCGTCCCTCAGTACTAGTGAGGCCTGGGCTGGAGATACAAAAGAGACCAACCTTGTAATTTTAGTATCCTTTAAGGTATGTGACACTAATGTTCCCTTTTCTTTTTAATTAGCTAAACACTTACCACCACTTATGCTCTGATTAAAATCCTTAAAGCTATAATGTTCCCTTTGCTTTCCTGCCCCTTTTACTACTAGCACTTACTGTGACTTTCGGGAGTTAATGTAACCCCTTACCACCCCCTTCTCTAAACAGCACTGACAGCCTGTACCTGTAATAGAGTATAAGTGCCTGAATCTGTCTCTCTCTCATGTTCTGCATTGCACATTGTTCTTAATCTAAACACTGGTAACTGGATCACAAAAGGGAAGTGCACAAGAAATAATGATTTCATCAATGTCAAATCAACAGGCTAGGGGCAGGTTGGATGCCCCCAGGGATTCATTTAAGGTCATTACTCACAATTCCCCAGGACAGCTGCCAACTTCCTGCTTCCTCTGGGCAAAGTCCAGTGACTGCGACAGCACATTTCCAGACCAGGTATCATGTGGTGAGGTTCTGCAAACAGCTTCTAGCAAAATTCCAGCCAGGCTCTCAGCCTTGACACCACTGAGGCCTTCAGAACAGCTGTATAGTCCATGAGCTTCCTGAGGAAAGTAGCCCTTCTGGAACTTTGCTGAGGTGAAGGAACTCTGCTCTCCAGTGTTTCCGACTATTTATCACCATTCCAGCCCCCTTTTGGACACTACTTTCCAGGGATTGGCTGAAACCTGACAAATAGTTAGGCTGTTTTTTTTCATCTCCATCCCTAAGCTCTGGAAGCAATAGAAAGCAATCAAACTCCCAGCCTGTGAAACCCCTGAGCAGACCAGGCTAAACAATTACTGCTCCCTTGATTACAGAAGGAGCCAATAACTAAATTCACCTAGCATCCTACGCAAGGAGGATGCTTGGTCTGTGTATTTAGATACTTGCATTGAATTCAGCTTAGAAGGCATTATTCAGGAAAAAAGCACAAGAAACGGTAGCAATGAATATAATACAGATAAATGTTTCTCCCCTTCCACCTTGGCTGTCAAAAAAGTCTGGGTAGATAAGGGTGAATAGCTACAACAATAGACCGTGCTGTTCAGAATCCATTTTTCACAGACTATTTGGGATGACAATTAAAGTTATTTGAACACTAAGCAAAATGCTTGTAATAAGTTCCGCTTTTAGTACATTGCACTGCTGTTCTATGTCAATTGGTTCCATCAATGTTGAATGGCTAATTTGTTCTAGCAGAATTTAAGCAGTACAACAGAGACAGGACATGTAGTGCACTTTCATCTTGTACTCAATAGTTCAATCTGCACAGACAGTTTGACCTTTGACACTGCCTGGCCCACAGAATTCATCAGTCCATTATCCACACCCTCTAGAGAAGATTCTTCCCAGCTTGCAATTAAAGTCCCATTTAACATAACATATTAAAAATGCATTGCAATTAGATTCTGAGTTCTGTATGTTCAGTTTTATTTCTTTTTGGTTGTACAATCTCTGTCTTGTGCATTTCTAAATTATGAATGTACCACAATTAAATAATGCAGATGTAGTTAGCTTTAAATGCTTAGTTTTTGTGAACTCATAATGTTTTACTATAATTATGTTAAAATGTTTAATTTGTGCCTCATGCTATGCGCTATATACATCTGGGCACCTTGAAAATTAGTAATGCTTATTTTGCCTCATTATATGACAAATAGTGGAAATTTTTTAAACGTCAGTGGATTTATGATAACAGGACAGATAGAACCCACCTCTGTTCTTCACAAACTCTAGGCACACACATCATGACTGATTAAAACTGGGAAAAACAATATGTGAATAAAAGTTAAGTTATTGCCCATAGTAGTCAATCTAAAACGGTAAAATGCCCTATGTTTATGGGTACTGTATACTTTGTTCAAGTCAGTAACTGAAAATACTTAAGCTTTAGCATCAGCAGAACAGCAAACCAGCAGCTTTTTTTAGAAGTTAGTAATGATGGTCTAAGACAGTGTTTCGCAACCTTTTTTCAGTCAAGGCACCCTATAAAAATGATGGATAGTCTCAAGGCAACCCATTCTAAAATGTAAAAACGGCTCTAATAGTTTTACATAATGCAGCAACATCCTCACAAGTAGAATGCCCAATGTTAGAGGTGAGTTATTCTTCCAAAACAAATGCACTTTTGCAAACTGGTACTGACTAGTATTCCAATGTTTCTCTTCTCCCTCAGTTTTTCTCCATCACTCAGCTAATGTGACCCCAATGCTGATGGAGAGGGGCAGGGGAGGGTCAAACAGGGATTCTATGGAGGTGACTGACATCTTCCCTATCAATTAATAATGTCATTGGTCATTAGGACGTCAGGAGCTAGAAGGTTTTAATGTTTCACAATAAAAACCTGTAGCTTTGTGTAACTAAAAGACAGGCTTCATCCATACGCTGGCTTGTACACAAATTTTGGGTAATTTTTAGGCATTTTGCCAAGGCACCCGGGTTGAAAAAGGCTGGTCTAAGAAATACCACTATAACATCCCACATGGCATCTTTGGGGCCTAAGCAAGAAGGGTGTTGACAACAGAGTCCTTCACAGCTTTCACTACTATTCTTCCCAGGCCAGCTGAGTAGAATTATCCTTATTAGGGTCAGTTTCTGGGTTGGATATCTGCTGCCTAACAATGCCTGCATAGTTCTGACAAACATGACCCTGACTTTCCAGAGCCAATGGTGGTACCAGGCTTGTCTTTTCCTCTATCATAGATAAATGGTCATTGACACTAAAGATTATTTTTTTCACCTGACCCTCTGATCACCCTTTTAAGGAGGACCTTCCTCTCTCACTGATCCCCTCTGCAAGGGGGTACTTCATCTCCCACTGATCACCAGCATAAGGGAACCTTCATCTCCCACTGACCACCAGTGTGACAATGTTTTTTTTCTACCACCGGCGACCAAAATAAGTTGGCATAAGTTTTCATTTTCCCAATGACCAACAATGTAACAAGGACATTTACACTGACTAATACTACCAACGTATTGGGGACACTTATGCTACCCACCAATATGAAGAAGAATTTTACTGGGGGGAGAGGAGTGCTGTTGGCTGACTATCAGTGTAAAAGGGCTGCCATAAGGCTACTTTGGCCCCCATAGAACACTGGCTTGTGGGAGGCATAGTTGTATTGTTATAAAGGGGCCTTTTATTTAGAGTACAAAATATCAGTTACCGCCCAAAACAAGGTTCTCCAGTAGGGGCTCCATGGCTTGTAATTTTCCCCCTGCACCTTACATATTTTCTCAATACAGGTTTCCCTTAAGCAGCAGAGCTTGGTGCAGGAAACCCAGTCAGCTGATGGCACAAAGAAGGAGAAGCAGCACATATCTAGGGTCATCCTGCTGCTCTCCCTTTCTGTAAGATATTTTATTGATTCAGACTAAAGCCTGGTACACGCTATGAGTTTTTTCCCATTCAACCCAGCGGCTGCCATACACACGGATCGAATGTCGACCAGTTTTTATTGAACCGGCATTCAGCCCATTCAGGCTTAACAATAATGTGAACTACAATAGATCCCTAATTAGCTAAGAATGCTGACACTCCCTTTGGTGTTGTTATGAAGGTGATTAAAAGAAGCTGAGACAAAGACAGGTTTGATACTTACGTAAACTGTACATCAAAATGGATTGCTGATTTGTAATGGATACATAACTTAAATTAAATAATATTTTTATATTTGCTTGGAGTTCAGCTTTAAGTGTGCAGTACTTTTAAACTCCATAATAATGTAGATCATTTTCTATCGCAGCCAATTCTTCAGAGCATCAACTAAACAAACATAATAATTTTGTGAGACTGTAGCAAGACACAATAACGTGATCTGTTTATAAAGTTTCACTGAAGCAATACAGGGGATGATGGATGCATACAATTTCCCGTTCTAACACCAAATAATAAGGTTAGGTAGAAAATATTTTTAACATAACTCATAGGGAGCTACCATTAGCTATAATTAAAATGTAACTAGTCAGCTGTATTAGAGTAACAATATATCTAATAGCACAAAAGCGCAGTAACATTAAAAAAAAACAAGAAAAACAAAGGAAATGAATAGACGACATGCAGATTCCAGGATCAGTACACTGTTCATTTGTCTGTCGTCAGCTATGCATTTGTCAAATGCTTATGACACCCCACGCAGCGATAACCCATTTCTCGTATGGTATTAAAATGCCATTATATTTTAATAGGTCAATTGAAAAGTTACCAAAGTTTTTGTGAATTACAGGAGTTTGCAGGAAAATGTTTATGAACCTTTAGCTTAAATATTAATGACTGTATTACAAAAATACAGTGACATGGAGGTTTCTGCATTTTTTTTAACAATTAAGGAGTCCCTGCCTAATTCAAAATGGACTCACATTAACCCAAATAATGGTTTTGATACAGTACTTAGGGTTATGCCCTGTACACACGATCGCACATTCCGACAACAAAATACATGGATTTTTTCCGACAGATGTTGGCTCAAACTTGTCTTGCATACACACGGTCACACAAAGTTGGTCAGAAATTCCGTACGTCAAGAACGCGGTGACGTACAAAACGTACGATGAGCCAAGAAAAATGAAGTTCAATAGCCAGTTCGGCTCTTCTGCTTGATTCTGAGCATGCGTGGCACTTTGTGCGTCACAATTGTCTACACACGATCGGAATTTACACAGACGGATTTTGTTGTCGGAAAATTTTAGATCCAGCTCTCAAACTTTGTGTGTCGGAAATTCCGATGGAAAAAGTCCGATGGCACCTACACACGGTCGGATTTTCCAACAACAAGCTTTGATCGCACTTTTTCCGTCAGAAAGTCCGATCGTGTGTACAGGGCATTAGACTTGCTATTGTGTTTGTTACTGTCTGCATCTGTATTGAGATGTCCAAAATGCATGTCACCTGGATTGTGATATCTCCCCAATTAGACCTAACAGATGTTCTAAGCCTACCTCATTCTTTTTTTTTAAACTACTTTTACAAAAAAGAGTCACAACTTCTAAACTAAAAAAGACTGAATATTTTGAATACAAAACACATTTTTCTTTGTTTCTGTTTTATAAAATTTGTATTTGTAAAATTTTGCAAATAAATAACCTTTCTTTATAAAAATAGAGTGAAATGTATTCTGCTACATTTATTTGGTGAAAATAACCCAAATCAGTATATATTATTTAGTCTGTAGGAAGGTTATACAGTCCACAAACTATGGTATATACATGAAAATTGATCAGTCCTGATGTAGTAATGGCCTCAAATCATTTCTTGAGGCCCAAAAATGTCAGGACAGTAAAATATCCCCAAATGACCCCTTTTTGGGAAGTAGACAAGGTATTTAAGAGGCATGGCAAGTTTTTTGAGGTTGTAATTTTAGTCATAATTTTTTGGAAAATGAAGAAATAAAAAAAAATGTTTTTTTCTTTTTTTACATACCGTCACCAGTGCAGGATAGCATCATCATATAACTGGCATTGCGGTGATCATGGATACTGACTGCTGATAGTATGAACATTTTTTTTTTATATTTTTTTCAACATACTTTGACCAGAGCGATATAATATTACCATAGTAACATTGTAATACTTTTTCTTTTTTTTTACATATTATTATGTTTGAAATTAGCAATTCATTTCATTGCTATAAGCAAGCATTTTGCTGAATAAAATCGATTCATTCAGTTTGTTTTGTTGTGAACGGCTGATTACATGGCACAGATGGGCTGTGATTGGCCCAGTCTGTACCATGTGATCATTGCGACCAATTGCAGCTAGGAACACAATTGTACACAATGTCCAAGGGACACATTCAGTGACAGATTGTGCAGCAGCGGGCACGCGCAAGGCAGGATCCAGGAAGATGTCATATGATGTCCACCCAGATCAATGAGAGGCCCGTCCAGCCGTCAATTGACTATAGGCTGGGCGGGAAGTGGTTAAGCTATGGAGGGCTCCATTACATACACTCTCGAATACATATTGTCTGATGTATATATGATATCTCTGAACCAATAGAAGAAAAAGTTGGTTCACGAAGGATCTACTATAAAGTGATATTTTCTTCAAAGCAGCAGATCCACGGTTGAATTATAGTATAGGTGGGCCCTTTTCTTGTTCTAGGCTGCTACCTCTATTATAGCGACAAAGGAAGCACCTGCTTCCTTTGTAAATTCTTCTATGTGTACTGAAGAGCACTAATACAAAAGTTCATCTCACTTGAAGGCAGTGGCAGCAGGTGAAGTTTTAGGATGGGGGGTGCCAGACCCCGCCCTTCCTTTTTGACCCCTCTCACTTCTCATAAGCCCCACCCCTTGTATAATATACCCACTCCGTCCCCTGTAATGCACTTGCTTCCACCTATAGTGTCAGGAGTATACAGCCCCAGAATCACAGGACATAGTATACAGCTCAGCCACACAGATAGGGTATATAGCTCAGCATCACAGATAGGGTATATAGCTCAGCATCACAGATACGGTATATAGGTCAGCATCACAGATACGGTATATAGGTCAGCATCACAGATAGTATACAGATCAGCACCACAGATAGTATATAGATCAGCGCCACAGATAGTATATAGATCAGCGCCACAGACAGTATATAGATCAGCACCACAGATAGTATACAGATCAGCCCACAGATAGTATACAGATCAGCCCACAGATAGTATACAGATCAGCCCACATTTCTGTATAGGAAATGCAAATTAATCTATATCACCTCTCTATAGTAACCCTTTTATATCACTGTACTAACAGAGAAGTAAGCACTGGGAGGATAGCTATCTACAGTGGAACTGCCAGGAGGTGCTGGAACTTGCAGTGCCATCCCAAGTCGGGAACCAAGCACTGCATTAATATGCCTTTCCCATAACAGACGAGAAGCCATAGCCCAACTGTAAGCACACCTGCCCCGGTCATCTTCTACAGTCATTACTAAAAACTCACCTATAAGCTGTGCAGATAGAGTGCTCCGTTCGGGCCATGCGTTCCACAGAGCTGCTGACGTCAATTCCGGTTTATCACTGGCACAGGGAAAACTGGAAGTAACGTTGTAACTCAGATGGAAAACGCCGGCCGTAGTATGTATCCTAAGAGCGCCAGGAGGAAGTTGTCCGGCGCGATGGACTGCACCACAGGGCAGGTCAGAAGCCTGCAAATGAAGCGCCTTGTATGCAATCTCCTGATTGCATAGCCGTTTCACTTCCCATAGTGAACTGTGTCCAGCGCCCGAACACAGTGCACTTAAGGACCTTTTTTTCTATTTTTTTTTTATTTTTTAAAGGGCCATTAAAAAAAAAAAACGTATTACTTTTTTTTGTGACTGCCTGGGGAGGCGCAGCTCCTGCGCCCCCTATGGACGGGCCGCCACTGCTTGAACGACTCTTAACATTAGCTAAAAACATCAAATACAGCCAACACGTTTTGGAAAGAAATGCCTCCCCCTTCTTCGAGACTAATGGACATTTAAAAATGGTGAATGTAAAACATGCTGTAATTATATTATGTAAACAAAACTACCATAATATTTACATGAGATAATTACAGAGTGTTTTACTTTCTTTTTTGTACATTAGCCTTGAAAAAGTGGGAAGCTATTTCCCCCTGAAATGCATTGGCTGTATTTGATGCTTTTAAGCAACAATGTTCCAAAAAGTCCACTTCTTGCTTTGGTGACAAGTCAAAATTTTTGGATTTTTTTGTCACTTTCTGTCTTCATGACAATGGCTGAGACAAATAGAGGGGAGAATTTCCCCAGTGGGGACACATTATAAAAAAATTGACAAAGGATCTAACTCTTGGCTACTTTGTCCAAAACTAAACAAAATTCACATAAGTCTTCTTATGCCGTGTACACACGAGCAGAATGTCCGACAGAAAAAGTCCACCAGGAGCTTTTCATCGTATATTCGTGTGTATGTCCCATCGGACTTTTTACGACGAAAATTCTGACGGACCTAGAAAGAGAACATGTTCTAAATTTTTCCGACGGAACCAATTCCTATTGGGAAAATTGATCATCTGTATGCTGTTCCGATGTACCAAAAACGACGCATGCAAGTACAAGACGGAAGCTATTGGCTACTGGCTATTGAACTTCCATTTTCTAGTGCCGTCGTACGTGTTATACGTCACTGCGTTCTGGACGGTCGGAATTTGGTGTGACCGTGTGTATGCAAGACAGCTTGAGCAGAATTTCATCGGAGCACCAGAAAAACCTGACGGGAAAACCGGTCGTGTGTATAGGGTGTCTTTTCACTACAACAAAACGGCACTTTGAAAACTGATATGTTTTCCATTTAAGGTTTAAATCAGGTATAAAATTACCAACATAAAAATAGCACAAATAAAAGTCCCATAGTTCAAAAATGTCTGCATTGGTGTCATAGCTCTGTGGATGATCTCTACAGAAAGCCCTGCACAACATTAACATGTATTTACATGTGAGGTCCATTATGCTAATAACTGTAGTTACAATATGCCTGACAATACAAATTGAACATGAAATACTTTTATATTTTAAATTTTCTTCCTCTGATCATCACAATCCTAAAGTAAGTTTACTCAGGCTTAAGTCCCATGTATATACAACTTTCAAATTTCCGGGATTTTCATCAAACTTTACTAATGTACGCACATCCAGCCCCACTTAATTGTTTTTACAGAAACTGTCCATCATCCTTTGTATCCAGCGCTGCATTGTCATAATTCCTTCAAGCAATTATGTTGTGCTTCTTGTTTCAATAATTTGATACCGTGGGGAACACATTTCCTTTGAACAGCAAGGAACATTATCTTTGTATCACACTTCATATGCATGAATTGAAATAACAGAGAAAAACACACTATAAAAATAATAGTTCCCTGTCACCGATGCATTTGGTGCCAGCAGAACATGGCTTAAGGGAGCACAAGTTACAGATGTTTTTGGCCATGAACCGTATCAAGGCTTGTTCTCACATCTCAATACAAGATTGATTTCTGTAAAAACAGAATTTTCCTAGATTGCAACATCATTTTCAGAGATATATTATTTATCTCATGGATTATTATGTATTATATATTATTATTATGTATTCTTTTCATTTGTGTCAATTAATTATACTTAATCATCTCAGCATCATGATCTGTGCATTCCAGGGATCTATACATGTTCCTCCTTTGCATAATTAAAGAGCCATCAAATATAAATTACATCATCTATAAACAGTTTTTTGTTGAAAAGTTTTTAACATGTTTCAAGAGAAGGTAAGAACTGATTATCTTGCTTTCCTGCTTCTGGATGGCTGCTTGTCTAAACATATGATCTGTGGGCCACATCATTAAGGGGTGACCCTGGAAGTTTTGGGAATCAGTTACCACTCCAACGGTGCTACAACTTCTGCATTTTGCCCTATATATCCCATTTTGTGAACATGATATTTACCCTTTATTGGGTCTGGATTTTTTAACTAGGGCCAGTCGATATACACCTGTTTCTCGGCTATGTGTGCCCCTCCCCCACATGCTGGGGAGAAGAGGGTGCCCCACAATTTGAACAATCACTGGATGAGCTGGTTGCGGTAGTTGGTATTGGATGTGAGATATATCTTGATCTGTTATCAATTTGCACATGAAAGCTCATGTTTACATAAACATATATTGGTTATCGTCAATAGGAAGATATGTTTCCCGGTAAGAACAGATTATCCTTAAAGCGATTCTTCAACCTTTTTGAAAAAAAAAATAAAAGTTATCAGCTACAATTTCTGTAGCTGCTAACTTTTAATAAAAGGAAGCTCACTTGTCCAGGGATCCAGTACCATGCTCACCTGAACCACTTCTTCACCAGTCTTTGGGTCCCCGGCAGTGGCATGTTTACTCTGGACAGCCGGCTCTGATTCCTTGCGGCTTCACAGATGGCTGCCCACTGCAAAGGCACAAGCTGGCAAGTGAATGGTCCCACAGCTTTCTGGGACCTGTGAAGTGTCTGGTGGATCACAGTGGTGATCCGATCGGAAGTGGGAGTGTGCACCTGCTAAAACCAGGCACCTGCTAGTAAACAGCACAAAACAATCAAAAAGAAAAAGAAAAAAAAACACAGCTACTACAATAAACCCTGCAGGTTGAAACCTGCATAAAAAAGAGTTCATCCAGTCGTTACTGCTTGCTCTTACAAATATTGTGTTATAGCAATTCAATGAATCTTTTCCATAACAAGGACAAGGTGCATTGGGTGTACTGGAAATAAAATGCTTAAAGTCTAATGCCCCGTACACACGGTCGGATCTTCCGATGGAAAATGTCCGATCGGAGCATGTTGTCAGAAATTCCGACCGTGTGTGGGCTCCATCGGACATTTTCTATCGGATTTTCCGACACACAAAGTTTGAGAGCAGGATATAAAATTTTCCGACACACAAAGTTTGAGAGCAGGATTTTAAATTTTCCGACAACAAAATCCGTTGTCGGAAATTCCGATCGTGTGTACACAAATCCGACAGACAAAGTGCCACGCATGCTCAGAAAAAATAAAGAGATGAAAGCTATTGGCCACTGCCCCATTTAGAGTCCCGACGTACGTGTTTTATGTCACCGCGTTCAGAACGATCGGATTTTCTGACAACTTTGTGTAACCGTGTGTATGCAAGACAAGTTTGAGCCAACATCCGTCGGAAAAAATCCTAGGATTTTGTTGTCGGAATGTCCGAACAAAGTCCGACCGTGTGTACGGGGCATTAGGCTAGCAGAACTTTAATAAAAGATAATTATCTAAATGTCTGATTTATAGATGTATGTAAGTCACCTTCCACCCAACCACACATCATTGTTCAGCATTTATGGTTGGAGATTCTAGCCATAGTTTCCAAATTTTGTCAAATTTATCCACGGGAAAGGTAAGTTGCTTTGTATAGAGGTACAGTTGCATTAACTAAGGACTTCCAAAAATTTAAGGAGGGTTCCACAGGTTGTTATCATTTTAAAATAATTGCTTTTTGAGCATAGAACAATAACAAACTTAGTAGGGTTCTGGTTGCCCTGCGGTGTGTCAAGGGAACCACCAAGCTCAGTAAACAGGTCAAGACTGTTTGGGGGATTGTGATAGTGGTTGGAGAAGTTATGACCTGAATAACTGTACCCCAGAAAGATTGCAAATTTGGGCAGGACTATAGCATATGACGGAAGCCTGCATCATTGCTGCCACTCTTCCAACATTGGCCAGAGACCCCGAGATAGATTTTACTCAATTTATGGGGAGTTAAATAAATGTCATAGAGCAACTTATACTGAATAAGATGGTCTCGTACTGCAATTAATTGTAAAAAGGGGTACTCCCAGTGATCCTCCCAATCTTCTGTGTCCAGTTCTGGGTAATCTTCCTGCCATGCAGGGTATGAACCCTCCAGACCAGACCAAAATGGACTGATGGAAGAAGTGCCTTATAGATATTGGATAGGGGCTTGTCCAGATGGTCATCTTGTAATAGAGATTCCATGCTAGATTGAAGGATGGTTAGGGGTTGCGTACCAAATTGAGTAGAAAAAGCATGCCTGAGTTAAAGAAATCTAAAAAATATCCATTTGATAAATCCTGCCTTTGTTTTAAGGTGTTGAAGGCTTATAAGGTTCCCCCTTACAGATATTAGTAATTTTTTAAATACCTTATATTGCCCGTATTTCTGGGTCTGGAATAGATTGAAATTCTGGCAAGCAAGAATTGTGCCATAAAGGAGTGGCAAGGGAAGCATCTGTTTGGATCCTCAAGATGTCCACAAACTTGCAACTGCCATGCCTGTATCACCGGCTTCATGGATAGTGTCAAAAGAATCGGGCCCCGAAGACCTCGATATAATGCATTTTTTAACAATTCATAGGACCCAAGATAAGCAGCTTTGAGGACAACAGAGGAATTTGTATTGTTTGAAGTGATCCAGTTGTGGGCATGGGAAAGGAGAGCTGCTAAAGAGTATTTGTGCAGATCCAGACAAGCTAGACCTCCCTGTGTCCAGGGCCTCTTTAGAATGGCTTTGTTTAACCTTGGGGGATGAGCTCTCCATAAGAAAGGGGAGATAATGGCATTGAATTGTTTAAAAAATGTTTTAGGTATCCAGATTGGGGCATGGCTTAGTATATATAGAAAAACAGGGCAAATTTTCATTTTTAAAGGAATTATTCTGCCAATTATAGAAAGAGAGAGATTGTCTCTCTTGAATATTTAGGTGTCCTTTAAATTGAATCTAAAGAAATTGAATTTTGCACCCTTGCAATCTTTTTGGCTTTTTTCCTTTATTTTCACCTGGAGATTTGACTTCCTGTATTAATGTGGATACCCTCAATCCTCCACTGCATCTAAGGAGGAGCAACATAGGCACCCTTGCACAGCAGCATTGTCAACCTGCGGAGAGGGCAGTGATAGCTGGACTAGTAGATTGAGATTTAGAGACTAGATATAAAAGGATAATAAAGATCTGCATAATCTAAATACACACCTTCCACTACATACTGTAAATATTAATGTTATTCTCAATGTAGATAAGTAAATACTACCCTGTGAATTTCACTCTAATACTAAAAGATATAGTACAAATATAATACTGCATGGACACATCTTTCTCCATAATTTGCTTACATTGTAATGCCCCGTACACACGGTCGGACATTGATCGGACATTCCGACAACAAAATCCTAGGATTTTTTCTGACGGATGTTGGCTCAAACTTGTCTTGCATACACACGGTCACACAAAGTTGTCGGAAAATCCGATCATTCTGAACGCGGTGACGTAAAACACGTACGTCGGGACTATAAACGGGGCAGTAGCCAATAGCTTTCATCTCTTTATTTATTCTGAGCACGCGTGGCACTTTGTGCGTCGGATTTGTGTACACACGATCGGAAATTCCGACAACGGATTTTGTTGTCGGAAAATTTTAAAGCCTGCTCTCAAACTTTGTGTGTCGGAAAATCCGATGGAAAATGTATGATGGAGCCTACACACGGTCGGAATTTCCGACAACAAGGTCCTATCACACATTTTCCGTCGGAAAATCCGACAGTGTGTACGGGGCACAAGGCAACCACCATTAGTACCACCTTTAAAACTTTCAGAGATATTAAAGGTTCACTCCACATAAATTTGATGTTAGCTTTTTTTTTTTTTTTTTAGATACTGGAAAGTTAAACTATCATAATGGTTTCTTAAATTTCTAAGGGACTCCAGTAATTAGATCTGTCAAATGTATCTCTAGTCTAGACATAACCTTATTTTTTGGTTTTGGATAGAGTAGGGGAGGTTTATATACTCTTTCAAGTTTTACTGCTCTGTATGTATCCGCTATGCTTGACAATTGTCATCAAGAAAGAAAGAGAAGGGAAAATATAACATTTTAGAACTGTCCCCAGAGGAAAAAAAATATTTTAATGGGACCAGCTAGGGAATGCAAGCCACTTGAACAGTGACAGTAATTTTCCCTGATAGCACGCAAACATAAAAAAAAATAAACCTATATATATATATATATATATATATATATATATATATATATATATATATATATATATATATATATATATATATATATATATATATATATATATATATATATACACATACACACACACACACACTTTAGGGTTGAGCTACCCAATCTGCATATCTCCCACAACCATTATGAAGGGATCCCAAAAATGCCTAAAGAGGTGTAAGATTCCACCAGGTGATTGAGCCCCACAGGCTCTATCTATAACTGGTGTACAGCCATGTGAAAAAGTGTGAGCATTGTTGACCTTTCCATCACATCTGAATGGGCAAAGATTAGATATTGATTCACATAGTGTCTAAAAATAAATATATATATATATATCACAAATTGCACAAAATATTGGCATGGTGTTTTTTCACCACCACTTTAAATCCATGAAATTGAAATGTGGTGTTTCAGATTTGGTGCAAATGATTGGAACCTTCTTAGGGAACATGCAGGTAGAACCTGTCTTATTTAAACCTTAGATGTCTAGTGTTTTCTTTGTTATTGACATTGACTAAGGCCCTCAGAAAGAAAGTTGTGGATGCCTTAGAATTTGGTAAGGGAATTAGAAAGGTTGCCAATGATCTGAAAACAGTCATTCCACTGTAAAGAAAATAATCTTTAGGACTGTCCAGACCAGCAAATTCAACCAAACAGCTAACCATGCCAGGCTGCATGTTAAGATAAGGGTCTGGTGTGGATTTTTGGAGGAACATCACACTTTGTTTTCTTAACTATTGAGTGCGGTTCTCCTTTAAAATTCTTTGCAGACCCCAAGAGTCTGGTATAGAATCTGGGTGGCACCTTATGCTGCTTATTTTGCATAGGGTCCACAATGAACCTCTTACAATTCATACCAGACCTGAATTGCCTGGTATAAAATATGGGAAAAATTTCCGTGCATTTTTTGTAGCCCCCCCCCCTCTCCACTAACATCTTTTCAAACAGAAGGAATTGGACTTAAACTGTCATTTTGTTGACACTTTCTTTTGTGAATGTCAATGTCAATTTACCTGTAGTAGGCTATTTGTATTGTACAGATGGCCATTGGTCAGGCAGAGTCAGGGCATCCCCCAGGCATGTATGTTTAATAATTTTTTTTTTTTTTTTTTTACTTTAAGCATTACTAAAATTGCTGCTCCCTGACTAATGGAAATTAAAAAAAAAAAAAATCTTCGGTGGATGCTCCCCCAGGCAGTGTCTGGCCCCTCATGGCTTTTTTTTATCACAATGCCTTACCTATTAGTCTAGATATTGGTATTTCCCATTTTTTAACATTCAAATCATTGACATCAATAGGGTTCAGATTCAGAACCTGAACTATAGTAAAGAAATGTTATGGTTTGCAGTAGCCGTGCTGATTCAGGGCCTGGTTAGCTCACAGTCATCAAGACAACTATACATTCTGCATCATATCAAAGTGGTTTTGATGTGAATGTGAGGGCATTCATTCCAAAAGTTGATGTTGAATTAGAAATCAGTATTTTAACACAATAATGATTCAAAACTAACCAGCAAATCCACTAAGGCATGGTACAAAAAAAGACATAGAGGTGTTATGGGCTGCCCCAGCCAAAGCCCTGATTTGTTTCCCATTGACATTTTGCGGGGGAATTTCAAAATGGAAAGTTAACGCAAGGAAACCCACAACCCTTGCAAACTGAAGAATTTTTTGCGTGGAAAAGTTGATGTCAGAGATTGGTGGGCAGTTACACAAAATGCCTTCAAGAAGTAATTTCTGTTATAGGATACAATGCCAGCTTTTGATGCCAATGGTGAACTTACTTTTTACACAATACACCAACGCATCTCAATATTATTTATGAACAAGTTGCACAGAATTGGTCCCAGGACAGAGCCTCTGGGTACCCCAATTACAACTCCAGACCATTCAGATAATATGCTATTTATCACCACCCTCTGGATGCAATCCAGTAACCTGTTTTCTTTCCAGACACATACCCTATCATCCAACAGACCTCAATTTGTAAATTAAGTTACATAGTAGGTGAGGTTGAAAAAAGACACAAGTCCATCAAGTACAACCTATGTGTGATTATGTGTTAGTATTACATTGTATATCCCTGTATGTTGCGGTCATTCAGGTGCTCATTTAATAGTTTCTTGAAGCTATCGATGCTCCCCGCTGAGACCACCACCTATGGAAGGGAATTCCACATCCTTGCCACTCTTACAGTAAAGAACCCTCTACGTAGTTTAAGGTTAAACCTCTTTTCTTCTCATTTTAATGAGTGGCCACAAGTCTTTTTTAACTCTCTTCTGCGAAAAAGTTTTATTCCTATTGTGGGGTCACCAGTACGGTATTTGTATATTGAAATCATATCCCCTTTCAAGCGTCTCTTCTCCAGAGAGAATAAGTTCAGTGCTCGCAACCTTTCCTCATAACTAAGATCCTCCAGACCCTTTATTAGCTTTGTTGCCCTTCTTTGTACTCGCTCCATTTCCAGTACATACTTCCTGAGGACTGGTGCCCAGAACTGGACAGCATACTCTAGATGCGGCCAGACCAGAGTCTTGTAGAGCAAGAGAATTATCGTTATATCTCTGGAGTTGATCCCTTTTTTAATGCATGCCAATATTCTGTTTGCTTTGTTAGCAACAGCTTGGCATTGCATGCCATTGCTGAGCCTATCATCTACTAGGACCCCCAGGTCCTTTTCTATCCTAGATTACCCCAAAGGTTCTCCCCCAGTGTATAGATTGTATTTATTTTTTTGCCACCCAAATGCATTATTTTACATTTTTCTACATTGAACCTCATTTGCTATGTAGTTGCCCACCTCATTAATTTGTTCAGATCTTTTTGCAAGGTTTCCACATCCTGCAGAGAAGTTATTGCCCTGCTTAGCTTAGTATTGTCTGCAAATACAGAGATTGAACTGTTTATCCCATCCTCCAGGTTGTTTATGAACAACTTAAATAGGATTGGTCCCAGCACCAAACCCTGGGGGACCCCACTACCCATCCCTAACCATTCCGAGTACTCCCCATTTATCACCACCCTCTGAACTCGCCCTTGTAGCCAGTTTTCAATCCATGTACTCACCCTATGGTCCATGACAACGGAACTTATTTTGTACAGTAAACGTTTATGGGGAACTGTGTCAAATGCTTTTGCAAAATCCAGATACACCACGTCTACGGGCCTTCCTTTATCTAGCTGGCAACTCACCTCCTCATAGAAGGTTAGTAGATTGGTTTGGCAAGAACGATTCTTCATGAATCCATGCTGATTACTGCTAATGATACCGTTCTTATTACTAAAATCTTGTATATAGTCCCCTATCATCCCCTCCAAGAGTTTACATACTATTGATGTTAGGCTAACTGGTCTGTAATTCCCAGGGATGTGTTTTGGGCCCTTTTTAAATATCGGTGCTACATTGGCTTTTCTCCAATCAGCTGGTACCATTCTAGTCAGTAGACTGTCTGTGAAAATTAGGAACAATGGTCTGGCAATCACTTGACTGAGTTCCATAAGTACCCTCGGATGCAAGCCATCTGGTCCCGGTGATTTATTAATGTTAAGTTTCTCAAGTCTAATTTTAATTCTGTCCTCTGTTAACCACAGAGGTGCTTCCTGTGATGTGTCATAAGGATAAACACTGCAGTTTTGGTTACTGAAGCCCCCTGATTCCCTTGTGAAGACTGAGGAGAAGAATAAATTCAATACCTTCGCCATCTCCCCATCCTTTGTAACCAGATGTCCTTCTTCATTCTTTATGGGGCCAATATGGTCTGTCCTCCCTTTCTTACTGTTTACACACTTAAAGAATTTCTTGGGATTTTTATGCTCTCCTCCGCTATGTGTCTTTTATGTTCTATCTTAGCCGTCCTAATTACACCCTTACATTTCTTGTTACATTCTTTATAAAGTCTGAATGCTGATGATGATCCCTCAACCTTGAATTTTTTGAAGGCCTTCTCCTTTGCTTTTATATGCATTTTTACATTGGAGTTAAGCCATCCAGGACTTTTGTTCGCTCTTTTAAATTTATTACCCAATGGAATGCATTGGCTAATGCCCTTATTTAATATGCTCTTAAAGCAAACCCATCTCTCCTCCGTGTTCTTTGTTCCTAATATTTTATCCCAATTTATGCCTTTTAGCAAGGTTTGTAGTTTAGGGAAGTTGGCTCTTTTGAAATTCAGTGTCTTTGTATTCCCTTTATGTTTCCTATTTTTGCGATTTATACTGAAACTAATTGACCTGTGATTGCTGTTACCTAAATTGCACCGCATTTCCACATCCGTGATCAGGTCTGTATTGTTGGTAATCAGTAGATCAAGTAATGCTTTATTTCTAGTTGGTGCGTCTACCATCTGACCCATAAAATTGTCCTGCAAGACATTAAGGAACTGGCGAACCTTGAATTAATGCGTGGTTCCCTCCACCCAGTCTGTGTCTGGATAACTAAAATTCCCCATTATGATAACACTTTCCATCCTTGCTGCTAATCCAAATTGTGATAGGAGATCTGTCTCCACTTCCTCCATCAGGTTAGGGGGCCTATAGCATACTCCCAGTATTCTTTTCCCCTTAGCATCATCCCTTTGGAGCTCTACCCATAAGGATTCCACCTCCTCCCTAGCTCACTCAGTGATGTCATCTCTCACATTCACTTGTACATTATTCTTGATATATAGGCATACCCCTCCCCCTTTTTTACCCTCTCTATGCTTGCGGTAAAGGGTATACCCTTGAATGTTTGCCAGCCAATCATGAGAGCTGTTGAACCAGGTCTCTGAAATTCCCACAAAAACCAAATCCTCCTCTTACAACAGTATCTCTAGTTCACCCATCTTGTCTGCCATGCTCCTGGCATTGGTGAAAATGCCACATAGTTTAGACCGGTCGCATATTGTCCTCATATTGGGTGTTCCGAGGTTGCAACTAGGACTTGCTACTATACTTACCATGGGTTTTTGTGCTTTGGTCAACCTACCACTAAAGCCCCCAATACTGCCCAATGGAATATGTTCCGTGCTGACTATCTCTACCTCTGGACCCTCCCCCCATCCCCTAGTTTAAAAACCCCTCTAACTTTTTGGCCATCTTCATTCCCAGCAGATCTGCACCCTCCTCATTTTGGTGCAGTCTGTATTTAATCCTTAATAAATGCTTTAGTAAAATCCAGATACACCACATCCACAGGCCTTGCTCTATCCAGATTACAAATTGCCTCCTAATAGAATGTTAACAAGTTGGTCTGGCGAGAACCATCTTTCATAATCCATGCTGTTTACTACTAATGATACTATTTTCATCAGAAAATCCTTCAATGTGCTTACTTATCATTGTCCCCAGTAGTGTACATACTATTGATGTTAGACTGACTGTGGTTTCCAGATACATATTTCTTCCATTCTTTTAATAGTGGTACGTTAGCTTTTCGTGAATCAGCTGGTACCATTCCAGTCAGTAAGCCGTCTTTAAAGATTAGGAATAACAGTCCTTCTACTAATTAGACATGTGTATGCTGCTTATTTTCCAACCTCAAATGTATGTACGAATTCAGATAAAGTAGAAACATTACTTGTAACTCAGCATCTTTCCCAACCACCATCCTCAATCTAAAGCCAACTAGTGAATACTAGAGATGGGCGAACAGTTCGGCCCGAGCATAAGTTCGAGCTGAACTTTCGTTGTTCAGACGTTCGGTGAAAAGCCGAATGGTCGAATGACCCGCCTCCCCGAACTGACCACAATGCATTGTGGCACTGAACAGTGCATTGCAAGCCGTGATTGGCTGAAGCAGCGAAAGCTTCAGCCAATCAGGGCACAGAGCACTGTCAGAGTCATTATTGGACACTGTCATCATGACTTTATGCAATCATGGCTCATTCCCGCCCCACAGTATAAAAGTATTATTTCAATGGCAGTCATTTCAGTGTGATTTCGGCGTGGAGAGAGATAGAACAGTGCTATTAGTTAGTGTGCTATACTGTGCTATTTTACTTCAATTGTCAGTGTAGAATATTAGTTCACTGTCAGTCTAGGGATAGTGCGAGTGTAGTGAGGAGGGCCATCATTCAGCTTTGCATAGTGTGCAGCTAGAGTAGGGACAGCTCATATAGTTTCAGTGTAGTGTAGTGAGACGCGTCAGTAATCTTGACATTAGTGTATAGCTAGAGTAGGGACAGTTCAGACAGTGTCATTGTAGTGACGGTTGAACACTGTCTATTTGATTGTGTTACTGCCAGTTTAACTCCACTTACTTCCGTGTGTGTTACTGCCAGTTTAACGCCATATCGTTTTGCGCGCATTACTGCCAGTTTAACGCCATATAGTTCTGTGTGCGTTTACTGCCAGTTTAACGCCATATAGTTTTGCGTGTGTTACTGCCAGTTTAATGCCATATAGTTCTCTGTGTCACTGTACATTTGGCACATTATATTGCAGTATATTATAGTGTATCCGTGAGTGTGTCTGTGTAGTGTGAGTACTCAAATTAAAGTGCACCAAACACCTCTTTACATTGATTAAAGTGCATCTACATACAAATTTCCACTTCTTCTTTACATTTGCTTATAAGCACCGCCCCTCCCTCCCAATAGTGTCTGGGAGGACAAGGAGAGACAGACATTCCCTTGGAACTGTAAGGGGGACAGCAACAAATGTGTCCACAGGCAAAGGTAGACGTGGTGGTTAGTCCTCAGGAAGGGCATCATTTCCTCTGTTTAGTGAGTTTGCCCATGCTATCCAGCCACAGCATGCCGAGGAGATGGTGGACTGACTTACTAAACCTTCCTCATCCTCCTCATCCTCTGTCACGCAAGCAGAGACAAGTGTGCAGTCCCCTGCAGTCGCCAGATAAACCTGCCTCCTTGTCCACATCTATTCCTGCCATAGCCCCAACATCAGCAATTGAGGAGTCAGCCGAGTTATTTGACCACAGGATCAGCCACTTGAGCCTTGATATGTTGGTTCTGAGGTTGAGGATGACAGGAACATGAGACTATAGAGAGGGAGGAACACAGGTAGACAATTTGGCATTCATGTTCCCCAAGCCGCAGCATATTGCCAAGTTGTCTCCAGTGGTAATGATGAAGATGGAGAAGATGGAGATGATGATGATGATGATGATGATGAGGTCACTGATGCGGCTTAGATGCCAGATAGAGCAGAGGAGGAAACTGAAGGTGAGGCGGCACAACCCCAAGGAGGCCGACATCAAGGAAGAGTAGAGAGCTGCCACCCCATTCATTCACATTCTGCAGCTGTTATCTCCTGGCCCACTCCCCAAAGCTCAGCTGTCTGGGCCTTTTTCAGCACATCTGCAGCAGATTGCACTGTTGTAATCTGCAAACTGTGTCTCAGGCACATCAAACGTGGCAAAAACACCAACCGTTTGGGTACCACATGCTTAACAAGGCATTTAATGTCCAACTACTCAGCCCGTTGGCAAGGGCACCTAAAAGCCACACAAAAGGGGCACAAATCTGTCCCTACTCCTCCTTACCCACTTCAGTCTGCCCCTGTGATACCGAGTCATTATTTTTCAGCAGCCTCCACTAATGGGATGATGGTATAGCACAGGGTGTCCCAGGTCCTAGCAGCACATCCGCCAGCAGCACACCACCAGCTGTAGACTGTAGCCGACAAATTTCTCTGCCCCATCTGCTGCAGCGGAAAAACAAATACAGTCCCTGCCACCCACATGCTCAGCGTCTGAATGCAAGCTTGTCAAAGCTGTTGGCTCTCCAACTTCTGCCTTTCAGCCTGGTGGATTCTGCCCCCTTCCGTGAATTTGCACAATGTGCTGTACCACAATGGCAGGTTCCCAGTCGCTTCTACTTTTCATGTAAGGCCGTTCCATCTCACTACTATCATGTGAAGGGGAATGTTCTGGCATCGTTGGGCAAGGCAGTCAGCCCTAAAATACACCTTACTGCTGACACGTGGTCCAGCAAGCATGGGCAGGGACGATATCATTCGTTCACAGCATACTGGGTATCGCTGCTTGCAACTCAAAAGGATGCAGGACAGGGCTCGGTGCTGCAGCTTGTTGTGCCCTCATGTCTCCATACAGCTGGTGGTGATAATGCCAGACCTATGAGCTCTACCCCCTCCTGATCCTCCTCCGCCACCTCCATGCCCTCCTCTGTAGAATTGTCCTATGAACATAAGTTACACCCTAAGCGTTCAAAGGGCTATTCCCAGAGTCAGGCTAAATGGTGCCATGCAGTGCTTTAGCTGGTGTGTTTAGGGGACAGGAACCACATAGGAGCAGAGATTCTTGCAGTTCTGCATGGACAGGCCCAGAGGTGGTTCACACTATGCCAGCTGGGCGGTGTCCGATAATGGCTCAAACCTCCTGTCCACCCTTAGAAATTCCTGCCACGTCCTCAATTTGGTGGTGCAGCATTTCCTAAGTACATACCCAGGGTTGCAAGATGTACTAAAGCAGGCCAGAAGAGTCTGTAGCCATTTCAGGCAGTCATACACAGCCAGTGCTCGGTTAGCTTAAATTCAGTGGGAATTCCACCTGCCCTTAAACCGCCTGATTTGTGACATGCCCACCAGGTGAAACTCAACTTTGGGAATGCTGCAGCAGCTATACATGCAGCAAAGGCCAATCAACGAGCACCAGTGCCAGTACCGCAAGATGACAGGCTCAGGCCGCCTCGGCTCTTTTTCCCCACGCCAATGGCTGATCATTAAGGATGCATGCACTGTATTGTCACCATTGTAGGAGGCCACAAGGATAGTGAGCAGTGACAGTGCATGCATCAGTGACACAATCCCTGTCATGTTCCTGCTGAAGCATTATCTACAGGGCACTGGAGGCAAAGCACCAGGAGGAAGAGGAGAACTTGCTTTCCTCCCAAGGCCCACTTTATCCAGACACCATCATTCCTATGTCACAGAACACACAGGAGGAGAGAGGGGAGGAGGATGAGGAGGAGGATTCTGGCACTTTCATAGGCTTCGAAGAAGAGGAAGACATGCGTCAATCTGTAAGCGATGGCTTTCCAGCCCCAGGACCCTTGGGAGTAGTACGTGGCTAGGAGGAGGAAGTTCCAGATGCTGTCATCCTGAGTGACCCCGAGGAGTCTGCTTCTCAAGCCTCAGCAAATTTGAGGCGCATGGGCAACCTAATGCTTCAAAGCCTGCGATAGGACCCAAGAATACGTGGCATAAAGGAGAAAGATGATTACTGGTTGGCAACCACCCTCCTTGACCACCATTATAAGGGGAAGGTTTCTGAACTCATCCTGTCCCCACAGAGTGCAGAAGATAAAATCTCTTGAGAACACATTAAAGAGGATTTTATTGAATGTTTTTTCTGACTCCAATAGGTTACAGTGTTTTCAGTCTTCTGTTGGTCAAGAGAGGAGCGTTGAAGAAGGCGTCCACCTAAGTGAGGCATTTCAGAATTTTTTTAGTCCTCGCCGCCCAGGGCTGTCAGCTTCCACATCCCATCGGCAGCGTCTGCATCACATGGTGGACGATAACCTCGGGGCCAAAACAGAGATGGAGAGCTTTCCGGCCATGATCCACTGACTTACTGGGTCATGAGAATAGACCACTGGCCAGAATTTGCTGATTAAGTCTTTTTGGGATGTGGAATCTCTGCAGGACTTCAAGGCTGCCTAGCTTTGAGGGTGTTCAATCATTTCATCTGAAAGAATGTTTTTGGTATAGATTTCATGGGCACAATTAACACCCAAAGACTAATTTTTCAGCACTTGTTTGACAGGCGCATATTTTTTTACAGCAAGGCCAATCCTTGCTTTCATCAAGAGTACCTCTATAGGGTTATGGTGAGAAGGCACCACTGACACCCAAAGACCAATTTTTCTGCACCTGTTTGACAGGTGCATATCATTGCAATTTTTTACAGCAAGGGTAATTCTTGCTTTCATCAAGATTACCTCTATAGGGTTACGGAGGGAGGCGCCACCAACACCCAAAGACCAATTTTTACGCACCCGTTACTTCTATCCAAAGTCAAAGTGACACCAGAATGTATCCAAAAAATCTCAATCTTGTTGCCAGTGCACTACATTGTGGCCTTATCATACACACTGGCTCCCCAGCTGTTGCTGAGCAAAATAAAGGCAGCTTGCAGGGAAAATGTCATTTTTCTTAGCTTTATAAATGCAGTTATTGCTGCAGCAGATTCTAGACATGATACAGATCTGCCACTTTACATGTAGACTAAGGGGACCTCCCAGGCACTATATTGGAAGGAATTTTTCATTTTTATGCTTTCACTTTAAAAAAAAAAAAAAAATCACTGCTCATTTAAAAATTACGTTTTTCGCACACTTTTTTTTTATTGATACAGGGCAGGACCCGGACCCCTTTAACCATTGTATGTCCAATTACTTGCATATAAGCCTTTAAAATGGGCACTTTTGATTTTTGACGTTCGGGTCACATTGACTTTAATGGGGTTCATTATTCGGGTCTGAATTTTTGCAGTGTTCTAAAGTTCTGGTGCGAACTGAACAGGGGTCCGTTCGGCCCATCCCTAATGAATACATCAGACTAGAAAAGTCTGTTGGAACCTGGAAAGGTGAAGTCCTACAGAAGACTTACTGATTTAGAAACATCTATAGGTTCTGTCATACCTGAATGAGATGTCGGTTCTCCGCCTAAACTCCTTCACCCTATTTACTTTACTCTTGCATGACTTAAAATTAATTTCTGTCCTTGCTGCTTAGCTTGTAGAAATTTCAATTGCCTTTAATGCCATCATCTTTCTTTTAGAAAAAGTAGGTCACCTACTGCAAACAAATTACAGAAATATTCCTTTTTTTATGCTAGCCACAAGATGTTTTTTATGCTAGCCACAAGATTACCATCAAGTGGAACTCATTCAACCCATCAACAACCCTACCCATCACCAAAACACATTTAGAAACCTTGGTCCATAAAACCTGAAATAGGCAAACTGAAGGATTTTAACAGTAATCATAAACATACAGTGTATTAATTAGTATTAATATTAATTCATAAATCAATTATAATTTTATTCTAATTCATAATCTCATCCACATGAGCTCATGCACAAGGAATCATAATCCAGCAATCCCTGCACAGATTCAAACAGGAAAGCCTTACTTTGAGTCCGCTCAAGGTTCTCTGAAATAGTGCTCTCCCACAATTCAGTGGCAGACTGTTTTTTTTTAATTTTTTTTGCCTGAAGTTCAGCTTCATGACAGCCTGGTACTCTGTGCTACTCAGACTGCAGAGTTCCCCTTGGATGAGATCAGGTTATCCTCCCGCTTTTCCACTTTCTCTGGATATACCCACCAGCTGGACTTCAGGAAGCTTCAGGCTCCAGATTTGGGGCTTTCTGTAGCAACACACCCTCCTCAAGCAGCTAGTCTTGGAGAACAAGAACACCCAAAAGCAACACACACCCTCCCCCTAGGCAGACCCTGAGAAATTTCCAATATCATTCCCAAAAACATATACCTTTCCAAACATGTACCACTGGCAATAAACCTAATGGTTGAACAGGGAGACATATGGAGACATACATATATACATATTTATGACTCAGGTTGTTGTATCCTCTTACACCAAGGGTCCCCAAACTATGGCCCTCCAGTTGTTCGGAAACTACAATTCCCATCATGCCTAGTCATGTCCATGAATGTTAGAGTTTTACAACACCTCATTGGAAGTGTAGTTCCACAACAGCTGGAGGGCCATAGTTTGGAGATCCCTGTCTTACACCATTGCCAGAGACACTCACAAACAGCAGGCAGAAGCAAACAATTACACTGAGCTTAGGGAAAGCCTGAAGAAAGCAGAAGAAATATCATAGGTGCTCAGGCTGAGCACAGCCCAGTAATACTACATTTAGACTAGGTATACTGATGCATAGGGCAGGGTCCCTATATATAAAAGGTAGTATGCATGAACTGTTTATGTTACATTTAACTATGAGCAGAACTAGAAAACAGATTCCAAACAGAAAAGTCAGCTGGGAGACAAATTAAATCTGACTAGCAGTTACCTCCCAAACTACTACCCACTACAAAGAGGTGATAATGAAGGTCATACAAGAAACTAGGTGGCACTACTTTGTTTTGTCTTACTTTCAGTAACAAGTATTTGTATATTCTCTGTAGTACATAACAGAGAGAAAAAAAGGAGACATAAATCATCATTGTTTGGCAATGTCCAATTAATAGGCTGTATTTACATAAAAAATTACAGGAGGCAGATATGGATATGGATTTCCCTACAGACTAAGTCTTACTTTCCAAGTCTCTGTAAAACACAGACATTGGCTACCAAGCTGATTATGCATATCTTAACTGCAGCCAGATGTTGTGTCTCATCTGCTAGAAAATGAAAACTGCTTCCTTTTGCGATATGTGCACACACTATGATTGAGGTTACACAACATTCCTTAATCATCCTAATGTGATCTAACAAGATATGGGAACTCACTTGCATTCTATCCCTTGTCCTGAAACTTCCTAATCAAGATTATACTTTGAAGCCATAGGTTCTACAAGCTGGCCACTGTCCATGTTTGAGTTAGCAGCCTAGATGTCATAAATAGTCACCAGACAGTATTGTCCTTTAAAGCTGAACTCCAGGCAGAAACATATTTCCATGTCATTGCTGGTGCTTTCCTACCTTGAGCAGATATGTTCTTGATTTGTTTCCTCAGGCTGTGGTAGTAGTAAGAGAAAATGCATGTGCATTATTAAAATCGCAGGCCTCGATCCCTGTGATTTTCATTGTGTAAGACTGGTGGCTGCTGTGCCCTCTATCTCCACAGCCACCAGCCTTGTAACTTCCCCATTATAGTTCTGTGGGAGTGTAACAGACAGGTTTTAGAGTCTCAGATTGCACCTCCCACTGATAGGCATCAAAACACAACTCTGCCCTCAGCTCAACCCTAACTCCACCCAAAGCATAGAACTCATCTCAGCCATCAGCTCAGCCCCCGACCCACCCTCAGCACAGCCCCAGATCCACCCACACACCCTCCCAGACTTCCTGATTTTTCCATTGCATCATGGGACTGACACATATTTATTTATACCCACCTCTTGCATAGTGGAAGCAGGGAATTTTTCTACAACATGATGAAGTCCCAAAAAGTAAGACCTATTTAAACTGCATCAGTGTTTTTTTAGTAGCTGGGGAGAGGATCTGAAAAAAGATAAACTTGCAGAATCCTGGAGTTCAGCTTTAAGGCCTGGTTCATACCTATGCATTTTTTAGTGCATTTTCAGTTTTGCAGAAACACACTACGGCCCATTTACCATAGTTTCCTATGGGTCACATTCACATCTGTGCATTTTATGGAAAGGACCAAGGACATTTTTCTGTTTTTTGTTTCCATAGACTTCAGTGGATCAAAAATGTGTATTGAAAAACACAAAATGCACCTGGAATATGCAAACTGTAACCTACATAGGTGAGAACCAGGCCTAAGGCCTGATTCACACTTACGCAGGTTGTAGTTTGCATATTGCAGGTGCATTTTGCGTTTATTAATACATGCTTTTCATCCATTGAAGTCTATGGAACCAAAACCAGAAAAAAAGTCCCTGGCCCTTTCCATAAAATGCACAGATGTGAACTACATCCATAGGAAACTATGGTAAATGGGCCGTAGTGTGTTTCTGCAAAACTGAAAATGCGCTAAAAAATTCATAGGTGTGAACTATCCCCAAGGTGCTTCTTGTCCAACTTTGAGTGGCCACATGTCTTCTAAAGCGCCCTGAGACTGAATAGTTTTCTCCCTATGCTAGAATCACCATTTAGATATTTGTATATTATGATAATTTCTCCTCTTAAGTGTTTTTTATCCAGGGAGAATACGTTTGTTTGCAGTCATTCTTAAAAACTGAGGTCCTCCAGTCTACTTATTAGCTTAGTTGCCCTTCTCTCCAGTTCCAGCACATCCTTCCTGGGGGCTAGTGACCAGGACTGGGCAGCATACTCAAGATGCAGCTGGGCCAAACTTTTGTAAAGTGGTAGAAGTTCCATCTCTGTAAACATGCCTCTAAACTATCATGCCAATTATATCCTGAGCTTGAATAACCTATTATGTTTGCTTTAAAAGAGCACTATGAGGTTTATTTACCAAAGCTGGAGCGTGCAAAATCAGTGTCACTACTGCATAGAAACCAGTTCCAGGTTTTATTTTTTATATATATTTTTTATATACCCGTATTTATCGGCATATAACACGCACTTTTTTCCCCTGAAAATCAGGGGAAAATCGTGGGTGCGTGTTATAGGCCGATCCCCGCCGATTTCTGTGTCATCGGAGCGATCGCGGCAATTGCCGCGGTCGCCGCCGACATACACAGCCGTGGGTACATTCAAAAATGGCGCCGAGACTGCAGGGAGCCGAGATACACATACTCGAGTGTTCTCGGCTTTTTCCGGCGCCGCCGTCACGCCCAGTCCCGCCCCTGGACCTGTGTTATGTCCATCATAGGGCGGGACTAGGCGTGACTGTCAGCGGCGCCGAAAAAAGCCGAGAACACTCGGGTATGTGTATCTCTGCTCTTGTCGGATCCGAGATACACATACCCGAGTGTTCTCGGCTTTTTTCGGCGCCGCTGACAGTCACGCCCAGTCCCGCCCTATGATGGACATAACACAGGTCCAGGGGCGGGACTGGGCGTGACGGCGGCGCCGGAAAAAGCCGAGAACACTCGTGTATGTGTATCTCGGCTCCCTGCAGTCTCGGCGCCATTTTTTGAATCTACACTGAGTGCACAAAGCTGCACTGACATGGCTGGACTGGGGCAGACCTGCACGAACGAAGCTGCACTGGGGCAAGGCTGCATTGGGGCAAGGCTGCATTGGGGCAAGGCTGCACTGGGGCAAGGCTGCACTGGGGCAAGGCTGCACTGGGGCAAAGCTGCACTGACAAGGCTGCACTGGGGCAAAGCTGCACTGACAAGGCTGCACTGACAAAGCTGCACTGATGAGACTGCACTGGGGCAAGGCTGCACTGACACTGAAAAAGCTGCAGATAGACAGATAAGGCTGCATTGATGGGCATTGTAATGTAAGTTTTTTTTCCTTAAACTTCCCTCCTAAAAATGTTTTTTCCTTAAAATTCTCTCCTAAACTTGGGGTGCGTGTTATACGCCGGCGCGTGTTATACGCCGATAAATACGGTAAGTGTTAAACTGTATACAAACAGTCCATAGATAATCTTTAGTGGTAACAGTTCACATAGTGACAACAATCCTCAGTGATGTGTTTAGTCTTAACTAGACTCTTCAACAGAAATTCACAAACATGTCCCTCCACCAATTCAAATGCATTGACCACAAAGCAATGCTGCACAGATTATAGGGAGCAAACTGGGCTCAGCAGCATCGTCCAAGACCAATAAATCCTTCTGAGCAATACCTTTGAGAAGATGACCCTCTTGGAGATGATAGTAACCAGACTATTCCAACAGTGAAAAAATGACTATCACCAGGTCTCTGCGGTTCACCCCTCAAGAGGGGTCGGTCCCTTTAAATAAGTTTTCTTGATGTAGCACTGAGCAGAAAAGGTGTCATGTCATGTCCCAGCACTCTGGTGAGTGCATTTGGTGGAGGGACATTCATTGTGTGTTTAGCTGCTTGCCTCAAGTTCAGCCGTAAAGCCCTGGTCCAGGCAGTGAAAAACATACCCTTGCACTGCAATGGCAAATGTTTGTCTAGGGGGATGGGAAAAGGCAAATTTCTTACATTTATTTCTTGCATCCACCTGTCTGTATGACTGCCCCCCTCAAAGCCCCCTCTCTTCAATGCAAGACTGATCACAAGCTCTGCAATGCCATCACATACAATGCAGAACTAATGGTCGGATAGCGGGAGGGAAAGAAATAAGGTAAGTTATACTGCTTATTCCTATCTTCCCAGAAAAAAAATGAACATTTAATCCTTGCAATGCAGAGAGAAGGAACTCTTTAAGATTAAGTTTTAGGCTTCATGCACACTAGCTTAAATAAACGCCAGTGCTCTTGAAAAAAAACAAAAAAAACCCGCTAATTTTGAGTATTTTTGGACTAGCATTTAGGGCATTTTGTCTGCCAGAAAAAATGTTCTCAAAAGTGCAAAACAAAAGTTTTTTTTTTCTGCCTCTAAACGCTGAGCCTAAAACATACTTCTACACTACCTAATATGCATGGACACGTAGGATAACATTAGCGGCTTCTACAGGCAAAACACTAAACTCCTCTAGAAGCAGGGTTTTTTTTACGCTAACCCTCTGTGTTCAGCTCTTGTGCCCAGGAACCTGCATGAGATGGACCTTCCCAGAAGCAGGCTTTATTTACACACAGCTCTGATTTTCGATGGAGAGCATAAAGAAGGCCTAATAACTAAGCACTATGCACTGGACAGACAAGTTAAAAACCACTAGATTCTTTTAAAACGTGCCCTTGTGGCCTGGAAATATTCCAGCACTTCTTTGGTTATGCTGGTTAGAAAAATGAAAAAATCCAAAAGATAAAGCACAAGTTCAAAACCTTGGACTCTATACAACAGCTGTTAATTACAGCAGGTTAAGTGTTTGACCTATCAAAATACTAAATGAAGACAGGAGTTAGGCACAACATTTCTTTCTTAAAATGGGGCAACTGCAATACATAAAACTTATAATAAAAAAAAACACTCCCATAAGGAAATGAAGTTAAAAACTGACTGCAAATGCAAATCTGTATAGTAGGAAAAGTGACTGACAAAACCCCTAGGCGGGATGTAATCAGGACGGCTGAAGACTTTACTACTAGAAATGTAATCGCTTGACAAGACCTCCTGGATTTACACTTTCTCACTATGATAAAAGATTGAGGTTTCTCTTTGATTTACATATCTGTAAGAAGAGGGATAGTTAAACAACTACATCATGCTTACTTGATTTTTCTGCTGGTTTAGCATATTTCTGAATAATAAAAAGGCAAGGTGGTAGGCGATGAAATACAAGTTATGGAAATAATAAACTATTGCTATAGCGAACCTATCATGCAATATTAAAAACTCCAAAATTAATACTAAAAGCCAAGCAAAAACTAAAAGGAAGCAAATGCCACACAATGAATCCCCTGAAATAGGTTATAAGACTGTTGAATGCCAGTATAGGTTCCCTGATCATATAAACACGTTAAAATTCCCAGGTCAAGTGCTTTCCTCTTTTTCGCTCTCTTAATTAGTCATTGAGGATCATCTGTGAACCCCACAGTAATAGTATGCACAGGTGAGGAATCACAGTCAATAAAAAGTCCATCTACTGCATCTAGAATGTATTTTTACTTACGTGAACTTCTATTGTATACTGGTATTGGCTAGTGTGGTCACACACGTTTGACAAATTTGTTCTGTTCTGTACCAGGTATTTCAGCCATGTATTTAGCAGTCTGTCTGGAGCTCTGCTTTAGGATTCTGCTGAGTGAAGATGACAAACCAACTCTACAAAAATGTACGGCTCATTTAGATGTACGCATGTGTATAGAGGTGCATTTTTATGTAGGGTTAGGCAGATTGTCATTTGTCAATGTGCATTTCCTTTGTAAGGCAGCACACATTATTGACATGCATTGGCCTGTATTTCCAGTGCGTTTTGAAGTCAGGATTTGTTAAAAGCTGTTGCCACTGCGTCAAAGCACGTTATATGGATTTTGATTTATTGCCATTGACTACTATGGTCCTCCCAATGCACTAAAAAGCAGGAACGAATAGACATGTATTTTTCAAATAACACTGCACTGTAGCATAGAGATGAGAACATGTTGAGATGAGTATTCATTGTACTGAATACTCATCTCAACATGTTCTTCTCTGTATGCTTTTTAGTGCATTGGGAGGACCATAATAGTCAATGGCAATGAATCAAAATCCATATAACGTGCTTTGACGCAGTGACAACAGCTATTAACAAATCCTAACTTCAAAACGCACTGGAAATACAGGCCAATGCATGTCAATACTGTGTGCTGCCTTACAAAGGAAATGCACATTGACAAATGACAATCTGCCTAACCCTACATAAAAATGCACCTCTATACACATGCATACATCTAAATGAGCCCTACATTTTTGTAGAGTTTTGCATTTGTAAAAATGCAAAAAAACAAACAAAAATGTTTTATATCCAATGGGGTTGATTTAAAGACAGGTAACTGCAAGGGCAGTTGCTCCAGGGCTTAGTAAATGAGGTAAAACTTAACTTTTTAAAGAATACCCGATCAGGTGAATGGAAAATAATATAATAGCATTTTTGCTTGTACAGGATTGAATGATTGAAGTTAGCAGAGCTTCTGCTCATTCACCAAGCTCTGGAGCAACTATGTACCTTTTGTAAATCAACCCCACTGGGTCTGTAGCCAGTTCCTCAGATCTTCACTCTGCTCAGAAATTCCATCAGAATCTTCACATACTACACCTTTCTAGGTGTGTTGGGTGCTTGGTCTCCTGCTATGAGCTGTGTTTCTATCCACTGACCCTAAGCCAACATAGGACACAGTAGTCACGTAGACGCGAGAGAGCAATGGGAGGGGACACAGGTATCTGACACTCTCAGATGTTTCAGATCTGAAAATTCTACCACAGCTCCTGCAGCACAGGTAAATATAAAATGTCTATTGCAGTTTTTTTGTATTTGTAAAAGAGCAACCAGGTCAATTATAAGCAGCAGACTGAAACTTGTAATGTATAAATAGAAATGTTCAGTAATGGTGGGCAGTATTTGTATACATAGGTAGACTTATTTGACAAGGAACCATACTGTTTTTTTAAGCATGTGCACTGGTTACCAGGGAATGTACTGGTTTTTAATGGGTTTAACCATGAACCATGAATGGTTTTATGCCTGAAGGAAAAAAAAAACTTTTGTGTGCTGCTCCCCCCACAGCCCCCTAATACTCACCTGAGCTCACTCTCAATCCAGCGATGTGAATGAGAGCCTTAGCTGAACTGGGGCATCCTCTCCTCATTGGCTGAGACTGCAATGGGAGCCATTGGCTCTCACTGTTGTCAATCACAGGGAGAGAACAGGGGGGGAGGAGTCGATTCATGGCTCTAAGTGTCTTATGGATGCATACCTTTAATAGCATTTTAAGGTCTTGTGACACAGAGCATGGCCTGACACAGAGCAGGACTTGGCTGTCAAAGCGACTGCTAAGCCCCACAGATTATACCAGGATAAAAGTACCCTACTAGAAACACTGTGGTTAGTAGAAAACTGTGCAGGGTTCTGTATCCACAGGGTCCAGGACCGGCCGACTGCATTACAGGCATTCCTCTGCCTAAACGCCCAATCCCATCATTGTGGGACCTGGGTACCAACCATCTTTGTGTCCAGCTGTAGGAATGGATCCAGACAAACGTTTGATCCCTACTAGAATCACTTGAGAATCTGGTAGTACTTACAAAACACTGGCGAAAAAACAGGAGCTTTCTGAGAAGGAGGGGTTACATAGGGGGACTTCCTGTCTGTTTTTTTTCTGCCAGTGTCCATTCACCTATAGGTGGTGCATAACCCAGGTAGTCATCATTTATAGCCTGCTTTGTGATTTTGTGATGTACGAAAAATAAATACTACTAATAATAGTATCAAAACCTTAACACTGCAAGGTTTATCATTTACAGAAGTTTTAAGACTAAATTTTCCTGAGCATTTCAATGGGCTCAGCCCAAACAGAACACAGTCATTAAGCATAGTACAAATCAGTGGTTTAACTAGAACCTTCAGGGTCCCGATGCCAGAAACCATGAAGGGCCCCCCTGACCCCCAGACAGGGCCCTTTCCTCCAAGCCTGGTGGAGGAACAACAGGGCCGGTCGCAAGTGGGTGGCTGTATATAAAGGAACCGATTTCTCCATTTCCCCCTCCCCCGCTTCTCCTCCTCTTCCTCCCGCAGGCATTCAGCGGCTGCAGGAGGAAAATGGAGAGATCAGTTCCTCTATGCCAGTGTTTCTCAATCTTTTTGCAGTCAGGGCACCCTTGAAGTACACCCCTAGGTGAATGGGGCTGCACTGCACCCACCATGCAACTGTGTGTATTGCATGCAGTTGCAGCATAGTGATGATGCATTTAAGGGGTTAAAACAGGCGGACAGGAGGCAACATATTGTCTCTTTACAGGTTTTAAAATACCTCTGAAAAGCAATCTGAGCATAGATTGCTTTTCGGAGGAACTGCATTTTTTTTGCTGGTACTTTGAACAAGTAAGAAAAAAAAAAGTCAGTTCTGATTGTACACATATAGGGTTCAGGATTAAATGGGCATGCATAAAATGTGCATACATACATGTAAACACATGCACACATATATAAATACACACACATATATAAACACGTATATATATAAATGCACACACATACATACACATATACACACACATACTGTATTTTTCGCTCCATAAGACGCACTTCCCCCCCCCCAAAAAATGGGGGGAAATGTCTGTGCGTCTTATGGAGTTAATACTGACCAGGACCGCCCCCCTGTTAGAATACCGGGCAGCCTTCTCCCGCGAGCGCCGGGTGAGCCTGTCACCATTTACTCTCTTTTGCCTGTCACAGACAGAAGACAGAGCAGGCAGAATGGGGTGCGGCCGCGGCGCCGGCTCAGGGCTGCTCTCTCAGATGCAATGACGTCCTCGCCAGGCACAGGTTAGGCTGCATTGTATGCCACAGGTCAGGCTGCATTGCATGGCACAGGTCAGGCTGCATTTCATGGGCACTGGTAAATATTTTAATACGCCATTTGGTTCAGAATATTTTTTTTCTTATTTTCCTCCTCTAAAACCTAGGTGCCTCTTATGGTCAGGTGCGTCTTATGGAGCGAAAAATATGGTACATACATACATACATACAAACATGCACACCCCCTGTTAGAATACCGGGCAGCCTTCTCCCGCGAGCGCCGGGTGAGCCTGTCACCTTTTACTCTGTTTTGCCTGTCACAGACAGAAGACAGAGCAGGCAGAATGGGGTGCGGCCGCGGCGCCGGCTCAGGGCTGCTCTGTCAGATGCGATGACGTCCTCGCCAGGCACAGGTTAGGCTGCATTGTATGGCACAGGTCAGGCTGCATTGCATGGCACAGGTCAGGCTGCATTGCATGGCACAGGTCAGGCTGCATTTCATGGGCACTGGTAAATATTTTAATACGCCATTTGGTTCAGAATATTTTTTTTCTTATTTTCCTCCTCTAAAACCTAGGTGCCTCTTATGGTCAGGTGCGTCTTATGGAGCGAAAAATATGGTACATACATACATACATACACAAACATGCACACGCACACACATATATACACCCTATTCCAAATTATTATGCTAATTCTATTTCAGTGTCACAAAGATGAAATATTTAGTTTTTTAGTTTAACTCATGGCATTGTGTCTCAGGGTTCTTTTGATCACTGAAAACAATCTCGGACACCTGTGATAATTAGATTGCCAGGTGAGCCCAATTAAGACAGCAGCTGCTAAAACACCATTACATAGCAGCAAACAGATATTTGAAGCTGCTGGTGCCTCTGGAGTCCCACAGACATCAAGGTGTAGAGTCCTCCAGAGTCTTGCAACTGTGCATAAACCTTCCATTTGGCCACCACTAACCAATGCTCACAAGCAGAAATGGCTGCATTGGGCAGAAAAATACATGAAGACTAATTTTCAAACAGTCCTGTTCACTGATGAGTGCTGTGCAAACCTGGATGGTCCAGATGGATGGAGTAGTGGATGGTTGGTGGACAACCACCCTGTTCCAACAAGGCTGTGACATCAGCAAGGCGGTGGTGAAGTCATGTTTTGGGCCGGAATCATGGGAAGAGAGCTGGTCGGTCCCTTTAGGGTCCCAGAAGGTGTAAAGATGACCTCTGCAAAGTATGTGGAGTTCCTGACTGACCACTTCCTTCCCTGGTACAGAAGGAAGAACTATGCTTTCTCATGCTGCAAAGAATACCTCTGCATCAATGGCTGCTATGGGGATAAAAGGAGAGAAAGTCATGGTGTGGCCTCCATCTTCCCCTGACCTCAATCCTATTGAGAACCTTTGGAGCATCCTCAAGAAAAAGATCTATGAGGGTGGGAGGCAGTTTACATCCAAACAGCCAAAAACTCACAAGTTCAATGGATGCAAGACTTGTGAAGCTGCTATCAAATAAGGGGTCCTATGTTAAAATGTAACGTGACCTGTTAAAATGTTTAAAAAGTTAAAATGTTGTTCAAAGTTTGATTGAAATATCTTTTGATTTCAGTAAATATGCTGCAAACACAACAAATGACAATTTTCAGTTCTTTACAACCTATAAAGTGTTTTGAAACTTACTGTGCGTAATAATTTGAAACAGTGCATTTTAATTTTTATATTTTGAAAAAAAAAAAACTGTTATCATTAGGAGGTTTGTGCAATAAAATTTGAATTGTACTCTTAATAGTTGATAACATGAGAATTATGCTGACGGTTGTTTACATCAATTATTTAGGTAAATGAGAAAAATATCATTGGTATAATAATTTGGAACAGAGTGTAAACACACATACATACATACAGATAGCCTTTTTAAAATCAGCAGTGTTTTACCTTACCTCTTCCTGCCGGGTACTGCACTATAGGGGGAGATAAAGAGCACAGCACACACTGTGCTTTCACTTTAGATGTAATCAGTGTGACGAGCTCCCTGTACAGTGCCGATTATAGTTTGGCTGAGGATCAGGGAGCTCAGCCGCAGTTGCCGCTCCTAATATCGAGGTATACAGGAGGCCCTCAAGGGCCCCCTGCAGCATGGGGCCCGGTTCCCATGGTGACCTTAGCGACCCCTATACTTCTCCACTGGTACAAATGCAGACAAATATTTTACACTGTTGTATTTCCCTAGTCAACCCATGTTTTCCTTATTTTCTAGGTTGCTAAAAGCAATTTTAAACCGCTAGTCTCCGGTAAACATTTTGTGTGTGTCTATCAATATATAATGCCCAATAGGAAACAGGGAAAGGAGTAAGGCAGTTACTAGAAACAATTTTGACAGAATGGCTGAACGCCAACAAATAAAATATCAATACCAAATGCACAGTTACAGTGACACACAAAAGTCTATGAAAAAGTCTAAAACTAAAGTAGCTACAAGGCAAGCTATAAGGATATCTTAATTATTGATAATCTATGTGACCGTAAAATGATGAGACAAAATAGGATTCCGATTTTAATTGAAAACACAACATTTCAGAATCAAAAAAAAAAAAAAAAAATAAGGTGACATTTTTGTAATGAAAATGACACAATGCACGTTGATACTTATCAGAAAAGACAATTTAGTCCCACATATTAAACAACTAGCTTTAGGTGATAGCTAATTTACTCTAGCATCACTGCACCCTGTAGCTGCTAATGGATATCTGTTTTTTTAGCAATATAGAATTAAATGAAACATACATAAAAACAATGGTGCAATTTTCTCTTCCTACTTTTGTTAAAATAGAGAAATAAATTACATAAATAAATTAGCATTACATTTACGTCATGTATACTACATTATTTACAACATTGTAACTACCAGTTCTGGCACACAAGAGAAAAAGTATACAGAATAACAAAATTAACAAATGCTTTGGCAATACCGGTTTGCAATAATTGAGAACTCGAAAATCCAAATTCACATGTGTTGTTAACTAACTGAAAAGATTTGCTTGCATGAGGGTGTATTGACATCCAATGGTCCCTGTCAGTATAATCCAGCCAGCTACTACAAGGAAACCACAGCAAACTTAGAATAAACATGCAAATCAAACAGGTCTGTTGATATCTCTGTGCTGCAGTAAGTTAACAAAAATGCAGGTTGTATATAATTGACTGCTTCAGCATGCATTTAGCCTGCATATAGAGTGGAGATGCAGGAAACCACCTTATGGTTAATTATATCTCTTGGGGAACCCCTAGAAAAATCTCTCCTCTTGAGTTATTATGGATAATAAGGAAAATACAACAGTAGGAGTGAAAACACCTCAGGTTTGACAAAAATACCCAAAAGGTGCATGAGAACAGAGCCAGGAAATGTGGCACAGAAATCCACGGGGTAAGTATACCATTGTTATTTAAACACTTAAGGACCAAACGCTGTTGTTGTACTGTGGTGGATTAACTCTCCTGGGAGAATCAGCGTCACTGTACGTCGGCTGCTTTAAGACCTCTAGGAGCTGATGCGTGTGGCTGGTGGCTGCGATGCCTTCCGGCCACCTTCGATCTCCCCTGAGAGACAGAACAGGGATCTGTCAATGTAAACAGACAGATCCCCCTTCTGTCAGGGGTGGAGAGACAGATCTGCTGTTCCTAGTGATTAGGAACAGCGATCTGTCTCCTCCTCCAGTCACTACACTACCCCCACAGTTAGAAACACCTCCCTAGGGAACACTTAACCCCTTGATCGCCCCCTAGTGTTAACCCCTACCCTGCCAGTAAAATTTATACAGTAATCAGTGGCTATTTTTAGCTCTGATCGCTGTATAAATGTCACTGGTCCCAAAAAAGTGTCAAAAGTGTCTGATCTCTCTGCCGCAATGTCGCAGTCATGATAAAAATCGCAGATCACCGCAATTACAAGTAAAAAAAAAAATAATAATAATAAAAATGCCATAAATCAATCCACTATTTACTAGACGCTATAACTTTTTCACAAACCAATCAATATACGCTAATTGTGATTTTTTTTTTACCAAAAATATGTAGAATGATTTGTTTGTTTTTTCATTTTTGAACATCTCCAAACAGAATTTTTTTGGGGATAGCAAAAAGTAAAAAATATTGTTTTTTTTTTTCAAAATTGTCGATCTTTTTTTGTTTATAGTGCATATAGTGCAAAATAAAATGCAGAGGTGATCAAATACCACCAAAAGAAAGCTCTATTTGTGGGGAAAAAAGGACTCAAACTTTGTTTGTGTAAACGTTGCACGACCGTGCAATTGTCAGTTAAAGCGTCACAGTGCCATATGGCAAAAAATGGCCTGGTCATTAAAGGGGCAAATCCTTCCGGTCCTTAAGTGGTTAACTACTGAAACCAGAGCTAGAAAGGCAATTAGTATATTCTAAAGATCACCTATTCCAGCCCATCTATTGTTTTATGATGGGTGCCTGCTTCCTCTTGTGCTATATCATTAGTAGGACCTTCCAACTCTTTCCCAATATTGTAATTAAGGCAATACAATAAATTGTATGACATTACATTAAAAAAAGACTAACTACAAGTCCATAAAGTCCCTCAATGTCCTGTTCACATCCAAAAGTTCCCTCTGTCTTTCCCATAATGCCATTATGAATTCTGTCATATTGAAAGCCAGTTGTTACTTCAGACATCTAGCTGTCCCTCATTCTATTTATTAATTGTAATTGAGTTGGCAAAGTCAGCAAAAGGTCACACTAACTCTTGCAATACCCCTGACCTACATGCCTGAAGTCTTCTGGAATACATGATGTGGATATCCCAGGAGCCTGTAAGTGGCTGAAGCTACGTCACTCTTGTCTAGGCTGGGAGAACAGAAGGGGAAAATGAAAATATTAGGTATTTAGGAAAAACAAAAAATATTTGGTATTCTTTGATTGTGTTAAATGAGGGTGAAGGCACAGTAATAAAGTTGACAAAACTGGCAAAAGGACAGCTTCAAGGTCCAGACTGGTCAGGTACTACCAATAATAAAGATACGAAGGTCTGAATTCTATAAACCGCTCTGGACAATATACTTTCCAGGCAAAAAATGTTCAGCTGGATTCACACTGTTGTGGTGTGTTAACATGCATTATGCTGCATGTTAACATGCATTTCTTTAGAGCAGCTCATTCATTTCAATGGCTGCCTAAGCCACCAAAAGGAACTCATGTGTATGAATTTTATTTTGTTGCACCAAGGAAGACTTTTAGGCTAAAAAAGTTTACAATATGGACTTTCACTTTTCACTGTCTTTTGCTCAAAATAAGAATAATGGGATAAAAAAAAAATCATCTGATTTACATTTAAGTAAAGTGAAACTCAGCTACTACAATAAATGATTGGACAAGGCTATATTTTATAATCAGGTACAACAAGAGAAAAAAATCTATAAAAAAATAGTCCTGATGAAAAGTCTTCCATTTACAGTGTTACAGAACATATTTTCCTGATGCATGCCCTGATTGGAGAACAAACATTTGTCACATAGTTCTGGGTCCATAGTTTTAAAAATGAATGTGGTCTAAAATGTGAATTTACTAAAAAATGTATTTGATTTGAAAGGTTCACCTTTCACTTTCTGGATGTTCCTACAAGCTGTTGTATCTGTAACATTAGGCCATTCATTTTCTCCATCCAGTACTCTGTGTTGTCTTGTAATGGAGTAGAATGATTTTCCACGCATTGTGTACGACAGGATTTGTCTAATGAATCTTTTAACATTAACTCTTCCGATTCCCCATTTACTGTTCCCTTTTGGGAGAGAATCTGAAGCTGCGTATGAGATCCCGTGGTTAGAGGTGGCACGATGTTTTGGCTACAGGATACAGCATTTAGAGTCTGTTTTTGGAGGCAATCTCTCTGTTCTTGTATAACTTTCAGATGAGCGAAAAGATTAGAGAGAGTTTGATTGCAGGTTTCTAAATGACGTTCATACTGTTGACATCTCAGTTTCCCATCTTCCAACTGCTGCTGCAAACATCCATTTTCTTGGCCTAATTCATTTAGCTGGGTAAAAGGAAAGGAGAATGATTATCTGGTTCACCTTAACATTTTATTGGATATAGAACACTTGTTTTAATATTGCAGGCTTGAAACAAGAAAACAGTTTGGGCTTCTAATACTATATCAATTTAACATCTGCAAGTTACAATCTTCTTTTTTTTCTTTTTTGAAATATGAAAGAAAAAAAACTGCACTAAGCACTATCCTTATCAAATAATCATAATCAAGGCAAGTAACCATAAAGTTACAAATAAAAAAAAATCTTTATTATAGTGTTATAAAATATTCAATTTTATGGTATTTGTTTAAAAAAATTCAGGAAGAAAAAAAAAACAGTGAACAGACAATGATAGAGTTGGTAATCATGAGTTTAAAACGGTTTTGCCATTTCCATACGTTGGAAACTAATATCTAATTCGGAATGTATTATGTATTTCCTACCCATTATATCTCAATTTTAAAGGCAAAGTCCATCTTTTGCAAAAAATAACTGCATATACATTTGCAGAAAAAAGTGCATATTTTAAAATGATTGTTACTATTTTTTTGCAAATGAGCCTGCTAAGCATTGCAACTGTGCTCAGTTGATCCCTGATGCAATATCAGGCTCCGGCAGACTCTTTTTCCGGCTTCCTGTCTGTACTGAGGTACAGATTTTCCTCCAGGGAGCTTGAGGAAGTGTCAATGGGCTATGTGTGTGGTAGTCACTGCACTTGTGCTCCATTAAGAACTACAAGGTCCTCTTCTAAGGCTGTAGTTCATTCATTTACAGATCTCTGTGATTGAATGATGCGACTGTGCAGAAGGAAGAAGAATCTAGAATACTGTCAGAGGGTGATCCATTTTGGTGGTGGGGGGGATCTGCTTGGCACCATATTACCCCCTAAATATGGGTTTAACATGATCTCAAGGTGGAGTTACCCTTTAAAGGCCACCTCTATACTAAAATCAAGGACATTGTAGCGAGGGGGTATGTGGCACAGATGGGAGCCTGAAGAGTGACTTTAAAGAATTTGTAAACCCAACATTTCATATTCCTGCTATACCATGTACGAAAATATATCCTGTTCTCTTTGTATTGCTTAGTTTGTGTTCTTTCCAATCCCTCTGCTCTCCTATTAAAAGCTAACCACACTAGGCTTGAGAGCACACCGTGGTCAGTTTTCTGGCTGTGTTGAGAACTAAGCCTGCTCTCCTTCAATGATCAGACTTGTCCTAACAAAGCCCCCCCCCCCCCCCGCACACAGTCATTCACTAGGAAGATCAGTTGCTGCATTTAACAGAACAATTACTTGATGGCTTATTTTATAAAGGTTTTCACACAAGATTTACACAACGTTCATCCCGGACTAATTTCAATTGAATCCAATTAGAAAAAATGTGTAAATCTTGGGAGAAAGTTGTGTGAATCTTTTGTCAAAATATATACACTATAAATAGACAGCTACAACTAGTTTGCACACAGTTTTTTTTACATATTTTAGGGCCATATTTTTTTTTTTTTCGCTACACTGTTTTAATAAGACATTTCTCTCTCCTCTTTTTTTTCTGACAAATGCTCAAAAATGAAAAAAAAAAAAAAATACACAAAAAACAAAACTTTCTTTCTTTCTATGACAGTTTAAGTATTAAATGGATTGGCATATAAACACTGCAGCTCAAGGTTGACAGTGTTAATCTGAAGGGTGAAGGCTTTTATTTTTGGCAGTGGAGCTTTCAGCCTTCGTGTGATCACTGCATTGAAATAGTGATCACAAGGTTGGGAACCACTCTTATGCCCCATACCCCGTACACACATTCCGAAAACAAAATCCTAGGATTTTTTCCGACGGATGTTGGCTCAATCTTGTCTTGCATACACACGGTCACACAAAGTTGTCGGAAAATCCGATCATTCTGAACGCGGTGACGTAAAACACGTACGTCGGGACTATAAACGGGGCAGTGGCCAATAGCTTTCATCTCTTTATTTATTCTGAGCATGCGTGGCACTTTGTGCGTCGGATTTGTGTACACACGATCGGAATTTCCGACAACGGATTTTGTTGTCGGAAAATTTTATAGCCTGCTCTCAAACTTTGTGTGTCGGAAAATCCGATGGAAAATGTGTGATAGAGCCTACACACGGTCGGAATTTCTGACAACAAGGTCCTATCACACATTTTCCGTCGGAAAATCCGACCGTGTGTACGGGGCATAATTGGTTCTAAATTGTCAGTGGTGAGCCCAGCTGTCATTGACACATACAGTGTCAGCAGCTGGTTCTCACAGGTTTGATATTTATTTTCATATCCATGGCTTTGGACATTTTGCCCCTTAACCTACACAAATACATTGCAGGTAGGAAGGGGTTAATCTGTGTATACAGTGCATCCGGAAAGTATTCACAGCGCTTCACATTTTCCACCTTTTGTTATATTACAGCCCTATTCCAAAATGAATTAAATTCATTATTTTCCTCAAAATTCTACAAACAATATCCCATAATGACAATGTAAAAGAAGTTTGTTTGAAATCTTTGTAAATTTATTAAAAATAAAAAAATGAAAAAAAAAAATAGGATTTTTTTCGTCAAACTTACCTGTAAAAACCTTTTCTTTGAGTACATCATGGGACACAGAGTCAGGCTAATATTCATTACCTGCTGCATTATACTTCATCATCAGGTGAATGGACACTGGTAGACCAAAGGTCTTCAGACAGGAAGTGATCCCCTATATAACCCCTCCCATACAGGAAGTACTTTCGTTTTGTAGCAAGCACTAAATCCTCAAAAAAGATGGGAGGGAGCTCTGTGTCGCATGATGTACTCAAAGAAAAGGATAAGCATGATAAAAAAATCCTATTTTCTTTTTCATACATCATGGGACACAGAGTCAGGCTAATATTCATCACCTGCTGGGACGTCCCAGAGCAATAGCCTTGAGGGAGGGAGACACCCTGCCAAACAATAGCCATCAGAACTTATATGGCAGCCCGCAGTACACTGCAGCCGAAAGCTGAATCTACGGCTGCCCGAACATCCACTTGAAAAAATTTTGTGAACGTATGCACTGAAGACCAGGTAGCAGCCTTGCAAATCTGAGCCACAGATACCTGATAGCGAAAAGCCCAGGAGGTTCCTACACCCCTGGTAGAATGAGCTCTCACCCTAAAGGAAGGAGCTTTATGTTTTAGACCATAGGCCTGAATGATTAATTGATGGACCCAATTGACAATGGAAGCTTTGGAAGCTGCCTGCCCCTTCTTGGGTCCTTTTGGGTAAACCAAAAAAAAAAAAAAAAGAGTCTGATCCTCAGATCTCCTCAGATCTCCCCAGATCTAGACAAATAAACCTTGACTGCCGGTCCAAAGAATGCAGTCATCTCTCTTCCGCCGAACGAGGCTGAGAGAATAAAGAAGGCAAAATAATGCCCTGATTTAAATGAAAGGCCAACACCACTTTTGGCAAAAAGGATGGAACAGGCCGTAACATGACTCTGTCATGGTGAAGGATCAAGTACCAAGTTCAAGTCCCAAGAACACATAGATGACTTAATGGGGGGAAGCAAGTACGTTTGATACCTTTGATACAGGCAGGCAGTTACTGAATTGCAGGAGAAATCAATGAACTATGAGAGCGCTCACCGACATCCAATTCAGCCATCGGCGGCATTTGATGATGGTTCTTGTAGTTCATTCATTCGCAGAACTTCGTGAATGAATAATGTGGCCATATGGGTGGAGCCCCACATGGCCCCACTGTTTTTAAAATGTGACAGCGAGTGCAGGGAGAAGATTGCTCTGCCCGCTGTCACATGAACATAAATGCGAGTGTAACATGTAACATGTTTCAAAAAAGTGAACTTAGCCTTTATTATACTAACTGCAAATGGGGAGGGGTAGATCTGTGTGTACTTGAGCAGCACAGAGACTCTATAATCTTCTAAAGCAAGCACATCACAAGAAAACATTAGCACACCCCTTCTTTTTCTTAAATCAAGCCATAAAAAAACTTTAGCAAGAAATGTTCCTATTGCTTTCTTGCCTTATCAGACAATTTCTCCTTCTTGTATATAGCACACTCGACTAGCCATGTTGAGCACTTTCTGTCTACCATACCAACCATTTTCTCTGAAATATGAAAAGCTTCCTTTGCCACAAAAAAATAACCTGTTATCTAAAACTGTAAAAGCAGCACTTAAGGGGCTAATGGTTATTATTTATTTCCCGCTTGACATAAGACTTATAACTGCTGCAGTTAGGTCAGTCAGGGTCACAGCGGTGTGAGGGTCTGGAATGTCTGAGTTAGGGAGAAGGCCTGCATACCAGTCTCTCCAGCGCTACATTATTTACACTGGACAAGCATACAGAATATGCATGAGATCTTCTGTCAGCAAAAACATTGTACTAGTGAACATACACTAGTTACTTGCTAATACTAATGAAACCAATGTTCTATTTTATGATAGAAAATAGGTTTTCCACTCTGCCTTTTCAAAGCTACAGTAGAGGCACTTTATAAAGAACCTGTGGCCAGGCCTTGGCATTTCCATGACTAACAGGCTCCCATTGGTTTACCTAAGCTCCCAACTTCAAACATGGTAAACTATGCTGAAGTAGAAAAGTGCCTATACATACAGGTAGATCCCTATTTTACAGAGTTTGTAAACTCTAATGCCGCATACACACGGTTGGAATTTCCGACAACAAATGTTCGATGTGAGCTTGTTTTTGGAAATTCCGACCGTGTGTAAGCTCCATCGGACATTTGTTGTTGGAATTTCCGACTACAAAAATTTGAGAGCTGGTTCTCAAATTTTCTGACAACAAAATCCGTGGTGGGAAATTCCGATCGTGTGTACAACACACAAAATTCCACGTATGCTCGGAATCAAGCAGAAGAGCCGCACTGGCTATTGAACTTCATTTTTCTCGGCTTGTCGTACGTGTTGTACGTCACCGAGTTCTTGACGTTTGGATTTTCCGACAACATTTCTGCGACCGTGTGTATGCAAGACAAGTTTGAGCCAACATTCGTCGGAAATAAATCCAGGATTTTGTTGTTGGAATGTCCGATCATGTGTACGCGGCATAACACTACAGGTATGTATGTCAAAAACACAGATTGGTATTTGCCTGTTAATTTGCTAAATCTTACATGAGATCCTGTCAACTACATGCCTTTAGTGACCCTTGTGGAAACTGAAATCAGGACCTTAGCACTGTAAAGCAAGTGTGTTAACAAACTAGCCAGTATGCTTCTTGGTACAGGTTTACGTAATTTACTATTAAAAAGTAGTATATATGTGTTGTGTGCTTTAGCTGTATTTACAGTAGGTGACCGCGATATTGTGTCAATCTCGCCATTGTTATCCGCGAGATTTGACACCTGCGAGCCCCGTCATGGGAGCCAGCGCCGAGCTGGCTCGCTCATCGGGAAAGGAAAAAAGTTTTTCTTCTTTTCCCGATGAGCGTCACGCGTTGCTGACAGGTGTCTGGTATGAATGATGTAGGGGAACGTTGCGCCAAATTTTAAATAAAAAAACGGCATGGGTTCCCCTCCAGGAGCATACCAGGCCCTTCGGTCTGGTATGGATCTTAAGGGAAACCCCCTACGCTGAAAAATTGGCGTGGGGTCCCCCCAAAATCCATACCAGACCCTTATCAGAGCACGCAGCATAGCCGGTCAGGAAAGGGGGTTGGGCCGCAGGCCGCATGCCCTCAACATGGGGGGGTTGGTGCTTTGGGAGAGGGGGCGCCCTGCTGTTCCCCCAACCCCAAAGCACCTTGTCCCCATGTTGATGAGGACAAGGGCCTCTTCCCGACAACCCTGGCCATTGGTTGTTGGGGTCTGCAGGCGCTGAGCTTATCGGAATCCGGGAGCCCCCTTTAGTTCATTAAATCCCGGTCCCCCACCTTATGTGAATGAGTATGGGGTACATCGATTTTTTGGCTTAGGGGGTTCCCCTTAAAATCTATACCAGACTGGAGGGCGGGGCATGCTCCTGGAGGGGAACCCATTCCTGTTGTTTATTTAAAATTTGGCACGGCGTTCCCCTTCATGATTCATACCAGACACCTGTCAGCAATGTGTGTCGCTCATCGGGAAAGGAAAAAACACATTTTTCCTTTCCCGATTAGCGAGCCGGCGTGAGATGCACAGTACCCTATCGCCGAAAACCAGCGCGATGGGTTTGCGCTGGAAACACAATCCCGCGGTCAGGTACTGTAAATATATGAATACATTTATACCCATAAGGACTTCTCCAGAGCCTCTCCTATCCTCGAATGCTCTACCCCAATCTGTCCGATTTTCTCCTACTTTATCCGCTTTCAAACGATCCCTGAAAACTCATCTCTTCAGAGAAGCCTATCTGGCCCCCACCTAACAACTGTACATTTATCTTCTCAATTAGCACATCCCCCACAGTTATTATCTCTTGTATCTCTTGACCTTCCCTCTTAGATTGTAAGCTCTAAGGAGCAGGGCCCTCTGATTCCTATTAAAGTGTATTGTATTTGTACTGTCTACCCTCAAGTTGTAAAGCGCTACATAAACTGTTGGCGCTATATAAATCCTGTATAATAATAATAACAATAATAATACCCATAAGTACTTATACAATAAATAATTTAATTCAACTTTATAAGAGATTTATTCTATACACTATAGAGAAAACTTTTACAGACAAATGAACTCAGATATCGCCTGCCTTTGCTGTACGATTTGATAATGTTAGAGTTTTTAAAATGGTTGTAATAATCATAGGGAGAAGTAAAGATTAGTCATTAGCTATAACTGAAATGCTGTATTTAGCAATTTGAGTGTTAATTAAAAGATCATTCCCTGGTTTTAAAATGATAAAATACAAGTCATCGAAATTCGTCTGTGGAATAATGGACAATAATGTGTAGTTCATAAAGCTTTCTAGGTATTTGACATGATTAGTGTGCTAGATTTTAATACTTTCCCTTCCCTTTTCAGAAACTTTAAAATAGTCATAATTGGAATCAAGTTTAGTGTCACTTATCTTTATGTAGAATTAAAACAAAATCTATTCATCTTTACATGACAATTTCCACTTCCATTTATCACTTTCCAATGGCCATTCTGGTTGAGGCATGACTGCAAATTCATACATTAATAGCTCACACTTTATACATAGTTCCAGGGAAGCTCTCCTTCCCGGTACAGTAAAAAAAAAAAAAAAAAAACTATATTTATTTGTATTTTTACTGTTTAACTTTCAAAAGAATCTCTAGCCAAACTGTGAAAATGAATGCACAGAATGCTTAGTTTAATTAATACTTTTGGCAAGATAACATGAATACTGCATATAAATACTTAAAGTTGAACTTCACTCTCTCAGTCAACTTTGACTATTCTTAAACTTTATGCTGCTAGCGTTAATAAATAGATAGGGAAATATATCATATTTACTTGTTTTAACTTTTTTTTATTTTTTCAGTTACTTCCTGGTTCCTATGCCTAGGCAAATGATGTCATACATTCCAGGATTCAGGAGTTCAGGAGGGGAGGAGTTGGAGGAGGGGCTTTCTCAGCTAGGCACATCCCCCTGCTTTCATGCCTGAGCTAAGGGCAGATGGATCAGAAAAAATAAATGCTACATGAATCATCTGCTCTTATTCAAGATAATTACGGACAGAAATGTTAGGGGGGTGTTTTTCAAAGTGATTTTTCAACAAAATAAAGCCAGGAGACATGAATGGATGGGGGAGTATGCTTTGAATATTAAAAATAAATTAAATAGTGTTTTTGGTTTGCTGTGCTTAATTGCAGTGTAGTTCTGCTTTAACACATACTATTTCCAGCGAACAAGTGGAGCTCTAAGAACCTTTGGACATGTTTACTAGTCTAACCTTAAAAAAAACTGAAGGCAAAACTTTTCCCTTTTTTTTGGATCAATTTGAGATGGATTAGAACACCTTTTAGTTTTTTATTGTGGTCTGTGTCCCTGTTAGGGAGATTCATCCTCTCTATTTGTCTCGTTTATCATTATTATGTAAAGTAGAAGTAAAAGAAAATCCAAAATTTTTAGTTATAGAGGGGAAATCTTACAATGGGGACATTAGTTCCGCTGACCTTTAATTATACAGGGGTTTTCTCTCACTTCCTGTTTTGGCTGCGGGATAGGAGATGAAGGGAAATCTCTCCAATGGGACACAGATGGCAAAAAAAAATCTGATAGGGGTTATGATCCTCCCTTACTCTATCCAAAATAGAAAAAAAGTTTTGCCTTTAGTACTACTTTAAAGAGCACTAAGGTAGGCCATACACTGATCTTTTTTTTTTTTTCTTCAACCAATGGGTTGAATGAAAAATAAAATTAACCGGTTGTCCCATCCACACCCTCAATGAGGATGGGGAAAACATTCCCGCTGTGCTATTGTATTCTGGCGGCAGGGAGCCCTCCCCGCCATCACAATACAATGATCAGTGTTTCCGGCTATACCCGGCAGCACTGATCATTCAGGAAAAAATATGACATGCTGGTTGTACTAAAGTTCTTTCCAAGGATTTTATTAGGTTTTTATAGTGAAGGTTGTACTAAAGTTGATCAATAGATTATGTCAGGGAAATGCTGGTAATAGTGCAGCCGAAGCTCCTAGGCAGAGGCAAATACACATGCGCAGAGGTGCATTTGCAGGTGCCCATCTTGTTGGGCATAGGCTAATGCATATGTGCATGCGCGGGAACATTAGCGCTAACAGGCAAACACATATGCACATGTGCTAAAATACACATGCACATTAGCCATTATTGCTGGCGTAAAATGGCCTATATAAGGACAGCAGCTGCACTAGTGCAGTGCTGTCTGATCTGCAGTTTTACCGGAGTCTGATCCTGTATCTGCATCTGATTACCTGTTTTGACCTGGCTTCCTTGACTATGCTTGCTTATCTCCAGTCCTGACCCCGGCTTGCCTTAACCTTGTTATATCTGCTATTCTACCTGATATCCTGCTGCCAACCTCTGCCTGTCTACTGACCAATATCTGCTTACCATTTATGCCATATATGATTATCTGTGATTGACCCAGCTTCAGTCTTGCTCCATCCAGTACCTGGTGACGCTGTCCTGCATCTGCTGAGCATCTGCACCTGCTGCTCCCGACCCAGCCTGGTCATCTCTACCTTCAACAAGAGATTCCGCAGGAACTCCTACCTCACTGCGCTCTAGCAGCCACTGTCGCAACTCCAGTGGTCCCTGAACCAGGTCTGTAAGAGAGGCGTCCTTCTACACAAAGGCTCTGTTACAAGGTACATGACAGATTGACTTGTGTACAACCAGCCTGCCCACACATGATTCGATAATTGGCGGTTCCTGCTAAACCGGCTGAACTGCGATCCTCGTATGACCAGCTTTAGACTCAAACCCCTTATCCTTGTTATCTGTGTCTGCATGAGACAAGTCATATGTTGGTGAAGTACACCTATCCAACACCTGATAGGCATCTCTGAGGCTAGAAAAACAGGGATTGCCAAGGTACTATTACTAGGGATATTCACAATTGAGAGTTTTGGGACATTTTGGTGTAAACAGATTTGATTCAACAGGAAAGGTTCAATTAAAATGGCTTTTAAGGGTTCAGTAATCTTTCAATAGCTCTTGAGATTTAAATCAAAAAAGTAAAAAAATATATATTTAAAATTTTTTTATTATAATTTTTTTATAATATTAATGGAATGTCTTCTTTAACCACTTGACCTCCCAAAGGTTTTACCCCTTCCTGACTAGGGCATTTTTTGCTATTCAGCACTGTGCTACTTTAACTGGCAATTGCTCAGTTATGCAACATTGTACCAAAAGTTAGATCATTTTTTTCACACAAATAGAACTTTCTTTTGGTGGTATTTGATCACCGCTGGATATTTTATTTTATAAACAACAAGATACAGAAAATTTTGAAATAAATCTATATTTTCTACTTTCTGTTTTAAAACATGTCCAATTAAATGAAATATCTTAAATAAATTTAGGCCAAAATGCATTCTGTTACATGTCTTTGGTAAAAAACATTTTTTTGGGGGACACTATACTATATTGTGGACACTAGTATAGTTCTGATTGGTAATGGTAGTGATCAGTGACTTATAGTGTGACTGTGATAGTGTGGCGGAGAATCTGGCACTAACTGAAACTGGCTGGGAAGGGACTTTGACTGACACCAACACCCCTAGTCACACTAATACAGTGTTCAGTTATAATACTGTGCACTGTACTAATGACACTAGCTGGATGACAGATGTGATCAGGAGGGCAATCAAGGGGTTAGCTGTGTGTCTAATAAGTGTATGCAAGTGTATGTGTGCTGATTTTACTTATAAATCTGGCCAGGTCTCTCCTTTCTTTCAGTTCTGAATAGTAACTGAAAGCAGAGAGAAATCCAGCTAGAATCTGTGGGGGTTATTTATGAAAGGTAAATCCACTTTGCACTGCAAGTGCAGTAGCTCTAAATCTAAGGGGTAGATCTGAAATGAGGGGAAGCTCTGCTGATTTTATCATCCAATCATGTGCAAGCTAAAATGCTGTTTTTTATTTTCCTTGCATATCTCCCTCGGATCTACAGCGACTTTACTTCCAAGTGCACTTGCAGTGCAAAGTGGATTTGCCTTTAGTAAATAACCCCGTGTGTTGCGATTGCAATCACACAGATCTCTGTGCTGTGATTGACCACAACCGTTCAGCAGGTATACAGTCAAAATCATTGACTATAACCTGCTGACAAACTGGTGCAGTGTCCACTCATAGCACAGATCAGCAGGGGGCGCATGCAGGTGCGCCTCTAAACCAGGAAGTTTATAACGACGTAAGGGTATGTTGTGGTGCCTGGGAGAGCCACTCGCCAGCAGTAAATGTACCATTAGCAGTCAGCAAGCAGTTAACTAATGCTTTCTAAATTTACATTGGCAGATGCCACTAACATAACTTTATCAATTGCCTACATGCATTGTAGCATGGATTCAATTATCGAGGCATGAATTCTTACAATTCTCTAGGGCATCTATGTATTCTTAAGCTGTATTTAAAAAAAAAAAAAAATATATATATATATATATAAATATATATATTTATCCACTATATAAGAGATTTATTCCATACACTATACTGATATGATCTAAAACCGGGTCTAACAATGTAGCAGTGACTCAAAACACAACAGTAAACATGTACATTTACAGAAGGAGTTTTGATTGACCAATTAGAGTTCTGAACTTCAGTCACAATGAAATGCCCAATGGCATTATCTGAAGCAACTAAAAATATACATGAGCTGAAACAGTTTTTGAAAAGATTATTTGATTCAAGTTATTGGCAATAGTTGCAGTGGTTCTGCTAGTTATTTACTATAATGGTTCATATATTTTCGATATTTTTTCACACTATTAAAGAGTTGTAAAGGCAGAAGGCTTTTATTTTATTGTAAGCATTAAGATAAAAATCCTTCTGTGTGTAGCAGCCTCTCCAGCACCCACCAATTACCTACCTGAGCTCCTTTTCTCTCCAGCGATGTCCACGATCCCCTCAGCCATCCAGTACACTCCTCCTGATTGGCTGAGACAGAGCAGCGGCACCATTGGTTCCCGCTGCTGTCAATCAAAGTCAGTCAGCCAATCAGTCATGGGAGAGAGGGGGTGGGGCAAGGTCAGGGCTCCATGTCTGAATGGATACACGGAGCTCTAACTCGTCTTGGGTGCCCCCTGTAGCAAGCTGCTGGCTGAGGGGCACTCAAAGGAGGGAGGGGCTAGGAGAGGCAAAGAGGGGCCCGAGAAGGGGAGGATCCGGGCTGCTCTGTGCAAAACCAACTGCACAGAGGAGGTACGTATAACATGTTTGTTATTTAAAAAAACAAAAATTTGAGCCTTTACAATCACTTTAACCTTAATCACTTATTATTATACAGGCTTTATATAGCACCAACAGTTCAAGACAAGAGGGTTAGGAGGGTCTTGCTCACGAGAGCCACTTCTGATTCTTCTATTACCGCTAAAGTGGACATTACCAACCACTACAAACCTGTGGGTTATTGATAGTGGTCCCAAAGGTCTCTATACACCTGTTCATGTAACTGCCTTAGTTCTTCACTTCCAACCTGGAGTCAGAAATGTAATTACACTGCACTTACTGTATGATAACTGGCACCCCCTGCAATACCTTAGATGTAAGAAGAAATCACAATTCTGTTGATCTAATGAACACGCTTGTTATGTCTTTTTTAGAGAGCCAACACAAGGGATGCCATAGATGTGCTTTTCTTAGAAACGTAACTTGGCAGACATGTTTACAGTAAACATTATAACAGACACTTGGCACTTATCTTAATAAAAAATAAAGTTTGTAAGTGCATTTGCCCCTTTTTAATACTGGAGTTGCAATTTAGGTAAATGTGGCTGCGGTAAGATCAGCCACTTCATATACACTCTATCACAATGTTGTGTGGTCATTGCTACAGTTCCTTAGATAATGATCTATATTATCTTGTAAAGCTTTATATGGCAATTACCACCTCATTAGTTAGCTGCAGGGAACATCAGGAAAGCTGCAATTCCATTTCTATTTGAAAAATAATAAAATGCCGCATAAATCCTGATAGCCACACATCTGAAATCTCTCTTAAGATTCAACAGCAAAGATTGACAAGTTCTGTAGGAAACAGAGTGCCTTCCTGAGCCATGGGCTTTCAGATGTTCAGTCCTATTGTTGCTTACATTAAGCCTCTAATGATCACATAAACTGTAAAAACAATAATGCGTGCTATTAAGTACCGCAAGGCTGGTCTGCAAGCAGCTGGGGTAATTATAGCTTGCTATCAATGAGACAGTAAATATCAGCGACCTTCTTTTTTGCTAGCGTTGAGCATGCCGATTATGCAGGGACAATTTAGTTTGCAGTGGCATGGCCATTTTCCAACTATTAGCAGGAAATGAAATGAGATATTTCATTATTATTTAGTATGAAAATTCAGTGGAGAAGTTTCTGAAAATTACCTCTGAATTTATACTTGAGTTACTACACTCATTATTTCAAACATCTTGGTCTGAATCAATATCAGTAATGATTCATTCTTTTGATTAAGAAGTGACTCCATCTGTAGATGTCAGATAATTACCAAGATGACCCATAATGAGAACATTTCACAACTCTCTGACTTAACTTTCTTATTCCCTCAACAGCATAATGACTTCCTGAAAGAGCTTTTTATAGTGTGCCTATGCTCCTGGGGTTTCTTTTCATGATCAGCCACTATCAATGTGACTTGCGCATTTTTTGTTCTTTTCCTTGAAAAAAATAAAAAAAAATAAAACTACCTTATGTACAAAAAAAATAAAAAATTGTGTACTGCCAAAGATAAAATGGCATCATTAGATGTGCTATCCAAGTCTTGAAATTTACTTATGGATCTTATAAACCAAAATATGTGTATTAAAACGAGACAGCATGCAATTTTAAATTATGACACAGAACATGCTTTGTTATTCAGTTAAGGACTCAAAGGGGAATTAATTTCTGTTTTATTATATCAAATATTGAAATAAGAAATGTAAGATATTCTTTTGATCTATACACTGGAGGATATGGAATTTAAAAAGTTTGTGAAAAGAAATCTAAACTTTTGCTGACAGGTTAGCATAAACCATGAAATTTATTGCTGCTGCAGTGTACAGAGGGCGCTTTGTAGCTGTCAGATGTGTTACTGTATCTCGGCATAGTAGTGCACTGTTTTAGGTGAATAATGACAGTGTACGGAGCTAGATTTCTCAGTTTTTTTTACACCAAATGACTTGCAGTTCAAATCATTTGTTTCTCATCTATACACTACCTGGCATACTTATGGGGTTATTTAACAAGGCAATGCAAAGAGCACATATCATGTGTGAAGTGCAGAAAACCACAGAAACCAGATATATTTTTTTATTAGAACAATTAAAGATGATTTCTGATGGCTGGTTTTGGATGGCTACAACCTGAACTCTGCCTCTGTTAAATGCACCCGTATGTGCCTATTAAATTGGTGGTTCCCAGTCACTGTGGAACTTGACTACAGCAAGAAATTCAGAGATGTGTATTTTCAAACAGATAGCTTTATGCCAATGCAAAAATGGGTGAGTTTTTGGTGAAACAAAAAGTGGATGGGTTTTCACCGGTGATGAAAGTTCATAGCAGTTCATGTGGTCGATTTGGAGGACATGGAATGTTGCTAGAATTAAAACATTTTGCTAATTAAAAAAACAAATAAATATGGAGTTATTGCAGACTTTGCACACTTCCAGGAGCAGGTTGTCGACAGTTTGACATAGCTGTATGAGTAGAATACCTAGTGTTGCCAGGGAGCAACAAAACTGTGATGTTTGAAGACACCTGGAAAGGTAAGTACAGTCTAGGCTTCTTTTACAAGCGGCTCTGTGTCAATTTAAGCAATGATTTCACCAGCTCCAATAGATAACGTTACGGTTTTTATTTTTTTTAATTAGCCTATTGAATTAAATGAGCCCTAATATCAAATCAATTTTCCTTTTTTTTCTTATATTATTTTATCACATTTATTATCAAAATACCAAATGAATTGTGTTGGATAGACGCAAAGTAAATCTTACCTTCTGGTTTAAAAAATGTATTGATTTCATGTTGGTTTGTAATTTAGAATGCATATCTTCAGTTGCAGCTAGATTATTTTCCAAGAGACTTGTATGCTCCAGCCTAATAAAAAGTTAAAAGGCAAATTTAGTTCAGAATATTCTGAAACTTTGACAGAAATAATAATATACAGCAACTGGACAATAGACAAATTAACAAATAAATATTTTTAAGCAAAGTTATTTCATAGGCAGCTCAATAGGTCAATCATTGAAGGAACAATCCCACAGAAGGTAACAATGGAACTTTTTCTTACCAGAGAAATAAAACTAATCTAAGGGTGCATTTTGTGCTATTGACACATAGCTGCATTCCACAGTACAAGTCTGTGAGAATATGTGTTACATAGTATACATAGGCAATTAATTAGGTCCCAAATGAACACATTACACTAGGTCTCAGAAGGATCTAGCATAATGTTCCCCAGCGAACATGTCAGAATATCAGATTGGAAGTGTCAGAACAAGAAATGACTTTTTTGTTAAAAAAATAAATATATATAAAAAAAAAGCAAAAGTCTACTAAATGTTGCTGCCTGTATGAAGAAAATTATACAATAATTTTTTTCATCTGTGACCTCATTGAGAAGATTCCCATGTCAAACTCTTCAGCAAAGTTCAGGTTCTGACAGTTTAGGAAGGTTGTCAGAAGAATTCCCTATTTACTGGTAACATTTGATAGCTTCCATACTCATACAGAGCAGATGAGCAGCAAGAAGACAAAAGTGCTAGGCTAGACACTTTCTCAGTGACAAAAGCTCCTCAAATGGTACAAAAAAATATATATTTTCTTATAGTTCTATTCTATCTAGAAATATTAAATAGAGCTTATAATTAATTAGCATAACCCAATCTTTCACCATTTTGGTGCACCAGATAAATTGATCCAGGTAGTCAGGATTAAAGAGGTACCTTTTCGAGGACCATGTGGGCCACTACATACATCCTTCAACGCCAAGGAAAGAAAGCCCTATGTAGGCAGAAATCTACTTGCCTGATCTTATATATAGGGATGTGAACTCCTTCTACAGCCTCATGTAACAGCTCTTGGGCAAACAAGAGGCACCTGAAGCTGCAATATTTGGAGAGGGAGTGAGTCACATGCTAACACATACCTAGAAATGCCAGGTATACAGCAGTGCATTATTCTATGTCACCTCTCTACCTCCAGCCTTCTCAGACTATGAAGAAGAAACACCGTTATCAAAATAACAGACAGAAGAATAAGGAGACGCCAAGCCAAACCAGGAATTAGAACAGTTAATCCAGGAAGTAGTATAATGTTTTTGCTAGCCTTTTAGCATGGCAGGGGTGTGTAAAACACAAGAATGATTGTAAATAACTACAAATATATTGGCAGAAAAAAAAGTAACCATATTTCAACTGCAGATTTAGAAGTATGTCTGGAATTCTACTTTAAAATGAGTCATCTCCCATCATTTAAGATCAAATTCATGTAAGTTCAGTTGGTAAACTGCAACCAAACTTTAAGGGCCTGTATCAATGGGATTTTGCTCACTTCCAGCAGGTTTTGAATTCCCATACAAGTCTATAGTAATGCAACTTGCTTTAAGCAGGTCAAATGCAGGTCAAAAGGAGGTCACCTGCACCTGTAACGGAATTCTGAATGATATCAGCATCTCAAACTGATGCCATTGTTTTCATGAGCTGCCACTATTATTATAAGGCCCTATAATGCACATTGACATGTCAAAAAATGGTTGACCCACATCAACCCCTCTCACGTGTGAAGTAGCATCTTTTAAAATAATGGCTGACCTGGGTACATGTGCTGATATTCAATAAAACACATGTACACTTTTTTTAAATTCTTTGTGCTTTCCATATAATGCTTTTATGTAGAACTGAAGCCTCTTGTCACTTGATTCAAGGTACCTCTTTTAATCAGATGTGTCTTGGCCAGGCACCAACTGTGTTGAACAGTCAAGTCAAGTTTAGGAATACATTCATCCACAGCCCCAGCGGGCGTGCCAACGTCCCCTCTATTTCCTCCGCCCAACGCTCGTTTCATCGTAATAGACGTCTTTGATGAGGCAATACCAGAGGACACTTTGACACATACCTAGAGTGAGGGATGAAGCTCACTGAGGCGTGGATAAACCTATTTGGGGCCTAATGTTCTGGTAAGAGGCTAACTATACCTACCTAGAAGGGGAGAACTTGGTGGCGATCACTTGGATTTCTAAAGAATTGTATATGCATGTGTGGACTATCTCTTTCAGGCTTTTGCTGAACTCTTTTTTCTTCACATCATCATGCACATTTGATATTGCAACCATGGATTGATATTACCCTGAATAGATTTGATTTTTTAATTTTACATTAAGAAACTGTTTGAATTGTTACATTCACAAATTTTTGAGGTGTTGACATGTTTTTACATGTATAGATTGAAGTACAGCGCAACATTTTCCGTTTTTCATTTCATGTTAAATTTCATGTTAAATGTTCTGAGTGCAACTGTAAATACACTTGTGGTGACACATTTAACATTTATTTTTTTAATAGTACACAGAGCGCAGATTTACTAATCTTTTCTCTACCTAGCATTTTATTACTGCCTGTGGCCAAGTGGGAGCACAGAAATAAAAAGCTGACTACGATCAATCCCCTCTCACTCTTCAAAAAAGGGGTAGTATTGTTTCCCTTTAAAGAAGAACTTCATCCCTGTAATATTTGTCCTCTGACCACACCTCCCAACCACCCCACCTCTCGTTTCATGCCACCATCTTTAAAAATCCTTTGCATTCCCCAATGCATCTCTGCCAGATATTTGGGACCTGACAGAGACCTGCAACGTCTACGGATGTGCTGGAACTTCCTACCTGCAGAGATGTAGCTGTTTTTTGGCATCTGGGACCTTGCAGACGCATGCAGCAACTATGTGCATGTGCAGGATTCTCTCACACATGTGTAGACATGCCCAAGGTCTCAAATACCTAGCTAAGACCAATGTCATGTTTGCGTATGTACAATCAAATAACACCTGGTAAAGTTCAGACACTTGGTTGACAAACATTGTCAATTTTCCAATTGTGCTGCATTATCCCTTGTTACACATATTTCTCATGGAGACTACAAGTAGTCCATTGTGGTCATTATTAGAAAACACATCCTGAGCAGGAAGTTGCTACTGAAAGGCTGATGGAGATCTGAAGTACTGAAATTCAATAGAGGATGAAAGAAAGGTGAAAATAATAATAATGATATATACAAACACACACACACACACATATATATAAATTCAAACTTCAGGTGGGTTACCTTCTTTTCTTGGCCCTTTAGTCAAATCACAGCACCGTCAGGGTGGACTCCCAATTTTCCACCATAAATCAATAAAGAAAAAATATGGACCGATGCTTGATGCAAATGTTTCTTTTACTTGAAAATTACAATCATACAACGTATATACAGACATGCAAGCTACTGTACAGTATCGAACGTGAATCGCTCGTCATCAGGCTTCTCTGGCACACACAGCCAGAGAAGCCTGATGAAGAGCGATTCATGCTCGATACTGCTTGCGTCTGCACTTTCAAGTTTTGTATGATTGTAATTTTCAAGTAAAAGAAGCATTTGCATCAAGCATCGGTCCATGTTTTTATATATATATATATATATATATATATATATATATATATATATATATATATATATATATACACACAAATACAGCGGGGATGGAAAGTATTCAGACCCCCTTAAATTTTTCACTCTTTGTTATATTGCAGCCATTTGCTTAAATCATTTAAGTTAATTTTTTTCCTTATTAATGTACATTAATGAAGAAAAAAAATGAACTTAAATGATTTTAGCAAATGGCTGCAATATAACAGAGTGAAAAATTTAAGGGGGTCTGAATACTTTCTGTCCCCACTGTATATTTTATATATATAGATAGATACATACACACACATATATATATATATATATATATATATATATATATATATATATATATAGATAGATACATACACACACACATATATATATATATATATATATATATATATATATATATATATATATATATATATATACACATTATGTATATATACTTTTTTAAGGCAGTTAGTAATGATACACAGTACTTTAGCAAACTAAATGTTATTCAGTTAGGGTTTGCATCTTCCTAAATTCCAAAAAGATAATTGTGTCACTGTTACATGAACTTAGGGAAAATCTTCCAAACACATACGCCAATGCCAAAAAAGAAAGGTTTGGCTGGAGTTACACTTTAGATGATAAATAGTCTGGTCTGAGCGGAGGCACCTCACCAGTAAAGTCTGTTTGCAGTGGTCACTCTGAATCCTTTGATTAGAGAGATGAGGCACCAGACTCATACATTTATGTATCATTTCCTTCTGCACTAGAGAAAAAAATAATATTTAAATAGGAAATGAGCACGCCGCAGCATAAGGTGAAATATGTATATTATTCACAAACAGGTTCAAGTGCAGCCATTACATGGTATCAAAGAATAGTCAGAAAGGCAGATGGCATGCAGATCTGACAGGCTGTCCTTGTGACAGAAACAGACTGCTTCAAAGTTCCTTGTAACTTGCCTGTGGAGTCTGTCAAGACAGATGCTGTAACAGGATCACTGGAGAAAAAATTCAAGGGTAGAGCTAATGGCAGGATGTGTAATACTTAACACATCCTTGTTTGTAATAGTATGAACAAGGGCAAACATATTTGTGATTAAATATGCATTAGATAACAAGAAGGGTTGCGATGAATACCGCACAATTCTGAATAAGAATCTAGCTTGCTCTACCACTACATGCCATCAGGTTTTGCACTCTTCATAGAAATTAAATGGCTTCAATGCAATCAATAGGGGTTTGAGTTACTACACTGTAAATTGGCTCAGATCCATGTAGTTGTTCTGCTGAAGCCCTAGGGGCCCTTGGGTAAAATCACAAAATGATCCTCCCCCCTACTGATCAATCTCCAAGACATGTGCAGCCTTGATACTGGTGGCCAACCATTTAAAGTGGATCACCAGCCAAAACCTTTTTAATTGTGGACAGAATGGGAAAAGGTAGGATCTTAGACATATAATACTGCAGCCTTCTTCATAAGGGAAATGTACCTTAATTTCCTGTCCTGGGATAAACATTTGTGTGCCAACATCTAGTTGGCACACAAGCAGCTATAATACTAATAAAAAATGTATTTTTATCATTGTGTCAGTTTTAGGGAAATTTCCCACCACTTACTGTTACACAAGAAGTGAAGGTACTTAAAAACAACCAGCACAGTAAGTGATGGGAAACCTCCCAAACAGTCACTTTACAGCGGTTTCAAACTTAATTTCATTGCGGGCCACATCAGCATTATGGTTGTCCCCAAAGGGCCGTTTTTATTTGTAAGACTATACAATGTATCTACTGTACTCTTTAGCATATTAAATAATTGCCTCTGCATTAAATTATTACTTGTTTTAGAAACAGTTGAGTACTATCTGTGATACTTTTTTTATTTGCACTAACATACAATTTTTCAAAGTCTACTTGGACCTTGAAGAGGGGTACATACCCCAAAAGATTGTCCTGAAAAATGTTGTGAGTGCAAATAAAAAAAGTATCACGGACAGTACTCAATTGTTTCTGTGGCAAGTGCACTAATACAGCTATAATCACCTTACTTGATTTTGTAATAACTTAAAGTGTTACTAAACGTAGTGATATGAAAATAGTGCCCCCCCCCCACAGTGTCCCTCACCATCCCCTACATCAAGTACACTCATTTATCTTGTGCTGATGCCTGGAAGATGCTGGGGTGGAGGTGGGAAACAGAAAGTGTGGGGTCTGAAGAGGGACAAGAGAAGAGCTCGAGTCATCTGGCGGAGTCTTTTGAATGCCGAGACCACCAGGGAAAGGGGAAATGAGGGGGTGCTGCAGGGCTTCACAAAGAGACACGGAAGCTGTAGAATAAGTTCTGTCCTCTCTGCGGCTGAATGATGAGACACGGGGGGGGGGGGGTCTTGGGGTGCAGAGATGAGCCTCTCAGTGGCACAGGATCTGGTGGTAGAGTTCTATCATTCTCTCTGCTGCCGACTACAGAGACAAGAGGGTGCCACAGCTGCAGGAGAGGTGTGAGGACCATATGGAATGGCCTGGCTGGCTGGATTTAGACTGCGGGCCCTGTGTTTGACCCATGTGCTTCACATGCTTTGTTTGAGCTTTTTTCCTTCCTCTGGATCAGTTAGAGGTTTAAGACCAATTCCAGCCCATTTTTATATCTTTGGTAGATTCCTGTCAAGTTTCTATTGCTATTTGTTTGCCCTAACTACCTGTCCTGCTGACACCTGAAAATGAGAGAGGGTACAGGTGTCACTGGGACAGGAAGACAGAAAGCAATAAAAACCTGACAATTTTTAAAATGTGCTCTTTTGGCTATGGTTATCCCAATCAGAAGGATAGCCCATCATTTACTGCCCTTGATTTACTCTGTCGCCTTCCTAATGGAGATACAGCAGCAATAACCAGATAGATGTTCCAAACTGTGTCTCCTCTTTGTAAAAAAAAAAACAAAACAAAAAAAAAACAACTTGGCTAGAGTTTGGCTTAAAGGCATCTGAGGACAAAACGTGTTATTTTTTTGTATGTAATGTAGATGAAGAATTTTAAACACTGACTTGCAGTGTTTTTCTTTCTAGAAATTATTTTTCATTCACTTTAAAGGCAAAGTGCCTTTAAACTTGCTAGAACATTTGACTACTCAAAGCTAGTTGATTCCCAAGCACAGCCCCCTTTCTTCCTTGTACATCATAGCCCTCTCCACTTCTGGGAGTGTCTAATTACTGTCTGTGCTTGCCCAGCTCCTTCGGCCCTCCTTCACCAACCTACAAACCTTAAAAGTGATATTCTAAAATCACACCCAAGATGGTGGCACCCTGCAGGAGTCTCAGGGATTTTGGAGGTCTACACTGGGTGGCTTTTACAGGTAAATACAATGCAAAAATACATAAAGTCCACATACAATCTTATGTAAAGATTTATATTTAAATGTGGTGAAACATCTCTTTAAGTAAATGTATGCTGAAATTGCATAAATGGCTGATCAATGTAGAAATTTATGGTAAAACTTTTAGCACTGAAAGAGTTAAACTAACATTCACAGACAGGTGACCATTTACACACTGAATAGGAACATTAAAAAGGGAAAAAAATCTCTCTGGTGCTACATTTTAAGAGTTGAATATTAGCTGCATCATGGCTGTGCAGATGCATTTGTAAATAACTCTCCTTGCTGGAGATGTAATTATGGCTCTTTAAAGGCTGATTTTTTTGAATGCTGTTTTTCTTATCACTCTGACTGGCACCAATCAATACCAGGAGCATATTTATTATTTGATATATTTTTTTAACTACAGGAAATGGTATCTGACAATGGCTTGTTCCACAGCTTTATAAAAAAAAAATCTCTTTGTTCAGAAATATATTGATGTGTTGCAGAGAACAGGTTACTTTTCCTGTGAAACAAAAGCTAGTTTTGTAACTTTGTTCCAATCTGTGTATTTATATATCTATCATGGAATCATGCATGGGGCCACCATTGGCTATAATAAGAAAATGTACAACAAACAAAGGTATTGTGCTATACATATTATTTTAAATGTGGAAATAAATGTCCTTTTTTGTTTGTATCCAAATAGACATGTGTTAAAGCGAACCTTCACTCGAAAATAAAAGTTACCTAATTTAGTGCAGTTTCACACTGAGGCACGGGGGTGTCAGTGCTAAAGCGGCACTATTTTTAGTGGTGCTTTAACATAATTTTAGCTGTGCTTTTTGGCCGCTAGCAGAGTGCTTTTAACCCCGGCTAGCGGCCGAAAAAATGGGTTAAAAGCACCTGCAAAGCGTATGCATCGCTCCTAAAGTGCCTTGAAGATGCTGCTTGCAGGACAATTTTTTAGCACCCTCGGGCTTTCACACTGGAGTGACAGGAGAGGCGCTTTACAGGCGCTATTTTTAGTGCTATATCGCTTGTAAAGCACTTCAGTGTGAAAGCAGCCTTCTCTTCTCTTTTTTTCAGCGAGCAAGTACCTTTTTTGGTGGTACTTGCTCCCACTTCCTCATTGCTCACCTAGGCAAAAATGATGTTACCTTGGTTCTCCACCCCGCCAGCAGCTTCCTAGGATAGCGCCACATATCCCAGGAGACTAGAAAATCTGTCTAGCAGCAGGCCACATTGCGCACATCCGCAGTAGGGAGCCAGCTCTGAGATATTAAGTGACACCCTGAAACCAAGATGGTAATGTGGAAGAGGCTATAGTATTTGTAGCTGCTGACTTTTAATTCTCCCAAACCAGGGAAAAGTTCCTCTTTAGGATTGTGCAATGAAGGACAGTGTGCCACCTGAAATGTTGCATTAGGCTGCATTCTATCGTGCCTTTAACCTTCCTGGCGGTATAATTATTTCAAATTTTAGGTGCTGAAAGCGGTACAATTATTTTGCATGGAAACTTGGCGTTTTATATTGTAGGCCTGTAATTCTTAACAATAACACACTTAAATCTGTCCAAACAAGAGTCTAGTAGACATCCCGGGTATGATAAAGTTTGAAACACAAAAACATAAATTATAATATAATAAATAAATATAAATAATTAAAAAAAAAAATAATATAATAATAATAAAATAAATTTCCCCACGATTCACTATCGCTCAATTCTGCAAGTTTTCTAATTTACTATCAATGTTTTCTAGCTGGTCTAAAGCCACTTTTGACGTAAAGGGACACTTTTTGGTTGCTATGGACAATCTCTAGTTTCCAGGCAGAAAGAACAGTATATATAATATAAAACTGCATGCAGGGCATGGGCCAGAGCACTGAGGACAAAAGGGATGTGAAATAATTTCATACAGTACTGTAATCTGTAAGATTACAGTACTGTATGTGTTATGATTTTTACAATTTTTTGAATTTGCCACCAGGCTCCGCCTCCGTGCGCCGCAACGCTCATAGAGAACGGAGCCTGGCACGGAGAGGATTCGGAGGAGACAGAGCCCACGTTCACTGCGGGGGACATCGCAGGATCCTGGGGACAAGGTAAGTAATCCTGAGTGTGGCTCAGGGTTACCGCTAATGGGACTGAATTTTAACCCTGAGCCACACTCGGGAAAACTGTCAGGGAGGCTACACAAATTCATAAATTCAGTTTGTTTTATTAAAGGCAAGACTAAAATGGTCGATTTTCTTTTACTTTATTTTATGATAAAATGTTGATAAAATGGTGTTTAAACAGTATAATTTTAAATTAGTTGTATAACATGATTACAACTACAAATAAAAATGTATTCATGGATATATTCAAAGCATTCCATTTTTAAAGCATGCTTGGTTTTCCCAATAAGAAAGTCCAGCATTATCTGCATGCATGTCTACAGCTTGTGGAAAAAGGGAATGTATAGTTTTTTCCAATGTTTCCATATGTATGTATAAAAAAAGAGAAGCTCTCTATAAATAATCCTATCAAACTGTGATAATGTTTAAAGTGACCCTGTTGCTTGAACTGCTATCCACTGCAAAAGGAGAGCTAATACTTGTCGTTTTACTGCCAGTGCTGTTCTCCATTGATAAGAAACCAGTGGCTGAAATCTTTTGGAACCAACACTTCAAGGAGAGTTGATCTCCTGGTCACTCCACTATTCTGCGTGGCTCCTCCTGAAGAACTCCACATCACCACATGGCTTTGCAAAGTCATTTAGGTAAATTTTAGCATAACAGCTTAAGAGCCTGTAGCCTTGCTTGAAACAGAGTCTTCTGATGCTCTAGCATGCCATTTTTTGATTAATGTCACATACAGTTCGAAGGCTGGCAAGCAAAAAGGAGTGTGGTTAATAGCCAGTTTTATAGTGGTAGAAGCAATACTGTATATTGTATATTTTATCTGCTTACTCTACGTGTTTTTCCTTTCCATAAATTATTTTTATTAACTTGTCAAGTGCCATTAAACCTGCTAGGGAACGAAAATTGCAGAAATTGTCAATTCCCTAGCATAGCCCCCCCCCTCTTGCACATCATAGCTCCCCCCTTTCCCTGAAGTTTGTAAATACTGTTTGTGCTGGTCCAGCTCCTCTCTCCTTCTACCATCAGCTTCCAATGGAAAATTTGATGTAACTGCTGGTAGGAGTAAAGGTGTCTGCTCTGATTCTGCTGGAACGGACAACATCACATTCAAGATGGCAGCACCCAAAAGCAGTCTTTTACAGGTGAATAACATGCATGAAAAAATCATTTTAAACATGCATATAGTCTTATGAGAAGATTGTTGATGAAATGGTCTGGTGACAGGGTCTCTTTGAGTTAGCCTCTTTATTTCTATGGAGAGGCTGTCTATCATTGGGATACATAACAGATGGCCTCTCCGTAGGTATAAACAGGATTATTCCATGCATGTGCAAACGTTTGCAGTGATGGATGTGTGGCTCCTATAGATGGGCTGAACATAGAAATAAACTGGGCCATGGTGTACATGCTCACTAGGCACAGGACAGGACCCAGCTGGGATCTTTTCCTTGCATAGGCTGTGTATGGCCAGACAGTAAAAAACCTGGGAGGAGGAATGTTAAGTATTTTATTGTGCAGGCTACACTTGGGGGTAAGGGGTGGAATAAAGGACAATTTTAATAAAAGTGAAGATGTCTAATAAAGTGGTTCTGAACCTCAAACATAAAATATGAAACAAGCACATCTGTTTATACTGTGTATGTGTTTTTTCTAAAGCACTGAGTGTCATTTCTGTCTGCTGCCTGGTTCCCCTGTTATCAGCATGACTCACTTCTGGCAGCTTTGCCTGATACCAAGACTTAAAATTGTGATGGGGAGGGAGCTTTAGCACTCAGCCTGTGACTCATCCACAGCTGTGCTTGTTCTCTGTAACGTGTGAAGAGGTGTGTGTCACTTCCCTCCAATCAGGGCTCAGAGCTGTCGTCTGTGTGAACACTTCAGATCCCCGCCACCTGCTCCTAGAACTAAGGAGAAATCCTTTCCCGTTTATGTGTTCAGAAAAATCTACAGAAGAAAAGGCTGCGGATACACAGCTACAACATATCTAGTAAGATTTGTTTCATCTCTGTGTATCCCCTAATGCTAGCCGTTTCACAAGGACATGTGAGGGATTACAACCACTTTAAATTAAAGAATAAGTTCAATATTGGTAAAACGTTATACCCGTATTTTGGGTCTAATATGTTACCAAATAGCACCTGCCTGTGCCCCTCCAATCCACCGATGTGACAGCGAGAGGGGGAACTTCTCCCTGCACCTGCTGTCACAATTTAAAAAGAGCATTGCCGTTTGGGGCTCTGCCCACGCAGCCACGTCATTTATTCACAGCAATCTGTGAACGAATGAACTACAACTATCGGCTGCCACCACGGGAGATGTCTTGTAGTTCTCAATGATGGTGAGCGCTTATGTAGTTCATTGATCTTCCGCCCCATTTAGTGTCTGTCTGCCCATAGAGGTGGTACAGTATGGACAGACAGCTATACCGAGATTCTGCAGGATGGACATTGCACCCTTGATCTGCAGGCTCTACAAAAAAATAATAATAAATGCACTTTTTTACCTGCAAAAAAAATTTGCATTTATTATTTTTATAAGGTGAACTTAGTCTAAGTATTTTTCTTCCCTCAGTGTTAACTGAACATCAACCAACAGCTGATGCAGCAATAATGACCTTTTATTTCAGTCACTTTGGATTTCTTTATGTTCCTGTAAAAGTAAAACTGTTGTCTGATGTCTAATTCAATATTGTTAACCCAAAAATTAACCCAAATAAAGTTAATATAATCACACAGCCAGAGGAAGACAGTATATGTGTCAAATTGAGTGAGAAGACATCTTGCCCAGTTAGTGATTAATGATTGGTGACAACAATTAATCACAGCTTGGTGCGATTTCTCTTGCAGTCAGCTTGATTACTACAACCGAAATGCAGAGGAAGGTCAGATATAATGTGAAGTATTACATATGACCATGTAACTTATCTGTATGAACACCAGAGGATTCCGAACCTTTAGACAGACATACTGCATCTCATAATTGGTAATTCTGGCCAGTGCCTTTGTCTCTCTGCTCTGCATACCATGATGCATAATGAAACAACATTTATGTCTTGCTTTATCTTTCTTAGAGAATTTTTTATGAATAAATACATATTAAAGCAGCATCTTATCATCAATAACATTCATCTTTTAATGTCCTGTACAAGCAAACAATCAGTAAGTGCCATCTGACTTTGACCTATTGTAACGTCATAGTGAAGGATTAAATGTGTGAACTACCCCATGCTGAAGGGCGATGGAGAAACTGGCTAGCAAGAAACAAATGAGAAACAGTGTAATAAATTAGTATTATTATTTACACAGGACATGTGTGCACACATACACACTCTGTTTTCACATTACACTGTCAAATGCATCTAAATACAGTACAGTTGACACCGCACAAACATGATGAAACCTTGAAGCAAATGCTGCACATACGCTCAGTATGTACAAAAGTGATTATTTATTTATAGGTGAGGTCTGGTGGGCTCAGTCACCTCTGGCATCTTACATGTCTTGGATATTCCAATCCAAATGTGAGAGTGAAGTCTCAATGCCACAATTCTTAACTCACCTTCACATATTACAGGGATCCATGTTGCATTTATATACTATAATATTCATTAAAAAAAAAAACAATAGGTGGAGTGGGAAGCCCTCATAATGACCGTAGCAGTTGTGAGGACATCTCACCAATAGCGTACTACAAAGCTGGTTTGCAACTAAATAAAAATCTAGGCAAAGTAACAGCTTTGCCCTCTCACCATGTCAGATGGTGACTTGATGGCGATGATGGTGATGGCAAGATCACATAGGGCTAAAGTTGTCACAAGCACCCCCCCATGCTCTCAAGCAACAGGCTTGAGAACTGCATCATGGGATGAGGTCACATGTTGTCCCAGAATTGAGGATACTGCAAGGGTATCAAAAGAGCAAGTTGTTAGAAAGCACAGTAAAAGTGAGTATACGTGGGTTGGTTGGTGGTCTAGCAAAAAAGAAAAGTGACAGAAATACCATTTTGTAAGGGGTAAGTTAGCATTTTCACAAAATATGAAAAGGTGAACTAACGCCAAATATCCTGGACATTCCTCAGAACCCTGCTGAACATAGCGGTCAGTACAGGAAGTGATAAGAAATCTTTCCCATAGAGACACAGACATAAACACATTGGTATAATGAGTGAGGAAGGGTTAAAACCTCAGATGATGTTATTACAATCTATGCTTTCTTTTCCCTAGGACACATGTCCTCTTCCTTTTTTGTGCAAGTATCACTGGGACAGGAAGGGAAGTAAAATCTCTGCAATAGAGACAAAGAAACAAAAATCAAAACCTGTCAATTTTAACTTTTCCTTGCTCTATCTGAAGTATAAATGTGGGGACTTAAGAAGCAGGATGAAGGTATCTTAAGGTGCCTGAGGGTATTTAACTTAATATTACTGCTTCTTAAAAAAACTTGCATATACATAGATCAGACAGTGGCATCGGAAATCATCATCTTACTATCCGAGCACAAAATAATTTAGGCCATCAAACAATTTAAACTATCCAAATATAACACATTTAAGTAATTAATATAGCATATGTTTCTAACATGCTTCGTCTCCCACAGAATACTGATAATTGCAGCACTTATTAGTAACAAATTATTATTATTTTTTTAAGTATGTAAATGGTTTCTGCTTGACCGTGTGCATAACAACAACAGCACCATTTTCACAGAGCATTTTTATAAAAGCTTGCCTGTTACCAGCGGGTGCCCCTTCAAGCACCGCAATACTTCATTTGTCAACAAACACAGTGTGTGCCCAAAATGTGCCTATAGACAATTTACTTTGGAAATATGGCTCTCTCTTATTGAGAACTGGATCCACAGCTTGTGTGTGTCACAGTTTTGCTGTTCCCAGAAACATTATTAAACTATCAATCACAGAAAGGGACAATGATAGATATATCAGAAGCACTCCACAGGGAGGAAACATTCAGCAGACCGTCTGCTGCTAAATTACAACTCCCAGCATCTTACAATATTCTTTGTATGCCATCAGAACCCCACAGCATTATTAACAGCACCCAATGCCTAATACAAATACTGTACAATTATATCTAAACACTACATGTAAATCATTCATAGGGTCCCTATTATTAACATCTAAATTTTCCATAAGTACATCCAACTAGATGCACCTCATTGGGATTTACCATGGCAAGGATAAAGTTTTTGAACCATTTGGTGTTACCTAGATTTCTAAATAAATGTCTCCCAAAATTTGTTCTGAACGACATCTTGTAAAACATTTTTATACTCTTATCTTTACTAAACAAATGGTTTACTTAATATCCTTGCTGGGAAAAGTATGTGTACTATTTTGATAATGATATCTTGCATTGTTGGTTATTGGACGCAAGTATTCCAATCAGTGGGAACAGATTAAAGGTCTGCTTTGAAGGTGTCATATAAAAAGGCAGACAAATTTGGTTACTACTAAAATCTGTTCTTCTACCATGCTCTGGGCAAAGGAACTAATCAGAATACTATGGTAGAAGAACTGTAGAGATTAATTTAACTGAAAGGGTTTCTAAAGGCTTAGGTGTTTTTTTAATCCACAGTAATATTAGCAGAGGTTGATTTACTACAGGCATGCAGGCTATTCACTTCACAAGGAAGTTGCACAGTAAAAGGGAATAAGTAAATGTGGTGAACTTTCATCTCTCAAAAAATACCCAATCACGTGCACAGAAAATAAAAATAAACAGCATATTTACTTACAAATGGTTGGATGATGGGCATCAACAGAGGTTCACCTCATACACTACACGCTGGGGAAAATTCTCTTGCATTCTACTACTTCCATGCAAAGTGAACAGCCTATTTTGCTTTAGTAAATTAACCCTATAGAGTTCAATTCACAGCATGTTATTTGATTTAATAATTTTAGCAATGTGTTCACAACTTAAGGTTATAATTATTAGTTGTGTTTGCTATGGTAAACAATGATCATTTTAACTTTTAAAACTGAAGTTAAGGTCTACAACTGGAGCAAACACAGCACTGTTGCCACCATACATAAGAGTGGAATATCACAGTAAGCCCACAGTGTGAAATGGTGAAGGACGTGTCTCCGCTGTAAGAAACCACTGAGCAAAAATGGTACCTATAATGCATTGCTGCAGGTCTCAATTCTGCAAATGTCCTTTAGAACATGTTACAAAGCTTCTGGAATAATGTTCTGTTCTGTTACAAAAGTTATGTTTTTTGGCATAAAAGTGAAACATTGTCCACTTCAACCCCTCTCCTATGTTTGTATTGCTGTCTGTGGCCCTTCTGCATACATATAGGGACTGAAAGTGATGATAAATCCAACATTTTAACAGTTGTCACTAATATAGGAACCCCCCAATGTGACACAGGCAGAAAAATAGAATTCTTTCTACAAGTCATAGGTACAGAAAATATTAGTAATAGTAATTTAACCACCTCAATACAGGGCACTTAAACCCCCTTCCTGCCCAGACCAATTTTCAGCTTTCGGTGCTCTCACACTTTGAATGACCATTACTCAGTCATGCAACACTGTACCCAAATGAAATGTATGTCCTTTTTTTCACACAAATAGAGCTTTCTTTTGGTGGTATTTAATCACTAATGGGTTTTTTATTTTTTGTACTATAAATAAAAAAGGACCGTAAATTTTGTGAAAAATTGCCTTTTTCTTTGTTTTTGTCATAAAATTTAGCAAATTAGTAATTTTTCTTCATACATTTTGGCCAAAATTTATACTGCTATATATCTTTGGTAAAAATAACCCAAATTAGTGTATATTATTTGGTCTTTGTGAAAGTTATAGAGTCTACAAACTATGGTGCCAATCACTGAAAATTGAAAACATCTGATCAGGCCTTCAGTACATCAGGTAAATCTCATTTCTTGAGGTATTAACAAGTCAGAAAAGTACAAAAGATATTTCCAACACATAGCAAATACATAGCAAAAATGACACCCCAAAATACATTCTGATACTCCTCCTGAGTATGGCGATACCACATGTGTGGGACTTTTACACAGCCTGGCCACATACAAAGGCCCAACATTGAAGTAGCACCATCAGGCGATCTACGAGCATAAATTGCACATCTCATTTCTCAACCACCTATTACACTTTTGAAGGCCCTGGAGCACCAGGACAAAGGAATTGCCCACAAAATGACCCCATTTTGGAAAGCAAACACCCCAACGTATAATCTATGAGGCATAATGAGTCTTTTGAACGGTTATTTTTTTTCCAGAAGTTTTTGGAAAATGTGGAAAAAAAAATAAAAACGCATTTTTTTTACACAAAGTTGTCCATTTATAAGATATTTCCAACACATAGCAAAAATGACACCCCAAAATACATTCTGCTACTCCCCCTGAGTATGGGGATACCACATGTGTGAGACTTTTATACAGCTTGGCCACATACAGAGGCCCAACATCCAAGTAGCACCATCAGGCGTTCTAGGAGCATACATTACATAGATAATTTCCTGGCAACCTATCATTTTTGAAGGCCCTTCATATTTCTATACAAAGAAAAAATTGTGCGCTTGCATTAGATATTTAAATCTATATTACTACATGATTATCATAAGTAGATAAACAAATAAATAAAAAAATAAATAAAAAACACCATCAAAGTTAATTGTGAGTGAATTAGAAAGTCGCTATGCTACAGAGCAAACAGCGACATGTAAGTCAAATACTAATATTGACCATTGCATACATATAAACCAACAATAAAGTTATAAACTGGTGTGCAAAAAAGAAAAAACAAAAAAACAAAAGTTATTCCACCCAAGTGCAAAGTCATAAAGTTCAAAATTGCATCCTGAGTCGCAGGAAAAACGCATATCCAAAGTTCATGAATTGCATTCCTTAGTGTGTATAAATATATATGTATATAAATAAAAAACACCATCAAAGTTAATTGTGAGTCAATTAGAAAGTCACTATGCTACAGAGCAAACAGCGACATGTAGGTCAAATACTAATATTGACCATTGTATACATATAAACCAACAATAAAGTTATAAACTGGTGTGCAAAAATGAAAAAACAAAAAAACAAAGGTTATTCCACCCAAGTGCAAAGTCATAAGTGAAAAAGTTCAAAATTGCATCCTGAGTCGCAGGAAAAACGCATATCCAAAGTTCATGAATTGTATTCCTTAATGTGTATAAAGGAATAAGGGGACGTGAAGGGACCTCCAACCACCAGTGGATCCGAAGGTTGATAATAGATGTATCCTTACCAGACCCGTTGGACCTCCTTTATAGCAAGGTCTTAGAAGCATGCACATTTAGCCCTCTGCAGGGACAGTAGATGTCAGCTCACCACACAGCTGGAGATGGTTCCGACACTTCCGCATTGATGTAAACACTCCCTCGTTTGGACTCGTAGGTAAAGAAGGGGAGAAAGAAAAAACTCCAATGGTATAGTATGTAAAAAAGGGGAATTTTATTGCCTCAGACAACTAGACATCTTTAAAACATCCAAAACATAAAAGCCGGCAAAATGTAAAAACAACTGAGACGCCCGTGCTAGGTTACATGGGGCTCTATGGCGATCTGGCGTACACTGCGTAGCCACGCCCGGGCTGACCTTGCACTTGGGTGGAATAACCTTTGTTTTTTTTGTTTTTTATTTTTTGCACACCAGTTTATAACTTTATTGTTGGTTTATATGTATGCAATGGTCAATATTAGTATTTGACTTACATGTCGCTGTTTGCTCTGTAGCATAGCGACTTTCTAATTCACTCACAATTAACTTCGATAATGTTTTTTATTTATTTTTTTATTTATTTGTTTATCTACTTATGATAATCTTGTAGTAATATAGATTTAAATATCTAATGCAAGCGCACAATTTTTTCTTTGTATGTAATTTTTCACCTCATTGATATTTGTGGTTTTGTTGCAGCTGCAGTAATATTAATTTTTTGCTTGATAGCGCAGGTTTTCTCTTTCTTTTTTTATCCTTCATATTTCTAACACATAGCATGTACATACCAAGAATTACAATCCAAAATAAATTCTATTGCGGAAAGGATAGAAAAAAAGTATTACCTGTGCTTTTAGTAGTGTCCACAGAAGAGAGCACTGGTCCAGGCAGCAGTCAGGGATGTGCTTAGCGACAGCAATAATAACTATCCAGGCAGCAGGCAGGAATATTGTCTATAGTTGGCACAGCACAGTCCATAGGAATTGTCCAGGCAGAGACAGCCAGCACAGCCATAATATTGGTCCTGGTACACTGTTACCTGCAGACACTCATTATTGTACTGCTCTCCAGCCCTTCATAAACATACTGCCCCTTGCTACAGCAAATTATTTGCATAGTCCAGGTAGCAGGCAGAGGTGTGGTCCGTTCATGCGGCAGGCAAAGGCATGATGGCAGTAAGTCAGCAGAAGGCTGAGAGCCGCAATCGGGTAAGACCTGTGCACAGGGGCAGAGGCTTCGACCCACCCAAATCTCTATGAAGCCTCCGGACTCCAGACCCTAATCCGGAAATTACAAAACCGGGAGAAAACAAAAAAAATTGTTATCTCCATCTGGAAAAACTTTTCTGGAGCCCCTCACATATGTGAGACCCCTGTGTACTATAGTAGCAGGGCAACAGATCAGTTCAAGCGGTAGGCAAAAGCATAGTCCATAAAACAGGCCAGGGTCAGTTAACGTGCAAGCAGTCCAAGCGGTAGGCAGAAGCATAGTCACAAAACAGGCCAGGGTCAGTTCACGAGCAAGAAGTCCAAACGGTGGGCAGAGGCATAGTCAAAACAGGCCAGGGTCAGTTCATGTGGAAGCAGTCCAAACGGTAGGCAGAGGCATAGTCAAAAGGCAGGCCAGGGTCAGTTCACATTGAAGGCAGTGGCATGGTTATTTGGGGAAGCATGGAAAATGATCAGCGAAAATGGGGAAAATATGGGCTAATAACTTAGGGATGTATGATACAGTTCGAAGCATTCACCAATGCAAAGGCCAGGTTGGGAGGGACACTAGGGACAATGGAAGCTGGTATCTTTTCGAAAACCTCTTCTGCTGCACACGCAACATCTTTTTTGCCGTCTTCGGCCTGCTTCCGATGGTGGAATGTTGTACGGGAAGTGGCGTTCATGAAGTCGGCTAACAGCATCAGAACGAAGTCCTTCTGGGAGGGGTCTTTGTTGATAGATGAGGGACGTGACTACTACTTCTATGAATTTTAGGAAGGGGGCGGGGCTTTCTGTGGATTTTGTGTAGATTATGTAGGAATTGTAAATTGCCAAATGGATTAGATATATTGCTACCTTCTTGTACCAGAATCGGGACCTCCTTATTGACAAATAGGGCTGAATCATTTGGTCATTGAAATCCACCCCCCCATGTAGAGATTATAGTCTTGGACACATGTCGGTTTTTCAATGGGACCTCGTCTTCGCTGAACTACAACTGTAGTGTCATCATGAATGGTGGACATCATGTGCACGTTCCTGTTATCCTTCCACCTCAAGGCCAGCACTTCATTACATCTCAGTGTTGCTCTTTCCCCCCTTTGCAGCCTTTTGTTCACTATGGATTGTGGGAAGCCCTTCCTATTTTTTCTTGAGGTTCCGCAGGCCAGGATTTTTTCAATATATAGGTGTCTGAAAAGGGGCAGGCTGGTATAAAAGTTGTCCAGGTATATATGATAGCCTTTTTTCAGAAGTGGGTAAGCCAGGTCCCATACGATTTTTCCAGTTGTGCCCATGTAGGCCGGGCACTCAGGGGGCTGGAGCTGGGAATCTCTTCCCTCATATATGCGGAACACACATAGATATCCCGTGGCTCTCTCACACAGATTGTAAAATTTGACTCCATATTTGGCCTTTTTGCTAGGAATATATTGTTTTATTCCTAGCCGGCCTGAAAATGGTACCAGGGACTCATCCACACATTAATTCTTCTCGGGGACATAAAGTTCTGCAAATCGTTGGGAAAATAAATTTATCAGTGGGCGAATCTTGTATAGTTTATCGGATTTTGGATGATTGCGGGGAGGGCACTGGGTGTTGTCGTTAAAATGAAAGAATCTCATAATCATCTCATATCGGGACCTGGACATTGCGGCAGAATACATGGGCATATGGTGGATTGGGTGGGTGGACCAATAGGTATGTCCTTCATTTTTTTTTGTAAGGCCCATATTTAGGGTGAGGCCCAAAAACAATTTGAACTCCTCCAAATTTAAATCTCTCCACTCAAATGGACGGGCATAAGTTGATTGGGGGTTGTTGGCAATATACTGCTGGGCATACAAATTTGTCTGGTCCACAATGAACTGCAGCAAAGTGTCGGGCAAAAACAGGTGAAAAAAATTGATCTCTGTAAAATTTTGGGTGTTGGCCTGCACACCTGGCTGTGCTGTGAAAGGGGGAATATTTGGTGATCCCAAGTTGGAAGGCAGCCATGTTGGGTTGGCAAGACCATCTGGCATGTATGTAGCGGCCCTGGCTCTTGGGGGACGTGACACTCCAGTAGTTGGGGGAGTTGAATTTCCTGTGCTGGAACTCAGGTGTGATGTGGCAGCACTGGTACTGGGCATTTGTGCGCGGGGCCTATCTCTGGTGGCAGCACTGGTACTGGGCCTTTGTTCCTGGGGCCTATTGCTGGCGGCAGCACTGGTACTGGGCCTTTCTTCCTGGGGCCTATTTCTGGCGGCAGAGCTGGTACTGGGCCTGGGAATATAATCCTGGTTGCTGGCGGCTTTCTGGTTTCCAGAGTGTCGTGCCCTTTTAGGAGGGACCCATTCTTCATCCGAATCATTGCTACTCTCGATCGGTTCACATGCCGAATTTGATTCGGAATCAGAATTGGACTCTGATGAGAACTCCCCGGTGCTCTCATCAGTCATAAAGAGGATCTGGAACGCCTCCTCACTAGTATAAACTCTTTTGGACATGGCTGTGTGGTGGGTAGCTGTGCGACGGGTGACAGATGGGTGGCAGGTGACGGTCACTGATGGGCTGTACGATGGGTGGCAGGTGACGTTCACTGAGAGGTGATGGTGTGATGGGCGATGGTCACAGATAGTTGACAGGCGACGGTCACTGATGGGTGACAGGTGCACCACTGATGGTCACTGATGGGTGACAGGGCACAGTCACTGATGGGTGATGGGTGAGAGGGCACGGTCACTGATGGGTGACAGGCCACGGACGGTGACAGGTATTAGTCACAGATTGTTGACAGGCGACGGTCACTGACAGGCGACAGTCACTGACGGGTGACGGGTGTACCGCTGATGGTCACTGATGGGTGACAGGGCACGGTCACTGGTGGGTGACGGGTGACAGGGCAGGTCACTGATGGGTGACGGTGGCACCGCTGATGGTCACTGATGGGTGACAGGGCAGGTCACTGATGGGTGACGGGTGCACCGCTGATGGTCACTGATGGGTGATGGGTGCACCGCTGATGGTCACTGATGGGTGACAGGGCACGGTCACTGGTGGGTGACGGGTGACAGGGCAGGTCACTGATGGGTGACGGGTGACAGGGCACGGTCACTGGTGGGTGACAGTGGCACCGCTGATGGTCACTGATGGCAGTCTCTATGTGACAGGTGCACTTTTTGTGGGGTGACTGTTGGGTGAAAGATGACAATTGGGGGGGGCGATGGGACAGAAGTGGTGTTGGTACAGACACTACAGTACATAGATCTGTAACTCACTGCTCCTGGCTCTTCTCGCCTCACACTGGAAACAGTGTGTGAGGAGAGAAGGGCAAGTAACAGCTAGTGACAGCTCTTTGTTTACAGTTAGTGATCGGCTGTGAATGGATCACAGCTGATCACATGGTACACAGCCCTGGCCAATGGCTGTAAACTATCGTTGGTGACCAGCAGTGTTCCCGGGGAACACGCCGCCACCGATGTGCACGCGCAGCGTGCTCACGATCGCGCGCATGCGCCATGCAATGCGGGGATGTACCATTAGTGATCGGCCGTGACTTCATCACGGCCGATCACGTGGTAAACAGCCATGCCCAGTGGCTGTTCACCCCTGTCGGTGACGAGCGGTGTCTTGGTGACACGCCGCCACCGACAGTACAGGGCTGCACGCTCACGATCGTGCGCATGCCCTGTTTAAACGGGCTCACGTCATATGACGTCCGCCCAGAACAAGAGGCTTACCGTCCCGCCGTCATATGGCGGTGGGCGGTAGGCTACTGGTTAAATAGGGTTTTACCAGCTACTACATACAGTGCCAGGATCCTTTTTCTAGACATTGTGGAAAAAGGACTAGCAAAAGGACTAGCAATGATTGGAATAACACTGTTTTATGTGTAAATGGACACATAAAAATTTGAATGTGTCAGAAGTAATAAAACGGTGAACGATTTTCCCTCAATTTGCCTGTATGTCCAGTTTTTAAGAAATACTTTCTATCCACTTTCCTTAAGATCAAGGTCTTCTGCAAGTCTCTACCATTTCTAAAACAGCTGTATTGTCCCTCCACACCATGGGAACACATTGGGCCTACAGTATCAGACTGGAAGCGTTACAGCTGAGCTTTACCCATAACAACTTGATTAAAAATAATGTTCTTTAGCAAGGAACAAACATTCCACATCAATAATTATGCTATGAGAATGAGTGTGCTGTAAATTGCCTCCAGCATTGCTCTTGTTTCTTCTTTCTGGAGGCTGCCATTTTTCTGAAGCTCAGAGCCCCTGAGCAGCAGAAAATCTTTAGGCTGTCTGCAGATCGGCCTCTTAAGTCTCAGATTTTATTCACAGTGCCAAAAAAAAAAAAGAGAGCAACTAAGCATGCTCAGAGCAGGGTGAGACTGGTTTAGTACTGGATTTTCAACTTCATAGACACTTATTTTTAATGTTTTATACCTAGCACAGATGACAGGTGACAGATCTGATAAATGTTTATATCTACTTTTCCTCCCTATCCAGCTTGGATCCGAGCTTCTTACTAATTGATTTTCTGCTGATTGTGAATTGGTAAGTTTTAAGCCTGGTACACACTAACAGTTTATTTTTGTTCAACCCAGCCGACTGAGCGAAAAAAAACCTGAAAAGCTCAGGAGGAGCCACTGTACTAACAATCCAATCTTAGTACAGTGCTCTCCCCTGCAGAGCTATTGTGTCCTGACAGGGGGGCGGCGCCACCGCCAGAGCACACTGGCCATTGGCTGAGAGTGCTGATCGGCAGATCTTTTTCAGCCATGCCCCTTTGACAGAAGATGGCCGAACGCTTCTGTCAGATCAACTGCTGCACACATGGGTCGATTGTCGGCTTGTTTCTATTTCTAAGCCCGACATTCGGCTCATGTGTACAGCCCTTTAAGATCTGTCCTTCTAAATGAAAGAAAATGGTAGTATCGAATAGGAACTGAGTGCATTGAGAGACCAAAGACTGAAGAAAATAAGTAGTAAAAGATTGCTAAACTAATGGGAGAAGAGGCTGTACACCATAATGATTAACAGCGGGAAAGTGTTAGTTGAGTTTCTGTGGGTGGGGGCAGCAGAAATGAGATTCCTCAAGGAAGGTGGAAGGTGGTACTCTGGAAGCACCTCAAACTATGACCATTGCTTCTTGAAATTTACACATGAGGTGCTTTGACCTCCCTATATGGATGCCCCTTGGGAGTCTTCCCAGGGAGTTATACCGATGTATGTGCAACAGTGAAGGGGCCTTCAGGCAAAACACAGAACCATAATTACATCCTCCACGTGGCCAAAGGCCATGGCTGGAGGAAAATATGAGGTTTGCCTAAAGGAACTTGATTCTTGAAAATGATCAGCGGCAGAATTATAGTTGCATGGGCCTTCCTCTTCATTGGACGCATTCTCCCTTGGAAGTAATAGCTTGATAGACATTAACAAAATACTTGCTATTTTTAAATTGTGATGTTTTACTTTGTTATTTGGGTGTAAAAAATGCATAATGTCCATGTGTGCCTTTAAGTTTAAATCTTTGTGTATAAAGAGGCTACTCAACCCTCTAACAAGTCACAAACTTCGTAAGCAACTTAATTATAATAACTTTGTGAAACTATCTGCCTAATTTATTGCAACTAGTATAATCTATATTTTTCTTTGTACAAATCAACTAACGAAAATAGCTTTGTAGTTCCGTTGTTTCAATTATGCATCAAACACATTTTTGTTGATTTTATGTGGGCCTACCCACCCCAGCCTCAAACAGGAGCGGTCAAATGAAGGTGGACAAATACTTTAAAATCAGTAATGTGGTAATAATGTATCTAACTCTGTGCCATGTAATGAGTTCTAGAGGAGACATCTCAGTTCTATTGATTGATGTGTATTCCGTGTATCCATGCTTAACTCAGCCGTGTTCTAATCAGAGCTGCAACATTTCAGCAGCATCTTCTATAGCATACCTGCTGTGCTTTCTCTCACTCCTCTCACAGAATGTATTTCACAATCCTTTAAGAATAGCACTGGATAAACATGGCTCCCATCCGCACATTCAGCACTGAGCCAAAGCAAATTTGTCATACAAAGCTGAATCCGTTTCCGCTTCAAGTAACAAACCTACCATTTCCTCTTATCATTGGGCATCTAGGTATGTGCTTATTTCTTCTGAGAACATGCTGTGCCGCTATAGCATACTCAGTTGTGACTCCGGTATATTAATGAAATTGTAATGGAAAAAGGAAATTGCATACAACTGGTAATATTGCCACGACCTATACATCATTTTTGTTATGTTTTGTCACAGAATCTTAAATTTTTTTCCCCCTATCTTAACTTCCACAAACACAAATGACGGATTTCTCTCCATATTCTCAGCAATGACATTTGCCGTAAATTTAATTTATAATAGTGTACCAAGTATCCAGTGCAGCACTGTCATTGAGATTATTGAAATGATAGTTCTGCGAGATGATCTATCAGTCCAAACGGCAGGACTTGGACCAATCTCGTCTATATTAAAATTACCTGCGCTGTAAGAAAGCTATAACTCTTCCTCTTTCTCTTACAAGTTTGCTTTCTGTTTTGAGTTTTTGTAAATAATTGCATTCTGCTGATCAGAAACAAATTCTAATGTACTCCACTCGCCCTGCCATTGATCACTGGAAGCGCTAATATTGGAACTGAAAATATGTTTATGTTTCAAACTAACTGACATCTTTATAATAAAACCCTGCACTCTCAGCCTGGCGTGCTTTAATACGAAGATCACAATTTACTAAAGTGCAGTTTTCCTGGGATGTGAAAATCCTGCAATTAAATTGTATTAAATTTGCAATTCTCAAAAGCTCAATTTTATCTAGATTTATGCTTAGTTCACAACTTTGATGTGATTTATCAGAGATGAATGAATATTCGGCATTTTGTCAGATTTACTGGCTTCGTTTAAGGGTTCCAGCAGTGAGCCGAATACATTGCTGAGAATGAGAACATGCTTAATTGCAATATGGCAGTAGAATTCTCACTGGCTGCATTCGTTTCAACATACAGCACTTATATCAGAAACTGCTGTAATCATTGCAATAGTAAAGGTAACGATTTGTACGTAGGCATTTACAAATATTACATTTACTTTAGCAAACTAAATGTCATCCATTTAATTGCATTTGTCATCCAAGTGTAATCCACAGCCCTGCTGATGTAGCAATGGAAATACTCACATTGCAATGGTTGGTAGACACATAGACATAGGTGCATCCAACTGTCTCCTTGTTAAAATGTCTGGGCATGCTTAAAGTGGTTCTAAAGAGAAAACATGTTTTACCCAAATGCATTCCCTGCATTAAAGGATAATTTAACCCCATTTTTAGGGTGGAACATGTACCTGCTCCTGCAGCCCCTCCCTGATCCCCATTCTAATTGTGACAGCAGGCATCTCCCCATACCTGTTGTCACAATTTGAAAATAACACAGCCGTATCATTCATTCACAGAGTTCTGTGAATGAATAAACTACAAGTACCAACAGTCTTTCTTTGCAGTTCTCAATAAACTACCAGGGTGCTGGTGAGCACTCTAGTAATTGATTCTTCCTGTCATTCAGCTACTGCCTCGGTAAGAGGTATGGGCAGACAGCTACACAGACAGTCTGCAGAAGCCTGAGATTACACCCATAATCTGGCACATGGAGAAGAGAAGGAGCCTAAAGTGACGGCAGGGGACTTCAGAAAAGCATGATTGGGGCTGTTCTGTGCAACACAATTGCACGGACAGGTAAGTATAAACCTGTTTATTGCTTTAATTAAAAAAAAAAACAAAGGTTTACAACCCCTTTAAAGATTTCTCATGCCACAGGCATTACCCTTTACTTTGGGTAATTTCATGTTTCCCACAGTTTCATATTAGCAACATTTTGTTAAAATGTTTTGGAACAGTAAGCTTTGTTTGGGTCTATAAGCTGAACCACTGACTAGAGAAAAGCAGCTCCAAGTGGTTAAAAAATGTGTAATGTATTGTAATACAATCAGAATAATGTCTTAACAATTTGCATTTGCAGAATATCAAACTCAATTGGCAGCATGGTGCAGGTGGAGCCATGAACAGAAAAAAAAAAAACATAACACTGGAAAATATATTTCTTAAACAAATCATTTTAAATCAGATTTAAGAATGACAAGATGTGGTGGATTTAGGAAAATAAATTATATATACAGTAGTATCATCCCAAAATAGAATTCTGATTTGATATTAAAATGAGTAGTGTTAAAACAGTACATATATATATATTTAAGACATTCCGGCCCAGCCCCAGCATCCCTTTACCTGCGTCTTTATGCTCGGGGGGTGGGAAGGACTGCACAATCCAACGACCATGCAACTGTCTATGACAGCTCAGTCACTGTGGAGTGAGTACAATCTCATCACAGAAACCTCAGCCATCAATGAACGCAAGTGTGTTCTATGTGGGTATTAAAGCCCACCCTCTGTGCTGTAGCACAAATGTGTTACGTAGGAGGCAAAAGGTTGAATAGTGGATATTACATACATTTACAAAACAAATGTTTAGCATCAATTCAATAGAATCCTCATCTTCGAGTGTTTTATATTTTCTACTAACGTAAATGGATTTGCTCACTTTTATTTGGCCATTCCAGTATTAGATGAGTGTCAGCAGGGCCTACCATATGATGGACAACAATGTACAGTATTTCACAAAAGGGAGTGCACCCCTTACAGTTTTGTAAATATTTTATTATATCTTTTCATGTGACGACACTGAAAAAATTACACTTTGCTACAATGTAAAGTAGTGAGTGTACAGCTTGTATAACAGTGTAAATTTGCTGTCCCCTCAAAATAATTCAACACACAGCCATTAATGTCTTAACCACTGGCAACAAAAGTGAGTACACCCCTAGGTGAAAAGGTCCAAATTGCGCCCAAAGTGTCAATATTTTGTGTGGCCACCATTATTTTCCAGCACTGCCTTAACCCTCTTGGGCATGGAGTTCACCAGAGCTTCACAGGTTGCCACTGGAGTCCTCTTCTACTCCTACATGATGACATCACAGAGCTGGTGGATGTTAGAGACCTTGCGCACCTCCACCTTCTGTTTGAGGATGCCCCACAGATGCTCAATAGGGTTTAGGTCTGGAGACATGTTTGGCCAGTCCATCACCTTTACCCTCAGCTTCTTTAGCAAGGCAGTGGTCATCTTGGAGGTGTGTTTGGGGTCGTTATGTTGGAATACTGCCCTGCAGCCCAGTCTCCGAAGGAAGGGGATCATGCTCTGCTTCAGTATGTCACAGTACATGTTGGCATTCATAGTTCCCTCAATGAACTGTAGCTCCCCAGTGCCAGCAGCACTCATGCAGCCCCAGGCCATGATACTCCCACCACCATGCTTGACAGTGGGCAAGACACATTTGTATTTGTACTCCTCACCTGGTTGCCACAACACATGCTTGACACCATCTGAACCAAATAAGTTTACCTTGGTCTCATCAGACCACTGGACATGGTTCCAGTATCCATGTCCTTAGTCTGCTTGTCTTCAGCAAACATTTTGCGGGCTTTCTTGTGCATCGTCCTTAGAAGAGGCTTCCTTCTGGAACGATAGCCATGTAGACCAATTTGATGCAGTGTGCAGTGTATGGTCTGAGCACTGACAGGCTGACCCCCCTACCCCTGCAATCTCTGCAGCAATGCTGGCAGCACTCATACATCTATTTCCCAAAGACAACCTCTGGATATGATGCTGAGCATGTGCACTCAACTTCTTTGGTTGACTATGGCAAAGCCTGTTCTAAGTGGAACCTGTCCTGTTAAACCGCTGTATGGTCTTGGCCACCATGCTGCAGCTCAGTTTTAGGGTCTTGGCAATCTTCTTATAGCCTAGGCCATCTTTATATAGAGCAACCATTCTTTTTTTTCAGATCCTCAGAGAGTTGTTTGCCATGAGGTGCCATATTGAACTTCCAGTGACCAGTATGAGAGAGTGAGCGTGATAACACCAAATTTAACACACCTGCTCCCCATTCACACCTGAGACCTTGTAACACTAACAAGTCACATGACACCAAGGAGGGAAAATGGCTAATTGGGCTCAATTTGGACATTTTTACTCAGGGGTGTACTCACTTTTGTTGCCAGCGGTTTACACATTTATGGCTGTGTGTAAGTTATTTTGAGGGGACAGCAAATTAACACTGTTATACAAGCTGTACACTCACTACTTTACATTGTAGCAAAGTGTCATTTCTTCAATGTTGTCCCATGAAAAAATATAATAAAATATTTACAAAAATGTGAGGGATGTACTCACTTTTGTGAGATACTGTATTTCAAATTTGGACCCTAAGTCTGGTTATCTCGGTGCTGCGGTGCCCATCCAGGGAAGGTCCTGTGCAGGCAGTGGCATATGTCCGGATCAGTGAGATTTGTTCCTATACCCCCCATGTATAGCCTGAGGAAGCGATCCAATGAAACGCGTTGACGCATAGGGGTTCATGCATGTTCTGATGTCATACTGTTGAAACTTAATTTTCTCTCCCATTGGGTATATGTAATTTCCTCCCTTTCTGGCCATTAGGTGGCCACTAGTGGACAACACCTTTTTACGAATATTTAATATTGTATATGTGCATATATTGATGTTTAATAAAATTTTAATTTTTATAAAAAGTGTAGTAATATGCCCAAACCATTGTGACTGATGTGCTTTGCTTTGCTCTGTATTTATATATATCATTGTGGGTTAGTTTGTCCTTCTCTGTTCTGTAGGCCATGGGACAGGATGCATGACGTATGACTCATAACCAGATGGCCTGCTGAAACGTATTAACTCATGATAATGTATCTTAAAGGGTCATTGACTTGTATAACCATATATTTTATACCACTACATCATTTACTAACCACTCCCTCTCCCTTCTTTCTATTGGTATGTTGAACCATATATAAGCTGTAGCACACATAATAAAGGCAGAGATTTTAGGAATGCACAACCTGCTCCTTGTTTCATGGTGTCTTCAGATATCTGAGGGCCCTGTTGGTGTACCTATAAGAAGGGTGGTCATCCAGAATACCTACTATTTCCTTTCAAAAAGCATAGTGTTGTTGCAATCTGCCTTCAAAGTCTGACATAAAGGGTTCCTTTTTTTTTTTTACAATGAATCTTACGGATGTGCCATATGAGTGATTAACTATAATTATTAACCTCTGGATATGACGCTGAGCACGTGCACTCAACTTTTTTGGTTGACCATGGCGAGGTCTGTTCTGAGTGGAACCTGTCCTGTTAAACCGCTGTATGGTCTTGGCCACTGTTCTGCAGCTCAGTTTCAGGGTCTTGGCACTCTAGTGGTAACACTAACGAATCACATGACACCAGGGAGGGAAAATGGCTAATTGGGCCCAATTTGGACATTTTCACTTAGGGGTGTAGTCACTTTTGTTGCCCGTGATTTAGACATTAATGGATGTGTGTTGAGTTGATTTGAGGGGACAGCAAATTTACACTGTTATACAAGCTGTACACTCACTACTTTACATTGTAGCAAAGTATCATTTCTTCAGCGTTGTCACATGAAAAGATATAATAAAATATTCACAAAAATTTGAGGGGTGTACTTACTTTTGTGAGATACTATATTTGCTGCACATAAAATTATTTACAGCTATTCCCTTACAAGGTTTGTCTGTCTCATATAAAGAGATAACGGCAGATTGTATTAGCATATTTGCCTACAAAAGGCTTTGCTCCAGCATGTTTTCATAGTATGAAACTGAATGTTGATTAAATACAAGTATGCAAGACTTACTCCTGTGTCTCCAGCTGTCTTCTAAGTTTCATATTCAGTTCTTGCTGTTCAACACAATTTTCCTTTAAAAACAAAAACGATGAAACAGCTTCATCATAAAAGTAATGTAAACTTAATGCTAGTATGAAAAACTGAGCATGACCACAAGGCCTAATACTGCTCCACCATCCCTAATGCCACCAATATAGTTTCAGGGCTTAAAGGAACAGTATAGCTAAAGCTATTTTAGCTATACTTCTCCTGTAGGTCACAGAAGTGCAGAACAAACTGACTTTAGACTTCACTCAGCTGGTCCTGGCTCAGTAAAGATCCCGACCATCATGGGATCCACCCAGATGCCTTGATCAGCACCTGGCTCAGCCTGTCAGCTATCTGCTGAGAGCCTGAGCCAACCCCTCCCATCCCCTCCTCAGCCCAGCGCTCCAGTGAGCGCTGGAGAGGCAGAGCAGAAAGTTGATGACTGACAGTCACAGCTCTCTGCTCAGAACGTAGGGGGAGAACTGAGTGATCAGCAGTGTTTGATCCCTCAGTTCTCACTGCAGAGCCGGCAGATCGATGCTGCATCCACATAGGTGAGTATAAATGTTTGATTTGTCCATACTCCTTTTTTAAGATGTTCTGCAGTGCTGTAGCAGCTGGTGGAAGGAACCACTGCACCTAGCGAGGGAAATGCTATAAGACATACCTGGAGAGTGATTTAACACAACACCTGCTTAAAGGGTAAGTATGAAACTTTGTAATTTAGGGGGGAATTACTTTTTTCCCTTGGGTAACTGGGTAACTTTAATATGCATTCGAAAAACAGAACAGGTTGTTTTTTATTTACACATGCTATAAACAGTACTTGGAGCAAATTGTAAAAAAAGAAGAAACCATAACAACAAATCAGAAATCCCTTTAAAGAGCAGCTCTAGGCACCTGCAGAAAAAAATTAAAAGTCAGCAGCTACAAATACTGTACCTGCTGACTTTTAATACTAGGACACTTACCTGTCCAGGAAGCCAGCGATGTCTTCACCCTTGTCTTCACTAGTCATTTTTTCAATCTGCTATCGGGTGCTGCCATCACCATCACCACTAATGCCGCGTACACACGGTCGGACTTTTCGTCTACAAAAGTCCGACGGACGCCAACGGACTAAAGCTGGCTGACAATCCGATCGTGTGTGGGCTTCCCCGGACTTTCAGCGGACTTTCACAGCCTCAAATCTGACGGACTTTAGATTTGAAACATGCTTCAAATCTTTACGTCGTAACTACGCCGGACCCAGAAATCCGCTCGTCTGTGTGCTAGTCCGACGGACAAAAACCCACGCTAGGGCAGCTACTGGCTATCAACTTCCTTATTTTAGTTCGGTGTACATCATCACGTATGAATCCGTCGGACTTTTGTGTGATCGTATGTAGGCAAGTCTGTTCATAAAAAAGTCTGCCGCAAGTCCACCGCAAGTCCGCCAAAAGTCTGCCAAAAGTCCGTCGAAAGTCTGTCGGACAGGCTTTTGTACTTTTGTAGCTGAATAGTCCGACCGTGTGTACGCGGCATTAGGGAAACCAGCAGTGAAGCCTTGCAGGTTCACAGCCAGTTCCGTACTGCGCATGTGCTAATCGCTCTGTTCTCTGTACGGGTCGGCTGCGGGGGGGAGGAGGAGAGGGGTCGAACTTCCGGCCGAGTTTGCCGCGGCAAACTCAGCTGGAAGTGGGAGCGGGTACCTGTCAAAACCAGGTACCTGCTTCCCCACAAAAGGTGCCAAATGTGGCAGTAGAGGGGGGAGGAGGAAGATTCCCTTTTGGGTGGAGCTCCACCTTAAGTGAAACCAGCACATTAAGGCTATACGTCAATAATGATTCCCTTTTAATGCTGGTCCTTTTCCATATACTTCTTCTCATTTTTTCACAATCTTACTAAATTATCATTGTTAATATGCAAGTATATGCAGTTGAAGTACTGCTATCATTTTTTTAATAATATATACACATTCATTAAGGCTTGGTTGCCCCTCCCCTTGCCCATTTACAGAACGCTTTATATTCAGTAAACCATTCATAAGAAACAAAGTTTTCTTTGAATGGGTGGAGGGAAGGGAGAGGGGCAGACACACATCACAGAGGCTTTTGTGTGTGAGAGCTGCAGCCCTCATAGCCACACTCTCTGTACTTCCAACCTCAATGAAAGTGTAAATATCACAGAAAGTACAACCATACCTAATGAGTCATACACCTCTTAATGAACATTTCAGATTTTAAAACAATTTTTTTCCTGAAGTTCTGCTTTAAAACTAGAAGGCACTGCTAAAGACAACATTCTCTGTGCTTTTTATACAGAGCTACAGTTGTTCTGTACAGTCCACAAATCAAAGGCCCGTGTATCCTTCCCCTCTGTATTTCTTGGCTGGAAAAGCCTTACACAATGGAGAAATAAAACACACATTTTAAAGGACATAACAGATTATATTGCTGCTTCAAATAACATAAAATCATCAAAATAGAAGTTGGTATAATATGAAAAATTTTACATTTTAATATAAGATTAATTTCTCACCAAGGACTTTTTTGTTTTGTTAAGCTGTCATTGCTGAACCCTATAAATATGAATCTCTAGATGAACATGTATATTTGTATGTATTTTAAGGTAGTAAATCTGATCTAATCTATCTAATAATATAGGAATGAAGTCCTGGAAGCCAACATGTTTCAGGAGTCATGCACTTACTTCATCAGAGCTTATCAGTGTTTTATGTCAGAATAACTGCAATGGGAGCAATAGTGTAATGTGGATAATCTGTCTCCCTGTCTGAGAGAAGCAATCGCAATTGTGGAAACATCCAGGTACAAAAAAATCTTGGCCACTGTCCGACTGTTTCTTTCAAACATGTAGATGGATTTTACAATTGATTCTAATACACCTACTGCAGAGCTTAAGAAAAGTGAAGTGTATGGCTTCCAAATGTGTTGAATTAATCAAAACTTACTACCTAAAATCATTTACAAGTGTTCAGCAATATTTACTTTTGATTTGAGCTCATATGGAGACTATGAGAGCTCTTGAGCACATTTGTGTTAATTTCTTTAGCTTTAGAACATCTACTTGAGAGACACTGGCAGGTCTTTTGGTCCTGCCAGCAGCCAGTTCTCCATATTCACCAATCCTAATCACCATGCTAAAATAGTGAGTCCTGTGCTAGTGTTGCCTTTTCTAAAAGCTTTGCATAGCCATTCAATGAAACAATCAACTGTAAAGATATAGAAGTTTTTATGCATCGGGTATACTACACGCCACAGAGACTGCACCAGATTTACCCTGATAGGTCACCAAACTGTCATAGATGTCAGTCCCCTGATAGCACGTACATACATATGTTCTGGACCTGTCCCCTTATTACGAAGTTCTGGGCAGCAATTTTTGAAAGCATCAATATCCGCTTACAATTAACATTGCCGGTATCACCTGAACTGGCTCTCTTGGGCATCCATGAAGATGATCAGAGACCTAAGTATACAAAAATACTCATCTCATTGCTGTTGTTCTATGCCAAGAAGGAAGTAATTAAGAAGTGGGCATCACCGTTTCCCCCAAAGGTGGAGGCATGGGACTCTACTGTTAATGCTGTGCTACCCCTATATAAGATGACCTACACTAACAGAGGTTGCCCACAGAAGTTCGATCGGATATGCTTACCTTGGACTGAACAATTCTAATATTCCCACCACAAGACGAGTAAGGCACAGCCCAAAGATATTGTGACAATAGCATAAGCTAGTACAATCCCCCCCCAGACAAGGAATACTTTTGTAACCTGACATTGTAGAACATGTGCACATGGGAAGTTATAGGTGGTGTTGAATGTGCTGATCTGTACTGCTTACTCTTTTTACACTTGATTTTGATTTCTCCTCTTATTAATGTATTTTTCTGTATTTTAACTTGCTTGTTCCTGGATTGTATAAAAGAGCTCAATTTATGGATGATAACTGTTACATGATGTCTTCTCAAATAAAGACCAACCTTGTTGTTAAAAAAAAGATATAGAAGTTATCATTGGAAAATAAACACTAATTCATTTCTAGTGTTTGAAAAATCATGATCAGTGAGATTTTTTCCCATACTAATCTCTTTGGGATGGTGGCAAGCGAGGTGCTGTTGAACTAGAATGGCTGGCCCAATAACACACAGGCAGAATGTGAATTTTAAGGGGGAGGCATAGAAAGCATTATTTTGCATTATGTGTAATATTCATCTTTCAAATACGAAGATGTTCAAAAGAAGGATGGCTCAACATACAGGAAAATCTTTTAAGTCTCGATTCTGCCCCATTTTACATTGCTGCCCCAGGCACTGTCCCCCTGGGACTTTTGTGAAAGCCCTGCTTGTTTCCCTCATCAGCTAGATTATTCCAAATTAAAAGAGTAGAAACAACCAAAAGTGTATTACCTATTTTAAGGGGTTTCTAGATAAAATTTTATATAACCTTATTATTACCTTCAAATGTTCATTTTCCCTTTTAATTTTCTCCAAATCAACTTTAAGGTTATTAACCACAGCTAGCAATGCATCTTCTCTTTTCTGGAAATTGCTGTAGTAAAAAAGAAAAAATGTATATACATTTTTACAACAATAATTACAAACAACAAAACCTTACCTGTATACATAATTTCAAGTAGGATTAGACTTTTTTTTTTAAGGATGATATACAGATTTCCAAGAATAAATAAAAGGGAATCATGAAACCTAAACCCCATTCTTCTTTTTTACCCAGCCTTGCTCTCTGTCTTAGTGAAGAAAATGTCATCAACACACCAAGGATTCCCCATCGTCAGGCAAGTTGGGTAAAATTTGAAAAAATACACTGAAAAACATATCTGCTAAGACAAAATGTACTTAGTTTAGCAGACACAGGCCAGGTCGTAAAACATAGGCTAATGCTATGCTCAAAGAGGCACGGATGTAAAAGGTTAACCACATCAGCAACATAAATGAGAATGATCCTAAAATAAACATACTATACAAATCTGTAGTTGCTATGGAACACTTGATGCAAAGCATTGACTGGAGAAGTGGGCTACATGTCACATGTACTGTATCCAGAGTCATCTTTGCCTTATTTGTGTTTTCTACTTACATTAAAAGCTTACTATAAATCAACAGCAAGGCCAAAGGATTTGTATATTAGAAATACAAAAGCAAAAATGCAAAATATATATGACTGAGATTTCTTCAATCTATGAACCCACACACTATAACCTTCACAGCTTTTCATAATCATTTCTTTGTGTTGTATTATGTCACACTTTGTGTTCCTTTTTTTACAACAGAAAATAACTTTTTGAGTAACTATCTTGTGTGTCCAACTTCAGCATTGTCCTACAGAACCAATGCATCAAAAAGAGGTTTGATATAATAAACTTTAATAAAAGCACTTTAGTACAGACAAAGCTTCTCAATATAACTTGATGACATCATAATCTTTCATGTTGTAAATTGTTGCAGTCCCCTGTCTCAAATGTAGAATATGAAACATTTATAGACATGGATGAAGCCAGACCTGCAAAATTCATCTTTTTGAGTATTAACAGTGTATTCATTATTTGTTTTATGTTTTCCCAACATCCTGTTTCAGTACTCTATTATTAATATGCTGTTCTTCAGCCACATGCATTCGCACATTCTTGTTGGCTGAGACAATACGGTTTATATTAATATCCTTACAATCCATATGTTTAAAAGGCATCCCAGGCAAAAGTAGTCATTCTATGTATGCACAAAACTATCTTTATTAGCGTTAGTCAAGAATTGAAATGAAGTAACTTAAACAGCAGGTAACATGAAATTTAAGGTAAATCTGTCATTTGTTCATTCAGGACAAAAGAACAAATTCACAATGCAAACCCCCACAGCAACATATACTCACCTTAACTTTACTCCCCCCGCCACTTAATTATGCTTCTAGGAGTGAAAACAGAGCTACAGTATTTCACAAAAGTGAGTACACCCCTCACATTTTTGTAAAAATGTTATTATATATTTTCATGTGACAACACAGAAGAAATGACATTTTGCTACAATGTAAAGTAGTGATTGTACAGCTTGTATAACAGTGTAAATTTGTTGTCTCCTCAAAATAACTCTACACACAGCCATTAATGTCTAAACCGCTATCAACAAAAATGAGTATATCCCGAAGTAAAAATGTCAAAATTGTGCCCAATTAGCCATTTTCCCTTCCCGGTGACTCATTAGTGTTACAAGGTCTCAGGTGTGAATGGGGACCAGGTGTGTTAAATTTGGTGTTATTGCTCTCACTCTCTCATACTGGTCACTGGAAGTTCAACATGGCACATCACGGCAAAGAACTCTCTGAGGATCTGAAAAAAAGAATTGTTGCTGTACATAAAGATGGTCTAGGCTATAAGAAGAAGAAGGCTATAAGAAGATTGCCAAGACCCTGAAACTGAGTTGCAGCACGGTGGCCAAGACCATACAGCGGTTTAACAGATCAGGTTCCACTCAGAACAGGCCTTGTCGTGGTCAACCAAAGAAGTTGAGTGCACGTGCTCAGCATCATATCCAGAGGTTGTCTTTGGGAAATAGACGTATGAGTGATGCCAACATTGCAGCCTGTCAATGCTCAGACCATACGACGCATACTGCATCAAATTGGTATGCAAGGCTGTCATCCCTGAAGGAAACCTCTTCTAAAGATGATGTAGAATTAAGTCCACAAACAGTTTGTTGAAGACAAGCAGACTAAGGGCATGGATTACTGGAACCATGTCCTGTGGTCTGATGAGACCAAGATAAACTTATTTTGGTTCAGATGGTGTCAAGCGTGTGTGGCCACAACCAGGTGAGGAGTACAAAGATAAGGGTGGTGGTGGGAGTGTCATGGTCTGGGGCTGCATGAGTGCTGCTGGAACTGGGTAGCTACAGTTCATTGAGGGAACCATGAATGCCAACATGTACTGTGACATACTGAAGCAAAGTATGATCCCCTACCTTTGGAGACTGGGCTGCAGGGCAGTATTCCAGCATGATAATGACCCCAAACACACCTCCAAGATGACCACTGCCTTGCTAAAGAAGCTGAGGGTAAAGGCGATGGACTGGCCAAGCATGTATCCAGACCTAAACCCTATTGAGCATCAGTGGGGCATCCTCAAGCAGAAGGTGGAGGAGCGCAAGGTCTCTAACATCCACCAACTCTGTGATGTCGTCATGGAGAAGTGGAAGAGGACTCCAGTGGCAACCTGTGAAGTTCTGGTGAACTCCATGCCCAAGAGGGTTAAGGCAGTGCTGGAAAATAATGGTGGCCACACAAAATATTGACACTTTGGGCCCACATTGGACATTTTTACTTAGGGGTGTACTCACTTTTGTTGCCAGTGGTTTAGACATTAATGGCTGTGTGTTATTATTATTTTGCAGGATTTATATAGCGCCAACAGTTTGTGCAGTGCTTTACAACATGGGGGCAGACAGTACAGTTACAATACAGTTCAATTCAGGAGGGATCAGAGGGCCCTGCTTGTTAGAGCTTACACTAGTGTGTTGAGTTATTTTGAGGGGACAGCAAATTTACACTATTATACAAGCTGTACATTTACTAATTTACATGGTAGCAAAGTGTCATTTCTTCAGTGTTGTCACATGAAAAGATATAATAAAATATTTACAAAAATGTGAGGGGTGTACTCTCTTTTGTGAGATACTGTATAAGCAGGCATGAGCTGCTGATTCGAGCCAAACTTATTGCTTATTAGATGGTTTGGCAAACAATTTAATTCAGCGGAGACAAACCTATGGCAGCAGAATGTTACAGCTTCCCCTCCGGCTGGTTGTTGGGAAGTTTGAAGCCCTTCTACTGTCATCTGGGGATTCCTGGCTGACAGTAAACATAGGGGTGGGGATTGTGAAAAAAGACCTGGGGGCGCTCCATATTTATACTAGACTGCCATTCTTACTCTTTTTTGTTTGGAATTCTCTTAAATTAACCCCTTGCAAAATAAATAAATAACGTCATTGCGCTCATCTCTGAACGGGCGCTCGCTTGCCGGCTTGGCGAATGCTCTTTTTAACTACAGCTGTGTACGTTTTTTAACCTATTTTAAATAAAACATCATATTGGATTTATGCTAAGGCTGCCTCTCTTCTACCCTTATGTGGCTAATTCGGTGTATGGTTTGATTGGAGCTATGCTCACGGAGGGAGATCGCATGCTGGTTATCAGGACCCATGTTTACAGGCTCAACATCCGTAGCATCATCTAGCAAAGATTTGTACCGCCTGACCTGGATATTATCCTGAGATGTGCCTCATTGTGCCTTCCATCTGGTAAGCACATATGTTTGGTGGTGGAGGATCACTTTACAGGGTGTGTCTGTCATTCCACTCTTTTACCTGACCCTCACGGAGAACTACCAGAGGATTCCTCTCATCTCTCCTGCACCTATGGACTTTTTATCACAATTATTATGACTTGATGTGGTTTAGATACATTTTGTGGGTTTATTGTGCACACTAATTTATTGCACACGAGTCATTTTTTGTAATTTCACTCATAGCGCAGTTCTTTCTTTTTGTTTTTCCTTGTTGTGCTTTATCCACAGTTGAACTGCAGCTACCTTGGGGGGTTTATGATAGCGCAGGGATTTTTCTGTTTTTACTGATCCCCACCAATCTGATTTTTTTTTGCTTTGGTACATGTTCCCAGTGCAGTACCCAGTCCAAAATGCCATTTGTTTGATAATCCCTTGCATATTAGCCTAGAAAATGGGCATTACTGTTTTTCTACCATTTATCTCCCATTGCCTTCAATAGGGTTCAGATTCAGCACTCAAAATTTAGTCATATTCTGTGAACCTGCCTTGAACCAAACCCAGGTATGTTCATATTCCCCAGTGACAGTGTCTAGGTCTAGTGTCTAAGATAACATGAAGTAGACAGGAAAGTGAAGAGAAAGGGTTAGGAGGCCCTTTAAAGCATATACAGTATCAGCTTTTCTAATGCAGGACAAACAGGTTCACTTTATTGTCCCCCCCCCAAACCAACACTTACCTTCTTTTTCCTCCTCTGCCAATACATTTGATGTTCTTTTCTGTTAAGAAGCATGCATCTCACTTCCTTTTGTCCCATGAGACAAAGCTAGTGCCTGTTGATAGGCCACAAGCTCTAAGTCATGACAAAGATAGGACCTAATCCCTTTGGTCCTTGCTGTTGATCATAGCGAAGGGAAGAATGTGCACTTGACAAGGCTGGCATGATACATTTATAGGAAAGACGAGTATCTTTTATGTGGATGTAACATCTGTAAGGTAAGGTGCCTTTTGGCTGAAGTGTTCACTACTTTCTCCTGTTCAGTAGAAGACAAACTGCAGTACCTCAAAGGTCACTGGGGTCGATTCACAAAGCTTTAGAGCACATGTTATGTGCTAGTTTTATTGTCTGTATAAAACTTATCTCATTGGTTAATTCACAAAAGAGATTACTTTATATTACCAATGTAAATACTGTATGCAGCATATCTTGTGGTATTTTATTAACTTTAATATTTTTTAAGATAAAATGTTTTTTAAAGGATAAGTTCACTTTTTCATAAAAAATAATAAATGGACATTTTTTTGCAGGTAAAAAATGTGTATTTATTTTTTTTCTTTCTAGGGAGCCTTGCACAAACGATCAGCAGATCATGGGTGCAAGGCAGAATCTCAAGATAGCTGTTTACCTATACCTCGTACAGGTGGGCAGTTACGCAAGAGCAGTGAAGCTGTCAGCTGCAATGGCTGAGGGTAGTTGTAGTTCATTCATTCACAGGAAACTGTGATTCTGATTTAAGAGCTATACAATTCTGATTCAGGCAAAAAAAAGGGTCTTTAGCATTTTACCAAATATTTTATCATTTCAAAACAATCTACACTTACGTGATATTTATGTTTATTCAATTAACATTTTAATGAGAAAACGATTACAACTTAGAAGTGTGAGTGAAATTTATTCTTGTGTCATCGTTAAAGGGGTTGTAAAGTCAGAAGGTTTTTTATCTTAATGCATTCTATGCATTAAGATAAAAAGCCTTCTGTGTGCAGCAGCAGCTCCCCTCGGCCCCCCTAATACTTACAAGAGCACCATTTCTCTTCAGCGATGTCCAGGAGTGTCTCGACCATCCAGGACACTCCCTCATGATTGGCTGAGACACAGCAGCGGCGCCATTGACTGTTTTTAATCAAAGTCAGTTAGCCAATCAGGAGCGAGGGGGGGGGTGGGGTTGAACCACAGCTCCGTGTCTGAATAGATACATGGGAGCTGCAGCTCAGCTTGGGTGCCTCCTTATCAAGCTGTTTGAAGCTGTTTGCTGTGGGGGCTCTCAAAAGAAGGGAGGGGCCAGGAGCACCGAAGAGGGACCCAAGAAGAGGAGGATCCGGGCTGCTCTGTGCAAATCCACTGCACAGTGCAGGAGAGTATGACAGCAAAACACTGTTTTCTATGAACAAAAGTGCAATCAGTGATAAAACTATATTTTTCTGCTGCCCCAATATACTAGCACCCCAAGACACTGTTATCAGCCAGACAAATATGCAGCTGCAATAAAGGATATAAAAATGCTCTTCAGAAAAATGTTAATACATTTTTCTTTGAGATCCTTCGGATAACCTCCATTAAGGAAAGATCTGGGAGTGATTACAGCCTTGAACCTGTGATCATTTTGCCAGTGAAAAGTTAGGAAGTATAACCCCACCTAAAATTATTAGGCATTAATTATGTACATTATCGCTTGCAAATATCACTGAGTAAATAAAAGCCAAAACTGTGATGCTTAAGCGTTTAGCACACCAAAAACTGGCAATATGTATTCTGCATGTTAACCACCAAGATATCACTTCTTCAAAGCTATTCATCTTTTTTTATACAAGTGTTTACTATGACAATTATTTGATTCATTATTCTAATTTCTGCATTCTTTTGTTTACAGCAGGATTTTGGAACCAAAGCTACGTGTGTCCCTAAGGGTACATTTGACAGCTTCAGGGGAGATTTTGTGCTGCTAAAATAAATACAGAATTACTGATTAAAACCGAAGCAAATAATAAATCACATTTGAAACAAACCTAAGCTCATGTTTAAATTACTTATAAAACATAAGGGATTTTTGGAACATGTTTATACAGCATTAGAAAATACAAACAATAAATGTATGCACTTTACGGATTCTTGAAAAAGGTGACAAAAGCCAGAGGGAGCTTGGGTAATAATGGCTTATACAAAGATGTACTTCATTTATTAAAGTTGAACTGCAAGTGTCCTCCTGGAAGCCTGCATCTTTGCAGTTTCCACAGCAAAACAATCACAACTTTCATTCACAGTGTAGTCTGTACTCATACTGGCCTGTGCATATATCAAATTGGTTCTAAAGCCAAGACATTTTTTACCCTAAGTCATTCTGCATTTAATGTAAAAAATGTCCCAGGAGCAGTATTGCCCCCTCACCTCCCTAAACACTTACAGTGCCTTGAAAAAGTATTCATACCCCTTGGAATTTTCCACATGTTGTCATGTTATAAACAAAAATGTAAATGTATTTTATTGGGATTTTATGTGATAGATCAACTCAAAGTGGCACATAATTTTGAAGTAGAAGGAAATGATAAATGGTTTTACAAATATCTGAAAAGTGTGGCGTGCATTTGTATTCAGCCCCCTTTACTCTGATACCCCTAACTAAAATCTAGTGGAACCAATTGCCTTCAGAGTTCACTAATTAGTAAATAGAGTCCACCTGTGTGTAATTTAATCTCATTATAAATACAGCTGTTTTATGAAGCTCTCAGAAGTTTGTTAGAGAACCTTAGTGAACAAACAGCATCATGAAGGCCAAGGAACACACCAGACAGGTCAGGGATAAAGTAGTGGAGAGGTTTAAAGCAAGGTTAGGTTATAAAGAAGTATCCCAAGCTTTGAACATCTCACGGAGCACTGTTCAATCCATCATCTGAAAATGAAGAGAGTAAGGCACAACAGCAAACCTACCAAGACATGGCCGTCCACCTAAACTGACAGGCTGGGCAAGGAGAGCAATACATCAGAAAAGCATGCCCACAGTAACCCTGGAGGAGCTGCGGAGATCCACAGCTCAGGTGGGAGAATCTGTCCACAGGACATCCATTAGTCAAGCACTCCACAAATCTGGCCTTTATGGAAGAGTGGCAAGAAGAAAAACATTGTTGAAAGAAAGCCATAAGAATTCCAGTTTGCAGTTTGCGAGAGGCCATGTGGGGGACACAGCAAACACGTGGAAGAAGGTGCTCTGGTCAGATGAGAACAAAATTGAACTTTTTGGCCTAAAAGCAAAATGCTATGTGTAGCAGAAAACTTACACTGCACATCACCCTGAACATACCATCTGTGAAACATGGTGGTGGCAACATCATGTTGTGGGGATGCTTTTCTTCAGCATGTGCAGGAATGTACAGGATGGAGTCAAATAAAGGGCAATCTTAGAAGAAAACCTGTTAGAGTTTGCAACAGACTTGAGACTGTGGCGGAGGTTCACCTATCAGCAGGACAATGACCCTAAACATACAGCCAGAGCTACAATGGAATGGTTTAGATCAAAGCTTATTTATGTGTTAGAATATGCCAGTCAAAATCCAGGCCTAAATCCAGTTAGAATCTGTGACAAGACTTGAAAATTGCTGTTCACAGACGCTCTCCATCCAATCTGACAGAGCTTGAGCTATTTTGCAAAGATGTGCAAAGCTGGTAGAGACATCCCCAAAAAGACTTGCAGCTGTAATTGCAGCAAAAGGTGGTTCTACAAAGTATTGACTCAGGTGGGCCGAATACAAATGGACCCCACACTTTTCACATATTTGTAAACATTTTTGAAAACCATTTACCATTTTCCTTCCACTTCACAATTATGTGCCACTTTGTGTTGGTCTATCACATAAAATCCCAATAAAATACATTTAAGTTTTTGGTTGTAACATGACAAAATGTGGAAAATTTCAAGGGGGTGTGAATACTTTTTCAAGGCACTGTATTGGAGTCCTTACTCGATGCAGCACTGTGCCTGTATGTAGTGGCTCTTTCATCTCTATCTATGCATTTACAGGACATAGAGGCAGCATCAGAAGCCATTGGCTCCTGCTGCTGTTAATTAAATGCTGTGAGGAGAGATTGGGGCAGGGCTGAGCCTCATTGTGTGTGTTCAGGTATGCACACAGCCCGGCTTGGGAGTGAGCCTGCACATCTGCCCCACAGCAAGACACAGAAGAGAAGGCGCAAAGAGTGTGGATGGGGGACCTCAGAAGAGGAGGTTCGTTGCTGCTCTGTGCAATTGCATTGCACAGAACAGGTAAGCATAACATGTTTGCACAGTATATGCAGAGGAAAAGTCTATCTTTGTATGTTTGTATATGCTTCATCCAGTTTGTTCCCATCAGCGTTACTTGTTTTTTATCATAGAAAGAACTTGTGTCAATGGCTTTGATGGGTAAATATAGGCTGCTTTTGACATCAGTATGAGACGCTTCAGATCAATCAATGCAGGTACAGTTGACCTGCATTTAAAGGATAATTGGCTGTCCTAGGGGGTACTAATATTTATGATATAAGTGGACCGCAAGGATTCCTAATTGGATCATATGTATATACATATATATATATATATATATATATATATATATATATATATATATATATATATGTATGGACCTACAATGTAGTATACATATGTGTCGTTCCTTGCCGTCCCCCTGGTAGGTGAAAGTATATATTGTATACTTGCATTCAATCGTGTACTCAAAGTGTATTTTCCTTTTTAAATAGACATACTACAGAAGCATTTATGATGGAAAGTGTAACCCCGGCACCTGGAGGAACTTGAATACTTGATGTGAACTTGAATACTTGATGTATACCTGTTTATGAGCATCGCCTTCATGTGTGCAGTCATACATCATCTAAAGGGGACCACACTTAGTTTGTGGTTTAGTACTTAGTGATATTTTAGATCATATTTTACATCTAAACTGATATTTTTGTATTAGGATTTTAATGTTATCAATAATAAAAATTGGAACTATTTATATGGTACTATGTGTGCCTTTAAAGTCCATAATCCCCAATTTTCAATTTAGTGTTCTGCTCTTTGGAGCCTGACATGGTACATTCCATAGCATACCCATGGCACTACCCAATGGGTACCACCCATGCATTTAACACAGGGTAGGTAAGCACAATATGTTTGTATATGCTTCATGTAGTTTGTTCCCGTTAGGGGGGGTTACTTGTTTTTTTTTCATAGAAAGAACTTGTGTCAATGGCTTTGATTGGCAAATATAGGTTGATTTTGACATCAGTATGAGACGCTCTTAAGATCAATCATTGCAGGTGTGGTAGACCTGCATTTAAAGGATAAGTTCACCTTTTTAAAAAAAATAATAAATGCACATCTTTTTGCAGGTAAAAATATGTGCAATTATTGTTTTTTTACTTGGAGTCTGTAAAGCATTGCACCCACATGTGCCATGCAGGACTCCTGAAGACTTGTCTGTGCATCTGTCTGCTCGATACATACTGACAGGGAGAGAGAATGAACTACCAAAGCACTCAACAGCGCCATTGTAGTTCTTTGAAACTACAAGCTGATAGCTGCAAAGGCTGTCGGCACTTGAAGTTTCCCATTCACAGAGCGCTGTGAATGAATGACACAGCTGGGCAGGTGGAGCCCAGCACGTTATTTTCAAACAGTGACAGTGGGCGTCCAGAGAAGGTGCCTGCTCGCTGTCACTGGGGAGGTTGTGGGAGAGGCTGAAGCTGGTGGTTACATGTTCCACAAGGTGAGCTTATCCTTTAAACTGCTTCAGCTGCTTTTTGTTTTCCATAGACTTGTGTCGGGAGGGAAGCAATTCTGATGTGAAAAAAAGTTACTCGACACAGGTCCAAGTCAGACCACAATGCACTAACTGAGGTGGTATATAGTTGATAAGGCCACCCCCAAACAGTCAAAACAACTAAAGAAAGAGAATATGATTCTTGTTAATATAGCCTTTGTTTAGCATTTTAATTCTTTTTTTTTACATTCAATGCTTTATAAATATACCGCTTCTATTATATTGACTATCTTAAAATTAACTTAAAAGAAACCAAAGCATACTAGGGGTAAATCACACATAACAGAAGATGGATGGATGGATGGATGGATGGATGGATGGGTAGGGGGATGGATGGCCTATCTTACCATGCAGCCTGCTCACTGCTAACTTTTAACATGATAAGGAAGATAGCATTCTGGGTATATAAAAAACTAAAAAACTGGTTCCCCAGATGAAGTCACGAGCGGTGACGTAACGCGTAGGGCGTGGCAGAGACTAATACGTAACCGGAAGTTAGTAAGGAGGCGCCTCGGATGCCGCTCCAGCTTTCTCTCTTGTTTTTATGCCTGTTTATCATGTTTTAAATGTAAGAGACCACCCTCATTTTTAATAAACACTACTTTGGTCAAATCTACTACACTATTGGAGACTTCTCTCTTTTCCCTCTTTACCTTTTCCACCGGACCGGTGGAGCCCAAGGTGGGCACCCCCCTCCTCTCTCTCCCCCTCTCTGTTCCTATAGGCATCTGCACGCCGGGAAGATCATCTTATCATTAGAGGCGCAACACCCGGATTATCTTATGCACTGCACTTTATAGGACTGATTGCAGCAGACACCTGATGCCTGTATTCCCCTTCTTTAAGGTGAGAGGTTAGAGAGCCCGGATATACAGGACCCCCCATTTATAGACTGTCTTTATTGTCCCCCATACCTGATCCCAGCTACAGCCATACAAGATTTTTGTTTTCTGGAAGAGGACAATATGAACTTTTCACTTATGAAGATTATGTGTGTCACCAACACATTTGGATTTATTTGATTATTTTTATGTGTGTTTATTCACTGTTGTGTTCACTCACATTGATATATATGTTTACAGCCACTTTAGCTGCACCTTTGTAGGTTGTTATACTGACACCTTTTTTATGTGATAGATTTGAAGCGCGAAGTCCTCCCACAGTTTTTTAGTTTGCTGAAGTGTAGTGTGAACACTTTTGACTTTCCGGCAGTTTTGAGAGACATCATCACATAATACTCACGCTCACTTATTTCTATCGCTTTATTCACCTTTTTATTTAATTTGTTTCATTTATATTGAGACACATTCCTTTATTCCCTATAGCGCGAGGGACACTACCATATTTATTCTGGGTATATAGTAGTTCCTCAGCAGCTTTATTGATCCTGCATGTGAGAGTATCCTGAATTTCACCCTAATGCCGCGTACACACGGTCGGACTTTTCGTCTACAAAAGTCCGACGGACGCCGACAGACTAAAGCTGGCTGACAATCCGATCATGTGTGGGTTTCAGCGGACTTTCAGCGGACTTTTCCAGCCGCAAATCTGACGGACTTTAGATTTGAAACATGCTTCAAATCTTTACATCGTAACTACGCCGGACCCAGAAATCCGCTCGTCTGTGTGCTAGTCCGACGGGCAAAAACCCACGCTAGGGCAGCTATTGGCTACTGGCTATCAACTTCCTTATTTTAGTCCGGTGTACGTCATCACGTACGAATCCATCGGACTTTTGTGTGATCATATGTAGGCAAGTCTGTTCGTAAGAAAGTCTGCCGCAAGTCCGCCAAAAGTCCGCCAAAAGTCAGTCGAAAGTCTGTCGGACTTTTGTAGCCGAAAAGTCCAACCGTGTGTACGCGGCATAAGATTTCAAATTTTTATGTGCATCTCAGTGTATAATGTCATTTAATCCACAAACCTCAGGGTCATCAACTTGGCTTTCCATATTTCATTTTTTTCACAGGTGTTATAATGTATTACCTGTTTACAGCCTTTGCTTTGATGTTTTAATAAACAGTTAAAGAGAAAGTCCGCTTTCATCAATGAATACTCACAATAAAAGGTTAAGCCGCGTACACACGGTCGGACTTTTCAGCTACAAAAGTCCGACAGCCTGTCCGACAGACTTTCGACGGACTTTTGGCGGACTTTCGACGGACTTGCGGCGGACTTTCTAACGAACAGACTTGCCTACACACGATCACACAAAAGTCCGTCGAATTCTTACGTGATGACGTACACCGGACTAAAATAAGGAAGTTCATAGCCAGTAGCCAATAGCTGCCCTAGCGTGGGTTTTTGTCCGTCGGACTAGCATACAGACGAGCGGATTTTTCGACCGGACTCGAGTCCGTCGGAAAGATTTGAAGCATGTTTCAAATCTAAATACGTCGGATTTGAGGCTAAAAAAGTCAGTTGAAAGTCCGGAGAAGCCCACACACGATCGGATTACCAGCCAGCTTTAGTCCGTCAGCGTCCGTTGGACTTTTGTAGACGAAAAGTCCGACCGTGTGTACGCGGCATTACTGTAAAATTTGCATTAAAGTCCTTAGCATTTAAATTGTTAGCTTTGCCCACCCAGTATACTATTTATCTATTTTTGCATGTTCATTGAGGCTTCTCTAGCTGCAGCTGGAGAAATAAGACTACAAGCAAGTGCCATGGGACCATATACAAGATGAGATAACTGCAGCAGTATCAGGCCACCCATAACCCTAATATCAATTGTGATAGTGCTAAGCCTTTGAAGAAGTCAAGACGCATGCAAAGTTTCCAGCTATGACTGTATGTGAATGAAAAACAGTACACGTGTGGCAAACAACTATGTACTGAAATGCTGTACTATGCATGGAGAATCAGTAAACTAAGGTTCTGGATTAGTGAAGAAAAAAAACAAAATAAAGCAGTATAGGTAATGAAAGCAGAAGTAAAACATAACCTTCAAATATTGCTCTTTCTGTTTTATCAGAAGGCAGAATGAGCTAACTATCCTCACTTCATATTCTTCTTGGTTTAAAGAAATATACTGGGGACAGGGTAAAATTCCACGACAGAATGACTCTAGAGACATCTTTGATCATTCGTTATGATGCATAAAATATGTCACAGCTGTACCATAAAAGATATCAGCCATCAGGCATGGCTGTCATTTGCCCTTGCTGGTTTATAGGAGGGAAAAAGAAAAAAAAAAGGGAAAAAATAAACAGCTTTTCTGTTTTGTACTTGTGCAGAATTACTGCTAGGGATAAACACAACCTATTTAGTCTATGCACATATTATCATACTCCTGGTATATTTCAGTTGCAACGTAGTCATAAAATAAACATGCTAAGGAGGATAGATCTGCTTGATATTGGGTTACAACATACACCATTTCGTATGTTGTTATAAGCTGTGAATATGTTAAAGGCTGGTGGAGAGCTCAGCTCTAAAAAAAAGGGATTACACAGTTCCCCAGAGACTGGCCCCTTTCATTTGATTCTCTGTGATGCACGCATCTTATTTTAATTCAGAATCTGATCCTGGGTAACAAAAGGCACAGTTATGACTACAAAAGGAAACGGCAAACCAGAAATTCATGAGATTAATATCACCGAAGAAAAAAAACAATATTAAGGCAACAAACCGGGTTTTTCCTGTAGTTAAGGGAGCTATTTATTTAGGATTGTACATAAATCTTGGGAGAAGACAGACAGGCATACCGTATGTAGGATCAACGGTTTAATTTAGCCTGCCACTTTTCGGGATGTGTTTGATGTAGACAGGTTGAATTGGGACTTGTCAGGTTTTTCTACCCAACCCATCATTATTAGTACTCTGCATAGCGGCTCCACCGTATGGCAGTATTAAAGAATAATTATTTCAGCGGATCTTGCAATAAAGTGCAAAAAAAAATCTTACAGGCATACTATGATAACTAGATATCATGATTATAGTGATTATTGTTTTTTTCATTACAATACATCTAACATCGAATGTAAAAGGAAAAGTAGCCTAATGAAAGAAGGCTGGTGAAAGGGCGCTTACATTTTTTTTTCTTTAACATTCAGTAAGTTAAAAACAAAAGACAGCTGTAATCTGAATGATTACAATGTGGCTTAATGTCAACAGTAGTATAACCTTGCAGAGTATATAGTTGTCCCACCACCTGGGCACTTGGAAGATTACTAAATGACTAGGGATTTATATGCTGATTAAGACACAAGTGAGCTCATAGAAGCAATAAAATAAGTGTTCTTTTACTGTGTTTTTACTCAGAAAGGTTTGCACTTGCAGGAATTTTTAAGTATTTTTTGTGCTGAACAGAGACTGTCTTAGAATTAATAAAAAAAGTGTGTATTTGTTGAACTACATGTGATTGCTAAATTTTATTAATCTTCTTGTGGTTCAATTTCTGTCTAACAATACTTGAAACTTAGTGCTATAGATATATACGGTATCTCACAAAAGTGAATACACCCCTCACATTTTTGTAAATAATTAAATATATCTTTTCATGTGACAACACTGAAGAAATGACACTTTGCTACAATGTAAAGTACTGAGTGTACAGCTTGTATAGCAATGTAAATTTACTGTCCCCTCAAAATAACTCAACACACAGCCTTTAATGTCTAAACTGCTGGCAACAAAAGTGAGTACACCCCTAAGTGAAAATGTCCAAATTGGGCCTAAAGTGTCAATATTTTGTGGCCACCATTATTTTCTAGCACTGCCTTAATTCTCTTGGGCGTAGAGTTCACCAGAGCTTCACAGGTTGCCACTGGAGTCCTCTTCCACTCCTCCCTGAGGACATCACAGAGCTGGTGGATGTTAGCTAGTCCACCTTCCATTTGAGAATGCCCAACAGATGCTCAATAGGGTTTAGGTCTGGAGACAAGCTTGGCCAGTCCATCACCTTTACCCTCGGCTTCTTTAGCAAGGCAGTGTTTATCTTGGAGGTGCGTTTGAGGTCGTTATGTTGGAATACTGCCCTGTGGCCCAGTCTCCGAAGAGAGGGAATCATGCTCTGCTTCAGTATGTCACAGTATATGTTGGCATTCATGGTTCCCTCAATGAACTGTAGTCCCCCAGTTCCGGCAGCACTCATGCAGCCCCAGACCATGACACTCCCACCACCATGCGTGACTGTAGGCAAGACACACTTGTTTTTGTACTCCTCACCTGGTTGCCGCCACACACGCTTGATACCATTCTGAACCAAATAAGTTTATCTTGGTCTCATCAGACACAAGACATGGTTCCAGTAATCCATGTCCTTAGTCTGCTTGATTTCAGCAAACTGTTTGCGGGCTTTCTTGTGCATCATCTTTAGAAGAGGCTTTCTTCTTGGACTACAGCCATGCAGACCAAATTGATGCAGTGTGCGGCGTATGGTCTGAGCACTGACAGGCTGACTCCCCAACCCTTCAATCTCTGCAGCAATGCTGGCAGCACCCATATGTCTATTTCCCAAAGACAACCTCTGGATATGACGCTGAGCACATGCACGCAACTTCCTTGGTTGACCATGGCAAGGCCTGTTTGTAGTGGAACCTGTCCTGTTAAACCGCTGTATGATCTTGGCCACCGTGCTGCAGCTCAGGATCTTGGCAATCTTCTTATAGCCTAGGCCATCTTTATGTAGAGCAACAATTCTTTTTTTCAGATCCTTAGAGAATTCATTGCCATGAGGTGCCATGTTGAACTTCCAGTGACCAGTATAAGAGAGTGAGAGCAATAACACCAAATGTATCACACCTGCTCCCCATTCACACCTGAGACCTTGTAACACTAACGAGTCACATGACACCGTTAAGGGAAAAGGGATAATTGGGCTCATTTTTGATATTTTCCCATAGGGGTGTACTCATTTTTGTTGACAGCGGTTTAGACAATAATGGCTGTGTGTAGAGTTATTTTGAGGGGAAAGCAAATTTACACTGTTATACAAGCTGTACACTCACTACTTTACATTGTAGCAAAATGTAATTTCTTCTCTGTTCTCTCATGAAAATTTATAATAAAATATTTACAAAAATGAGAGGGGTGTACTCACTTTTGTGAGATACTGTACATGCTACAGCAGTTTTATGGTAGTGATATACATGTTACAGCACTTTTGGAAGTTTCCTTAGGTTTATTAAGTTCATGGGCTGAACAGGTTAGATTATGCTTCCTGGGCTAATAGATATATATTAGTTAAGCGCTGTGGAGGTGAGAATCATATGAAGGTGACGTGAGAAATATGAATAATAAATGATATAAGCAATTTTGAAGATGAGTACATATTCATGCATGTATGCATGTAAAATGGAACAAAGTTGAGGGTGGGTAGTCCATATGTACTGGTGTGGAGCACTGTGGTAAAGGGGCAGCCAACTGTTGGAGTTAGAAGCATCTCTGTGGGTTGAGAATAAAAACAAGCAGCGCCACTGCTTGTATCAGATGAAAGTAAGGGGTAAGGGTGAGGGGTGGTAGTAGACGGCGATCCACATTGTCGGCCATACTGGTGGGCTCCGGGGGTTCCAGAGCAGTGGGCGGGAGAATTGTCAGCCTGGTGTCACCAAGGGAACAGAGAGGCAGCAGTGGGCGTGGTCACTGGCATGGATGGCAACATGTAATGCCATCGACGACAACTCCTCACCCAAACCCTGGCAGACTACATGTTTTTAAAAGCCTTTATTCTCCTCCACTATGTGAGTGAATCTGGTATTAAACGTGTACTTTTATCTGATACTGCACTTAGAGTGGCGCCATTTGTTTTTCTTCTTTTTGCTTTCCGGACTGCACAGGAGACATCTCTGGGTATATGCTTATATCCTCAATGTATTTTCGGAGCTCCCAGGAGACCTTAAAACCTGGGAGGCCTCTATTAATAAAATTACTCACCAGACCGTGCAAACCCAGACACTCTGGCCTGCCTCTTTATTTCCCTACCTGATGACCAATAAGGTTTCACATCACATTTGATAGTCAACTGGTGTACAAAGAGGGAGGACAACCTGGCAAGTTTAGTACTTTTTAAAATTAGAGTGACCATGGTTTATTGGGGTTTCCAGAACACTGTAGAATAAATTGAGAAAGCAATCAGGCCCTGAAGGGCCTATTATAAATTTTAGGAACCTGTTAACATTCTGTTTATTATTCACAGGTTCTGCATTAGTTTTCTTTGTCTCAGTTGTTCCCTTTATTTTCACCTGGTGATTCTGCCAGTAGCACTGTTATTTTTCAACTTACTTTAACAGACTAAATTGTTCAAAGTAGCAGTAAGAGGAGGGGCATGTCCTAGCAGCTGACCAAGATGGATGCTCAGTTCTGAGTCTCGTTGCTTCTCTGGGTGTCAGCAGTGGCTCAAAGCCACACAGACATCCAATTACCGCTCCACAAGTGAGCACAGATACCGGGCATTCAACAGGCTAAAATACAATCTTGCATCGAGACTGCGCAGTCTGACAGATTACTTCACCTCACCGGCAAGCATGCAAAGCCAAAATGGGGCTCGGGAAAATGGCCACTCTCCTCCACCTCCTCACACACTGGCGCAGCCTGACCCAGCATCAGAACCCCTGTCGGACATAGAAGAATCCTCCCAGCAGCCTGCAGCTGTCCAACAGCTGATCAAGGTAAGAGAGCAGCAGACTCTCCTCAAGAGCAGCCCTCTGCAAAAAAACATCGCTGGGCAGACAGGCAGGATTCACAGGCAGACTTGTCAGCAACTCACACAGCCCCCCTAGCTGCTTTCTCAGCCTCAGATGCATCTGCTTCTGAAAGCACAATTAAAACTATGTTACTCTTACTTCAAATAGGATTACAGAATGAGCTGTGCTCCTCTGTGTCCCATCTCGCCAACGGGATTGATAGTATTGAAGATCGCACAGACCATAGAGAATCCCAGTTAGGAACGGTCATTAAAGCTCATGATGAAATGGTGGATGCGCATGCAGAACAAGCAGACACGATCCGCCAACTACAATTAAAGTTTACGGATTTAGAGGACTGCTTCCCTCGCAATAATATTAAAATAAGAGGGGTTCCTGAAGCTGTAAAACCACAAGAGCTCATACCTACAACAATTATTCTTGAAGCTCTATCTCACTTAGAGACTTATTGATGGACAGAGCACATAGGATTCCCAAACCAGCGCACTTACCCGACACCGTCCCTGGGGACGTCCTAACTCGGGTCCACATCTACCACATTAAGGAGCACCTACTAAGAGCGGCAAGAACCTCTTGCTCGCTCCCTCCTCTATATGCTGGTGTAGCTCTCTACCAGGACCTCTCTGCCACAACATCTAAACTGAGGAAAGAATTCTCCCCATCACTACGACTCTGCGGAAGCGCAATGTTGTTTATTGCTGGGTTTTCCCCACCAAATTGTTGGTAACGCACCAAAACCATCAAATTACCATCTCCTCCCAGAAACATGGCTACAAAAAGCTTCATAATTAGGGACTGCTACAATATCACCTCCCAGCAATTCTAGAAATAACGCAATCCACTGAGCTTGAGTAACATGCTCTCTGACGGAGTATATCCCACCTGATGCACTCACTGCATTTATAGCTATGCTCTATTGATTTCTTTCCTTCCTCTACAAGGATGTCTGGTTATTTTAGATATACAAGTTTTGAGACCTGAGAGGCAGACTTTATGACTTGTTCAGATTACTTGTTTAACCCATTCTTTGATTGTTACTATACACCCCTGGCATGTAGTGTGCTAAGCACATAGCCTACACACAGTTCATTTGTTATTGTTAATTCTAGTAGTTGCTGTGTCTTACTTGTTTAGCCATACTCTATTGTTATTACTGGTACTAATCTGAATCAGAAAAACATTTCTTATCCCCCTACTTACCAACTGGATTGTAGCACACTTACCGCCCCTGAGCTCCTTATCTCTGTACCCATCTAACACCACCTACTCTTCTTACAATGCCTATCCGCATTACCACCATCAAAGCAAAAGGACTCAACAGCCCTTTCAAAAGATCTAGACTCTGGCGAGAAGCCATCTCTCAAAAAACAGACATATTGTGTGTTCAGGAAACGCACTTTAAAACGGACAAGCCTCCCTCTTATCAACACCATCTATACCCCCACACCTTTTTCGCTAATGCCCTCACAAAGGTACAAGGAGTCATGATAGTTGTATGCAAGTCCTTAGCTTTCCAAATCAACCATATTGATGTAGAACCCTGCGAAAGATATCTGATACTGGATGCACTGTTTGGTAATGTACCACTCATTTTAGCTAATGTCTATGCCCCTAATTCTTGACAGAAATAATTAACAAAATCTCTTACTATCCCAAGGACCGAATAATCCTGTGTGGTGACTTCAATAACATTATTGACAATTCACTTGACTCCTTCAACCAAAACTAACAAAGTCCCACTGCCCTTTCCACGCTTTTGCAATTGGAAGATTTGTATGATCTCTGGCGGTGCTTACATGGGTCAGAGAAGAACTACACCTTCTATTTAGCTGCACAAAAATTCTACTCCAGGACTGATCTCTTCCTGTTACACAAAAGCACTTTGCAATCCATCTCTCAAGCCAAAATAGGCTTGATAACATGGCCAGATCATGCACCAGTTACGATAACCCTAACGGCTAACCGAGATAATAAGTAATTCTCTACCTGGCGCATGAACACATCTCTATCCCATCCTATGTGTCGGGAAGAGCTCAAAAAGAAGCTAGAGACATACTTTACTTTTAACGCAAATTCTATATAAAATGATGTACTGCTTTGGAATGCGCATAAAGCCTTCATGAGAGAAGTCTTCATACGACTTGGAGCCCATGAGAAACGTATACGAGCAGAGAAATATAATAGTTTTCTCGAAAAGATCCAAACTCTTGAAAAATCAAACAAAATCTCACCTAACTTAGACACTTCCCGCTTACATAAACTTAGAGAGGAACTCTGCACTTTCCTACATGCTTGATTCAATTTCCACATAAAACGTTTACGTGTAAATTGGTATGCTCATGGGAATAGACCGGGTGCCCTGTTAGCCAAACAGGTAAAACACAAATTAGGTGCATCCGAAATTCCTTACATGCATTCACCTCAAGGGCTGAGGGGCAGTAACCCTACAGATATCGCCAAATGCTTCAAAGAATTTTATGAATCCCTGTACAAATGAAATGCCTACAGAAATCCCCAGCCCTGACTCTACTCAAATTTCACGTTTACAACTACCTGCCCTCACAACAGACCAACTAGAGGAGATTAACGCTCGACTTTTCTGAAATGGAGATCCTGAAAGCAATCCAATCACTTCCACTACACAAAGCACCAGGACCAGATGGCTACTGTAACGAATACCTTAAGACAGTCACAGACGTTCTAACGCCATACTTATGAAAATCATTCACACTATGCGAACAGGAAACATCCCAAAAGAGTCCTTAGAGGCCCTCATTGTCACCATTCCAAAGTCGGGTAAGCCCCACGACCAGCCGGCCAACTACTGACCCATATTGCTCCTAAACACGGACCTTAAAATATACACAAAAATACTAGTTTCACGCATCTCAAAGCATATCTCCACACGAATACATGCCAACCAAGTTGGCTTCATACCAAGACGGCAAGCATCCGATGGGACCAGGAGGATTATAGACCTCATGCAATGGACCGAATTCCACAAAATGCCTTCTCTGCTTCTTTCTTTGGATGCAGAGAAGGCATTTGACAGAGTCCATTGGTCTTTCTTTAAAGCATTCCTTCATAAATTTGGATTCACAGACCATATCTACACAGCAGTGCTTGCTCTATACTCCCATCCTTCGGCTAGAGTGTGGACTTCTGGTATGACCTCTGTCCCATTTGCAATTACGAATGGCACGAGATAAGGATGCCCCCTCTCCCCACTAATATTTGTCCTTGTAATGGAACCCCTTGCAACAGCTACCAGACAACACCCGTTGATCTCGGGCTTACAAATCTGAAACGTTACACACAAAATAGGCTTGTACGCGGACAACATCATCGTATTCGTGACCAATGCTCTCCAATCCCTACTGACACTCCTTGACCTCATCACACAATTCAGACGACTCTCTTTGTACAAAGTCAATTGCTCCAAATCTAATCTGCTTGGCATCTGCTTAGACCACATCACAAAAGCCACCCTCACTCACTCGTCCCCGTTTCCATAGGCACCATCCTCGATGCTTACCTACTTAGGGACACAACTAACTGTCCCCTCAAGTAATATCCTCTGTACAAACTATGAAGCTCTTCTCAAGAAGTTGCAAGACCTCTTCTCCTTTCTCTGATCCACCCGTGCCTCATGGTCTGGAAAAATAGCACTAACCTAAATGTTTCTCCTTCTTCATTTGTTATACTTCTTCCGGACTCTCCCAGTCATGTTACTATCTTCTCAATTGGATATGCAACAGCGCACTCTCAACAACTTCATATGGGATGGCAAGCGCCCTAGAATTAAACACCCAACATCAAAAGCAGGAATGGGAACCCCCCACCTCAAAACTTACTACAAAGCCACAATCCTAAACCAAACCCAACACTGGTGGTCATCCACTTCTCGTCCACTGTGGGTTCAAATAGAAGAAGCTTCTATCAGCTCCCCCACCAAATCTCTGCTAGCCGCCATCTGGCTACAACATTGCCCAGCACCATCTTTCCTAAGCACAGTTAATGCAACAGTTAAAGTCTGGAGCTCGATCCATCAACAAAAGGGAATGTCAACAGACATTATGGGGTCCTTCCCCCTATCAGAACTTGAAACTATATGTACTGATATGTCACTTTCTTCATGGATAACTGCTGGTGCCACCACAATTAGGAATATCATAAACAATGGATCCTTGCGTACCTTCCAAGACCTACATGAAAAATTCAACAACTAACAACGACTTCTATAAATACCTAAGAATACGTCACGTCATGGCTTCTATCATCTGGTTGGACCAACCTCTCATGAAAAAGCAAACCTAAACCTACCTAAATTCCAAAAGGACTGGGATCCCTGGCTCAAGTACAATCAACTGGATATTACCTCCTTACTCTACTAACTTCATACCATCTTATTAACACGGATTACTCCACATTCCTATGCTCGACTTACATATTGTCCTCTCCTGTACCAACACGACCCACTTTCATCTCCTAGTACCATTACCTCCTCCCCATCTGGAACGGACTTACAATTGGCTACACGTAGATCTATGGAACTTTTATTCAATAAGGCATATTGGACTTCATGTTTCTCATTGTTCACTTTCTTATGTAACACAATGATACAGCTCTACAACTATACCGTATGTATACTTTGAAATTCTTCAATAAAAAAGTTCTAAGTTAAAAAAAAAAAAGTAGCAGTAAGAGGGTTGAAACAAACAATTTGACACGGACAGGGGTGCTTACAATGTTTAGCTTTTATTTAAAACCTTTATCACAAAAAGAAAAAAAAAACATTTCTGTAACTGCTTATAATGTGTTAGCTGAAGTTCAGCTTCAATTTTTTTACTCAAGTGCATTTAAATCTGCTAGTCTAAAGCCTCATAAACACGGTACGAAAGTCAGAAAGGGATTGTCATTTGACAGGCTGTTGTCCAAAATTCTTACCCTTAGTACGCTCCTTTCGACAATTGTTTTCCAATCTTCAGACAACAAAGCTAGTATGATGACAAGCTAGTAAATTTTTGGCTAACGACGGCTCCACGTCTGATTTTCGGATAGTCAGTACACAAATCCATCACACAAAAGTGGAAAGTACAAACACCCATGCTCAGAATCAAGGAACGACTGGGAAGTTTGGTCTCGTAAACTACTGTTCGTAATCTAGAATTAATATCTGTGATGTGGCAATTGATGAAATGTCAAAATTCTCATCTTCTTTAATGGGATAATAATGAAGCTGCTTTGCATGTAGTTATGTCAAACGTATTTTAAAAGGTGTTTGTTTTGTACAATCTGAAAATCAGCGCTCACCAAACGTCTACTAACATGAAATTAGCAGAAGGGGCCCAAAGGGTGGCGCTTGAGAAATGAACTTCCTATTTATACTCTTATAGTACGTCACTACGTTCGTGTTTGTCAAACGACAATTTGCGTACCGTTAGTATGCAAGACAAGATCCCGGCACACACCCTTTTGACAAAAATCAGAAGGTCGGTCGTCCAACAATTAGACCCTGTGTACAAGGCTTAACACTATCCTCTCCCCAGACTGACAATGCTGCTGTCCAAAGGTGTCTGTTTTATTACTTCATCCAGAAGACATTACAGACACCCTAGGACAGGAAGTGTGTTACTGGCTGGATCACCAGGTAAAAAAGGCCTTAAAAAAAAAAAGAAACAAATGCAGTCACCACTTCTAAGGATTGGTATTACATTTTTGTTTTGGGGTTTAATACGACTTTAACCACTTCAGCCCCGGAAGGTTTTACCCCCTTCCTGACCAGAGCACTTTTTACAATTCAGCACTGCGTCGCTTTAACTGCTAATTGCGCGGTCATGCAATGCTCTACCCAAACGAAATTTGCGTCCTTTTCTTCTCACAAATAGAGCTTTCTTTTGATGATATTTGATCACCTCTGCCGTTTTTATTTTTTGCGCTATACACGGAAAAAGACCGAAAATTTTGAAAAAAAATGATATTTTCTACTTTTTGTTCTAAAAAAAATCCAATAAACTCAATTTTAGTCATACATTTAGGCCAAAATGTATTCGGCCACATGTCTTTGGTAAAAAAAATGTCAATAAGTGTATATTTATTGGTTTGCGCAAAAGTTATAGCGCCTACAAACTAGGGTACATTTTCTGGAATTTACACAGCCTTTAATTTATGACTGCCTATGTCGTTTCTTGAGGTGCTAAAATGGCAGGGCAGTACAAAACCCCCACAAATGACCCCATTTTGGAAAGTAGACACCCCAAGGAATTTGCTGAGAGGCATGTTGAGCCCATTGAATATTCATTTTTTTTGTCCCAAGTGATTGAATAATGACAAAAAAAAAAAAAAAAAATTACAAAAAGTTGTCACTAAATGATATATTGCTCACACAGGCCATGGGCATATGTGGAATTGCACCCCAAAATACATTTAGCTGCTTCTCCCGAGTATGGGGATACCACATGTGTGGGACTTTTTGGGAGCCTAGCCGCGTACGGGGCCCCGAAAACCAATCACTGCCTTCAGGATTTCTAAGGGCGTACATTTTTGATTTTACTCCTCACTACCTATCACAGTTTTGAAGGCCATAAAATGCCCAGATGGCATAAAACCCCCCAAATGACCCCATTTTGGAAAGTAGACACCCCAAGCTATTTGCTTTGAGGCATGTTGAGTCCATGGAATGTTTTATATTTTGACACAAGTTGCGGGAAAGTGACAAATTTTTTTTTTTTTTTTGCACAAAGTTGTCACTAAATGATATATTGCTCACACAGACCATGGGCATATGTGGAATTGCACCCCAAAATACATTTAGCTGCTTCTCCTGAGTATGGGGATACCACATGTGTGAGACTTTTTGGGAGCCTAGCCGCGTACGGGACCCCGAAAACCAATCACTGCCTTCAGGATTTCTAAGGGCGTACATTTTTGATTTTACTCCTCACTGCCTATCACAGTTTCGGAGGCCATGGAATGCCCAGGTGGCACAAACCCCCCCCCAAATGACCCCATTTTGGAAAGTAGACACCCCAAGCTATTTGCTGAGAGGCATGGTGAGTATTTTGCAGCTCTCATTTGTTTTTGAAAATAAAGAAAGACGAGAAAAACATTTTTTTTTTTTCTTTTTTCAATTTTCAAAACTTTGTGACAAAAACTGAGGTCTGCAAAATACTCACTATACCACTCAAGAAATAGCTTGGGGTGTCTACTTTCCAAAATGGGGTCATTTGGGGGGGTTTTTTGCCACCTGGGCATTCCATGGCCTCCGAAACTGTGATAGGCAGTGAAGAGTGAAATCAAAAATTTACGGCCTTGGAAAGCCTGAAGGCGGTGCTTGGTTTTCGGGGTCCCGTACGCGGCTAGGCTCCCAAAAAGTCCCACACATGTGGTATCCCCGTACTCAGGAGAAGCAGCAGAATGTATTTTGGGGTGTAATTTCACATATTTCCATGGCATCTTTGAGCAAAATATGATTTAGTGACAACTTTGCGCAAAAAAAAATAAAAAAAATAAAAAATTGTCTCTTTTCCGCAACTTGTGTCACAATATAAAATATTCCATGGACTCGACATGCCTCTCAGCAAATAGCTTGGGGTGTCTACTTTCCAAAATGGGGTCATTTGGGGGGGTTTGAACTGTCCTGGCATTTTATGCACAACATCTAGAGGCTTATGTCACACATCACCCACTCTTCTAACCACTTGAAGACAAAGCCCTTTCTGACACTTATTGTTTACATAAAAAAATAATTTTTTTTTGCAAGAAAATTACTTTGAACCCCCAAACATTATTTTTTTTTTTAAAGCAAATGCCCTACAGATGAAAATGGTGGGTGTTTCATTTTTTTTTTCACACAGTATTTGCGCAGCGATTTTTCAAACGCATTTTTTGGGGAAAAACACACTTTTTTACATTTTAATGCACTAAAACACACTATATTGCCCAAATGTTTGGTGAAATAAAAAAGATGATCTTAGGCCGAGTACATGGATACCAAACATGACATGCTTTAAAATTGCGCACAAACGTGCAGTGGCGACAAACTAAATACATTTTTAAAAGCCTTTAAAAGCCTTTACAGGTTACCACTTTAGATTTACAGAGGAGGTCTACTGCTAAAATTACTGCCCTCGATCTGGCCTTCGCGGTGATACCTCACATGCATGGTGCAATTGCTGTTTACATTTGACGCCAGACCGACGCTTGCGTTCGCCTTAGCGCGAGAGCAGGGGGGACAGGGGTGCTTTTTTTTTTTTTTTTTTTTTTTTTCATTATTATTATTATTTTTTTATCTTATTTTTAAACTGTTCCTTTCATTTTTTTTTTTAAATCATTTTTATTGTTATCTCGGGGAATGTAAATATCCCCTATCATAGCAATAGGTAGTGACAGGTACTCTTTTTTGCAAAAATTGGGGTCTATTAGACCCTAGATTTCTCCTCTGCCCTCAAAGCATCTGACCACGCCAAGATCGGTGTGATAAAATGCTTTCCCAATTTCCCAATGGCGCTGTTTACATCCGGCGAAATCTAAGTCATAAAATGCTCGTAGCTTCCGGTTTCTTAGGCCATAGAGATGTTTGGAGCCACTCTGGTCTCTGATCAGCTCTATGGTCAGCTGGCTGAATCACCGGCTGCATTCTCAGGTTCCCTGTTGAGACAGGAGAGCCAGAGAAAAACACGGAAGACGTTGGGGGGGGGGGCATTCCCTCCGACTGCTTGTAAAAGCAGTCTAGAGGCTAATTAGCCGCTAGGATTGCTTTTACATGAAAGCTGACCGCTGGCTGAAAAGAATGATACCAAGATGATACCTAAACCTGCAGGCATCATTCTGGTATAACCACTCAAAGTCGTGAATGGCGTACCTGAAGACAAAAAAATGGTTAACAATAAAGCACAGTAAACGGTAAGGTATAAAAAATTGCATACCTGAAAAGCAAACATGATAAAACATAATAACAATAAAACATTGCAGAATAGAATACAGTAAAAAAGAGCAGAACAATAGAGAGAGAATAGAGAGAGAGAGAACAATAAAACGCCAACTATTTTTTTTTTATTTTATATTTTTGTTTGTGTTTTTTTTTTTTTTTCACTTTTTTTTGTAACTAACTTTTATAACTGTAACCGGTTCCAGGTTCGGGTCTCTCAAAATGCGATGGCATCTTGGAAGACCCTGTGAAAGTGTGCCTAGTCTGTGCAATGCTGTACCCTACGCTAATAGTCAACTAGTGAATGGTAGCATTCAAAACATTCACCAATGCAAAGACCAGGGTTGTCAGGACAGGAGGGACAATAATAGTGGGTGTCACGCCTATATCCACGCTTGCTGCAGACACGACATCTTTTTTGGGGGGGTTCGCTGGGTAGGGGTACTCGGGAGGACATAAAGAAATTGCCTCTCATGCAGCTGACTGAATTTGGTTGGGGATGTGAATGGGGGAAGTACGGGTGCTGCAGAAGCGGTGGGTTCCCAATTAGGATTGGCGAATGCAGCAGGAAGGGCATTATGGGCACGACGGGCCTGTGTTTGTCTTTTTGGTGGCAGCGGGACACTACTTGTGCTTGCCACCTCACCAGCTTGAACTGCACTTATGGGACTCGCCACGTCACCAAGTGTTACTGCAGTGCTGGTTTGACTACGACCGGGGTGTACTAGGCCGCTGGCGCTTGCCAGTTCACCAAAACGCTACCAAAAAAACTGTTAGCGATCGCAGGGATCAGGCCTGACTCTGCGAACGCTGCAGTTATGCGTTTAGTGTTTTGTAAGTGTCAGTGATCGATCGATACTGCACTTGGGTGGGCTGAGCTGGGCCGGGCGGAGGGGCAAAACGCAGGTGCTAGCAGGTATCTGGGCTGATCCCGCTAACACTGCGTTTGTGGGAACCCTAAACTGCTGGTGACGCTAGTATAGATCTGATCGGATCAGATATTGATGCGATCAGATACTATACCACTAAGGGAGGTGTATGCTGCGTGCGTGTGTGTTAGCGGTACTGGCGCTAATCTGACGCTGCCTGGGGCTGGTGCTTGCCAGCTCACCAAAACGCTACCAAAAAAACTGTTAGCGATCGCAGGGATCAGGCCTGACTCTGCGAACGCTGCAGTTATGCGTTTAGTGTTTTGTAAGTGACAGTGATCGATCGATACTGCACTTGGGTGGGCTGGGCTCGCCTGGGCGGAGGGACAAAATGCAGGTGCTAGCAGGTATCTGGGCTGATCCCGCTAACACTGCGTTTTTGGGAACCCTAAACTGCTGGGGACGCTAGTATAGATCTGATTGGATCAGATATTGATCCGATCAGATACTATACCACTAAGGGAGGTGTATGCTGCGTGCGTGGGTGTTCGCGGTACTGGCGCTAATCTGACGCTGCCTGGGGCGACGCATATCACCGCCGGGCGATCGGGGGGCTAAACCTTTATTCGGTAATAAACGGCGGGTGCCCTGACACTATAAAAAATAAACGAACTAACCAGCGTCACCCGTAACAGTTATACGGTGATCAGTGGTGAAAGGGTTAACTAGGGGGCAATCAAGGGGTTAAAACATTTATTAGGTAGTATAGGGGGATCCCTGTCGCTATAAAACGCTGACGGCGAACCTAAATATTTACGTCCCTAACTACCGTCACCAGCGACACTAATACAGCGATCAGAAAAATGATCGCTTAGCGACACTGGTGACAGGGGGTGATCAAGGGGTTAAAACTTTATTAGGGGGGTTAGGGGGGTACCCTAGACCTAAAGGGGGCCTAAGACTCACTGCCCTAACACACTAACTGACACAAACTGACACCAATACAGTAATCAGAAAAAAAAAAAAAAAAAAAAAAAAAACCTGCCTGGTGTCAGTTTGTGACAGGGGGGGGGTGATCGGGGGGGATCGGGGGGCGATCGGGGGGGGAATCGGGGTGAAATGTGTGCCTGGCATGTTCTACTGTGTGTGTGTGTTTGTGTAACTCACAGTACAGTCTTCTCTCCTCGGCCCGGAACGGAAAATACCGAGCCGAGGAGAGATGACATCATTTCCTCTGCCTCTGTGTACAATACAGAGGCAGGGAAATGATTCCATTGGCTGGGAGCGATCGCGAGGGGGGGGCCACGAATGGATGGCCTCCCCCTCACCACCGATCGCCGGGGGACATTTGCCGACCGCCGCAGGCACCGGGGGGGGGTCCGATCGGACCCCCCACCCGCGGGCAGGCAGGGACGTACAGGTAAGCCCTTTTGCCTGCCCGTGCCGCTTTGCCGACGTACATCGTCGTGCGGCGGTCGGCAAGTGGTTAAAGAGATCTTGTCCACACCTCAAAAATATGCATGTAAAAGCACAGAAAAATCTAATATTTTAAACTCTTACTTGCAGTGTTTTTTCTTCTTTTCCAAAAATAATGTGTTATTCACTTGCAATGTGCTTTTTGAACTTCCTAGAAAGACTAGTTAATTGCCTAAGCACAGTCCTTCTCCCTTTTTGCATGTCTAATGCCGTGTACACACGGGCGGACTTTTCGGCATCAAAGGTCCGACGGTCTTTTCGATGGACTTTCGAACGAACGGACTTGCCTACACACGATCACACCAAAGTCTGATGGATTCGTACGTGATGACGTACGACCAGACTAAAATAAGGAAGTTGATAGCCAGTAGCCAATAGCTGCCCTAGCGTCGGTTTTCGGCTGTCGGAGTAGCAAACAGACGAGCATGTTGAGGGCATGTGGCCTGGTACGGTTCAGGAGGGGGGGCCACTCTCTTGGCCCCCCTCTTTTCCTGCGGCCTGCCAGGTTGCGTGCTCAGATAAGGGTCTGGTATGGATTTTTAGGGGGACCCCCACGCCATTTTAAAAAAAATTTTAGAGCAGGGTTCTCCTTAATTTCCATACCAGACCTGAAGAGCCTGATATGGAATTTGGGGGTCCCCCATGCATTTTTTTTTTTTACATTTTTGTTCGGGGTTCCCCTTTATATATTTATACCAGACCCAAAGGGCCTGGTAATGCACTGTGGGGGAATCCTAGGGCGTTATTTTCAATGACTTTTATGAGTATTGCAGAGACCCGACTATTCATTATAGCTGCCGGCTATCTTTAAAATTAGCACTTTTGATTTCTCCCATAGACTTTTAAAGGGTGTTTATAGTCCCGATGTACGTGTTTTACGTCACCACGTTCAGAATGATCGGATTTTCCGACAACTTTGTGTGACCGTGTGTATGCAAGACAAGTTTGAGCCAACATCCTTCGGAAAAAATCCTAGGATTTTGTTGTCGGAATGTCCGAACAAAGTCCGACCGTGTGTACGGGGCATTAGTCTACCTTTAAAGTTAGCTTCAATGATAAACTTGCCATTCAATTCATTCACAATGTGTTTCATGTCTGGGGACTAATGGTCACCCCACAAGTCTGATACATGAGTCCACGATGAAGGCAGGACAACTGGTACTGCAGGCTGACTTGCTTGACTAGTTTCAGATTGCACTACTGAGTTGAGGTGTGGCTGGTGTAAGTAATATGTGTGGGCTATATGCATGAATCATTAGTATGTAGAGCAGTGAACAGGGGTCTATAACTTGTAAGGCAGTGTACAGGTGTCAGGAGGACAGAGGACAGGGGGTCAGCAGGGCAGTGTACAAATGTTAGCAGGGAGAAAGACAGAGGTGAGCAGGGCAGTGTACAGAGGTCAGCAGGTCGAAAGTCAGTAGGGCAATGTACAGGGGTCAGCAGGGTGGTGATCAGGGGTCAAATCCAGTGTACAGGGGTCAGCAGGGTGGAGGTCAAAGGTCAGAAGGGTAGTGATTTTAACCATAAGCAGGGCAGTAACATGATGATGACACATTCTTCTGGCGTGCGAATCCCAGCTGGCCCTCCTCTCCCATTCTGTTCATCCCATATGATGTCACATGAAAATGCCTGGGATAGACGAGAGAGAAGGGCCGTCATAAATCAGGGCAGTATGCTTTAGGCATGTTGCTTCCCAGAGCCACTCTGAAAGTGGGGGGGGGGACACCAATGTCCCCATCTTATTGATGAAGGGCATGTAAAAAATGTCATACTTGAAACTCTCCTTTAAATACAATCTATCCATTTTAATTACATACCCTATTTTACGCCAAGCAATGCGGACAGATCAGTCCTGTACATGGCTTCTGAAAACATCTCTGTCCCCTGTCTCAGTACTGCTCTCAAGAGCCCTCAGCACCAATGCAAACAGTGGGCTGGCTCCTTTGAGAAGCTAAGCAAAAATCAAAATGTCTTGATATTATTTTGGAGAAGTGGCAGTTTGTAAGCCTCCAGCCTGGAAATAAAGTTGGTGCCAATTGATATGCTACAGATTCTAGTGCACACTGTAAAAATATCACAGTGTGGAGTGGATTCAGAAAAAGATATTTCAGTAAAGGGAAGGAACCTGTACAATGTGTGCTAGACTGAAGGTAAGGTCATAATGTAAGTGTTATGTGTACTAAAGCGCTGAAGTGCAAATTAAGAATAAAATTATGTGAATAAATATTAAAAGATGCCCAAATAATATAGCTGCAATCAATAATGTGAACTACACAAGTGAATGATTAGATTAATAAATAAATAATTGCGCTGATATTAACCTAATAATAGTGCACTATGTGTCCTAAAGTACCATAAATGAGTGAACTTTCAACAATAATAAGTGACTTTTGAAATAAATAAATATTAATCCTTATGTGATTAAAAACACTTGTTCAGTGAATTAACACAAATAAAACGTCCATTAATTATGTAACATAAGTGTCCTATATAAAAGAGTGACGGAACCTTATAATTAAGCCCAAATGTATAACAGTGGGTTCAGTAGTAAGTCTGCTTAGATAGATGACACCGGATTCAAATACAAAATACCGATTTTGCTGCTGTTGATTAGTGGTATAATATTGCTGGCTTTCAGCGGATCTCCACGATATGTAAAGCAAACACAAAAAACAAAGGCATTGCGCAGAGATTATACCAGAGTGGTGTCAAATGCAATAATAGGATTTTTTAAAACAGCTTACCTGTAAAATCCTTTTCTTTCGATGGACATCACGGGACACAGAGCCACAGTAATTACTGATGTGTTATATAGGGTATCACTGGTGATTGGACACTGGCACACCCTATTAGAAAGTTCAACCCCCTATATAATCCCTCCCCTTGCAGGGATACCTCAGTTTTGTAGCCAAGCAATATAGTGTATTAGAAGAGGGGCGGGACCTCTGTGTCCCGTGATGTCCATCGAAAGAAAAGGATTTTACAGGTAAGCCATTTTTAAAAATTCTATTTTCTTTCTCGAACATCACGGGACACAGAGCCACAGTAATTACTGATGGGATGTCCCAGAGCAATGCTATCTGAGGGGGGGGACCACGACCAAGTAGGGTGCAATCAGATCTGAGGACCCTGTGCCGCTGCCTGCAGCACACTACGCCCAAAGGCGATATCCTCATGCCTTCTCACATCCACCTGATAGAATCTGGTGAATGTATGGACTGAAGACCAGGTTGCGGCCTTGCAGATTTGAGCCATAGAGGCCCGGTGATGCACCGCCCAAGAAGCACCAATAGCCCTTGTGGAATGTGCCCTGATCTGAAATGGAGGAATCTTCTGTTTCAAACCGTAAGCCTGAATAATCAACTGACGAAACCATTTAGAAATGGTAGCTTTTGACGCTGCCTGTCCTCTATTGGGTCCCTCTGGTAGCACGAACAAAACATCCGTTTTGCGAATCTGAGCAGTTGCCTCGAGATAGGCCTTGACTGCTCTTACTACATCCAACGAATGCAGTGATCTCTCTTCCGGAGAACAGGGATCTGGAAAAAAGGAAGGCAGAACAATGTCTTGGTTTAAATGAAAATCAGAAACCACCTTTGGTAAAAAACTAGGATGAGGGCGCAGTACCACTCTATCCTTGTGTACAATCAAATAAGGCTCCTTACAGGAAAGGGCTGCTAATTCTGAAACTCTTCTAGCAGAAAAGATGGCTACCAGAAAAATTAACTTCCTTGTCAACAAGACCAAAGGAATCTGACCTATTGGTTCAAAAGGCTGTTTCTGTAACACAGCCAGGACCAAGTTCAAGTCCCAGGGGTTTAGGGGCGCCCTAAAGGGAGGATTAAGACGCGTCACCCCCTGTATAAAGTTTCGGACCAAAGAATGCGAAGCAAGTGGCCGTTGAAATAATACTGATAAGGCCGAGACCTGGCCCTTGATGGTACTCAAGGCCAGCTTCATCTCTAAACCCAATCGTAGAAAATCAAGAATTCTACCGATCACATATTTTCTGGGATGCCAACCCCTGGATTCACACCAGGCTACATAAGCTTTCCAGAATCTATGATAAATCATTCTGGAAGCTGGCTTCCTTGCATTGATCAAGGTAGATATTACAGGACCTGAAAGCCCACGACTCTTCAGAACGTGGGTCTCAATTGCCAAACCGTCAAATTTAGCTTTTGTAAGGCAGGATGGAACACTGGACCTTGAGATAATAGGTCTGGGCGTACCGGTAGTGTCCACGGGGAACCCACCGTCATCCTTACTACTTCCGCATACCACGTCCTTCTGGGCCAAGCGCGGGCCACCAGAAGTACTGACTTCCTTTCCTGCCTGATCCTGTGAAGAAGTCGCGGCAGTAGCAGAATAGGTGGGAATGCATAAATCAGTGAGAACCGATGCCACGGAAACACCAACGCATCCGTCCCGCATGCAAGAGGATCTTTCGTCCTTGCCACAAATCTGTCTATCTTTTTGTTGAATCGGGATGCAAAGAGATCTACATCTGGAACTCCCCATCTTTGGCATATGGCCCAAAAGACGTCGGGGTGTAGAGACAATTCCCCTGGAAGTAACTGCTGGCGACTTAGATAGTCCGCCTGCCAGTTCTCTGTCCCTGGAATGAAAACTGCCGATATGCATGGCACATGCATCTCTGCCCAGACTAAGATCTGGTTCACCCCCTTTTGAGCAGCTCGGCTCCGGGTGCCTCCCTGATGATTGACATAAGCCACTGCTGCGGCATTGTCAGACTGGATTCTGACCGGGCAACCCTGTAGCCTGATAGTCCAGGCCTTTAGGGCCAGGTACACCGCCCGGATCTCCAGAATGTTGATGGGTAAGGTCCTCTCGGTCTTGGACCATAGCCCCTGGATCGCAGACTCTTCCAGAACTGCTCCCCAACCTGAAATACTGGCATCTGTGGTTACCACCGTCCAGGTAACCGGTAGAAAGGATTTCCCCTTTTCGGGTATGAGCCACCAATTGAGGCTCTGACGCACCGCATGCGACAGGTGCATCGGAAAGTCTAACGCCTGAACCTTCTTGTTCCAGGCTGACAGAATACCGTGTTGCAGTAGTCTTGAATGGAACTGAGCATAAGGAACTGCTTAGAATGAAGACACCATCTTCCCTAGCAGCCTCATACAAAGGCGGGCAGAAGTATCCTTCTTGGTCCTGACTGCCAGAATCAGCTCCCTTAACCACTTCAGCCCCGGAAGGTTTTACCCCCTTCCTGACCAGAGCACTTTTTACAATTCGGCACTGCGTCGCTTTAACTGCTAATTGCGCGGTCATGCAATGCTGTACCCAAACGAAATTTGCGTCCTTTTCTTCCCACAAATAGAGCTTTCTTTTGATGGTATTTGATCACCTCTGCCGTTTTTATTTTTTGCGCTATACACGGAAAAAGACCGAAAATTTTGAAAAAAAATGATATTTTCTACTTTTTGTTTTAAAAAAAATCCAATAAACTCAATTTTAGTCATACATTTAGGCCAAAATGTATTCGGCCACATGTCTTTGGTAAAAAAAATGTCAATAAGTGTATATTTATTGGTTTGCGCAAAAGTTATAGCGTCTACAAACTAGGGTACATTTTCTGGAATTTACACAGCCTTTAATTTATGACTGCCTATGTCGTTTCTTGAGGTGCTAAAATGGCAGGGCAGTACAAAACCCCCACAAATGACCCCATTTTGGAAAGTAGACACCCCAAGGAATTTGCTGAGAGGCATGTTGAGCCCATTGAATATTCATTTTTTTTGTCCCAAGTGATTGAATAATGACAAAAAAAAAAAAAAAATTACAAAAAGTTGTCACTAAATGATATATTGCTCACACAGGCCATGGGCATATGTGGAATTGCACCCCAAAATACATTTAGCTGCTTCTCCTGAGTACGGGGATACCACATGTGTGGGACTTTTTGGGAGCCTAGCCGCGTACGGGGCCCCGAAAACCAAGCACCGCCTTCAGGATTTCTAAGGGCGTACATTTTTGATTTTACTCCTCACTACCTATCACAGTTTTGAAGGCCATAAAATGCCCAGATGACATAAAACCCCCCCAAATGACCCCATTTTGGAAAGTAGACACCCCAAGCTATTTGCTTTGAGGCATGTTGAGTCCATGGAATGTTTTATATTTTGACACAAGTTGCGGGAAAGTGACAAATTTTTTTTTTTTTTTTGCACAAAGTTGTCACTAAATGATATATTGCTCACACAGGCCATGGGCATATGTGGAATTGCACCCCAAAATACATTTAGCTGCTTCTCCTGAGTACGGGGATACCACATGTGTGGGACTTTTTAGGAGCCTAGCCGCGTACGGGACCCCGAAAACCAAGCACCGCCTTCAGGATTTCTAAGGGCGTACATTTTTGATTTTACTCCTCACTGCCTATCACAGTTTCGGAGGCCATGGAATGCCCAGGTGGCACAAACCCCCCCCAAATGACCCCATTTTGGAAAGTAGACACCCCAAGCTATTTGCTGAGAGGCATGGTGAGTATTTTGCAGCTCTCATTTGTTTTTGAAAATAAAGAAAGACGAGAAAAAAAATTTTTTTTTCTTTTTTCAATTTTCAAAACTTTGTGACAAAAAGTGAGGTCTGCAAAATACTCACTATACCTCTCATCAAATAGCTTGGGGTGTCTACTTTCCAAAATGGGGTCATTTGGGGGGGTTTTGTGCCACCTGGGCATTCCATGGCCTCCGAAACTGTGATAGGCAGTGAAGAGTGAAATCAAAAATTTACGGCCTTAGAAAGCCTGAAGGCGGTGCTTGGTTTTCGGGGTCCCGTACGCGGCTAGGCTCCCAAAAAGTCTCACACATGTGGTATCCCCGTACTCAGGAGAAGCAACAGAATGTATTTTGGGGTGTAATTTCACATATTCCCATGGCATGTTTGAGCAATATATCATTTAGTGACAACTTTGCGCAAAAAAAAAATAAAAAAAAAAAAAAATTGTCTCTTTCCCGCAACTTGTGTCACAATATAAATTATTCCATGGACTCAACATGACTCTCAGCAAATAGCTTGGGGTGTCTACTTTCCAAAATGGGGTCATTTGGGGGGGGTTTGAACTGTCCTGGCATTTTATGCACAACATCTAGAAGCTTATGTCACACATCACCCACTCTTCTAACCACTTGAAGACAAAGCCCTTTCTGACACTTATTGTTTACATAAAAAAAATAATTTTTTTTTGCAAGAAAATTACTTTGAACCCCCAAACATTATATATTTTTTTTAAAGCAAATGCCCTACAGATTAAAATGGTGGGTGTTTCATTTTTTTTTTCACACAGTATTTGCGCAGCGATTTTTCAAACGCATTTTTTGGGGAAAAAACACACTTTTTTACATTTTAATGCACTAAAACACACTATATTGCCCAAATGTTTGATGAGATAAAAAAGATGATCTTAGGCCGAGTACATGGATACCAAACATGACATGCTTTAAAATTGCGCACAAACGTGCAGTGGCGACAAACTAAATACATTTTTAAAAGCCTTTAAAAGCCTTTACAGGTTACCACTTTAGATTTACAGAGGAGGTCTACTGCTAAACTTACTGCCCTCGATCTGACCTTCGCGGCGATACCTCACATGCATGGTGCAATTGCTGTTTACATTTGACGCCAGACCAACGCTTGCGTTCACCTTAGCGCGAGAGCAGGGGGGACAGGGGTGCTTTTTTTTTTTTTCTTCTTTATTATTATTATTTTTTTATCTTATTTTTAAACTGTTCCTTTCATTTTTTTTTTTTTTAAATCATTTTTATTGTTATCTCAGGGAATGTAAATATCCCCTATGATAGCAATAGGTAGTGACAGGTACTCTTTTTTGAAAAAATTGGGGTCTATTAGACCCTAGATTTCTCCTCTGCCCTCAAAGCATCTGATCACACCAAGATCGGTGTGATAAAATGCTTTCCCAATTTCCCAATGGCGCTGTTTACATCCGGCGAAATCTACGTCATAAAATGCTCGTAGCTTCCGGTTTCTTAGGTCATAGAGATGTTTGGAGCCACTCTGGTCTCTGATCAGCTCTATGGTCAGCTGGCTGAATCACCGGCTGCATTTTCAGGTTCCCTGTTGAGACAGGAGAGCCAGAGAAAAACACGGAAGATATTGGGGGGGGGGGCATTCCCTCCCACTGCTTGTAAAAGCAGTCTAGAGGCTAATTAGCCACTAGGATTGCTTTTACATGAAAGCCGACCGCTGGCTGAAAAGAATGATACCAAGATGATACCTAAACCTGCAGGCATCATTCTGGTATAACCACTCAAAGTCGTGAATGGCATACCTGAAGACAAAAAAATGGTTAACAATAAAGCACAGTAAACGGTAAGGTATAAAAAATTGCATACCTGAAAAGCAAACATGATAAAACATAATAACAATAAAACATTGCAGAATAGAATACAGTAAAAAAGAGCAGAACAATAGAGAGAGAATAGAGAGAGAGAGAACAATAAAACGACAACTATTTTTATTTTATATTTTTGTTTGTGGTTTTTTTTTTTTTTTTTTTACACTTTTTTTTGTAACTAACTTTTATAACTGTAACCGGTTCCAGGTTCGGGTCTCTCAAAATGCGACGGCATCTCGGGAGACCCTGTGAAAGTGTGCCTAGTCTGTGGAATGCTGTACCCTACGCTAATACTCAACTAGTGCATGGTAGCGTTCAAAACATTCACCAATGCAAAGACCAGGATTGTCAGGACAGGAGGGACAATAATAGCGGATGTCACGCCTATATCCGCGCTAGCTGCAGACACAACATCTTTTTTGGGGGGTTCGTTGGGTAGGGGTACTCGGGAGGACATAAAGAAAATGCCTCTCATGCAGCCGACTGCATTTGGTTGGGGATGTGAATGGGGGAAGTACAGGCGCTGCAGAAGTGGTGGGCTCCCAATTAGGATTGGCGAATGCAGCAGGAAGGGCACTATGGGCACGACGGGCCTGTGTTTGTCTTTTTGGTGGCAGCGGGACACTACTTGTGCTTGCCACCTCACCAGCTTGAACTGCACTTATGTGACTCGCCACGTCACCAAGTGTTACTGCAGTGCTGGTTTGACTACGACCGGGGTGTACTAGGCCGCTGGCGCTTGCCAGTTCACCAAAACGCTACAAAAAAAACTGTTAGCGATCACAGGGATCCGGCCTGACTCTGCGAACGCTGCAGTTATGCGTTTAGTGTTTTGTAAGTGACAGTGATCGATCGATACTGCACTTGGGTGGGCTGGGCCGGGCCGGGCGGAGGGGCAAAACGCAGGTGCTAGCAGGTATCTGGGCTGATCCCGCTAACACTGCGTTTTTGGGAACCCTAAACTGCTGGGGACACTAGTATAGATCTAATCGGATCAGATATTGATCCGATCAGATACTATACCACTAAGGGAGGCGTATGCTGCGTGCGTGGGTGTTAGCGGTACTGGCGCTAATCTGACGCTGCCTGGGGCTGGTGCTTGCCAGTTCACCAAAACGCTACCAAAAAAACTGTTAGCGATCGCAGGAATCAGGCCTGACTCTGCGAACGCTGCAGTTATGCGTTTAGTGTTTTGTAAGTGACAGTGATTGATCGATACTGCACTTGGGTGGGCTGGGCTGGGCGGAGGGGCAAAACGCAGGTGCTAGCGGGTATCTGGGCTGATCCCGCTAACACTGCGTTTTCGGGAACCCTAAACTGCTGGGGACGCTAGTATAGATCTGATCGGATCAGATATTGATCCGATCAGATACTATACCACTAATCTGGCCAGAGGAGGGGCCAAGACCTTTGTGAACACCCGAGGTGCAGTGGCTATACCAAAAGGCAGAGCTACAAACTGGAAATGACGCCCTTCTATCTCGAAGCACAGAAACTTCTGATGAGCAGGAAAAATAGACACATGCAGATATGCATCTCTGATGTCTATCGATGCCAGAAATTCTCCTCCCTGCAGGGTGGAGAGTACTGTCTGAATTGATTCCATGCGGAAGGACTGAATACTTAGGAATCGGTTCAGATCCCTTAAATCCAGAATGGGTCTGACCGCTCCATTTGGTTTTTGGACTGTAAAAAGGTTGGAATAGAAACCCAATCCCTGGTCTTTTGCAGGAACCATCATAATGACCTCCTGCGACAAAAGTCGCTCTAACGCTAGAAGGAGCGACTGCTTCTTCTCTGGGTCTCTGGGAACACTTGATCTGAGGAACCGAGGAGAGGGAAATTCCTGAAACTCCAGCTTGCACCCTAAGGTTACTGTGGAGATTACCCATCTGTCCTGGAAGTCCTCCTGCCAGAGCTCTGAGAACTGTCGCAGTCTTCCCCCCACTCGAGTGGGGGCGCCCCATCATGAAGAGGTCCTAGTGTTTTGCCTAGTAGGCTTCTTCCCCCAGGACTTCTTTTGTTCCTGGGGCTGACTCTTGTTTCTGAACCCAGACGGAGGAGGCTGAAGCCCCTGGTGCTGGGGAAAGAGTCAGTTTGAAAGAGGGACGCTTACTCTTCTTCTTCACAGGTAAGAGAGTACTTTTCCCACCAGAGATTTTCTTGATATAGTCATCCAAGTCTTCTCCAAACAACCTTGCACCACGAAACGGAAACCCAGCCAGCAGCTTCTTACATGGTGCTTCGGCTGACCAATTTTTCAACCATAGGATTCTACCTATATGCACCAACCCCAGTGAAAGACGAGAGGTTTGCACGATAGAATCTCTGATGGCGTCAACAACGTAACATAAGGCCGCAGGAAGGTTAGCCAACCCCTGGGCCTGCTGTTCAGGTAATACTTTGATAACCTGCTTAACATGGTCTCTTAAGTATTGAAAGACTCCAATCGCTGCAACTGCAGGTTGAGCCACTGAACCTGCCAAGGAGAAAACATCCTTCAATAGGGATTCCATCTTTTTATCTACAGGATCCCTGAGCATCTGAGCATTGTCTACAGGACAAGTCAGACTATTATTTACGGAAGAAATGGCGGCATCAATGGCCGGTATTCCCCACATTTTCATAAACTTTTCTTCCATCGGATAGAGTGTTGAAAACTTTTTCGGCGGAAAAAAACGTTTGTCTGGGTGATCCCACTCAGAATAAATGAGCTTTTCAAGTAAACTATGAACAGGAAAAGCATGTGCTGTTTGAGGAGGCTTCAGTGACCCGAAAGAAGAAGAGGGTTCTTTAACTGATTCAGATACGGGCAACCTGAGTGTGGAGTGGACCAATCCAGTAAGGATCTGCACTAAGACCTTCTCCTCCTGAGAAGTCGCAGAGGGTCCCTCTCCACCTGATTCCTCTGAAGAGGAATCATCCGTCCCATCCCGATCCTCTGAAAGAGATTCGTCTCCCTTATCCCAGGGCTCCTCTTCCTGAGGGTTTTGGGAAACAGAGGAAGGCCTAGTGCATTTTCTTCCACTGAGTGAAGATGTAATCACGGCCATTAATCTTTCCTCTAAACCACTAATGGTTGAGGAAAAAAACCTCCTGTGTAAAAAAAACCTCCTGTGTAATGTATACAGGGGCTGAAGTGCCGGAGGCAGGTATAGCCTCTGACCACAATGGCCCCCCTGGCTAGCCGTCCCTGGCCCCTCAGGGGGGAGGATGCTGCAGAAAGGGGGTCCTCAGAACCCGACCGAGATCCCTAAGAGTCTCTGGTTCTTGGGGTGTTTGAACCTCTTCTACCCACAGTGCAAAGCAACAAGGTGGAGATATCACAAAATGAACACTGACTGCTGAGCGATGTAGTCTGGCTAAAAGCCCTGATACCAAATGCCCAGTCTGGTGTTCGGAAATGCTGCCTAGGAGAATGCCTGTGTTCCACCTTACATGCGACCGTTTTATTGTTGAAAGTTCACTCATTTATGGTACTTTAGGTGCACTATTATTAGGTTAATATCAGCGCAATTATTTATTTATTAATAAGGTCATAATGTACAAGATTATTTAATACACACTCCAGTCAAAGTTGACAAATAAAAGATATATTCTATTTAGAAGAAATACTCCCAGTATAGCTAAGTAGAGAACAGGGGTGCACTCCCCCCTCCTTTTTTCTTTCTCTTCTTTTCTCTCTTCTTCCTTCCTTTCCTTTGTAAGTTCTCTCCTCCAGAATCTTATATGAGAGATCAGTAAGCATTAAGAGGCCACATGACATGGTCTCATGGTACGGAGCCCTCCTCTTCAACTTGACGAAGCCAAAAGAAAGGACAGGGACCCAAGAAAGAGATAACCCAGTCCCCCCACCCCTTTTTTTTAATTCCTTTTTTGAGGTTCTCCTCCTTGTTCTTTACCGGTTATTTTTCCTTATCACTCATTACATGTTACAGGTCCTTCGTGTAGTTCGTCAAGTTGAAGTATAAAGTGATAAGAGACACAACAATCATCTTTGATAGAGTATACCTAACTGTTCATATATTTAGTATCTTAAGACATTGTGTATGCGAAAAGGCTGATCTCATGTGAATTATATTTTGCCTGGAAAATTTGTCCGGTTTAAGTGTTAATAAAAATGATTAGAAAAGAGATATAGGAGGTGGCTGAGGTCCCCCTATCCACAGCATGATCCCATAGGGGGTGGCTGGTGGGACTCTCGCCTACCCTCTTCTGTCCTGCATGCTAATAAGTATTGTTGTGACAATCCTAGGGGCAATATATTCCTAAACAGTTATAATTCCAAGTTATGGTTTTCTCAATAATGCCTGACCATCTTTGGGTTGAGTTCAGTCAAAGTTGGATGTAGTTTCTTAATCACCCATAGTACACTAACTATTGTGATACTTGTGTTTGCATTACAATGTCCTAATGCCTCGTAGGCCGTGTTGGCCAAGATATTTTCTATTTTCAGATTTTTCAGAATGTATCTTGTATTGTCACCTGTTAAACCAGTAAATACTATTGGAAAAGAAGGAATACTCCCTAGCCCTCTAACGTTTTCTATGTTTAAATCCTCCCAACTAGGTGCCTATTAGCTCTTTCCCGCTGCAGTGGCCTTCCATGGTCTTTACAGACTTGTTCAACTTCTCTGGTGCCTGTACAGTAATTTTTCATACACTTGAATGGACCGTACCATCAGAGTAAGGCCCCATTAAAGTCCATGGGAAGTTACTGAACATGTACAAGATTTCTGCACCATGACTTTAAATGCAGAAGGAAGTGGAAGTTGGAATGACTTGGGAGGGGGAAGTTTAGCTTAGAAAAGGTCAAGGAGCTGTCTGGGGGCCTGGGTAGTCTTTTTTTTCAAAAATATGTTTATAAGAAGTTTGAGATATAGAAAACACAGTAAAGAAAAATAAAATGTCATCAACAGTATAGAAAAGCAATAACAAGAAATAAAGATGCAAGTATGATGTCCAAATGCGTTATGAGTAAGACAGGTGTTACAATGTATATTATGGGCAAAACATTTCCAACGGAATACCAGTGATAAGTTCTCTTTCATGATAAGGGTAGAGAAAACTAACATAAAGGTTGGATGACTCTCATCAAAAGAAGGTTGCGCAACAAAAAAAAATAACAGTATTATAAAATTTGTAGGTCGATATCCAGACACAGCCAAGGTTTAAACCTAACATCTAGAGATATGGAAATATTAAGGGGGGGGGAGGGTAGTTGGCCCTCCATAAAGACCCAGGTCACGTGGGTAGGGAAATTAGGCAGCTAGACTGAAAAACAGACAAATTGAATAATGGATGTCAAAGGGCTTTGATTTTCAATTTGCCCAGGGAGTTGGTCAAGCTTGATTAATTTACCATTCTGTATATTGGAAAGATTGCATGAAAGACTGAGTTTCCATGGGAGAGAAAGTATGTTCAGTATAGGAAAGCCATCTTGTAAAGAACATTTTTGGGGGGCATAGTTCTGCAGTTTGGTGTCCAGTCTCTCTCAGTAAAGAAGTTTTCTGAGGTCCTATTTAACTGCGGCGACTGAAGGTGGAGAAGAGGATGTCCACAACTTCAATATTTTCTTGCAGGCTGCTAAAAAAGACATAAACAGGTCCATTGAGGAACAAAAAAAGTGCGTTTGCCAGGATATGTGTCCCCAGGTGCATTATGACTAAACAGTAATAAAAGAGGCATCTGGGGAAAGAGCCGCCCAGTGATGACGTAAAAGAAGGTGGTAACTTAGTCCCAAAAGATTGAAATTGAAGAGCACAGCCAAAAGCGATGAAACAGTGACGGCTTAGAGATCCCACATTGTGGGTACATTTCAGGGTGGGAGAAAATGAACAGCAGGGCGCTGAGGTTAGTAGCAAATAAAATAAATCAAATAAAAATTATTAAAATAAGCAGCATACTTACATTGAAGTTAGCAGCTGTGATAAGTGTGTGGCTGTAGGCTTCACTGAATAAACAGAGACCGAGGATGACAGGGAGCCAGCCAGCTCAAAGTTTGGATATTAGTGGCAGCGTTCTAAGCTGCACACAAAGATGACAGCTGTCAAAATGCCTGGTGGATGTCAGGAGAGGGGGTGTGTATGACGCGTTTCTAGGGACTTTGTCCTCTATTTCAAAAGCATGATATTGCAGGGTTGGAAATGACATGTGAAGAATAAAAATAGGATAAATGCCCCATGTATCAAATAATACTAAGTCTCACTTCATAGTTTGTTGGTGATACACCGGCAAACTTTCAAATAGCCCTCCAGAATCATGCCTCCCAGGTCATTCTCCATAAGGTCCTTGCACCATTTTATAACACTTATTTTGGCCGTGGATGTATTGACAACCCATTGCACTGGTTTATACACCTCAGAAGTGGAGTAAGGGTGTTTGAGTAAACGATCAATTGGTGAGAGACGGAGCCTATTTGAAGCATCAGAGCAACCTGACGTTATGTAGGAGAGTGTCTGATGATAATATAATAGATATGTTGAAGCGAGTTGGAATTATGTTGGATCATCTCGGAAAAAGGTCTCAGTTTTATAGTCTCCAGATGGAACAGGAAGGTCTCCTTTACCAGGCCTTGCGTGTGCCAGATGCTGTATGCTTTATATTCCGTGCATATGGAACATTGGTTTTCCAAGAAGTTCAAGATATCAGGAAATGTGGGGGGATAGATTAAGCTTCTTCCTTATTTCTCCCCAGGCAATAATTGTGTCTTGAATAAAAATATTTTGCTGCAAAGCTTTAAGAAGGCAATTTAATGTGTAAAATACCTGACAGGAGGTAGAAATTAGGTTAGATTCCAAAAACATAGTTAGCATAGGCCCAATCCAAACCATAGCATAAGCCAATCCAAACCATACCTCAGCAGACAAGCCAGATTATAAGGTTGAATATCAGATAAATTAGTACCTCCCTCACTCTTCGGAAAACTTAGCTTAGACAATGCAATGCGTGGCCTTTTCTTACACCACAAGAAAGAGGTGATAGTTTTATTAAGCCTGCATACATCTTGGTACTTCAAGAGAGGGGGGGAGTTTGTAAAAGGTTAGCCAGGGAAACTCACCATTTTAACAAGATGGCATCTTCTGAAGAGCGATAGGGGAGAGTCATCCAAACCTCTAGTTCTGTCATAATTTTTGTAAACAACGGGGAAAGTTATGATGATAAAGAGATGATGGGTCCTTCCCGACTTTGATACCTAAATACACAATGTAATGGTAGGCCAGAGGGAAGGGGGATAATGTGACCCACCTTGATGCTGTCAAGTGTGTGAGAAATAGAACATCACTCTTGTTGTAGTGTACATGTGCAAAACATATCCAGGATGGATCGAAGAGCCTCTAAATCAGAGAAGGGGTCCAAAGTAAGATTAGCATATTGTCTGCAAACAACGGCATACGCAGCTCTCTTGTACTGAAGCCATGAAAAGGGGCATTATCTCGAAAAAGGTTCTAAGGCCAAATTTTAACAGGGCCAAGAAGACCCAGCAGAGGTTGACATTGTCAAAGGCCTTTTCTGCATCTACCGTTAAGATTGCAAAATCCCCCAACGGGTGAGATTTAGCATATTCAAATGCTGTTAAGACCTTACAAATGTTGGAGGTCACCAACCGACCCATGACTAAACCCACCTGAGCTGGATGAATCAGGTGGAAAGAATGGGTGCTAAACGTGAGGCAATGATTTTAGAAAGACATTTTAGGATCTAAATTTAGTAAGGAAATTGGCCGGTAGCAACCTAGCATAGTGGGGTCCTTCCCCTTTTTGGAAAGAAGTTTGATGTAAGCCTAGGAACCAGCGGACATATAGCTACCTCCTTCTTACATCGTATTGTATAGGGATAAGAGAGTTGGGACGTTGACTTCATTAGTCGCCTTGTAAAACCAGCAGTGTAGAAAAAAATTGAGCAGTGACATGATCCATTGTGATTTCCTGTGGAGAATGAGTGAGTTGGCCTGCAATGTCTTTAAGAGCCATAATTCAGTGAGCTTGGCAAACAGTTTACCAGGCTACTTTCCAAATTTATGAAGCTGCACATCAAATGACTCAAAATGGCGTTTGGCCTTGTGCAAAGGCTTCCTTGTACGCTAAAGAATCAGAATGGGCCAAATAATCTTGGGCTCTATGGAGGCCTTCACTGGCTTGTCTTAACACTGTTGTAAGGAAGCCTTCTTCAAAGACGATGTATAAGCAATAATTTTGCCTAAAAAAAAAAAGCCTCGTCTGCTTCCCAAAAAAAGATAGAATCACCTGCATGTTCCCGGTTTAAGGAGGCATATTCTGAGCAGGATGTATGTATGTAAGAAATTCTCATTGTGTGCTAAATAGGCAGAGAATGTCCACAATTTAAGAGTAGGGTTTGAGAGTAGAGCATCGAGGGTGAGGGAGATGGGGAGTGGTCTGAAATGGTATTGTCATGAATATTGAAATCGAGAATAGTGGGGAGAAGGGGAGGAGAGCAGAAAAGTTATTCAAGTCTGGCTAAGGAGTCATGGGAAGGAGTATAGAAGGTGAATTCTCTGTCTACAGGATGGATAATATGCCACGAGCCTACCATATTCATTGCTGACCGCATATGAGAGAGTGAAGAATCCACCTGGGGAGGTGCAGTGCCTGACCTAAAGCTGTGGCGTGTGCAGTCTTCCTCAGGGTGCAATTCTATATTGAAATCACTGCACACTACATGTAGTGATAGTGGGTGCTGCAAAACCCATGTAGGGGTATCTTTAAAAAAGGCTGTTCCAGAAGAATTAGGTGCATATATATTGGTTACTTGGATTGAGTGGTAAGGGAACTATAGGCATACTGAGACTTTTTGGTCAAGCTCATTGCTGACAACTGACTGGACAGTACATGGCAAGTTCTTATGGAGCAATATGAGGACACCCGCCTTGTCTTAGAACCGAGGACCCCACCACCTCACCCACCCAGAGCTTTTTTAAATGATGGAAGGCAGCCTCTGGCAAATGGGATTCCTGAAGGAGAGCTGTATCAGCTCTAAGGTATTTGAGGTGACATAACAACTTCATGCGTTTTATAGGGGAGTAGAGACCATTGAAATTCCAGGATATCATTTTTACGATCGCCATTCAGAATGGTAATCATATTTCAACAGGGAATAATATGTACAATGAAAGGACCAGGTTCCTGGGAAGAGGGATAGAGGGATGTGACTTGTGATGGGAAGGAGGGTGGGAGGGAAAGGGAAAAACCCAACAATGAGAAAAAAACAAGTTAAAAACAACCAACTAGAAGGCAATAAACAACCTAACCATAGAACTGTTAAAATAGTAAACCGCAAGAGCTTCCAATAACAAAAGCCCTAAGAGGACCTCACACTCAAGTAGAACAGCCTTTCCAGCACCGCGGATAAGGGAACATAAACAGAATATGCAACTGATAAAGCAATAGACAAATAAACAGTTATACACACCGACTTATCAAAGAGATGTAAAGGATATACAATTCACCCATATGCAGTTGTAAGGTGGCTTAGGCACTGCAGGATCTGGCAGGAGGTTGGTGGCAAGGAAAAAGATGGTGGAACATTAACCCCCATCAAACTCAGATAATCCTCCTGCTGCCATAGGAGGAGCTGTACTTGACTATCTTGGAGGCTTCCTTAGTAGGGCTGTGTTGGGCCTTGTGTGAAAGGATCGCCTTTCTAGTCGCAGAGGTGTCCTCTACGGGCTGTAAACTTGAAGAATATTGCTCTGCCGCTGAAGGTGGTGAGGGAACCTCCCTAGCAAGGGCACATACGGCAATAAAAACTTGGATCCTTCTGTTTCTAAACGAAGTCCAAGGCACTCAGATTGCTGTTGCTCTTCTTTGGATACAGTTCAAGCAAATGTGACAGGCCAATGCTAGTAAAGAACTTCGATCACCACAGCTATAAACGTCTTTAACCCTCTCAACTGAGGAGTAACAGATTTTATACAAGGTCGTAGTTCAACATGTTTGTTTGCATCAGACACCACTGAATGGCCAGCAGTCTGGCTTAAGGTTTTTTTTTTTCAGTTACTGTGTCTTCTTTAGTAGAAAATAACCACTTCCTGCTTTTTTACATTTTTTTTTTCATTTAAATAAAATAAACCACTAAATAATGTGTTGCTAAGGTACCTTTAACCAAAAATATCTGCACAGAAAAAAACTCAGGCCATGAGACCATAGAGTTCATGGTAGTCCTGGAATCTCCTTTACTGAGAAATGTGCTCTGGTGTGAGCAGCTAACACAATAATTAAGTTCTTTTTTTTCCCTTCCCAAAGACGATCAAATCTTCTTGTCAGTTCCTATATTTCCTTTTCTTTTGTGCAGCTGCCACATTAACTGTTTTCTGTTTGAAAGTTTACTCCTATTAGCCCAACATACATGGGTCATTACATTATTTGTAAATTTACTACCCAGCAGTGCTTTGGAAGAGAGAGAGTAAACAGCCGCTTACCCAACATAAAGAATCGATTAGTGGTCGCCATCTGGATCGGCTCTGCAGAAACTGGCTGCCATATGTTTTGGCCAACATGACAAAACAAACTGTTTTATATTGTCACCACCTCCAGCTCTGTTTTATGTATTGTACCAGCTTTAATAGACTTATGAAATGGATTAGAGGCTGTTTCACTTGTGCCCTACTGCTAGATCGAAAGGAAAAGAGAAAAAAAAATATATAGAGGAAGGCTTTAAAACAGCGTACAGTGCTTAGAATAGAAAACTCCTGACGGCTTCAAATAAAAGAGGTGCTGTAATTGTTACATGCCCGTATTACTGCACTTATTAAATCTATAAAGGCTTTCATTAAAAGTAATTATTTTAACTATTTTCTTATCAACCTAGGGAAGGCTAAAATATAAAGTGACAGTATTAAAGTGACAGTAAATTTTAATTACAATGTTATTCTTTTAGTGTAAAAGGGCAATTAATAACATATGCAGATATATAAGTGAGAGATAAACACAAATAATTTTTGGTCACATTACTGCATCCTAAAAAAATATTTATGATTAATCACAAACACTTGTATTATTATTAGCCGTTTATATAGATAATAAAATCCATGGATTGATTGTATGCGATTGACAGGCGGATTACTGCTAGCATAGAGGACAAAGGTACAATAGATCCGTAAAGGCTTCAGATGTTTCTTTAAACTGAATTTATCTGAAATAATGTATTTTTGAGTAAAGATTTTTCCTAAAACTTATTTCTGTATCCTGACTGAAAATCTCTACTACACCGCTATACTGGAGGGCTGGAATTATCAGCAAGTACACTTTTCTGTCAGTGTAGTCATTGTTCTGAACAATGGTTTGTCTTGACTTCACTTGACTTCCATAAAATTTACCCCCCTTCATGACTAGGCCATTTTTTGCGATACAGCACTGTGTTACTTTAACTGAAAATTGCGCTGTGCGACACTGTACCCAAATAAAATTTACGCCATTTTTTTCCTACAAACAGAGCTTTCTTTTTGTGGCATTTGATCAATCGGCAGGTGCCAGAGAACATTGAGTGCCCGTCACCCGCATATAAGCTAATAATAATAAATATATATATATATATATATATATATATATATATATATATACATACATACATACATATATATATATATATATATATATATATATATATATATAAACATATATATATATATATATATATATATATATATACACATATATATACACACACGTACACAGCAATGTCTTACAATTTGTTTTCTTTAGAAAACAGCCACCTGTCAGCATGTTATAGAGAAGGACCTTTTCTTTTCCTGTGGCAGCAGTGGTCATTCTGTAGAGATCCAACACTCATACTGAATCACAGCTAGACCATTTAAATTAGCAGGGAGCATAAGCTTTGCTGATTGCACAGCTACGGGTCTCACTGAGCAGGGGGTATCTTGGACCTCTGCAAAGACACCACTGCTTCCACATAGAGAGCATGGATCCTCCTCTAAAGCATGCTAGCTGACTAAAGACTTTTATACTCAGGCTAAAGCTGCTTTCTATTAACGAAAATCAGACTGTTGAATTGGTTTTAGGAAACAACCCTAGGCACAAATATGAACACTCTACAACTGAGCAATTACCAATTACAAATCAGTCACTTGTTTATAGAAATCCCACTCTATAAACTAACAAGCAAGAGGGTCATGTACAAAGGTGAATTTATAGGAGAACATACACTGATCAGCCATAGCATTATGATGACCCACCTAATATTGAGTAGGTCCCCCTTTTTCCTCCAAAACAGCCCCTTCTGCCATCAAACCAGCCCTGACCTGTCTACACATGGTCCCCACTAGAACTCTGAAGGTATGCTGTGGCCACCAAGCTGCAAGTTGTGAGGTTATTTTAGTTTTTCTATGGAGCCAGGACGGCTGCGGAGCGAACTGCACAGGGGTCTTGTGCATCTCCATTTCAGGTCCGAATTCAGCCATAAATTCGGACCGAAATCTGTCCTGAAATGGTGAACGAGGACGCACCAGACCTCTGCCGTCAGCAGCTCCGCACAACAGTGTGAACCCAGCCTGAAACATTGAACAAAAATTCCAAATATGAAGTTGTATTACTTTCCCTGGTATAATTTCCCTAGAATAACTGCATCTTGCTCCAAGAATAAGTCATCAGCATTTCTTCTCTATGCAGATAACAATATTTAGTGTGTATATCCTTTGTGGAAACAAGAACTAAACCTACAGGTATGTAACAAAATGTAAAAGCAGTGCTTGGATATCACTAGGCAAAAGCCTTGTTCCTGTGATCACAGCTATAAAGTGACAGTTTGCAATCACAAGAACAGAGCTGAATGTGGCATCTCATCTGATTTAGGTCTAAAGGACCATTTAAAAAGCCTCTCCAAAACGTAGATGGCTTTACCATTTTGCAAGACAGGGGTTAACTTGTATTTCAGGGTTACTGGTCGTTTATGTGAATTTGCCATGGTAGATTAACAGTTTCTAAAAAAGGTCTTCCTCTGCTTTTGATTTTGCTTATGCGGTGTATAAATGCATAAATAATATATGTACCAGTAAATACATACATGTTTGCTGTTGGAAAAATAACATATCAGGTTCAAATGAAATTTAGAAAATGTTAATCTCTCTTGCAGCTGCTATTTTTGTTTTATGGTATTTTTACAGCTGTTTTTAATTTCTTTTAAGAAACACTAAACCTTTAGGAGAATTCCCCCGCGAGCAGCCACGGCACAGATAATTGGTTTCATTGCAATTCAGATTATGAACATCATTTTTCAGTTGTTACTTTCAAACTCTGTATACAGGGAAATCTGCAAGCCATTTTCTTCATTTCAGCTACCTCAGAAATGCAAAATTACACAAGCGACGCAGTCACATTATTCAATTGTCTCTGAAGCTATTTACCTATATAGGATGCTTGAGTGGAAGATCTAAACTGCGCCTAAGTAAGAAAACAACTATGATTTAACATAAAACTGCGAGGAGTGCACTTTCAGGGCTTATCGATGGATTCTACATAGTATTTCAGATGTCACTAAAACAGAATGTAAATGCGTACTGATTTAAATCGAACAATATAACTGCGCAAAATAGCGGCACATATATTACTTCAAAATTAGACATAGTATTTTTTATTATTATCAATTTAAACTTCCCAGGTTTGTCACTGTGCCATGTTAATTATAGGTTATTTGAAATGCTTTAGTGGTCTTGTATATTCAAGGTAAGGAAACAGGTAAGTTCTATATACACTCTACAGACATAACAGCACCAATGCACTACTAATGCTTTGTGGAATGACGGTACACAGGACCACAGTAGGTCTCTATGCAAAAGCAAGTCTTGAAATATATGCCATTTTAAAGTAAACCTTTCACTACAAGTTAGAATATGAAATAGGCTCATATCAAAATTCAAGGCATCACAAAGTGCCAGTTGGTGTATCTTAAGGTGATTGTTTTTTTTTTTTTTTTTAATCCAACAAGGTTTTATTGAGTTTGCAGGGAAAGCATTACAAGCATTGTAGCCAGGTATACACATCACCTCTTGTGCTACACATAATCCAATAGTAGAGTAACAATCTCCATATAACATTGTTAAAAGGTTATTCTAATCACAGTCAACCTCTATCCAGGTCTCACCCGGCATTATTACCTAACAACCTGTCATATACCAGTTCCATAGGTGCCAATCCCGGTACATCTAACCATGGACCCCATATTTTTTCAAATTTTTGCATGCTACCTCTATGTTGGTAAATCAATTTTTCCATTTTTAGAGTTGTGTTAATACTTTCAGTCCACTCCTTAACAGTCGGTGACCTATCGGACTTCCAGTGAGTCATAATCAGCCTTCTGGCCTGAAAGAGTACTCTATGCACAGCTTCTCTGTTGTGACCTTCCCATTCGTATTCCTCCAGAGCACCCAAGAGACACGCTCTAGGGTCCTGTGGAAGACCCACATTAAAGATTGAGTTAATAGTTTGAACCACTCCTGCCCAGTACGTATGCAACTTGGGGCATCTCCACAGCATATGAATCAGATCTCCATGTTCCCGTTTACACCTAGTACATGTTGGTTCCGTCAGCCTGTTCATTAGATGTAATCTGTGCGGAGTATAATATGTTCTCAATAGAATATATAGTTGGGTGAGTTTTTGTGACACATTAAGTGAACATTGGTTCACTGCCTGAAAGATCTCCTCCCACTGATCCTCGTCTAGCTGTCCCACCTCTGCCTCCCACCTCTCCCTCACCCTCAAGGGATGACGTCTCATCACGGATTGCAACAGGATGGCATAGCATTGAGAGATAAATCCTTTAGATGAGCCAGCATCCTCCAGAAGGTTGAAAACCGGGGTCGGGGACAAGTGCCACTCCGAGGAGCGGCCCTGTGTCTGTACTGCGTGTCTAAGTTGCATATAATAGAATAACATTGATGCTGGCAGGTTATACGCTTCTTTTAGATCAGCAAATGTTCGCAACACACCTTCCCTGAATATATGCTTGATATGAGTGATTCCAAACTGCTTCCAACGAGTTTCGCATTGTAATTTAGCTAGTTCCCCATATGTGTCATTGTGCCAAATGGGACTATATTCTGTATATCCATCTACGTTTTGGAGATATTTGGACTTATTCCACACCTTTTGAATTAGGCTAAACGTTGGGTATTTTTTATGTGGTTTAGTGAAGGCCAATGCCTCTAAAGCCATGTGTATCGGTCCCTTACCTACTGTATGGATCATTAGCCTGTGGGATGAGTTGTGTGATGGGACGAATGTACCAATCAGATGCTGCAGTTGGGAGGCCAGGTAGTACAGCCATGGATTGGGCAATGCCAATCCACCGCAGTCCTTGGGTCTCTGTAGGTGTTCTAATTTGATCCGGGCTGGACCATTTTTCCAAATAAGGGTTCGGAAAATGGCATTGACTATGTGAAATATTTTTAAGGGAATAACCATAGGGGTATTGTGTAGAAAATAAAGTAACTGGGGCATGAGAATCATTTTCACTAAATTTACTCTACCTGCTACTGACATTAATAGAGAGTTCCATGTCTTAATTTTGTCTCTAAAACGCTGTAGGAGTGGAAATATATTTAGATGTATAAAGTCTCGGGGCTGGGACGTAATTTGAATCCCCAAATATTTGAAAGTAGTGGCAATCGGGATGGGGCAAGTGGCGCAGACCTCCTGTGAATCATCTCCATCCAATAAGAGAAGGGCAGACTTCGACCAATTTATGTGAAGGCCAGAGAACTTCCCAAATTTAGATATGGTCGACATGGCCTCTTGAAGGGAGGGGCCAGTGTCACCAAGTAGGAGCATGGTATCATCAGCATACAACATAATTTTTTCCTGCATGTCACCGTAGCAGAAGCCCGTAATGCCCAGATTTGCCCTGATCCCGATCGCCAAAGGCTCAATAGCCAGTGCAAAGAGGAGGGGAGACAGGGGGCATCCCTGCCTTGTACCCCTCCTCAACACAAAACTTGGGGATAGGTAGCCTGCAACCCTCACAGCGGCTTCCGGCTGGCTATAAAGGAGCCTAACCCAAGAGACATACCGGGGGCCGAATCCGAAACTCTGCAAGACCGACCACAGATAATTCCAGTCTATGCTGTCAAATGCCTTAGTGGCATCCAATGACAGCAAGGCCCTGGAACCCATATTGTCTGCTTTGGATTGCATGTTAAGGAATAGCCTTCTCAAATTGACTGCCGTCGATTTGTTGGGCATAAAACCAGCTTGGTCTCCATGGACAATCGAAGTAATAACTCCATTTAGTCTAATGGCCAGAGCTTTCGCTAATATTTTCACGTCACTCTGTAGCAAAGAAATCGGGCGATACGCCCCGGGATCTACTGGATCCTTACCAGGCTTGAGCAGCAAAACAATATTGGCCTTTGACATTGATGCTGGTAGACGGCCTTCCTCCCGGGCTCTATTAAAGACTTTAAGCAACTGGGGCAATAATTCAGTAGGATACTGTTTGTATATTTCTATGGGGATTCCGTCTTCCCCGGGCGCTTTGCAGTTAGGAAAGATCCAACAGCATCCTGTAGTTCTTCCACTGTAAGAGGAATCTCCAAGAGCTCTCTCTGATCTTTGTTTAATCTAGGGAAATCTATCTGTTCTAAGTATTGTTCTAACTCCTCAGATGTATAAGATGTACCCGGCTTATACAAATCTTCATAAAAAGTGTTTAGTTCCTGCATCACTTTCTCAGGCGTGTTAACTATGTTACCCGCTTTAGTCCTGATAGCACCTATAGTTGGGGACTTCTGGTACGAATTTGCGATTCTCGCTAGTATGCGGCCTGTTTTCTCGCCCTCCTCAAAAAACGCCTGCTTAGCAAAGAATCTCTTCTTATCGGCCGAGGAGGATAGCAGCTGTTGGTATGCAGAGAGAGCTGCCTGCCATGCCTCCCTGGTCGAATCAGAAGGATCCGTGACATATAACTGTTCCATCTCCTGTACCTTGGTTTCAAGTTCATTTTTAAGTGCGGAAGAGTCCTGTTTAACCTTATTCATTTCAGCTATTAACACACCCCTCAAATATGCCTTGAAGGCATCCCATTGCCCAATTATCGATTCATTTGGATCCTGGGTGCGGAAAAACTCACACATGCTCCCAACTATCCCCTCATGTGAGCGGAACAGTTTCAACCAAAAAGCATTGAACTTCCAAGGGGCTTTAGGAAGTGTAGCTATTGGGGCAATTATAAGCCGTATAACCACTGGTGAGTGGTCGGATACACTACGGGGCCTATGTATCATATCAGAAACAAACGGGAGCATGTTTAAGCTGCACACCCCCAGGTCAATTCTAGATAAACAACCATGGGTTTTGGAAAAGCATGTAAATTGTCTCACTCCTGGGTTCCTATGTCTCCAGACATCCACCCAGCCCACCTCTTGCAACAACCGCGCCAGGGGGGTAACCCTGGAGAGGGCAGAGGCTCCGGGTCCTGGGTGTCTATCTTCCACTGGATTTAAGCAGCAGTTAAAGTCCCCCGTTACCAACAACGGTGCGTCAGGCCTGCCATCCATAAATGTCAGCAGGGAGCTAAGCACCGCCGCCGTGAAGGGGGGGGGGATATATACTATCGCCAGCACACAAGTCAATGTGCCCAACCTGCAATGAAGAAAAACATATCGACCTTCACTATCAATTTCATGTGCAATTTCTTCAAAGTCCAGGTTACCATGGATCAACACGCTCACCCCCCTGGAATAGGAGGTGTGCGTGGAGTGATAGGCCTTTCCCACCCAGGAGTATCTCAGGAAGCTCACAGTGTCCGCAGTCAAGTGGGTTTCTTGGTAGCAAAGAATTCCGGGAATGTACTTCTTCAGGCACATGCGAATCATGGTGCGCTTCAGCGGGGAATGTAATCCCCTAACGTTCCAGGATACTAGTGGGATGTCCGCCATGTCCGCTGGTAGGTAAGTAGTGTTGACCGGTACTTTGGGTATCCATTTCTGTAGCGAGGTTCTGCTAGGTTTGCCGTAAGGTTGAAGTAGTCGTGTCCTGTTGAGATATTCTTCTCTCTGCTTGTAACTCTTATTGCTAAAACTTTCCCCGCTTCAATTGGGGGTGATGAAAAGGAAAACTTTCTTGTGCTAAAAACTGCACATTCTGCCAACATGGCAACTTTAGCAACGCATGCGACAGTACATCGCTCTTTTTTACTGGAAACAATCATTTGTAAGTTCGACTTTTAATCCAATTCGCTCTCATTGCACTGCTTAGGAATATTCAGTCCCCCAGCCAAGGAACATCTGACAACACTGGAAATAGAAAATGAGGTATGCTCTGGTTGCCCATCTAGAAAAAAAAAAAAGGGGAAACAAAACGACTGTTTCTAGTGTCCCAGTCTTCTGCAAGTATCCGATTTAGTCTTGTCAATCTTCTTCTTGTGGAGCCTGCCGTTTTAATGCCTGCTCATTTCTATCCAACCAGACTGAGGCGTCCTTAGCAGATTCAAAGAATTGTGCTTGGCCTCTCACCACAATCCGAAGCTTCGCCGGATATAACATGGCGTATGGGAGTTGCAGAAGTCGCAGTCTGCGTTTCACGTCTGTGAATTTAGCTCTGCGCCTCTGGACTTCTGCCGAAAAGTCCGGATAGAAAGACACCCGAACACCATTATGGAGGACATTTGCCTTCTCATGAGCATGTCTCAACACTGCTTCTCTATCCTTGTAATGTAAAATTCTTGCAAGAATGGATCTTGGAGGGCCCCCTGGTGGAGGAGGGCGTGAGGGCACTCTGTGGGCACGTTCCACCGCAAACAATGGGGAGAATGCATTTTTCCCAAAAAGTTCCATTAGCCAGTTTTCAACATAGGTGGTGGGGTCCCTGCCCTCCACTTTCTCAGGCAACCCCACTATGCGGACATTGTTTCGCCTTAAGCGATTTTCCAAATCCTCTGCATGATCGCATGCATCCCTGGCTAATTGCAGTGCTGTTCTGGTATCCTGTGTCAAAGGTGGTAGCTGGTCTTCCATGTCACTGACTCTGCTTTCCACAGCCGTGGTGCGTTCACGTATCTTTTGCATGTCTTGCCTCAGTAATGACACATCTTCTCTCAGACCCCCAAACTGCTCCTTCAAGGTGTTAACTGAAGCTGTGCAGTTGTTCACAGCTCTGAGTATGTCAGCTAGAGTAGGCTGCGTGGCGTCCGGGTCCGCTGAGCTTTGTGGTTCCCCAGATTCAAGGGCCGACTGCTCCCCCTCCTCCTCTCCCCAGGGAGCCTGTGTGATGTCTGCCTGCATAGCATGTGTCCCAGCCTGGTTAGATGATTGCTCTGTTCCCAATGCCCCAGCCATTTTCTGAGCATAATAAATCATGTCTCTGGGGGCGTCTTTACCAGTGGTTTTAGGTGTCTTACTTGCTTTAGGCCAAGAGTCCTTCTGCCTGTCCTGTCCGCGCGGTGTGTGTTTCGCTGTAGACGCCGCGGCGCCATCTTGGATCTCCAGGCCCGTCATCTCAATCTGTCCTTTTCGGAACTTTCCTCTAGTGCAGAGTGCCGGCGGATGATCCCCTGGGGTCTCAGGATCGTGCCCGTGCTGCATAGGGCAAAATAAAGTCGGTAAGTGGGCTGGGGGAGGATCGGTTACCGGATCACTGCTGGGAGCTGTGGGAGATGCGTCCTCTCACATGCCTGCCTTGGCCACGCCCCCCTTAAGGTGATTGTTATTTTCATTTCAAAAATTGCTTTACAAACATGTTATACTGACCTGCTTTGTGTCAAAAGTACAAATATCTGGTTTAATGATCATGGTATCACTGTGCTTGATTGGACAGTAAACTTGCCTGACCTAAACCCCATAGAGAATCTGTGGGGTATTGTCAAGAGGAAGATGAGAGACACCAGACCCAACAATGCAGATGAGCTGAAAGCTACTATCAAAGCAACCTGGGCTTCAATAACACCTCAGCAGTGCCACAGGCTGATCGCCTCCATGCCACACCGCATTGATGCAGTAATTCATGCAAAAGGAGCCCCCGACCAAGTATTGGTATAGTGCATACTATACTGTACATGGATATACTTTTTAATAAGCCAACATTTCTGTATTAAAATCCTTCTTTTTATTGGTCTTATGTAATATTCAAATTTTCTGAGACTGGGTTTTAACTAGCTGTAAGCTTTACTCATCAAAATTAAAAGAAAGACATGCTTGAAATACAGTTAGGGCCATATATATTTCAACACAGGCACATGTTTCATACTTTTGGCTCTGTATGCCACCAGAATAAAATTAGAACAAAAAAATCCAAATTAATTTGAAGTGCAGACTTTCAGCTTTAATTCAAGGGGTTGAGCATAAATATCATGTACAAATTTTAGTAACTGCAAAAATTTTTATACAGTCCCCCCATTTTCAGGGGCTCAAATGTAATTGGACAAATGAATATAATCATAATAAAAAGTTAATTTGTAATATTTTGTTGAGAATCCTTTACTGGTAATGACTGCCTGAAGTCTGGAACCCATGGACATTACCAAAGACTGGGTTTCCTCCTTTCTGATGCTTTGTCAGGCTCTAACTGCAGCTTTCTTTAGTTGTTCATTGTTTGTGGGTCTTTCTGCCTTTAGTTTTGCCTTAAGCACATGAAATGCATGCTCAATTAGGTTGTGATCAGGTGATTGACTCGGCCATTGCAGAATATTCCACGTCTTTTCCTTCAAAAGCTCCTGGGTTGCTTTTTGCAGTGTGTTTTGGATCATTGTCCATCTGTAATGTGAAGCACTGTCCAATCAACTTTGCAGCATTTGGCTGAATCTGGGCTGACAGTATATCTCTAAACACAGCAGAATTCATCCGGCTGCTTTGTTCATATCAATAAACACCAATGACCCAGTGCCACTAAAAGCCATGCATGCCCATGCCATCACACCATCTCCACCATGTTTTACAGATGATGTTGTATGCTTTGGAACATGAGCTGTTCCAAGCTTTCGCCACACTTTTTTCTTCCTGTCATTCTGGTACAGATTAATCTTAGTTTCACCCATCCAAAGAATGCTTTTTCAGAACTGGTCTGGCTTTTTTTTAGATGTTTTTTGGAAAAGTCTATTTTTTTTTAAAGATTCTTTAGGCTTATGAATGGTTTGCACCTTGTGGTAAACCATCTGTATTTGCTCTTGTGAAGTCTTCTCTTGGTTGTAGCCTCTCCATCTGGATGTTGTGAATGAGTTTTTCTTTACCATAGAGAGGTTCCTGTGATCATCCACCACTATTGTCTTCCGGGGATGTCCAGGCCTTTTTATGTTGCTGAGCTCACCAGTGCATTCTTCTTTCCTCAGAATGTGCCAAACTGTTGATTTTGCCACTTCTAATGTTGCTGAGATCTCTCTGATGGATTTGAAGCCTTACATGGCCTGTTTCACTTGCATGGACAACTCCTTTGAACGCATGATGTAGGTTCACTGCAATAGATTCTAAATGCAAATACCACACTAATGCCCCGTACACACGGTCGGATTTTCCGATGGAAAATGTCCGATCGGAGCGTGTTGTCGGAAATTCCGACCATGTGTAGGCTCCATCGGACATTTTCCATCGGATTTTCCGACACAAAAAGTTGGAGAGCAGGAGATAAAATTTTCCAACAACAAAATCCGTACACAAATCCGACGGACAAAGTGCCACGCATGCTCAGAATAAATAAAGAGATGAAAGCTATTGGCCACTGCCCCGTTTATAGTCCCGACGTACGTGTTTTTATGTCACCGCGTTCAGAACGATCCGTCGGAAAAAATACATGGATTTTGTTGTCGGAATGTCCGAACAAAGTCCGACCATGTGTACGCCCTATTAGAATCAACTCCAATACTTTTACCTGCTTAATTGATGAAGAAATAACAAAGGAGTAGCCCACACCTGGCCATAAAACAGCTTTTATATCAATTGTATAATTACGTTTGGTCTCTTGCAAAAGGGGGGGTGGCTATTCTTAAGAGCTAAGAGCCTGAGAGTGTGCACTTTCAGCCCATATTCATTATATAACTATAGCTTGAATATATTTTGGTAAATATCTGAAAAAATCTACAATTGTGCCGGTGTCCAATTATATATGGACCGAACTGTATATCACTCTGTGTGTAATGAATCTATATAAAATATATGATGAATCTATATAAAATATATGAGTTTCATTTTTTTAACTGAATTACTGAAATAAATTAACTTTTTTGATGATATTATGATTTTATGAGTTACACACACACACACACACACACACACACACACACACACACACACACACACACAGTATCGCTCAAAATGCTACAATGTAAAGTAGTAAGTGTGGGGAGCATGTATAACAATGTAAATTTGCTGTCCCCTCAAAATAACTCAACACACAGCCATTGATGTCTAAACTGCTGGCAACAAAGGTGCATACACCCCTAAGTGTCCAATGTCCAAATTAGGAAAAAATTGCCATTTCCCTTCCTGGCTTCATGTGACTCGTTAGTGTTACAAGGTTTTAGGTGCGATTCAGGAGCAGATGCATTCAATTTGGTGTTATCGCTTTCGCTCTCTCATACTGGTCACTGGGAGTTCAGCACCTCATGGCAAAAAATTCTCTGAGGATCTGAAAAATAGAACTGTTGCTCTACATAAGGATGGCCTAGGCTATAAGAAGATTGCCAAGATCCTGAAACTGAGCTGCAGCATGGTGGCCAAGACCATACAGCGGTTCAACATGACAAGTTCCACTCAGAACAGGCCTCGCCATGGTCGACCAAAGAAGTTGAGTGCACGTGCTCAGCGTCATATCCAGAGGTTTTCTTTGGGAAATAGAAGTTTAAGTGCTGCCAGCATTGCTGCAGAGGTTGAAGGGGTGGGGGGTCAGCCTGTCAGTGCACAGACTGTACACCACACACTGCATCAAATTAGTCTGCATGGCTGTTGTCCCAGAAGAAAGACTCTTCTAAAGATGATGCACAAGAAAGCCTGCAAACAGTTTGCTGAAGACAAACAGACTAAGAACATGGATTACTGGAACCATGTCCTGTGGTCTGATGAGACCAAGATAAACTTATTTGGTTCAGATGGTGTCAAGTGTGTGTGGAGGCAACCAGGTGAGGAGTACAAAGACAAGTGTGTCTTTCCTAAAGTCAAGCATGGTGGTGGGAGTGTCATAGTCTGGGGTTGCGTGAGTGCTGCCAACACTGGGGAGCTACAGTTCATTGAGGGAACCATGAATGTCAACATGTACTGTGACATACTGTGGCAGAGCATGATCCCCTCCCTTCAGAGACTGGGAGGCAGGGCAGTATTCCAACATGATAATGACCCAAAACACACCTCCAAGACAACCACTGCCTTGCTAAAGAAGCTGGGGGTAAAAGTGATGGACTGGCCAAGCATGTCTTCAGACCTAAAATCTATTGAGCATTTATGGGGTATCCTCAAATGGAAGGTGGAGGAGCGCAAGGTCTCTAACATCCAACAGCTCTGTGATGTCGTCATGGAGGAGTGGAAGAGAACTCTGGTGGCAACCTATGAAGCACTGGTGAACTCCATGCCCAAGAGGGTTAAGGCAGTGCTAGAAAATAATGGTGGCCACACAAAATATTGACACTTTGAGCCCAACTTGGACATTTTCACTAAGGGGAGTACTCACTTTTGTTGCCAGCAGTTTAGACATTAATGGCTGTGTGTTGAGTTATTTTGAGGGGACAGCAAATTTACACTGTTATACAAGCTGTACACTCACTACTTTACATTGTAGCAAAGTGTCATTTCTTTGGTGACACATGAAAAGATATAATAAAATATTTACAAAAATGCACACATATTTACACACACACAAAAATGATGAAAACAGTGTGATGTAAAGGATTTTAACCTTGAAGTAACAATCACAATTACCAACACAGATTAAAAGGTGATATGTTAGTTATCAGGATATGAGGCAATGAACAACTTTCAAAAAAGGCCAATTACGCCATTTGCACACTGCTGCATTTTTTTTGCCAAAGCACACATAGGCTTTTTTCAGAGTTTTAGCAGCAAGAGCATTTAGAGGCTGTCAAAGCTCATGTCCTGAATGCAGAAGAATGGCGTTCAGAAGAGAAGTTTTTGGGCATAAAAAATGCCAAACACTCCTAAATGTGCATAAACGCATCTAAGCGTGCCTAGAGAGTTTCAGGGTCAAAGTTTATTCATTTCAATAGCTAGAATAAATAAAAATTCTGGCCAATGAAATAAACTCCCAAACACCAAATGCTGCTAAACTCACCTAAACTGGTTTGCAAAAATGCAGCTTAGGTGAGTTTTTCACACCGATTTTTTCCTGTCAGGAGAAACAGCGTTTACAATAAACCAGTGCGCATGAAGCTTCCTACAGTGTAGGTGCATTATGGGAAAAAGGTTTAAAAGGGGAGGGTGTATTTAAATTGGTCATTGGCCATTGGTGACTAGAGTTGGTTGGGTGAACGGTTCGGCCCGAGCATCAGTTCAGGCTGAACATTGGTTGGTCAACCTGTTCAGTGAGCAACCGGATTGGCAGGGTGTTCAATGGGTGTTCGCCCCGCCAAAAGCCCTGCAATGCACTGCGCGCTGAACAATAAATGTTGTGCCCTGATTGGGCAAAGCTTTGCCCAATCAGGGCGCAGTATAAGCTGGTTGTTAAGGAGTGAGGCTGGGAAGCCAGCCATGGTGTCCCTAACAACCAATGAGTCATCAGGTGTCAATGGGCTTCTCAGCTGAGGAAAAAAAAAAATTGGCGGGATCTGGGGGACCCCTTGTTAAAGGGGTCTTCCAGGTTCCAATAAGCCCCTGCCCACAGAAACCACAATTACCGCCCACGGGAGTGGGGCTGAGGTCCTTGTTCATACCAGGCCCCATGCCCTCAACATGGGGACAGCCCCAAAGCACCCACTCCCCCATGTTGAGGGCATGTGGCCTGGTATGGTTCAGGAAGGGGGGGCACTTGCTCATCCTCGCTTGGATAAGGGCCTGGCATAGATTTTGGGGGGCACCCCAAGCCATTTTTTTTATTTTGGCATGGGGTTCCCCTTAAAACCCATACCAGACCTAATGGCCTAGTATGAACAGGGGGGGCAACTCCATACTGTTTTTCTTCTTTGTTTTCCAAATTATTTGATTTATTTTTTCTTTAGAAATGTCATTTTTGCTGCAGCATGTTCTATATATGCTACAATTGCGCCACTTTAAATCACTGTTCCCCAGGGCAGTACCCAGACCCCCATACACCTTATATGGCCAATTACTTTCATATAACCCTTCCAAATGGGCATTTTTGATTCTTCCTGTTTGGCTCCCATAGACTTCAATGGGGTTTCGTCGTTTGAGTTTGAACTTTTCCCCTGTTTGGGATTTCTGCTGCAAACCGAACAGATGGATGTTTGGCCCACCTCTATTGGTGACCACCTTCTCAAAAAGTCACATGACTGTCATGCTGATTTAATGGTTACAATTCACCTACCTGCAACAAGTATGTAGCAAGTAACTTTTTGATCTGCATACATGTTCTCAACTGGCTAACTGGAAAGCAGCCAGACTACAAGCATTTTCAGAAGGTGAAGCCAGCAATGGCAGCCAATATAATTTTCTTGGTAAAGGTTTCCTTTACATAATCATAGTGACTAATGGGAAGGTATTCGCAGAAAGATAACCCCTAGAAATGTAGATCTTACTATCAATGTTGTGTCTTTGATATATGCTTATTTTCAGCATAGGCAAAGAAGGAAAAGTCACAGCAATGCTTGCTGATGACAAGTTTAGCAAACACAAACTGTGTTCACAAAAAAATTCGGCTGCACGGGAACCATGGAGATTGTATTACATGTGTCTCAATTTTTCATTAGCTGGTAAATTTACCTTTTTTCTTTTTCAATTTAATATTGAAATACAAGAAAGAATGAAAGTAGCATTTGGTTCCATAATTGTATTACTTGTACCTGCTTTATGAAAGATAAGGATCATGTATGCGCTCATATAATATTACACACTAGAAAAAAAAAGTTCATTATTAAAAGAAATCATATTAAAGTGGCATTATAAGCGAGGAACTTTAGCCATATCCTAAACAGAGGCACATTGCAATAAAATAATATAAGCAGTAATAATTAATATCTTACACACTAAATCCACTATCGGTTCTCACTTGGCTCCCAAAACATGTTCTATACCTTATGTACATCATATTGTATGATAAATTTAATTAGATATATCTGTTTCAATTAAAAAAAACTGTATGCATAATTATATGCAGTATATATACAGTAACAGAACGCTGTATTTAAACAAGCATTTGCTTTTCATGGTTGCTATACCAACCTGTAAAATACAAAACTACCAGTTCAATTACATTTGAACTTCCTCGTTGTACAGACAGCGATTCTACCATCATGTTAACAAATTATTAACAGTTTTTCTTTACAGCCTAACTCCAGCTTCTAATCTAAATACAATTTAAATTCCCAAACCCCTGTAAAATTTAAAATTGCAGCTTTCACTGCAATACTTGCCTTTTCCTTGCAGTCCTTTTCAGAAAGTGTGCCAAGTCCAGTAGCTTCTACCTTACTTCCAGATTGATTAACCTTACTTAACCTGGATGTACCGAAGTAAGCGACACACACGTACATGGCCACCCACATTACATAAAAGAAAACATGATTTATCAAATCTGGATACCTACTTCAATTGCTCTGTGGTCCAGTTCTGGTGTTCACATGCCCACTGTAGTTGCTTTTGGTTGTGGAAATGGCATACCTCCCAACTTACGAACTTCAGAATGAGCGACAGTTAAAGCAAGGGGTGGCCAAAGTATTACCAAAGGGAGGGGCTTAATGGGGCATGGTTAATCAAAACAAAGCTTCCTTGTACCTATAAAAAATGCATAGTGCAGGATTGAAGAGTACACTACATACAGAGTGCAGAGTTGAGGGGTGCGCTACATACAAAGTGCAAGGTTGAAGAGGATGCTACATACAGAGTGCAGGATTGAGGAGTGTGCTACATACAGAGTGCAGGGTTCAAGAGTGCGCTGCATACTGAGTGCAGGGTTGATAGATGCGCTGTGTACTGAGTGCAGGGTTGAGGGGTATGCTACGTACTGAGTACAGGATTGAGGGGTGCACTATGTACTGAGTGCAGGATTGAGGGGTGCACTACATATTAAGTGCAGGGTTGAGCGACATGCTACATAAATAGTGTGGGGTAGAGGGGTATGCTGTGTACAGAGTGCAGGATTGAGGGGTGCACTACATACTAAGTGCAGGTTTAAGGAGTACGCTACGTACTGGGTGCAGGATTGAGGGGTGCGCTACGTACTGGGTGCAGGATTGAGGGGTGCACTACGTATTAAGTGCAGGGTTGAGCGACATGCTACATAAAGAGTGTGGGATAGAGGGGTATGCTGTGTACAGAGTGCAGGATTGAGGGGTGCATTACATACTAAGTGCAGATTTGAGGGCTGCGCTACGTACTGGGTGCAGGTTTGAGGGGTGCACCACTTACTGGGTGCAGGGAAGAAGGGTGCGCTATGTACTGGGTGCAGGGTTGAGGGATTCGCTACGTACTGGGTGCATGGTTGAGGGGTGCGCTACGCACTGGGTGCAGGGTAGAGGGGTGCGCTACATACTGGGTGCAGGGTTGAGGGGTGCGCTACATACTGGGTGCAGGGTAGAGGGGTATGCTGTGTACAGAGTGCAGGGTTGTGCTATATAAAGGGTGCAGGGTTGAGGGGTGTGCATTCATTGAGTGCAGGGCTGAGGGATGTGCTGTGTATTACCAAGTTCTCCCCCCAATTCCAGTACACAGCTCTCTTCCTTCCTGTTATAGCCCCTCAGATATGCCAACCTCCCGGGGGTCCTCATGCACTGCTGTCTCTAGAGATTGCAAGGAAAAAAGACAAAATTATCCAGGAGGAGACCGCTCTGTAAGCAAAAAACAAAAGTGGGGCTGCTGCAAAAGAGCAGCTACAACTTATATCATCGACATCTGTGTCGGGCTGCTGGCAGGACTGGAGGAGCTTCTGCCGTGCGGCTAAGAGCCGCCCCACCCCCGCTCTGATTTGCCCCTCCCTCCTCTGCTCCAATCCGCCTTCTCTGCTCCAATCTGCCGCGTCTGCTTCAATTCACCTCCTCTGCTCCAATCCGCCTCCTCTGCTTCAATCTGCCCCTCCATCCTTTGCTCCGATCCGGCCCCTCCTCTGCTTCAATCTGCCACCTCTGCTTCAACCTGCCCCCTCCCTCCTTTGCTCCAATCTGCCCCCTCCTCTGCTCAGACCCGCCACCCTCCCTCCTCTGCTCCGATCCGGGTTCTGTGCAGCGCTGTCAGTTGTAAAGCTGGGAAAAGAAGCACCGGAGGGGGGGGAACTTTCCGCTTAAAAAAGGCCTTGCTGGTTCCCGCGCTAGTGCGCCCCTGCCAGGACAGCTGATGGCGAGAAGTGGCCCCTCTCCAGGACATGGCTTTGATTCACCAGGACGCCGGGAATAGCATCAAATTCTGGGATGGTCCCGGCGAATCAAGGACGGTTGAGCGGTATGAAATGGGTCAGCAAGGGCACCCTGTCTGCAGCTACATTGCCCCATACACAACAAATTGTGTTGCACTGTGTATTCTGACACTTTCTATCAGAGCCAGCATTAACTTTTTTCAGCAATTTGAGCTACAGTAACTCTTCTATTGGATCAAACTACAAGAGCCAGCCTTTGTTCCCCACATGCATTAATGAGCCTTGTCACCACTTTTCCATATTTCCTTCCTTGGACCACTTTTTGTAGGTGTTTCTGCTAAGCAGAAACACAGATCTCTGTTTTCCTCCAATCACAGCATTCCCCCCACAGTTAGAAAGCACTCCCCAAGAGCACACTTAACCCTTTGATCGCCTCTGATGTTAACCCCTTCCCTGCCAGTGTCATTTATACAGTGACAGTGCATTTTTTTAGCACCGATCACTGTATTGGTGTCACTGGTCCCCAAAAAGTGTCACTTTGTGTCAGATTTGTCCGCCGTAATGTCACAGTCATGCTAAAAATTGCAGTTCGCCGCCATTACTAGTAAAAACTTTTTTAAAAAGTCCATACAGCTATCCCATAGTTTGTAGACAATATAACTTTTGTGCAAACCAATCAATATACACTTATTGGGATTTTTTTACCAAAATATGTAGCAGAATACATATTGGCCTAAATTGATGAAGAAATTTGATTTTTTTACATTTTTTTTGTGTGTTTTTATACGTGTTTTATTGCAGAAAGTAAAAAATATATATTTTTTTTAAAATGGTCGGTCTTTTTTTGTTTATAGCACAAAAAATTGTGCAATCTGGTATCCTGCGAGAAAAATCTTCATGTTGGTCCCTTCGGATAATTTCAAACGAAACTACGAACAATCAGATTACTGTACGATCTCTTCAAAAGAGGTGTATTTTTACGATTTTTTGATCGTGTGTACGGGCCTTTAGGGTTAATCAGGAACTCTAAGCTGCTACCAGAACAGGGATAAAGGGAATGTTACTCACATTGCAAAGATATCATCTCACATCTGGTTAGGTCTACAAGACAGGAAGTGAAAAGAAATCTCACTAATAAGAGAGAATAAAAAAAGGAAAAACATAAAAACAATTTCAACCTTTGCCTATCAAAGTGAAAAGCTTTGGCTTTGGATATACCTTAAAGTGGATGTAAACCTGATTCATGAAAACTGACCCAGGGACATAAAGTGTTGTAAAAAAAGTATTTTTCCACTTCCTGATGTTTTCTTTTTTTGCATATTTCTCACACTTAAATAATTCAGATCATCAAACAAATTTTAATAGTATAAATGAAGAGTGCGCTGCGCCTGGGGATATACCTGAGTAACTAAAATCCTGAGTGTAAATCAAAAATAATAATAATATAAAGTGCAAATCACAGAGAGTATAGAGAGTATAAAACTAAAATCACTTGCTGTATGGATCTTATAACCATGTACACCAAAGTGCCGTGTACATTAAATCACAAAGTGCAATGTGCATATAAAGCGTACCTAAATCTTGCGATATAACCATGACACTATAAATCTAAAACCATCTGTGATTAAATGTATAGAATACCAAAAATCCTTGAATAGGTGTGCATACTGAAAAAATGTTATACATATAACACATAAAAGTCCACTGTGATTAAAAGTGAAAGTGAAAAAATGATAAAAATTAAAAAAATAATAAAAAACACATATAAAATAAATAAATCACACATGTAGAAAAAGAGAACTGTAATCGTCCTTATTGTGGTATTGAAATCACAGTGGTGAAAAAATCTTCCAATCCAACAACGTGAAGTGACAAAGTTCCAGCAAAAATCAATATACTAGTGATGTTTCAAAGAAAAAGTTCCAGTACTGAATCAAACGTGCCCAAAAACATGCTGTGAAGTGCCTTGGTGACCCCCAATGTGATTGCGCTCACCTTGGAGCGTGTGACACAGTTTTTAATTGTGTCAATGCACGCTTTTGGAGCCACCCCTGGGCTCAGTGATTGGTACAGCTGATTCCCCAAACAGATTCGTTATGGCTCCACTCAATTTATAAGGTGCTCATGTGCACCAAACATAACAAGCGAAAAAACGGCTGTGCGGCGTGCTGCGGGGTGTGAGAGCTCCACAACCCAGCTCTGTGCTGATCGCTTCGTCCTGGCCCCTCCCCTACGCGTCTTCGACACAGGGAGTCACGTGTCTTCATCAGGGGGATATGATTGGACGGGCGCTCTGCAGTTTAAATACACTGACGGCGGCCATTTTGCGTGAGACCGCGGACATTAATATGATGGGCTACGCTCCTCTTAGTCAGTTTAAGAACACTATCAGCGGCCATTTTGCGTGGGACCACAGACATTAATGTAATGGGCTCCGCTCTTCTTAATCACAGCACAGAGAAAATAAACCTTTACGATCTCTATAATAATATAAAGCTAAGGGTAAAATTTGATCCTATAACGAAAATATACAGGACGGAGCTAGGAAGGGAATCGAAAACTCACACCGCTCAGCATTCCCACAGAACAAATAAATATTTGTAAACATGAGAACGAATGTAATAATGGCTAATGAGATGAATATTTGAAATGCAGACATAGTAAGTATATATGCTACCTATCCTCTAACAGTATAAACTGACAGCATACATAAGGATACATGTTGAGAAGTAACAATCTATATGATCATAATAAAATCAATCTATATTCAATAAAAAAATCAATCCTAAAAAATCTTTATTAAAAAATTCCAGGCGCAGCGCACTCTTCATTTATAGTTTATCGCACGGTCATGAATACGTGATCTGCGTCTGCAGCCGGGTATTTATTCGGTTGGTTCTTTACTGAGGCATTGGACTATTGTGGCTCGCAAGATTTGTTCCATATTTCTGTCTTTTATTTCATACACTTGCTAGTAGCCTATGGATCCGTTAGACTTTTTTGATAATAGAGAATTGGATCTGGAGGATCTATTCTCAGATAAGAAACCCAAGGATGATGATATTGCACATTTATTCAGGAAGCTAGGCCACTGTATGGATAAAAAGAGTAATGTCTGGTGGGACCAATCCACAATGGAGAAGTATTTAAAAGATAATTTAATCCCCAGAAAACTCAGGTGGGATGTCCCGATCAATGATGGTTTATTGGGAAATGAGGATATAGAGGAATGGTACTCCTTTTTTGAGAGTAAAGGGAGAGAGATCATGGAATTTCTGATTAAAGGAAACAACGTAAATTGAAATTCCTTGAGAATCAGATTAAGGAAATTAGGGACAAAATTTCTCCATTTAAAGATACACCGGAATATAACAAGCATATGGGTGAACTGCAAAAAATATGCAGAAAAAGGATTTAGAGAACAGAAATGGGAAGAAGAAAAAATACCAGAGAGATTTGAATGATTATCAGAACAAACGAGTTTACAGATGGCAAACAACGTTGGAAAATAATGGCGCCATTAACTCACAGACAGACAGTACAGGGGACCAGAATGAAGGTGCTAGAACACCATACCCACAAAATCAACAGCAGCAGGATAGAAGACCACCTAATAGAGGATATCCACCATATCAATATGAGGACAAACAACCATATACACCTCTTCGTCAACCCCCGAGAAGGACGCAGATTGATTACGACACATATCAAGGGTCGAACGAAAGAGGATACGATAACCCATATCAGGGCCCCCCTACCAACCAAGGAAATTGGGGCTATGGGGCACCACATCACACATCATAGGGGAAATGGTTATAAGTCCTACCAAGGTGGAAATCAATATGGTAGAGGACACCACTCTAACCATACACCGAACAGGAGGGGTGCACAACATAGAGAGAATCGTTCCTATGGACCACAATATAATAGAAATCAAGGTTACCAACAAGGGACACCGATGAGAAGCGATCGATGTCCACCATATGGGGGCCCTTCAGCACCCCCACCGCCCCCACCTCAGGGTTATGGACGGTTCCCTCAGTATAGGGATGAACCCCAGAGAAGTGGAGTTTACTATTCACCTAAACCCCAGAGGGCACGTTATGATAGACACACGCAAGATCAATATGGGGTTCCAGTATATAACAGCTACCAACCACTCGCAGACAATGGTGATCGATATGCAAATGAGTCTTTTTTAGGGAAGAATCGGGATGGATTTACCCGCGAAGGAAGAAATCCAGGAAGAGGGGAAGAAGATCCGGACGAAGGCTACAGCAGCAAAAGAAGGCGGGAAGATTAGGTGAAGGGATATTTAATTTGAGTGGCAAGGACTTATCAAGGGAAGAGATCTTAATACTTGATAAGGGGATAAAGTTTGCACCTAAAAAGGGTCTCAACAAATTTGATACTTATGTAGGAGTGCAGAAGTTCATAAGGAAGCTTAATATCAAAAAATATTTTGCTTTAAACCCGGTAGAAAAAACAGCTATTAATGAGAAATTTACAGGGTTGAGAAACAACTCTGTTTTCAACCCCTATGTGGCTAATAATAAATATGTGGACCTCTTTAAAAAATTGGTCAACACAGAGCTTGAACAATTACCTATAAAAAAAGTACATGAACATAGAGATTTCAAAAAGGGACTGGATTCGTTGGAAAAAAGAACAGATATTGTCATCAGACCGGCGGACAAGGGAGGGGCTATTGTGGTACTTTCATTGCAGCAATACAAGGATGAGATGGATAGGATATTAAATGATGGGAGCACATATCAAGCATTAAATACTGATCCCTCTAGGGATTTCAGGAAGGAATTAGATTTGATTATAAAATACGGGGTGGATAATGAATTCCTGAATAATCAAGAAGCCAAATACTTAATTCCCACAGTTAGTAGGATCCCAGTGATATATTATCTTCCCAAAATTCATAAAGATAGTGTAAACCCACCTGGACGGCCCATTGTGAGTGGGATTGAGTCCCTTACTTCTAGATTGGGGGAGTACATTGACCTCCATCTACAACCTCTGGTAAAGAAAACACGTGCTTATCTGAAGAATACTAAGCACACCCTTCAATTGTTGGATGAATACGTCACGGATAGCAATATAATAATGGCTACGGGTGACGTAGCTTCATTATACACCAACATTAATCACGAAGGAGCCTTGGAAGCCGTGAAATGGGCCTTAAATAAGGAAGAAGGTTTTGATAGGGGCTTATGCGGATTTATTTTAAAGTGTTTGAATTTTTGTTTACACCATAACTTTTTTTGGTATGACAATAGGTTCTTCCTACAAATAAGGGGTGTAGCCATGGGCGCTAAATTCGCCCCGAGTGTAGCGAACCTGTACATGGCCAAATGGGAAGAAGAGTCAGTGCAAATTGAGCAGTATGGAGATTTACTACTATACAGGAGGTTCATAGATGATCTTTTGGTCATATGGAAGGGGAGTGTGGAATCATTAACGGAATTGTTGGAGTCTATGAACAATAACGATCAAGGTATTTCTCTGACTTGGGAGATCAGTAGGGACCGTATACACTTTCTTGACTTGGAGATTGTGACTACAGCCAGTGGTATTATTACGTGGTCTTTTTTTAAAACTACTGATCGCAACTCCTACATTCCTACTACCAGTTGCCATCACAAACCGTGGCTTAGTAATATCCCCAGAGGACAGTTCACAAGAATGAGGAGAAACTGCACACAAGAAGATGACTTTGATTCCCAAGCGGATAGATTAAAGAAAATGTTTTTAGACAAAGGTTACAAGGAAGAATTCTTAGATAGAGAAAAAAGTTTGGTGAAGAATTTTAAGAGGGATGATTTGCTGAAGGATAAAAATATTACTGTGGGTGATGATGAATACGATGGGACTTGTATAGTTTTGGATTATTGTCTACAAAGTAAGGACGTAGAGAGAATTTTAAAGAAGTACTGGAATGTACTAAAGCAGGACTGTCATTTAAGAGAATTGATACCTGACAAACCCAAGATCGTTTATAAAAGAGCGCCCTGTCTACGCGACCGATTAGTACATAATGTAGTAGAACCTCCCCCACCAAAACCCAAGATGTTCTGGGATCTAAAGGGCTTCTTTGGATGTGGGAGATGTTATAGTTGTGTCAGAGTACCATCTAACATTAAGAGAGTTAAAGAGTTCCACAACCCCCGAAATGGACAAATATACAAGATAGATGACTTTGTTTCCTGTGATACTATTGGAGTGGTATACGCGATTCAATGCCCTTGCAATTTGTTTTATATTGGTCGCACTACTAGGGCTTTAAAAGACCGTATGGAGGAACATGTAAGGAACATACGGAATGGATCTGATAGCCACTTTTTATATGTGCACTTTAAGAATGTACATAATCAAAGTACGCAGGGTATGAGGTTTTGGGGATTAGAGGCCCCAAAACGTAATTGGAGAGGCTCTAACTACACCAGGGACATCAGCAAACGTGAATCATGGTGGACATACCAACTTGGCTCCTTGTCACCTGGTGGGTTGAACAAGGAATTTGATCTCGCATGTTTTTTAAGTAATTTTTAATGTTTTTCGCTGTATTCATATACCATGCGATTAAATATTTTTGATTCGCATATCGTGCGATCGATGGTCATATACTAGCTTGGCCTAGATCAGCTGGGGGATATATGTTGGTCTCTCCCAATTGAATCCCGCTATATGGTAATGCGTTTTTAATCTATTTTATTTATTTTATGTTTACTGTAGATGTTCCATCATTATGATTAAGACCAGATTTTTGAGACCCTCGTTTTATCATTCCTACATATATAGGTTTTTACCTTCGATAGGGGGCACACACCCCCCCCTATTTTGATTGAGGCTACACCGTTTTTTTAAAAATACGTTTTCTTAGTAAAAAATTTTTTTAGAGGAATTTTTTAATAAAGATTTTTTAGGATTGATTTTTTTATTGAATATAGATTGATTTTATTATGATCATATAGATTGTTACTTCTCAACATGTATCCTTATGTATGCTGTCAGTTTATACTGTTAGAGGATAGGTAGCATATATACTTACTATGTCTGCATTTCAAATATTCATCTCATTAGCCATTATTACATTCGTTCTCATGTTTACAAATATTTATTTGTTCTGTGGGAATGCTGAGCGGTGTGAGTTTCGATTCCCTTCCTAGCTCCGTCCTGTATATTTTCGTTATAGGATCGAATTTTACCCTTAGCTTTATATTATTATAGAGATCGTAAAGGTTTATTTTCTCTGTGCTGTGATTAAGAAGAGCCGAGCCCATTACATTAATGTCTGCGGTCCCACACAAAATGGCCGCTGATAGTGTTCTTAAACTAAGAGGAGCGTAGCCCATCATATTAATGTCCGCGGTTTCACTTCAAATGGCCGCCGTCAGTGTATTTAAACTGCAGAGCGCCCGTCCAATCATATCCCCCTGATGAAGACACGTGACTCCCTGTGTTGAAGACGCGTAGGGGAGGGGCCAGGACAGAGCGATCAGCACAGAGCTGGGTTGTGGAGCTCTCACACCCCGCAGCACGCCGCTCAGCCGTTTTTTCGCTTGCTATGTTTGGTGCACATGAGCACCTTATAAATTGAGTGGAGCCATAACGAATCTGTTTGGGGAATCAGCTGTACCAATCACTGAGCCCAGGGGTGGCTCCAAAAGCGTGCATTGACACAATTAAAAACTGTGTCACACACTCCAAGGTGAGCGCAATCACATTGGGGGTCACCAAGGCACTTCACGGCATGTTTTTGGGCACGTTTGATTCAGTACTGGAACTTTTTCTTTGAAACATCACTAGTATATTGATTTTTGCTGGAACTTTGTCACTTCACGTTGTTGGATTGGAAGATTTTTTCACCACTGTGATTTCAATACCACAATAAGGACGATTACAGTTCTATTTTTCTACATGTGTGATTTATTTATTTTATATATGTTTTTTATTATTTTTTTAATTTTTATCATTTTTTCACTTTCACTTTTAATCACAGTGGACTTTTATGTGTTATATGTATAACACTTTTTCAGTATGCACACCTATTCAAGGATTTTTGGTATTCTATACATTTAATCACAGATGGTTTTAGATTTATAGTGTCATGGTTATATCGCAAGATTTAGGTACGTTTTAGGTACGCTTTATATTCACATTGCACTTTGTGATTTAATGTACACGGCACTTTGGTGTACATGGTTATAAGATCCATACCGCAAGTGATTTTAGTTTTATACTCTCTGTGATTTGCACTTTATATTATTATTTTTTATTTTTTTTCATGAATACGTGATCTGCGTCTGCAGCCGGGGTTTTTATTCGGTTGGTTCTTTACCGAGGCATTTGACTATTGTGGCTCGCAAGATTTGTTCCATATTTCTAAATTTTAATAGTACACAGAGATAACCCGAGTAAATCCAAGATGCAGTTTTTAAATTATTATTTCTTTTATTAAGGGAAAAAAAGCTGTTCAAACCTGCCTGGCCCTATGTGAAAAAGTATTTGCTCCCTCCCATGCTGAACCATGAATGAACTGTGATTAACCACAATTTTTTGGAAAGCTAAATTAAATTTCACTTGCCACACCCAGGCTTGATTACTGTCAGACCTGTTGAATTAAGAAATCATATAAATAGAAGCTGTCTGACAAAGTGACGCACGATAACAGATCACAAGAAGCCACACATCATGCCACAATCTAAAAAAATTCAAGAACAAATTAGAAACGAACATGTATCGTTCTAGGAAGGGTTTCAAAGCCATTTCTAAGACTTTTGAACTCCAGTGAACCACGGGGAGAGCCATTATCCATAAATGGAGATAACTTGGAACAGCAGTTAACCTTCCCATAAGTGGCCGGCCTCCAAATATTACTCCAAGAGCATGACGACGACTACTCAGGAGGTAATAAATAAACCCAGAACAACATCTAAAGAACTGCAGGCCTCACTTGCCTCAGGTAAGATCAGTGTTCATGATTCAACAATAAGAAAGAGACTGGGCAAAAATGGCATCCATGGGAGAGTTCCTAGGCCAAAGCCACTGCTGACCAAAAAGAACACAAAGGCTCATCTCACATTTACCAAAAAACATCTTATTATCCCCAAGACTTTTAGGCAAATATTCTGTGGACTTATGAGACAAAAATTCAACTTTTTGGAAGGTGTGCGTCCCGTTACATCTGGCATAAAACTAATACAGCAATTCATAACAAGAACATCATACCAACAGTCAGACATGGTGGTGGTAGCGTGATGGTCTGGGGCTGCTTTGCAGCTTTAGGACCTGGACAACTTACCATAATTGATGGAACCATGAATTCTGAGCTCTACCAGAAAATCCTAAAGGAAAATGTCCGGCCATTAGTTTGTGACCTCAAGCTCAAGTGCACTTGGGTTATGCAGCAGGACAATGATCCGAAACACAACAGCAAGTCCACCTCCAAATAGTTCAAACAAAGCAAAATTTAGGTTTTGGAGTGGCCTAGTCAAAGCCCGGACTTAAATCCAATTGAGATGCTGTATCATGACCTTACACAGGCCTTCATGCTGGAAAACCCTCCAATGTGGCTGGATTAAAGCGATTCTGCAAAGAAGAGTAGGCCAAAATTGCTCCACAGCAATGTGAAAAACTCATTGCCTGTTATCGCAAACACTTGATTGCAGTTGTTGCCGCCAAGAGTGGCACAACCAGTTACTAGGTTTAGGGGGTATTTACTTTTTCACATGAAGCCAGCCAGGTTTGGACAGCTTTTTTGCTTTAATAAATGAAACCATCATTTAAAAACTGTATTTTGTATTTACTCGGGTTATCTTTGTGTAATAATAAGATTTGTTTGATGATCTGAGTCATTTAAGTGTGACAAATATGCAAAAAAAAAAAAAAATCTGAAAGGGGGAAAATATTTTTTCACAGCACTGTATATCTGCAGTGTTTTCTTATCTCTCTCCAAAGCCCTAAGTCACAAGTCTTTCTGCTGCTCTGTTCTTCTGTTATCAGCATGATAACTTCTAACAAGTTCTCTGACAACCGAGATAAAACCAACCTGAAATTTGCATCGGGGTGGGTGCTATAAATTTGCACACTCCTTCCTTACTTTGCCTATGTGGAAGAGGGTGTGTGCCTTTCCTCCAATCAGCTGTCACACAGTATAGGCCAAGAATTCACTCCCAGTGCTGAACAGGAAGAAAAAATTCTAACACAATGTGCCCTTTCTAAAGAATATAGCAAGCTGAAGACAGCAGATATACACGTAAAACGTATGTAGGGATATTTGTTTAATCTCTGTGTATCATCTGAAGCTGTTCACTTCACTGGGTATATGTGAGGGTTTACATCCACTTTAAGCCTTTTACTGCCACTGCTGAGAGGGTTACGGCAGAGCAGCAGTGCATCCAGCTGGCCAGGTCAGTAACTTAAAACTATTTAGCAGACTCTACAGAAATCTCCTCCCATGAACTTCCTGATTAAAGCCATGTCTCTGCACTTCCTATTTGCCAGATTATTGTGCTCTCTCCAGATGACATCTTGCTCTATTGCTAAGTATGAAGACTTAGCAAAACCCATCTCCACCATCAGGAGCATTTGTGAATACCAATTAGTGCTTAGACCCCGCGACTCAGATGAGCTGCTATCATCTGCCAAAGTGACCTGCTTGTATATTTATTCTGCTGGTCAGTGGGAGCCTCTCTACTGCTATAGCTACTGGTCACCGAGCCTGACCCCTAACCTTGACAAACACCTTATTTTTATTCTACCGGTCCCATGCTTCCGGAAAACATATAGTTGGGGGCTCTGGAAGCTGTAAATGAAAAAAAAAAAAGACAAAGGAAAAATTGCAAAAAAGGTTTAGGTTTTAAAGTGGAGTGTAGGGTCTGGCAGTGAAAGGGTTTAAGCTAAAGTTTAATCTGCTTCCATTTTGTCCTCCCCCTCAGCATACTAATCACATTTTTAATTACACCCTTTAAGCGCTTATTATATACCAGATTTTAAACCTAGTGACATCATCATTGGCCAGAGACCACCATGGCTGGTGGAAGGGGATGACAGGGTGAATCCTTAAAACATCACAAAAAAATCCTGCCTCAAGAATTTTTATAAGAGCCCTGAGCTCTGATGCAAGCAGTGAGCTGGGTAGATGTTATTCTGGATGAGAAGGTGTTCCTATGTTCCTAGGCAGATTGCATTTGCATGCAGACAACACCAGGTAACATCCACATGTGTTGCTGAGCCTCCATGAGTGAAAGAACAAAAATCCAAAGAGTAAAAAAAGAGACGGGTCAGGAATACTAAGACTGGATAGAAAAGGGCTACATGATGCTGTACATTTATCAGCCAGGAAATGATGCAGGCTCTATCTGACTTGCTGCAGCTTCTAATGCATACTGCGAGAAGCTTACTGTGTGCAGTGAAATCACAGTAATCAATTTCTGTATAGGAAATGGGCCTGTACAACTGTGCAAGACTAAAGGTAAGACTGTCGATCAGCATTAAAATATTTATAGTAATACATTCAGACCAGGCCAAGTAAGCCAAGTAGTGCGTCTATTTCCAAGGTAATATGACAGTGCAGCTTTTCTTTTCCCAATTCAGAAATTACTTAAAACTATTCGTACATATGAATTGTCATAAAAATACACCATAAATGAAGTTTGGTTTTGCATTTTTGCTTACAGTTTATCTAAAATTACAAAAAAGCTCACAGAATGTATTAATATTTTAAAAACAGATCTGTTAGTGAACCTCTGTTCCCACTGGTAGAGGGTACAGTAAAGTAGACCCTTACATATTATTACACAGAAGGATCAGAAAGTTTAGAAACTTCAAACTGCATTTGTTAACCTTTTAAAGGCAAAGGCTTTGAGCTCATCTAAAAGAACAACTGGCATAGAAACTGGGCATTTACAAAATCTGAATAAATAATGGATGATCCAAAAATGCATAAATGACAACAAAACAAGGTTTCATCTTAGAATTATGTTTCAATCCCCTGAAAGATTGTGTAACCTTATACAGCAAGTTACATATTGTAAAAATCATAAAAATGTGTTTCATCAGGGTTTGATAATTGATCAGTTTTAAATGAGATGGAATCAAAAGAATGATTTTGACAATGTTTATAGTGTGTTAAAGCTCCAGCTTGAAATAGACATTTGACCAAAGAAATTCACATTTGGAACTGTGCATCACCGTAATGAAAGTTCTGTTTTGAGCGTACAATGAGCTGACCTTTAATAGAAACATACGAAATGTATTACATGGGCAGTTGAAGAGATTACAGTAATTTAGGAGGAACTCCAAAGCAAATATGCTTTACGATGTAGTAGAAAAAGCAGGAGTTAAAAAAAACAAGACTTACTCTCTTTCCTCTGTGAGGTGAGCCAAGAGTTGATTTTGTTCACGGATTTTCTCACCTAAGTTTTCATTGGCGAGCCTGGTTCAGAGTTGGATAAAAAAAACAATATGTTTATATACTGAATAAAGGGAATCAGCTATTTATAAGGGGGTATGGCTGATTAAGAGACAGCAGACTTATTTAGATATGATCCTCTGTTTCCTTACAAAACCTATAAATGTAGAAAAAGACACTGAATACTTACCTTGCTGGATTAAGAGATGCTCCAATACGCCATGGTAGGCGATTACATGACCAAACACCTGGGTATTGATTATGAGGCTTGTGTTCTAGGGAAGGATGAGCCATGACCTTGCTTTTTAGTAGATGACCAAATTACATAGTTCTTTCTTATTTCTTTTTTGTTTTTTAAATGCCATAATAGAAAGGTACGCTTATGGCATTTAAAAGACTGTACATTGTACATGATACAAATCTAAATGCACAAACTCAGTAAGACTACCTCAGATTTATCAACAATGATGTAGTGTAAAGGCTCAACCAAAAATCTATTTAATTATTACAATTGGGCAACTCCAGCCAGCTCCCCAACAACCAGCCTGAGCTGGAAACCATCACATTTAGCTGCTGTAGTAATGGCACCATTAAATGTTTCACTTCCTGCATGAAGCCCGAACATCAGCCAGTGAGCAATGCCCACCTGGCTCATTCAGCTGTCAACCTCCCCACATTGTGAGCATGTGGCCTGGTATGGTTCCTCTTTCCTGGGCATGCTGCATGGATAAGGATCTGGTATAAAATTTAGATTTAGAGGGGGGGGGCTATGAATTTTTTTTATCAGGTATAAGGGTCTAGTATGTATTTTCAGGTGAAACCCAATGCAGGTTTTCTTTGCATGGAGCCCCCTATTAACATCTATACCAGGGTCTCATCTAAGATAAGAGGTTTGGATAAATGAAGGGATCTCTGGTCATTTGCTTACCGACAGAATAAAGTGACTGGGTCATTTACCAGCAATTTAAACAGCATCCCCCCCCCCCCTAAATGTCAGTTTTCATGTGGTAGGTTGTATATATACGGATATATGTACTGGAGTTTAAACACCAGGAAAGATTGGTTGATAAAGTAGGAGCAATATTTTTAGGCACAGAGGTTTCAGATGTTTTAAGAAGCACAAGCCTTAAAGTGGTTCTAAAGTCTATGCTGCAGAATCCCCCCCCCCCATTTACTTACCTGAGCCTGATCCAGAGATGTACATGAGAGCAGTCAAGGATAAAAGAGAAAAAAAGCGCCACTAAGTGTAGTAGATTATATGCGGTTTAATAAAGCCCCCATAATAGGCTACTCACAGGATATAGGTAGTATACAGGCTCATCAATATGGGTACACTTGGGGTGGTCTGTCCATCCGTATCTCAAGTGCTGAGCAGCGGCGTTTGTCGCACTGTAAGGGAGACAGGTGCTGTAGCCGGAAGGAAGCCAGAGAGACACTGGAGTGACTCCGGGATCCGAGGTGGAACGCGGTGTGGAGCGCCGCGTGAAACGAGCAGTTCAGAAGGTGCAGACGTCACAGGTCCCAGGATGCTTTGCGATGCTCTTCGGAGCATGCGCCGTGCTATGTTGGAGCATGCACACTCCTTTTTTAAGCTAAGCCTTTTTTTCTCTGTTCTCCTTGTCTGTTATACTACAGAGTTAGCTACGCTCTGGAATCCAAGCTGACACTTTTACTCATATTATTTTGAACTTCTATTTGTGTGTTTGCTTTTGCGCCTATAACCTATTCTATTATACAGGAGAGCAGCGTCTCTCAACACTGTCTCCCCTCCTCACTGGACAGATTGATAGCAGCAGGAACCATTGGCTCCCATTACTGTCAATCAAATGCTGTGAAGAGGGAGTGAGGGGCGGGGCCAAGCTGCCCGGTCTGTGTCTATAGACACAAACAGGACAGTTTGGGAATGAGCCCATAGAAAGTAGCTTTCTGTGGGGGTACGCGCCAAAGAGGAGCCTGGAGCGCAAGCAGGGGACCCCAGAAATGGAGGATCGGGGATGCTCTGTGCAAAACAGAGCAGGTAAGTATAACACATTTATTATTTTAAATAAAAAAAGTTGAGCTCTGTAGCTTCAGATAGTGCTCAAATTGCACAAGCAGTTGTTCCTGTGGGGTTATCAGCACACAAAGCATTAGAAAAGTGGGAGCTTGCCAAGTCAATCCTGGAAGGGGAGAAGCAGGGTTAGCTGAGCTACTGAAAGTGAAAGTCAGCTTGAGTTTGTTTCATAGCTTTTTCTGGCTATGTACTCTTGTACCTATTCTAATATTTATAGCCAGCCTATAGTTAAGCCTTACTCTAACGCAACTGCTAAACCTCTTTAACAATGACACTAAAATGTTATCTTCACTCTATGCATACTTCTAAACATATAATCAAAGCGGTCTTCTACCTTAATTTGAAGATTTCTATTCCCCCTTAAACCAAACCTACCCCTAAACCTAGGCCTTAGAATGGACCGGGCACTAAAAAGCAACATCTGCTCAATACATTGAGACCCCTCTCTCCATTTATAAACCGTCATATGATGGAAGTGCAGAAATCCCCTGAGGGAAACAAAGTTAGAATATATCTTACCCCCCACTTCAGTCTGTGATGCCCAAGCGAGGAAAACGTTCCTATCTTTCTGGCACAGTTCTGGGAACCAGGATAATTACACTATGCACTACACTAGCACCATCTCATAAGATTCAGGAAACAAATCATTCCTCCAGATCTTTCCAGAAGGATAGTGCCATCACCGCTGCAATGCCAGAGGTAAGATAAGTATACTTACTAATTTTTACCCCCATAGGTGTGTGTCAGAAACCATGAATCAGACCGAGACAGAAATACAGGTAAATCACACTTGTTTAATAATAAAAGTAAATAGAACAAACATAGTCAAAGCATAGCCAAAGTTCAGTAACCAGAATGGATAGTCAGACAAGCCAGAAAGTCAGGAAACCAGGGAACAGCGTAGTGGAACAGCAAGAAGGATCTGGAGCCAGAAGGATTGTCAGCCAAGCAAGTCTTTGACAGGAACACAGGCGATAGTCTCTGTGATATTGACCAAGGTGAAGGCAAAGATCATCTGGGCTGGACGGCTTAAGTAGGCAGGACTGACGAGCAGGATATCATCAACAGGTGAGTCACTGTGGAGAGATAGGAGCTGGCAATTAGCCGACAGCTGAGCGGCCAGCTCAGAGAAGGAAGGGCTGAGCCTAGCCCTGACAGTACCCCCTCCTCAATGATCCCTCCTCCTCGAACGACCACCAGGCTTGAGGGGAAAATGTCTATGGAAATCACGAAGGAGGACAGGGGCATGTACGTCCGAGGATGAGACCCAAGAGCGTTCCTCCAGACCGTACCCTTTCCAATGCACCAGGGTACTGTATGCGCCCACGGAACCTAGGTGGTAAAGCGGATGCAGACCAAAGGTATTAATAAGGGGACATGAAATACAATCGAGATACGCATATTAGAAGAAAGGTCTAATGCATAAGCCACTGGGTTAATCCTGCAAAGAATAGGGAAATGAATAAACCGAGGTTCAAACTTCAGAGAGGGAACACGAAGTCGGAGGTTGCGAGATGACAGCCAGACCCTGTCCCCAACCTGGTAGGAGGGTGCAGGTAGGCGCCTGCGGTTAACATGGAGTTTGTACCTATCATTAGCATGTCGCAAAGCCTCCTGGACTTGTGCCCAAGTGGAACGAAGGCCACAGAGATGCTCCTCTAATGCAGGAATACTTTGCGGAACAAATGAGTCAGGCAACATGGAAGGTTGGAAACTATAGTTCGCCATAAACGGGGACAAATTGGGAAGCAGAATTCAAGGCACTATTGTGAGCAAACTCCGCCCACGGTAAGAGGTCTGACCAGTTGTTATGATGGTCAGAAATATAGCAATGTAGGAATTGCTCCAAGGACTGATTGGCTCGTTCTGCTGCCCCATTAGACTCCGGGTGATACATAGAGGAGAAAGCAAGATGAATTCCCAACTGTGCACAAAAGGCTCACAAGAACTGGGACACAAACTGAATACCCCTGCCTGAGACAATCACCTTGGGTAGCCCATGTAAATGAAAGATCTCCCGAGCAAAAATGGAAGCCGGTTCCTTAGAGGTAGGCAACGTCTTAAGTGGAATACAATGAGACATTTTCGAGAACCGTTCAACCACCATAAGGATAACCGTGTTGCCCTGGGAGTTGGGTAACTCCACAATGAAATCCAAAGACAGGTGGGTCCAGGGCCTCTCTCTATAGATTATGGGTTGTAGGAGGCCCACTGGAAGGTGTTGTGGAGTCTTACTCTGAGCACACACGGAACAGGCATCTACGAAGGTGGTTACATCAGCACGTAGACTAGGCCACCAGAATTGTTAGGAAATGACCCAAAAGAGTTGATTCTTCCCAGGGTGGCCAGCAGCCTTGGGAGAATGGCAAGTCTGGAGCATGGCAGTACAGAGACACTCTGGGACAAAGCAGCGGTCACAAGGTTTCTCAGAAAAAGCATGGACCTGAGCAGCAAGAATTTTGTCACCCAACGAAGACGTGAGATTCGTGCGAACCATAGCCAGAATATGATCAGGAGGAATCACAGGAACCGGAACCGACTCCATCTTGGAAGTGACAAAGCATCAGCCCTTACATTCTTAGTACCAGGTAAGAATGAGACAATGTAATTGAAACTAGACAAGAAAAGAACCCATTGCACCTGTCTGGAAGAGAGGCGTTTAGCCTCAGACTAGAATGTGAGATTCTTACGGTCAGTAAGAATGAGAACCGGTGCAGTGGTACCTTCCAAGAGATGTCTTTATTCTTTCAGAGCTAAAATTATCGCTGACAGCTCTCGGTCACCAATCTCATAATTGCACTCTGCAGGTGACAATTTCTTGGAAAAGTAGCCACAGGGATGCATAGCGCTCTCAGAGGTAGGATGTTGAGACAGAAGGGCACCAACTCCAGTCTCAGAAACATCAACCCAAAGGATAAATGGTAACATAGGATAAGGATGTGCCAACACAGGAGCAGAAACAAAGGCAGCCTTGAGACTCTCAATGGCCTTAATTGACTCCGGAGACCAACTCTGTGGGTTACAGCCCTTTCTGGTCATATCAGTCAGGGGCTTGACCAGAGACATGAAGTTACGAATAAACTTCCGATAATAGTTGGCAAAGCCAAGAAAACGTAAGCCCACGGGTCGGGGCTGTTCTCTCTTAGTTTCTGAAGCACACGACAGACATCTGTGTGGTGGCTCTCCAGGGACTTGGAAAATATGTGGATATTGTCGAGACAAACCACCACACAACTGCAACAAATCTCAAAGGACATAGTTAATAAATTCCTGGAAAACTGCCAGGGCATTACAAAGGCCAAAAAGGCATTACAAGGTACTCATAATGGCCTGTTCTGGTATTAAATGCAGTTTTCCACTCGTCGCCCTCCCTAATCCTCATGAGATTGTATGCCCTTCTCAAATCAAGCTTTGTGAAAACCGTTGCTCCCTTGAAGCGGTCAAATAACTCCGTAATCAACAGAATCGGATAGGCATTCTTAATCGTGAAACGGTTGAGACTCCTATAATCGATACAAGGTCCCAGTTCACCACTCTTCTTCTTCACAAAGAAGAAACCAGCACCAGCAGGAGATGAGGATTTGCGGATGGAACCTCAGGAAAGTGCGTCTGCAACATACTCTTCCATGGCCCTATCCTCCAAGACCAACAAAGGGTAAACCTGGCCAGGAGGGGGTATGGCACCAGGTTGAAGGTCAATTGTACAATCATACGACCGCTCTGGAGGCAAACTACCGGGTTGACCTTTGTCAAAAACATCGCTAAAAGTGCAGTACTCCTCCGGCAGGGAGGAGAGTGAAGAGGTGCACAGGACCTTGGCTACCTTCTGGAAGCATGTCTTACTGCATTGTGGCGACCAGAAGAGAACCTCAGCACTGAGCCAATCAAAAGAGGGGTTGTGCCTCCATAACCAAGGATAACCAATAACCAGCAGAAACTTAGGTGAGTAAATAACTTGGAATTGGATTATCTCACGGTGAAGGGCCCCTACGGCCATGGACAATGGAACAGTCTTATGAGTCACATGGGCAGGCTGTAGAGGTCTCCCGTCAAGAGCCTCAATGGCAAGTGGAATGTCACGCAGCTGCAGCGAAATCGAGTGCTTCGATACAAAGGCAGCATCAATGAACAGGCCTGCAGCCCCAGAGTCAATAAGAGCCTGTATCTCGACAGATGACTCAGCCCAAGAAAGGGTAACTGAAACCAGAGGCTTATCTTTCTGGATAACTGGGGATGAAACAACGCCACCTAAGGTCTGTCCATGACAGGACCTCAAGGTTCAGGCATTCCCTGAACGGGTAGGACAAGACTTTAAAAAGTGACCTGCCTGGCCACAATAAAGGCACAATCTCTCCCTCTCTCATCCGCAGAGAGACACGTGAAGTCCAAGTGCATGGGTTCATCTTCACTGACCAATTTGGGAACGTCAAATACCCTTTTAAAAGAAGCGACAAACGCGGGTTAACTCAAGACAACGTTTTTTTTGTCTCTCCCATAGAGGGTTTGCCCAGGCCAAGGCTCTCAGAAAGCAAAGATATCACGAAACCTACTTTGCTTCTGTCCATGGGAAACGCCTGGGGTAGCATCTCAAAGTATATCTCAACTTGGTTGAGAAACCCTCTACATTGGACTGGATCGCCCCCAAATCGCTGGGGAAATGAAGCGGAACCAGACATACCTCTTATAGAGGTGATACTCGAGGTGGGTGCCTGCACAGAGACTGGAGCAGCAGCAGGGACAGCCTGCAACACAGGTTGTACCGGAGCAGCCACAGTGTGAGATTCCAGGTGAGCCATGCGACTCAGGAGCATTTGTAATGCCATGGAAAGCTGATCCTTGTGATGATGCTGCTCATCCAATCTGGAAAAAATATCACCAAGAAGTGGATTTGCTGCATCTTTTGAATTCATGGCCTTCGCATACTGTCAGAAACCATGAATCAGACCGAGACAGAAGTACAGCTAAATCACATTTGTTTAATAATAAAAGTAAATAGAACAAATCTAGTCAAAACATAGCCAAAGTTTGGTAATGGATAGTCAGACAAGCCAGAAAGTCAGGAAGCCAAAGAACAGCGTAGAGGAACAGCAAGCAGGATCTGGAGCCAGAAGAAATGTCAGTCAATCAAGTCTAACAGGAACGCAGGAGATAGTCTCTGTGATGTTGACCAAGGCGAAGGCAGAGACCATCTGAGCTGGACAGCTTAAGTAGGCAGGACTGACGAGCAGGATATCATCAACAGGTGAGTCACTGTGGAGAGATAGGAGCTGGTAATTGGCCAACAGCTGAGCAGCCAGCTCAGAGACGGAAGGGCTGAGCCAGCCCTGACAGTGTGTTTTTGTACATACATCATATGGCAATTTATAAAGGGGGTGGGGACCATGAGGTAATAAGCAAACCTTGCACTAGAAAGCAATAATTTTTCATAGCAAAATAAATTTGATGGCATAACAAATGACATCATGATAGATCAAATGCCTCAGGTTTGTCCTCTTTATAAGGCAAGTCCTTTTTGGTTAGTGATTCATGAGGTACACGCCTATTGGTCACTGACAGCCAAGGTAAAAGAAATTTAGGGTTAGCTATTGCAGCCTACAACATTTTCTCAGCACAGATTTCCTTGAAGTGTTAAGTACAGACACTACTTTAAGAAGATCAATACGCGTTTTGTGCTTAGATGTACTTTGCCACATTTTGCCTTTAAATTTCTCTCCAGTATAAAAACATGATGTTGTAAGCGAAAAAATATGGTACACTGTAAAGAACTTGGTGAGGAAAAAAATCTGCTCCTAAATATTTTATTTTTGCCTTTCCTCTATGGAAATAGTGGATTTTGATAAACATATGGTGGTCTAAAAAAACCAACAAAATTAGTGGAAAGTCTTAAAAAATTATAAATGTTATATGCAAAATACATTTGGTTTATTTTCACCTTAGCTGAAATGTGGTGAAAATAATGAAAAACTGCTTTATAAGGTAACTGTTGCAAACAAACAGAAAATTGCAACTTAAATAATTATAGGTAGGACCTACATTGACAGATGACATGTTGACGTTTAACACTTGGGGGTATTTATGAACAGGCCTAATGTATCAAATGGTAATAAACAGCACTCTCAATGGTGTAATCTCAAAATGTTCTACGCCAAACAGCTATGACATTAAAGTGCATTTCAAATGGCTTAAAATATATTAACTGCAACAGTAATAGAGGAGTTGTCTAGGGATTTTGAACAATTTTTAATTGTGCATCTTTGCTTTTCTCCATCTTTAAAATAATTTGTTCCAAATCTAAACAGTCACTTTAAAACTGTCCTCACTACAATCTCATTATGTAATATCTGTACAATCTCAATAACATTTAGTAGATATTTTGTCAAACAAGCCTAATCAACACATTGGATTTATACTCAGCAAAAAAAGTTACGTAGTTGTTAGTGAATCTAAACAAGATATACCACACCATAACCTAACAAGTATGTTGTCAAAATGCTCTTCAAAATCTACTCTATAGAATTTATAGTTCATAGTCCATAGTGCCCACAATCGGGCCCACATCTTGCAATGGGGGAACCAAGTCTAAAACATATGTATGTTATTGGATGATTGTGTAAAAAGCTCTACTTTCTAGGCTGTAACTGTATTTTTAAAAAAGTAACCCTAGATGCAGATTTCCATAAATACATAAAGAATAATATGGCTCTCATCCATACCTAGAAGAGGAGTTTTTCTATATTTCTGATGTGTTGGTATGTGAATATCTTCTGCTTTATTGTTTTTGCCATGCTATTTTAGAAGTCTACAAATATAATTATAAAATGTTTGCAGCTTAATTCCTACAGTAATGTAGAAATACTTGAACACATGTTTTCAGAAACATCAGGGAAAGTTACATGACTAATGAAAAGAGTGTACTCTAACCACAAAATTTAAAATGAATTAAAAAAGGATGTTCTGACAAGTTATTATAAGGCCAGACATAAATGCATCATCCAAGCATTAAAGTAGAACTAAAGGCAACTTTCTTTTCATTTTGGACAGAGTAAGTGAGGGTTATAACCCCTGTCAGTTTTTTCTGTCATCTGTTTTCCACTGGAGAGATTTCTCTTCCCTTCACAATCCCTGCAAATTATAGGAAACTCTTTCTTGCCCCCCCCCCCCCCCCCCCGGTCATTAGAAGTAACATGCCCATTGCAAAATGTCCCCTCTATTACTGTTCTGAGGACAACCCAAAACTTGGGATATTCTTTTACTTTTACTTACAATGATAATAGTAAACAGGACAAATAGTGAAGGTGAATCTCCCTAATAGGGCAGAGGTAGCATTTTAATATTTTCAGGAATACCGATCAAAAACATAATACGTAATCAGTGAAATCATAACTCTGCATAGTTCTGGGTCAGTGACAAATAAATCATTAAACCTGTGAAATCATTGTGACAGCCAGACAATTAGCATTTTTAGAAAACCTCATCCATGTCAGCCTACATATTTGTCTCAGCATGGGTTTCCTTTAAACTAATTTATATTCTCTCTAGGAGAGCTGCGAAGATTGGGCCAGCAGGTAGTTTCATGACTACCAAAAAGGTGATTGCTGAAAACTAAAAACAAGCTGAACTCAAAGCAATATTGATAAAAAATCATTAAGGGACTATTCACACTTGTCTATTTAAGATCAGCTGTCATTAAATGGCGGCCCGCGGTCCAGGCACGGCCCACGGAACGCTTTTGCCTGGATCGCCAGGCCGCCAGTGTAGTACCAGTCATTGGTTTGGAGGGACCAAGGGTTTCCCAGCAACCAATGACGTTGCGTGTGTGTGCCCCGACTCCTGCTCCTCACTGCGGCTCTCGCAGCTGGGCGTAACGTCACGCGCGTGCCTCGCCCCCCTGCTGCTCCAAGCTCCCTGCTCTCATGCGGGGTGCATCTTGCAGCTTCTACACCCCTGCAGCTTGCTGAACGTACTCTCTCCTGCCCTCAAGGTATGTGTAGCATAATCTGTTAAGGTGCACACTGATGGGCATATATTGTTAAGGGGCACATTTTGTTGTGCCCATCAGAGTGCCCTTTAGATTGAATTGTGCCCCTTAACATGAAATGTGCCCATCAGAGTACCCCTCAACATAAAATGTGCCCATCAGCATGTTACTTATTTTATGTTAAGGGTCATGCTGATGGGCACATTTTATGTTAAGGGGCATTCTGATGGGCATATTTTATGTTGAGAGCAAAACTGATGGTCACAACAAAATGTGCCCATCAGCATGGGCACATATTATGTTAAGGGGGCACTCCGATGGGGACACTCAAAGTGATGGGGACACCTGATGTAAGGGGGCACTCTGATGGGAATACCTAATGTAAGGTGGCACTGTGATGGGAACACCTGATGTAAGGGGGCACTCTGATGGGGATCCCTGATGTAAGGGAGCACTCTGATAGAAACACCTGATGTAAAGGGGCACTCTGATGGGGATCCCTGATGTAAAGGGGCACTCTGATGCAGACAAAAAACATTTATGGGAATTGAATGTGTAAAGCTGCTGACATCCTAAACATAGAGAAGGGAAGTATGCATCAAATGCAACAGGAGCCACTCCCTTGTGCTTTTTAGGCAAGAAATAGGAGTAGAAAAGTAGATAAAAGGCAACGTCGTGCCACTTTTATTATGTACACAACATAATAAACATTATAAACAAAGCCATAGACAATACTGTTAAAATATACAGGGTATACTAATGAACCAAGTTATACATATATATGTCAAACCCAAGATGAATAATCCAGGTACTGCCAGAGTCAAACTGTGGTCAGTCCATGAGATTTATAGCATGTATCCCAACATGTTTCGGAATTTATTGGTATATATTTTCCTTCATCGGGGGAGATTTACATTTGGTTGACTTTGTCTTTGTCTGAAATATAGATGTAGTTACAGAATGGTCATACTGCAGTGCATAAATATGAACTGAACAGTTGATGTTACATAATAAGTTACATTGTATTTGGCTTAAAGGTACTTACATAGAAGGTTCTCCGTGTAGACACAAAAGGAAATTTGGTATAAAAACGCTTCTTGTTGGCTGGGAGAGTCCACATGGAAACACAGGTGGGCAGGTGCGCATCCCCAGGGGAGCCACTAGCACACATCCACAAGAAATGCCCTGGAGGCTACACCAGCAAGGAGGTATTAGAAAAATGTCTTATGCCTCGTACACACGATCAGACTTTCCGAAAACAAAACTGGAACTTTGTCCGAAGGGCGTTGTCTCAAACTTGTCTTGCATACACACGGTCACACAATTGTTGGGCAACAATTTCGAATGTAGTGACATACTACGTGGTTTTTCAGCTCTTTAGGGCCACCCTTTGGGCTCCTTCTGCTAATTTCATGTTAGTAGAAGTTTGGTGAGTGTTGATTCACGCATTCCTTTCTGCGCTTTTCATTTAGCGCTTTTTAGTTTGCGTTTTTCATTTCGTGCTTTTCAGTTCGTTTCTGAACGGCCGTTCGTCAACCAAACATGTTGCGGAATCGGAGGAGATAACGTGTTATTTATTATTGGCCTTGGAGTTATTGCTTTAACATTATTTTTTTGGTTGAATAATGATTTGATTTGGTATATTTTCTATATTTTTGGATGCATAGAATGTACTTTTTGGTTCTATTGACAGAGAGCATGTCTAATTGTATTTGTTTTCTTTTTTTAATGCACAATAAAAAAAATTGCGGAGAATAATACTTGGCTATGTGTTTTACTTCAAATGACAGTTTGGGAGTGGGCAGTTACATTTTAAAAAATACAATGTAAAACTAGAAAAGCTACAATTTCTGGGGAAATTGTGAAAAGTGTTCTTGCCTCTACAACTGGAGTGGGCGGAGTGGCTTGAGTAACTGTGAAAAGTGTTAAAAAGCTTATTTTAAAAAGTATAAATAGTAGTAAAACAGTTGAAGTCCCATCATTAGCTGAAAGAGCTGAACATTTTTTTCAAAAATGATTTTTTTTTTTGTTTTCAAAAATGATTTTGTTTTTGTTTTCAAAAATGATTTTTTTGTTTTGTTTTCAAAAATGATTTTTTTTTGTTTTCAAAAATAATTTTTTTTGTTCATGGGGCGGTCATAATGTTTTGGCTGATCATGGGGTGGTCATAATGTTTTGGCTGATCATGGGGTTGTCAGCTTTTGTCACCTCCCACTCTAGTTTTGAACAATTCGCCATTCATTCCTATAGGACCAATTTCGCCGCAAAAACAACAATATTTCGTGAACCATTCGGTGAAACGTTCCACAAAGTAATAGCATTAAATGACATTGAGGCCGGATTCACACTGGTATTTTTCAGCTTTTCACAAAGTTCCACAAGGTAATAGCACACCAATTAAATGACATTGAACATTTCGCCATTCATTCCTATGGGACCAATTTTCCGCAAAAACTACGATATTTCGTGAAAAATTTGGCGAAACGTTCCACAAAGTAATAGCACACCAATCGGGAACAATCCGCACCTTCGGTATATTACTGTCTATGTAGTTTAAAAGCTGTGGGAGGAGTTAGAGTGGTATGATCATGGGGTTGTCAGCTTTTGTCACCTCCCACTCTAGTTTTGAACAATTCGCCATTCATTCCTATGGGACCAATTTCGCTGCAAAAACAAGGATATTTTGTGAACCATTCGGTGAAACTTTCCACAAAGTGATAGAACACCAATTAAATGACATTGAGGCCGGATTCACACTGGTATTTTTCAGCTTTTCACAAAGTTCCACAAGGTAATAGCACACCAATTAAAATGACATTGAACATTTCGCCATTCATTCCTATGGGACCAATTTTCCGCAAAAACTACGATATTTCGTGAAAAATTTGGCGAAACGTTCCACAAAGTAATAGCACACCAATCGGGAACAATCCGCACCTTCGGTATATTACTGTCTATGTAGTTTAAAAGCTGTGGGAGGAGTTAGGGTGGTATGATCATGGGGTTGTCAGCTTTTGTCACCTCCCACTCTAGTTTTGAACAATTCGCCATTCATTCCTATGGGACCAATTTCGCTGCAAAAACAAGGATATTTTGTGAACCATTCGGTGAAACGTTCCACAAAGTGATAGAACACCAATTAAATGACATTGAGGCCGGATTCACACTGGTATTTTTCAGCTTTTCACAAAGTTCCACAAGGTAATAGCACACCAATTAAATGACATTGAACATTTCGCCATTCATTCCTATGGGACCAATTTTCCACAAAAACTACGATATTTCGTGAAAAATTTGGCGAAACGTTCCACAAAGTAATAGCACACCATTCGGGAACAATCCGCACGTTTTGGTATATTACTTGTCTATGTAGTGTAAAAACTGTGGGAGGAGTTAGGGTGGTAAATTTGGCTATAATAAGAATAATAATATATATGTGAGATAACAGTAAGTGATCTTGCTATGCAAGAACACTTAATTATGTTGTAAAATTAACAAGGGACACCTTTGGTTTTGAAAAGTACGGGATAATGGTGTTGTGGTAACTTGCCCAAATAAAAAAAAAGCATAATAATATTATTCTTGATATCACTAGAAAAAAAAAAGCCTATGAAAATTTGTTTGCAATAACTCCATCAGTATCGCCAGCGAAGCAGCTTCATTATTATCCCATCAAAGAAGAAGAGAATAGTGCGCTGCATTTGGAGATTTCGTAATTTGCCACATCACAAATGTTATTTCTCCATTACGTACGCTAGTTCACAAGACCGACCGCTTCTGGCTCGTCCTTGCTTCCGAGCATGCGCGTTTGTACTTTGGACTTTTGTCCGACGGACTTGTGTACACACGCTCAGAAAATCCGACAACACATTTGTTGGTGGAAAATTTGAAGACATGTTAGCCAACATTTGTTGGCTGAAAGTCTGACAACAATTGTCCGATGGAGCATATACACAGTCGGATTCTCCACCAACAGCCTGACATCCAACATTTCCCAATACAGGGCTGTTCTCTGATGCAAGGGTGCATGGTGTAGCCTCGCCCATAGGGCAGGATGACGTCACGCGCCGATGCATCAGCGGCAAAGAAATTCTCCTTCCGTTTCAAAGGGCACAGCGGGGACAGGTAGGAGCTCCTCCGTGCACATAGGGCCATGTATATAGATGGAGAGTGGTCCCCCGTCATCCATCAGCCATGCGCAGGTGGAGTCCACCCAATAGGTACGTCAGGATCAGTCTCTTGAAAGGTAATGTACTCCATAATACAGGCATCTCATGGCAATTTGTGCCATTGTCCTGATACCACAGTACACTGTGTGTGTGTCTGTGTTTTAACCTTGCAAACTTTAAACTTATTTACTACATTTTTCCTTCTTTGGCTCTTAGACATTTTTCTATTACCTCCTTGCTGGTGTAGCCTCCAGGGCATTTATTGTGGATGTGTGCTAGTGGCTCATCTGGGGATGCGCACCTGCCCACCTGTGTTTCCATGTGGACTCTCCCAGCCAACATAAACCATTCATATTTTTTTTCATACCAAATTTTCTTTTGTGTCTACGCTGTGAACCTGCTTTGTAAGTACCTTTAAGCCAAATACAATGTAACTTATTATGTAAAATCAACTGTCCAGTTAATATTTATGCACTGCAGTATGACCATTATATAACTACATCTATATTTCAGACAAAGACAAAGTAAACCAAATGTAAATCTCCCCCGATGAAGGAAAATATATACCAATAAATTCCAAAATGTTGGAATTGGAAGTTCCGAAATTCTGAAAAGTTGGAAATGTTGGGATACATGCTATAAATCCTAATGGACTGACCACAGTTTGACTCTGGCAGTACCTGGATTATGCACCTTGGGTTTGACATATATATGTATAACTTGGTTCATTGCTATACGCTGTATATTTTAACAGTATTAACTATGGCTATGTTTATAATGTTTATTATGTTGTGTACTTAATAAAAGTGGCACTACATTACCTTTTATCTACTTTTCTACTCCTATTTCTTGCCTAAAAAGTACAAGGGGGCGGCCCCTGTTGCATTTGATGCATACTTTCCTTCTTTGATGGGAACACCTGATGTAAAGGGGCACTGTGATGGTGACCCCTGATGTAAAGGGACACTCTAATGGGGACACCTGAAGGGGTCACTCTGATGGGGACCCTAATGTAAAGTGGCACTCTGATGGAGACCCCTGATGTAAAGGGGCACTCCGATGGGCACACCTAATGTAAAGGAACACTCTGATGGGAACACTTGATATACAGGGGCACTCTGATGATAGCACCTACTGTAAGGGGACACTCTGATGGGGACAAATGATGTAAGCGGGCACACTGATGGGAGACACCTGATGTAAGGTGTCCTTCTGATGAAGATAGGCATGTGTGTTACTTCCATACTCTATCCAAAATGGAAAAAAAAGAGTCTCGTCTTAATGTCAGGCCTATGAATACCAAACTTTCTAAAGTACTTTAAAAGAAACATTACTTCAGAAATTGAAATTATAGCTGATTGTATAAACATCTGATAAATGCACAGGCAGTAGAAATACTATTACACTATTGGCTAAAGTACGGAGTCAGACTTTCCAAAGACATGGCCAGTTGTGGCATAGGAAACACAAAAAGATTGGCACATGTATATGAAATAAATTAGACTAATCATGAAACTAGCAGGTACACCAGCATACTGCATGGAAATTCACATTAAAAAGGAAAGGGGTACTTTAATCATAAACCCAATTCCTTGGGTACTGAAATCAATTTTTCTCTTTATCTGTTGGCATCTTACTCATTAAAAAAGAAACTTAACATAACTAGTAATTTCAACATTCATAAACCACAAAATATTGAAATGGTTACAAAAAGAAGAACATTTTCTTTTTATACTTGTTTCTTATTCAAAGATTCATGCACATCATACTAGAGATAGGCCGAACACCCCCCTGTTTGGTTTGCACCAGAACTCCCGAACAGAGAAAAATTTCTGACCTGAAGGCGAACCCTATTAATGTCTATGGGATCTGAACTTTAAAAATCAAAAGTCCCCATTTTGAAGGCTTATATTTAAGTTATTGGCCATAAAAAGGGTATAGGGGTTCAGGTGCTGCTCTGGGGGACATGTAGCAATGCAGATGTTTTTTTGTTCTTTAAGAAGCAGTCATTTTATTGATGCTTAAAGTGCAACAATAAGAATGAAAAATATAGTTCCGGGGGGGGGGGGGGGCCTTAGTTTTCCTGTAAAGCGGCACACCTGTACCATGGATAGAACCTACTGCAACAAAACTGACATTTCTAAAGAAAAATAAGTAAATGAAATGACATTTAAAGCGGAGTTCCACCAACTTTTGAGAAGTGGTCTTAAATTAAAGAACAACTCTCCACCCCTTATTTTGGAATATTTAAAACATTTTTTTTTCCTTTAGTATCTTTTTTGGAAGTACTAAGTGTACTTCTGATCCAGCAGGACCGCGGCCCACGACGTCATGTCCTCTTCGGCGGCAAGCCCCCCGCTATCTTCTGGGACCTGTGTGTGTCCCAGAAAACAAGCTGGCCATTCACAAACACAGCGCGACTCATGCATGCGCAGTTGGAAACCGGCAGCGAAGCCGCAAGGCTCCACTGCTGGTTTACCTTAGTTGGAATGGATGGATCGGCCTCGGGGTCCGACATCGGGGGCTCCCTGGACAGGCAAGTGTCCTTATTAAAAGTCAGCAGCTACAGTGTTTGTAGCTGCTGACTTAAAACAAATTAATAAATAATTAGCGGCTGGAACACCGCTGTAAATTTCTGACAATACAATACCATTCTCGGCAATAAAAAAAATGTTTAAAAAAATGACGTGCCCCCCCCCCCATCCATACAAGGCCCTTCATGTCTAGGGCTTTGCCCCCCCACCCCAAAGCACCTTGTCCCTTGCTTATCGGAATCTGGAAGCCCCCCATATCCTGCTCCTCATGTGAATGAGTATGGGGTGCATAGTACACATACCCATTCACCAAAAAAGTATAAAAATAAATTAAAACAGGAGGCAGTTTTTGACAATTCCTTTCTAAAAATAAAAAAACAGTGTCCCCCGATGTAAACCCATTATCAATCACAATGCCCGCCACACTGCCAGACCCAAAAAAGAGAAAAAAAACCTCTGCCGTCAAACTGCTGAATGCCTGGCTTGCCGTTTGCCAGTTCTTATATAGGCAAGGACGGGGCCACCTGGCAAAGTCACCTGGTGGCACCACCCCCTTGTGACGTCACCGACCCAGCATGCACTGGCATTCAATGCAATAGGGCAACCAGGAAGCTGTTTTCCCAGAAGTCTGCACCTGTCAGACTATAGGCATCCTCCGCAACAAAAATGCCATTTTTGGTGAGATACCCCCTAAGGGTAATTACTTATAAAGGAATGCAGGCACTGCAACTTTTCTCACCAGAACACTGAATGTTCATCAGCTGATTATAGTAAACTGTTCACTCCTTGTTAGAATCAGTAAGCTAAGGACATGGTCAAACAAACCGCTATTTCTTCAGAGTAGAAATAGGTAGAAACATGCAACAAAGTTTGTTAAAATCCTTGCACTGTATATTGATCACCTGGAGGGGATTCTTTTTATATATTATATCACAATTTTTTGTTTACCAGTTTGCCAGCAATTTTGCTTTAACCACTTGTCGATTTGTCGATCAGCCGCCCTTATTATACTGTGGCAGGTCGGCATGATCCCGCGAACCATCGTAGCTATACGCCGGTCCCTTTAAGCGGGATAGCAGGAACAGTTGGGGTGCCGATGCTCGTGACCGGCAGACGTGATGATAGCCGGCCACGAGAGGCAGAACAGGGACATGTGTGTGTAAACCACACATCCCAGTTCTGTGAGGAGAGGAGAGAGAAATTGTGAGTTCCTACGAGCTGGGAACCACGATCTCTCATCTCCTATAGTCAGTCCCATCCCCCATAATTAGAACACACACATAGGAAACACAGTTAACCCCTTGATCACCCCCTAGTGTTAACCCCTTCCCTGCCATTTATACAGTAATCAGTGCATTTTTATAGCACTGATCACTGTATAACTTTCAATCGACCCAAAAATGTGTCAAAAGTGTCCGATGTGTCCGCCATAATGTACCAGTCTCAATAAAAATCGCAGCTCACCGCCATTACAAGTAAAATAAAATAATAATAAAAATACCATAAATCTATCCCCTATTTTGTAGACGCTATAACTTTTGCGCAAACCAAGCAATATATGCTTTTTGTGATTTTTTTTAAAGAATACATATCGGCCTAAACTGAGTAAAAAAATTAGCTTTATTTAAAAAAAAAATTGGGGCCATTTATTACAGCAAAAAGTACAAAATATTGTGTTTTTTCAAAATTGACGCACTTTTTTGTTTATAGTGCAAAAAATAAAAACCGCAGAGATGATCAAATACCACCAAAAGAAAGCTCTATTTGTGGGAAAGAAAGGACATCAATTTTGTTTGGGTACAGTGTTGCACGACCGCGTAATTGCCAGTTAAAGCGACACAGTGCCATATCACAAAAAATGGCCTAGTCATTGAGCAGCCAATTCTTCAGGGGCTGAAGTGGTTAAAGCACTAATTTCAGCAAAATTCATAAAGAACATAAATGCGAAAAACAGTAGTGCAGGTTCTCCATTTTTGCTGTATTATAGCTCTAGCCATGGTAGCATAGATACTGTTCAACCATATGGAATTAGTGTAATAAGATATGAACGTCCATCTAACCAATACCCTATTAAACAACTGAGTAAAATAAGAATATCAATTTCAATCGCCCGCAAAAATTACCACTCTCCATAACCACTGCCTGCTGTACCTTTTTCCTCAACATTACTGCTGAGATGGACATATGGATGAGGTTAATTTTTTCCTTACAGAAAAACATATTTTTTTAATAACCTGCACATGGGAAGAGAATAATACGTAAATTACATACACACACAAAAAATCATCTGCCAAAGTTCTTTACAAATCTTTGATTATTTGATGTTTTCCATTTTATGCCTTTAGAAGATGGTAATAAGGCTCTGATGCAAAAAAAAAAAAAAAAAGAAGACAAAGCCACCTCCCCTCAAAGTATATCACATAATGTCATCATGAGATGGTCTTGTCATCTTGACATACAGAATGAACAGCAAACAGCTGTCCTGTATGTAGGAAAAGGCAGGGGAAAAACCTGCGCTTGATTAGACTTTCTGTCATAGCGCTGACTGCTGAAGCTCTAATTTGACTCTGAACTGAAATATCAACAAAGATGAATAGAAGAAATTAAAAATTCAGCCAGTTTGACACTGTTTTCTTGACAACAGTTTGACATTATTAGACAATTGTGGGTGGGTAAAATGAGAAGAAAAGACCTGTCTTAAACAGAAAAGAAAGAATATAAAAACAAGCAAAAAAAAAAATAGACATTTGGAGAGGAAGTAAAATGGGATGATAAATCTGCTTGATAGAGCTCATCATCATAAAATTACCAACCTAAAGATGGCAGGCATCAATGGTAAAAAAATGAATCCCTGATAAATTAATATTTGATAATGCTTCATGTGAGTGCAGTCCTATAAACAGAACATTGGGGTAGGTTAGGAATTTACAAAGTTGTAGGGCTACATAGAAGTTGAAAAAAACATGTTATTTTAGATGTTTTAGGAATTCATCCTGTGCTGGTCTGTCTAAGGCCAGGATTGGCCAAAATGCATGAGTGTGGATTTAACTTTTATTCTGCTTTTTGAGCAATAAAGTATTTGTATTGGATGCATATAGAGAGTACTTTGACTTTACAGATAACCTGCATATATGTATATGTATTATTTTTTGTAAGCGAGGTCTCCAGAAGTGCACATAGTATTCTAGGAGGACAAGGGGTCTATTGCCATGGGGGTCCCTACCTGGCATCTTGAAGGCACATGACCTTTAATTGTTTTAGGAGGAGGGGCTGCATGCTTATCCTTCCCCTCAGGGTCTCATATGGCTTTTGAGGGGGACCCCACTCCATTTCTTTTTGTTTTTTTTTTCCATGGGGTTCCCCTGAAAATCCACGACAGTCCCTCATCACGGTGAGGGTTTTCAATATGGATTTTTTTGGAGGAGGACCTCTTTTTGGTATTTTTGCTATAGGTTGGACAACAGCAAAGTGACATTTACCCAAAAAATTCTACTACCAGCTTTTGCCACTTAATGACATTCCCCCGCCAGCCTTCTTTTTTTATTTTGTAAAAATCAGCAGGGGACCCCCCCCCCCAAAAATACCAGATCTTCATAGAGAGGTCCCCATACAGTTTTTATGAATGTCAGTGGCATTTACAGGCACTTTAGCTGTAGTACATTGTACAGGTGCACCACTTCACAGGCATGTTAAGGGCATCCTCCCAAGGAATTATTTGAAGGGAACTGTACATTTTTAATGCTTCATTTAAAGTATTATTAAAAAAAGCATGCTGCCTGAAAAACAATACTTTTAAAAGACATTTTTTTTGCATTTATATATGTTCCATTTGTAGTGCCCAGCCCCCCGTGTCATTTGTTTTACTATCTTTTGCGTATTAGTCTTGAAAATGGGCAAAACTGATTTGAAAGATTTACCTTCTTTTGACCTAAATAGGGTTCAGATTACCATTCAGAACTTTAGCAAAAATGAACCCAGGTACTCTGGATGCGTGGACAGGGGAAGTTTCTGTCTGGAAAACAATATTACACAATTTTTCTTCTTGCCATAATGATGAGGGATCTTCGTAGAATGATTCCAAGCTCAAATATTTTTTTTTCCTGGTAAATCACTGAAAATAAATGTAGTTTTGCCCCAATTAAAGAGCCCTTTCACACGTGGGGAGCATTGGCGGTAAATGGGGGGTCAGCGGTGGAGGAGCGGTGAGTCCAAAGAAGCTGCTGGCAGGACTTTTTGTGACGCCCTGCCAGCGCACTGCACTGGAGTTAAAGGAGCCGCTTTTTTTTAAGGCGTAATACAGGTGCTATTTTTAGCGCTGTAGCGCCTGAAAAATGCTGGCGGTGTGAAAGGGGTCAAAGTCTTAAGAGCAAAGCTAAATTTTAAACAGCAAAATGCTAATTAACAAGAATTCAACTACAGGTGAGTCTAATTATGCATTAAACAGGTGTCCAGCAGAAACAGATTATAAAATGGCCGTTACTTAAAGAAAACCCCTTCCCATTTCATGCTGTCAGCAATGGAAACACATGGAAGGGAAATATCACAAGGCCTGAGAAAGAAAATCTTACCTTTACCCTGGGTTCACACTAGTGCGATGCAGGAACTGGCGCAATTCCATCGCCAGTTCCCGCATCACTCCTCTCCCGCAGGCAGTTCACAGTTCTGCAAACCGCTGCGGGTGTCATAACAAAGTTAATGACACCCCCAGTTTACTCACACAGAAATCGGATCGCATAGGTGAGAACACCCATGCGATACAATTCTAGTGCGGGGAAAAACAAGTCCCTGCACTATTTTCTGTGCGAATCCAATGCGAGTTCAGCCATACAACTGTTAGGCTGAACTCGCGTTGCTCAGAGATCGCATGTGATCGGCACCTGCAGTGAGGGTGCGAATCACATGCAATCTCTGAGATCACTCTAGTGTGAACCCAGTCTTACACAAGAAAGGTGAAGACTACAAGAAGATCAGCAAAGCTTTACTTATCAGTCAGAATACTGTAGCAAAAGTAATACAAAAATTTAACAAACATGGGAGTACAACTATCTCACAAAGGTCTCCAGGCCATCCACGTAGTGTCTTCTGATGAGAAGGGTTGAAGAAAATCTCCATGCAAGTTCACTGCAGTAAACTAAAAAAGTAGAAAGCCAAACTGGGGTGGTTATTTCCCATGACACAATATGGCATACACTGCAGAGGAATGGCATGGATGGGTGTCGCCCACAAAAGGAATCCTCCCCTAAAGTCCATGCACAAAAAAGCCCACCGTGTCACAGTCCCGGGGCATGATGGGACTGTGACGTCATAAGGGGTGGGGCCACACGGTAACCACGCCCCATGCCTATATTAGTCGTTGCGCATCTCGCACACGGCATTACAGTGGGAGAGAGCGTCCTGTCACCTTCGGAAGAAGAGAAGAGGGAACAAGACGATGGAGAAGACCGGGCCACCGCTAGCAAAAGAGCGGCAAAAGAGCAGGAGATAGCGGAGGAGCCTGGCAGAAGAACCGGAGAGCGGGAGAAGAACCGGAGAGCAGGAGAAGAGGCCGCAGAGCGGGAGAAAAGGCCGGAGAGCAGGAGAAGAGGCGAAAGAGCGGGAGAAGAGGCCAGAGAGCAGGAGAAGGACCAGACACTGGGAGAAGAGGTCGGAGAGAGCGGAGAAGTCGGAAGAAGACCCCCGAAGTCGGAAGAAGACCCCCGGAACTGCCAAATAAATGACCTGTGTAGTGTGTTTTTTTATTGACACTTTTTTTCCCCCAGGTGAATGGGTAGGGGTACGATGTACCCCATACTCATTTACATAGGGTGGGGGGCTGGGATCTGGGGGCCCCCTTATTAAAGGGGGCTCCCGGATTCCAATAAGCTCTCCGACCGCAGACCCCGAAACCAACGGCCAGGGTTGTCGGGAAGAGGCCCTTGTCCTCATCAACATGGGGACAAGGTGCCTTGGGGTGGGGGGGCCGCAGTGCGCCCCCCTTTCCCAAAGCACCCACCCCCCCATGTTGAGGGTATGCAGCCTGGTACGGTTCAGGAGAGGGGGGGCGCTTGCTTGACCCCAACCCCTTTCCTGAGTGGCTGGGCTGCGTGCTCAGATAAGGATCTGGTATGGATTTTGGAGGGACCCCACGCGTTTTTTTGGCGTAGGGGGTTCCCCTTAAAATCCATACCAGACCTAAGGGCCTGGTATGCTCTTGGAGGGGAACCCATGCCGGTTATTTATTTAAAATTTGGCATGGTGTTCCCCCTCATGATTCATACCAAACACCTGTCAGCAATGCTTGGCGCTCATCAGGAAAAGAAAAAACACATTTTTCCTTCCCGGATGAGCAAACCAGCTCGGCGCTGGCTTCCGCAATGGGGCTCGCAGGTGTAAAATTTTGCTGATAACAGCGGCGAGATTGACACAATATCGCGGTCACCGACTGTAGTAGTTTTTGATGGGTGTATTTATTTTTGCATTAACTAATTTGAGTAAAACTGAAGATTTTGTCATCTAAGTTATATTATTAACCCTATTTTTATGTAATGGAGCTAAACAAGTGTTCTATAAAACTCAGTTTTGTCAAAATTTTGAAAATTGTTCTTGTGTTCATTGAGATATTGAATTAAATCTTACTTTTCAAATGGGGTGTACTCATTTATGCTGAGCATTGTGTATATATAATGTTAAAGGTGAAGTGCACTCAATTCAACGTTGCAGTGCTAAGCAATCAGGCCCTTCCACAGGCCATATATAGAGGAACAAACGGGTGGGATCGCTGCACTTAAAAGATTTATTGTAGAAAAAACATCAACTCATCAATTCATATTTCATTCAGGGTCAAATACATGACGGTTTCGAGCTATATAGATAACGCCCTTTTTCAGAGCATAACACAGGGCGTTATCTATATAACCCGAAACCGTCATGTATTTGACACTGAATGGAACATGTTTTTTCTACAATAAATCTTTTAAGCTTAGCAATCCCACTTGTACGTCTCTCTCTCTCTCTCTCTCTCATATATATATATATATATATATATATATATATATATATATATATATATATATATCTATAGATATAGATATATATATATCTATATCTATAGATATATACATATATACACACATACATACAGTACTGTCAGGGCTGGGCTCGGCCCTTCCTTCTCAAAGCTGGTCGCTCAGCTGTTGGCTAATTGCCAGCTCCTTTCTCTCCACAGTGACTCACCTGTTGATGATATCCTGCTCATCAGTCCTGCCTACTTAAGCCGTCCAGCCCAGATGATCTCTGCCTTCGCCTTGGTCACATCTCTAGAGACGCTCTCCTGTGTTCCTGTTAAAGACTTGCTTGGCTGACATTCCTTCTGGCTCCAGATCCTGCTGCTGTTCTACTAGGTTCATCTCTGGCTTCCTGATGTTTTTGCTTGTCTGACTATCCATTCCGGTTCCTGAACTCTGGCTATGTTTTGACTACATTTACTCTGTTTACCCTTTCTTGGGCTAAGTCGTCCATCGAGATACAGGCTCTAATAGACTATGGGGTTGCAGGCCCGTTCATTGATGCTGCCTTTGTATTGAAGCAATCGATTCCGCTGCAGCTGCGTGACACTCCACTTGTCATTGAGGCTCTTGATGGGAGGCCTCTACAGCATGCCCATGTGACTCATGAGACTGTTCCGTTGTCCATGGCCGTAGGGGCTCTTCACGATGAGATAATCCAATTCCAAGTTATTTCCTCACCTAAGTTTCTGCTGGTTATTGGTTATCCTTGGTTACAGAGGCACAACCCCTCTTTTGATTGGCTCAGTGCTGAGGTTCTCTCCTGATCACCACAATGCAGTAAGACATGCTTCCAGAAGGTAGCCAAGGTCCTGTGCACCTTTTCACTCTCCTCCCTGCCTGAGGAGTACCGCGATTTTAGCGATGTCTTTGACGAAGGTCAAGCCGGTAGTTTGCCTCCACACCGATCGTATGATTGCGCAATTGACCTTCAACCTGGTGCAATAACCCCCCTTTACCCTGTTTACCCTTTGTCGGTCTTGGAGGAGTATGTTGCAGATGCACTTTTCTGAGGTTTCATCTGCAAATCCTCGTCTCCTGCTGGTGCTGATTTCTTCTTTGTGAAGAAGAAGAGTGGAGAACTGAGACCCTGTATTGATTATATCAATTGTTTCACGATTAAGAATGCCTATCCGATTCAATTGATTATGGAGTTATTTGACCGCCTCAAGGGAGCAACGGTTTTCACAAAGCTTGATTTGAGAGGGGCATACAATCTCGTGATGATTAAGGAGGGCGACGAGTGGAGATCTGCATTTAATACCAGAACAGGCCATTATGAGCACCTCATAATGCCTTTTGGCCTTTGTAACGCCCCGGCAGTTTTCCAGGAATTTAATAACTATGTCCTCCAAGATTTGTTGCAGTTATGTGTGGTGGTTTATCTCGACGATATCCTCATAGCCCCTGGAGACCCACCACACAGATGTCTGTCGTGTGCTTCAGAAACTAAGAGAGAACAACCTCTATTGTAAATTGGAGAAGTGCGAATTCCACTGTGAACAGGTTAAATTCCTGGGTTATGTAATTTCCACTGCTGTTTTTTGATGGATCCAGAGAAACTTTCAGCAGTCCTATAGTGGCCCCGACCTGTGGGTTTACATCCTCTGCAGCGTTTTCTTGGCTTTACCAAGTATTATCGGAAGTTTATTCCTAACTTCTCATCTCTGGTCAAGCCCCTGACTGATATGACCAGAAAGGACGGTAACCCATAGAGTTGGTCTCTCAAGTCCATTAGGGCCTTTGAGAGTCTCAGGGCTGCCTTTGTTTCTGCTCCTGTGTTAGCACATCCTGATGCTACGTTACCTTTTATCTTTGAGGTTGATGCTTCTGAGACTGGAGTTGGCGCCCTTCTGCCTCAACTTCCTACCTCTGAGAGCACTATGCATCCTTGTGGCTACTTTTCCAAGAAATTGTCACCTGCAGAGTGCAATTACGAGATTGGTGACAGAGAGATGTTAGCAATCATTTTAGCCCTGAAAGAATGGAGACATCAGTCCTGCCGTCCAGCCCAGGTGATCTCTGCCTTTGCCTTGGTCACATCTCTAGAGACACTCTCCTGTGTTCCTGTTAAAGACTTGCTTGGCTGACAATCCTTCTGGCTCCAGAACATATTGCTGTTCTACTACGCTCATCTCTGGATCCCTGACATTTTGGCTTGTCTGACCATCCGTTCCGGTTCCTGAACTCTGGCTATGTTTTGACTACGTTTACTCTGTTTACCTTTTTATTATTATTATTAAACAAGTGTGATTTAACCGTACTTCTGTCCCAGTCTGATTCATGGTTTCTGACAAGTACCTCACAAAAGTAAGTACACCCCTTACATTTTTGTAAATATTTTATTATATCTTTTCATGTGACAGCACTGAAGAAACACTGAAGAAATTACACTTTGCTACAATGTAAAGTAGTGAGTGTACAGCTTGTATAAACAGTGTAAAGTGTAAAGTTGCGGAACCCTCAAAATAACTCAACACACAGCCAATAATGTCTAAACCGCTGGCAACAAAAGTCAGTACACCCCTAAGTGGAAATGTCCAAGTTGGACCCAATTAGCCATCATTTTCCCTCCCCGGTGTCATGTGACTCGTTAGTGTTACAAGGTCTCAGTTGTGAATGGGGAGCAGGTTTGTTAAATTTGGTGTTATCGCTCTCACTCTCTTAGTGGTCACTGGAAGTTCAACATGGCACCTCATGGCAAAGAACTCTCTGAGGATCTGAAAAAAAGAATTGTTGCTGAGGTAACCATTCTCCGAAAAATAATGCTGTTACGTACTGTATGGAAGATGACAATAATATGTGGGGGAGACAAACAGCAATAATTAGATGCCTTTTCCCGGCACAGAAACTGATAGCAAGGAAGTGGCTGGCGCCAAACCCACCAACCCGTGTAGAATGGGAGGGTGAGGTTAAAACAATAAGAAAGAAAAGATTTGTGTACAACAAAAGGGGAAATGCCAAAACGTTTAAAAAAATATGGGAATGCTGAATTAGCAGATAAGGGAAGGGTGCGATGTAGAATTAAGGATAATGAGGCCTTCTCTTTTGGATTCCAGAAATCTCTTTTTTTTTGCTTCTTGGAATAATGTATAGTACATAATGTATAGAAAATGATCCCCTCGCTTCGGAGACTGGGCTACAGGGCAGTATTCCAATCTCATAACCAACCCACACACACCTCCAAGATGACCACTGCCTTGCTAAAGAAGCTGAGGGTAAAGGTAGTGGACTGGCCAAGCATATCTCCAGACCCAAAGCCTATTGAGCATCTGTGGGGCATCCTCAAATGGAAGGTGGAGGAGCTCAAGGTCTCTAACATCCACCAGCTCTGATTTCATCATGGAGGAGTGGAAGAGGACTTCTGGTGAACTCCATGCCCAAAAGGGTTAAGGCAGTGCCTGAAATGTATAGTGGCCACACAAAATATTAACACTTTGGGCCCGATTTGGACATTTTCACTTAGGGGTGTACTCACTTTTGTTGCCAGTGGTTTAGACGTTAAAGGCTGTGTGTTGAGTTATTTTGAGGGGACAGCAAATTGACATTGTTATACAGGCTGTACAATCACTACATTACATTGTAGCAAAGTGTCACTTAAGTGTTGTCAATTGAAAAGATATAAATAAAATATTTACAAAAATGTGAGGGGTGTACTCACTTTTGTGAGATCTATATATTTATTTATTTATTTTCTTATAGCTTTGCATTTCCTTTCTCATACTGATGCTTCTGTGTTACCCTACCTACTTTGAACTAAACGACTAGCCCAAGTTTATTTATTTGATTTGTGCAGATTTGGACAATCTCCTTTTTTTAGTATATTTCCTTTAGTATATTTTATTGTTTATTTTGAAATTTGTGAATGTTAAATGACTAAAATGCATGTTTTGTGCATTTATTGGTGTTTAGGGTATCTTCAACAAGGAAACAATTTAAACTTGAATTTACCTCTACCATTTTGCATGCACAAATAAGCCAGCTATCACAAATTTGGAACATTTGCAAAAAGACACTTCAAAAATGTTTATTACCTCCTGGGCATGAGAGTGAAAGAACTAGTCATCTGCCACTGTTTTTATTACAGATATAATGAAACAATTCAGAGGGGTTGTGGCCAATTAGAATACCGCTCTGTACTGTCCAAACCAAGCAAATGTATGCAGATCTCTGTTATAGAATCTGAAATGTAAACTGTAGAATCACTGAACCTGATTTGATTTGATCACCTGCCCATGGAAGGATGGTATTAAAAATAACAGCCATTTGCACATACAGTAGTCTCAAGCTTATTTTAATGAATGTGTTCTCAAACTTACTTTTTATAAAACTGGGACAAATCAGTTAAGTCTTTCATGAACTATGATAATTTGTTCAATGGAATATAACCCATCAAGTGTTAAGAGCACTGTATGTCTGTGCAGCAGTAATACGTACAAAATGATCTGCTAACTTAAATGATGCTGCTTCTTACTTAGAAAATTACATATAATTTTGCTGCTGCAGTGGCAACCTGTAATGTTAAAAATCAACTGATGAGACAGAGAGGTAATTGCAGGTCTGCCAATCAGGTGTTGAAGATACTAAGATTTAATTAATTTGTACTTGGGGCTTTCATCCTCTTAAAAGGTAACCTTAATTTTGATGACAAGCTGGAGATTCCAAGAACTTTCTGGGAAGGAATTAAATTGCTTGTTACAAACCTAATATGTAAAAAGTAAATTATTTTGATGACAGGGAGCCAAAGTTGACGTCTGCAAGTCTAATTTGTTTTTCTTTGTTTAAGAAAGAAAAGTAGTGAGCTGTGAAAAATGGTCCCAAAAGAGGTCTGTATGTTGATTTAACATGTAGAGAAAGAAAAAAAAAAGAAAGAAAAAACAACATGCTACCAATCTTTTCTTTCAATTTCATATTTTTAACATGCTCAGCAGAAATACTTGACATTTTAGAGATGTAATAAGTTGTAATAAGTTAAATGGGAAGCCCCGTCCCCCACTTTCTTTGAAAATAGGATGTATTTGCTAAAACTACAAATGCGGATATATTATTGGTCTTAGGAGTATCAGACAGATATGCACAAAGTTTGTCCAGATTTCACTGACTACTTTATTGCAAGCAAAATTTGAGAAAGTTTGAGGAGCTGTGAGGACCCCCCTGATTTAGGGAACTATACAGAGGATTATATTCAACATGCAGTTTGATATGCAATTAAACCTTTGATGTTAACAATAGGGATGAGCCAATAGTTCAGCCAAAACCCAGGTTCAGATCAAACTTTATCTGTTTAGGCAGTTGAACAAACGCTAGAACTTTGGCCCGTCTGGCCCCGTTTGGTGGGAACTGTGCATCATATATAGGAGTGGAATCTCTAATGCTTTTATATATATATATATATATATATATATATATATATATATATATATATATATATATATATATATATATATATATATATATAATATATACAGTATCTCACAAAAGTGAGTACACCCCTCACATTTTTGTAAATATTTTATTATATATTTTCATGTGACAACACTGAAGATATTACACTTTGCTACAATGTTAAGTAGTGAGTGTACAGCTTGTATGACAGTGTAAATTTGCTGTCCCCTCAAAATAACTCAACACACAGCCATTAATTTCTAAACCGCTGGCAACAAAAGTGAGTACACCCCTAAGTGAAAATGTCCAAATGTCCATTTTTCCTCCCCAGTAACATGTGACTCATTAGTGTTACAAGGTCTCAGGTGCGAATGGGGAGCAGGTGTTTTATCACTCTCACTCTCTCATACTGGTCACTGGAAGTTCAACATGGCACCTCATGGCAGAGAACTCTCTGAGAATCAGAAAAAAAAATGTTGCTCTGCATAAAGATGGCCTAGGCTATAAGAAGATTTCCAAGACCCTGAAACTGAGCTGCAGCACGGTGGCCAAGACCATAGAGCCGTTTGACAGGACAGGTTCCACTCAGAACAGGCTTCGCCATGGTCAAACAAAGGAGTTGAGTGCACATGCTCAGCGTCATATCCAGAGGTTGTCTTTGGGAAATAGACGTATGAGTGCTGCCAGCATTGCTGCAGAGGTTGAAGGGGTGGGGGGTCAGCCTGTCAGTGCTCAGACCTTACGCTGCACACTGCATCAAATTAGTCTGCATGGCTGTCATCCCAGAAGGAAGCCTCTTCTAAAGACGATGCACAAGAAAACCCGCAGTTTGCTGAAGACAAGCAGACTAAGTACATGGATTACTGGGACCATGTCCTGTGGTCTGATGAGACCAGGATAAACTTATTTGGTTCAGATGGTGTCAAGCGTGTGTGGCGCAACCAGGTTAGGAGTACAAAGACAAGTGTGTCTTGCCTACAGTCAAGCATGGTGGTGGGAGTGTCATGGTCTGGGGCTGCATGAGTGCTGCCGGCACTGGGGAGCTACAGTTTATTGAGGGAACCATGAATGCCAATATGTACTGTGACATACTGAAGCAGAGCATGATTCCCTGCCTTCGGGGACTGGGCCACAGGGCAGTATTCCAACATGATAACGACCCAAAACACACCTCCAAGATGACCACTACCTCGTTAAAGAAACTAAGGGTAGAGGTGTTGGACTGGCCAAGCATGTCTCCAGAACTAAACCCTATTGAGCATCTGTGGAGCATCCTCAAACGGAAGGTGGAGGAGCGCAAGGTCTCTAACATCCACCAGCTCCATGATGTCATCATCGTGGAGTGGAAGATGACTCCAGTGACAACCTGTGAAGCTCTGGTGAACTCCATGCCCAAGAGTGTTAAGGCCACACAAAATATTGACACTTTGGGCCCAATTTGGACATTTTCACTTAGGGGTGTGCTCACTTTTGTTGCCAGCGGTTTAGACATTAATGGCTGTGTGTTGAGTCATTTTGAGAGGACAGCAAATTTACACTGTTATACAAGCTGTACACTCACTACTTTGCATTGTAGCAAAGTGTAATTTCTTCAGTGTTGACACATAAAAACATGTAATAAAATATTTACAAAAAAGTGAGGGGTGTACTCACTTTTGTGAGATACTGTATGACAGCTTCTCACTATCACTGGTTTTTAAGGAAGGCATCTCTAGAATCCACTGACATCCCAGGCAATTCCTGCTCCTTTTAAGTAAAGGGGCAGGGAAGGCAGTAACATCACTACCCAAATATGGGCAGTGGCCATATTTAGGCAATAATATTGATTGAATGATGTCACCACTATCCTCAATACTTAACTTATATAGCTGATAACAGCTTGGGGAGCTGTCTTTCAGCTAGTATCACCATTAGGATCGCCCGCATGCATCACTTTTCTTCTGGTATATCGTCAGGTGGCGTTCATCATGTAGGACAATGGATTTACAATGAGGGACATTTTATTAGTATTTTTTAAATAAAGGACTTGGTAATTGTTTGGGTGGCATTATTATTTATTATTTCTAGGGTAAATTACTTTTTTTGGAAGTGATCCCTGGGGGCAGATGTCTTGCGGCCCCCTAAATATTAAAGGGAGCTTCCAGATTCCGATAAGCCTCCCACCCGCAGTGAGTAAGTTTTGTGGGGAAGAGGCCATTTTCCTCAACATGGGGACAAGTAGCTTTGTCAGGGGACCTACCCCCATGCTGAGGGAATGTGGCCAGCTATGGTTCAGGAAGGGGGGGTGCATACTCATCTCCCCCTTCCCTCTCTCCTGGCCAACCAGGCTGCATGTTCAAATTAAGGATCTGGTATAGATTTTTAGGGATTTCATGCATTTTTTTTTTGCATAAGGTACCCCTTAAAATAGATACAAGGACAAGGCATACAAACCCCTTCATAGGCCCCCCAAATTACATAGAAGACTCTTCTAGGGTCTGCCAGTTTTTTTTTGTTTTTTTTTAACAAAGCCATCAATGACACCTCTCACAGTTATTTGCTTGCAAATTTAAAAATGTTTGCATTTGTGAATATCAGTGCTGCTGCAGTACTTTCTGTACATCACAGAGATGTGCTTCTTCACAGGCAGGATTACAGCTCAAGCCAGGCATGTTATTTAAAGTAGAATTATAGGCAAAACTTTTTTTTTTGCATTTTGGATAGAGGAAGGGAGAATTATATCCCCTGTAATGTTTATTTTTGCCATCTTTGTCCTTTTGCAGAGATTTCCCTTCACTTCCTGCCCCTTAGCAAAACAGGAATTGAGTAGAAATTCCTACAAATATAGGGAATTCCTTGGGGACCCCCAGGTCACCAGAACTAGTGTCCCCATTGGAAGATTTCCCTTCTATTACTTTTGTGGGCACAACCCAAAATTTGGGATTTTCTTTTACTTTCACTTTCAATGATAATGGTAAACAGGATAAATAGAGAGGGTGAATTTACCTAACAGAGGCACAGACAGCAAAAAAAAACTGACAGAGGTTCTAATCCCTCTCCACTCTATCCAAAATTAAAAAAAAAGTTTTTCCTTTAGTTATACTTTAAAGGAATTGACCAGTTTTAATGTTACACTTTAATTATTAAAAAATAAAAAAAATCACTGCTCCTGGCTAAAAAAAATATTGGTATATTTTTCACAGAGCAGTGCCCCTATCCTAATTTTTGGGATGAAGTCAGGGTAACATGGTATGCCAAACACTGTACATAGTTGAGAATAAAATGTCTGTGGGAGAGCAACAAGACAGCAATACAACCCCAATCTGCCATGCAATAAGCAGCTTCAGGAATATGACTGGCATCACTCCTGGTTACCTTCATAACACAAAAGGTATGTAATTGGGCTGATAACCCTAGAGGTGTCTGTAGCATGGAAAATGATTTGGCATTGCTGGAAGATTGGTCAAAGCAATGGAAACTGCAGTTCAGTGTTTCTATGGAATAATACACCTAGGGGAAAAAATAATCCCTTGCTAAAGTACAGTATTGGGGGTATAGTGTTGGCCAGCTATACAAAGGAAAAATAGGATTTTTTAAAACAGCTTACCTGTAAAATCCTTTTCTTTCGAAGGACATCATGGGACACAGAGCCTCAGTAATTACTGATGGGTTATATAGGTATCACTGGTGATTGGACACTGGCACACCCTATGAGGAAGTTCAACCCCCTATATAATCCCTCCCCCTTGCAGGGATACCTCAGTTTTGTAGCCAAGCAATATAGTGTATTAAAAGAGGGACGGGACCTCTGTGTCCCGTGATGTCCTTCGAAAGAAAAGGAATTTACAGGTAAGCTGTTTTAAAAAATCCTATTTTCTTTCTCGAACATCACGGGACACAGAGCCTCAGTAATTACTGATGGGATGTCCCAGAGCAATGCTACCTGAGGGGGGGGAACCACGACCAAGTAGGGTGCAATCAGACCTGAGGACCCTGTACCGCTGCCTGCAGCACACTACGCCCAAAGGCGATATCCTCATGCCTTCTCACATCCACCTGATAGAATCTGGTGAATGTATGAACTGAAGACCAGGTTGCGGCCTTGCAGATTTGAGCCATAGAGGCCTGGTGATGCACTGCCCAAGAAGCACCAATAGCCCTTGTGGAATGTGTCTTGATCTGAAACGGAGGAACCTTCTGTTTCAAACCGTAAGCTTGAATGATCAACTGTCGAATCCATTTAGAAATGGTAGCTTTTGACGCTGCCTGTCCTCTATTGGGACCCTCTGGCAGCACAAACAAAACATCCGTCTTGCAGATCTGAACAGTTGCCCCTAGATAGGCCTTAACTGCTCTTACTACATCCAATGAATGTAGAATCTCTCTTCCGGAGAACAGGGATCTGGAAAAAAGGAAGGTAGAACAATGTCTTGGTTTAAATGAAAATCAGAAACCACCTTCGGTAAAAAACTAGGATGAGGGTGTAGTACCACTCTATCCTTGTGTATAATCAAATAAGGCTCCTTACAGGAAAGAGCTGCTAATTCTGATACTCTTCTAGCAGAAGAGATGGCCACCAGAAAAATTAACTTCCTTGTCAACAAGACCAAAGGAATCTGACTTATTGGTTCAAAAGGCTGTTTCTGTAACACAGCCAGAACCAAGTTCAAGTCCCAGGGCTTTAACCGGAGGATTAAGACGCATCACCCCCTGCATAAAGTTTCGGACCAAAGAATGCGAAGCAAGTGGCCGCTGAAATAATACTGATAAAGCAGAGACCTGGCCCTTGATGGTACTCAAGGCCAGCTTCATCTCTAATCCTAATTGTAGAAAATCAAGAATTCTACCTATGACATATTTCCTGGGATGCCAACCTCTGGATTCACACCAGGTTATATAAGCTTTCCAGACTCTGTGATAAATCATCCTGGAAGCTGGCTTCCTTGCATTAATCAAGGTAGAAATGACAGGACCTGAGAGCCCACGACTCTTCAGAACGTGGGTCTCAATAGCCAAACCGTCAAATTTAGCGTTTGTAAGGCAGGATGGAACACTGGACCTTGAGATAACAGGTCTGGGCGTAGCGGTAGGGTCCACGGGGAACCTACTGTCATCCTTACTATTTCTGCATACCAAGTCCTTCTGGGCCAAGCGGGGGCCACCAGAAGTACCGACTTCCTTTCCTGCCTGATCCTGCGAAGGAGTCGAGGTAATAGCAGAATAGGCGGGAATGCGTAAATCAGTGAGAACCGATGCCACGGAATCACCAACGCATCCGTCCCGCATGCAAGAGGATCTTTTGTCCTTGCCACAAATCTGTCTATCTTTTTGTTGAATCGGGATGCAAAGAGATCTACATCTGGAACCCCCCATCTTTGGCATATGGCCCAAACGACGTCGGGATGCAGAGACCATTCCCCTAGAAGTAACTGCTGGCGACTTAGATAGTCCGCCTGCCAATTCTCTATTCCCGGGATGAAAACTGCCGATATGCATGGCACATGCACCTCTGCCCAGATTAAGATCTGGTTCACCTCCTTTTGAGCAGCTCGGCTCCGGGTGCCTCCCTGATGATTGACATAAGCCACTGCTGTGGCATTGTCGGACTGGATCCTGACCGGACAACCCTGTAGCCTGATAGTCCAGGCTTTTAGAGCTAGATGTATCGCCCGGATCTCCAGAATGTTGATGGGTAAGGTCCTCTCTGTCTTGGACCATACCCCTTGGACCGCAGCCTGTTCCAGAACTGCTCCCCAACCTGACAGGCTGGCATCTGTTGTTACCACCGTCCAGGTAACCGGTAGAAAGGATTTCCCCTTCTGCAGGTTTTCGGGTATGAGCCACCATTTGAGGCTCTGACGCACCGCATGCGACAGGTGCATCGGAAAGTCTAATGCCTGAACTTTCTTGTTCCAGGTCGACAGAATACTGTGTTGCAGCATTCTTGAATGAAACTGAGCATAGGGAACTGCTTCGAATGAAGACATCATCCTCCCTAGTAGCCTCATACAAAGGCGGACTGAGGGACCCTTCTTGGTCCTTACTGCCAGAATCAGCTCTCTTAAAGCAGCGATCTTTGCCTGGGGTAGAAATATTTTCTCCTGGCTAGTATCTATAATCAGACCTAAATACTCCAGTCTTCTTACTGGTTTTAGGAAAGACTTTTCTAAGTTGAGGATCCAACCCAGGTGTTCTAGATACCTGACTGTGGTCCTCAAGTTTCCATTCAAAGAGGCTACCGACCGGTCTATCAAGAGCAGGTCGTCTAGGTATGCTATGACAGCTATACCCTGAGCCCTTAATCTGGCCAGAGGAGGAGCCAAGATCTTTGTGAACACTCGAGGTGCAGTGGCTATCCCGAAAGGCAGAGCCACAAACTGGAAATGGCGCCCTCCTACCTCGAAGCGCAGAAACTTCTGATGAGCAGGAAAAATGGGCACATGCAGATATGCATCTCTGATGTCTATTGATGCCAGAAATTCTCCTCCCTGCAGGGTGGGAACTACTGTTCGAATTGATTCCATGCGGAAGGATTGAATCCTTAGGAATCGGTTCAGATCCCTTAAGTCCAGAATGGGCCTGACATCCCCATTTGGCTTTTGGACCGTAAAAAGGTTGGAATAGAAGCCCAATCCCTGGTCCTTTGCGGGAACTATCATAATGACCTCCTGCGACAAAAGTCGCTCTAACGCTAGAAGGAGCGACTGCTTCTTCTCTGGGTCTCTGGGAACACTTGATCTGAGGAACCGAGGAGAAGGGAATTCCTGAAACTCCAGCTTGTACCCTAAGGTTACCGTGGAGATTACCCATCTGTCCTGGAAGTCCTCCTGCCAGAGCTCTGAGAACCGTCGCAGTCTTCCCCCCACTCGAGTGAGCGGGGGCGCCCCCTCATGCAGAGGTCTTAGTGTTTTACCTAGTAGGCTTCTTTCCCCAGGACTTCTTTTGTCCCTGGGGTTGACTCTTGTCTCTGGACCCTGATGGAGGCGGCCGTCGAGACTGCCTGGAGGCTGAAGCCCCCGGCGCTGGGGAAAGAGTCCGTTTGAAAGAGGGACGCTTACTCTTCTTCTTGACAGGTAAGAGAGTGCTTTTCCCATAATAGATTCTCTTGATATAGTTATCCAAGTCCTCTCCAAACAACCTTGCACCACGAAATGGAAACCCAGCCAGTAGCTTCTTACATGGTGCTTCGGCTGACCAAATTTTCAACCATAGGATTCTACGTATATGCACCAACCCCAGTGAAAGACGGGGGGTTTGCACGATAGAATCTCTAATGGCGTCAACCACAAAGCATAAGGCCGCTGGAAGGTTAGCAAACCCCTGGGCCTGCTGTTCAGGTAATACTTTGATGACCTGCTTAACATGGTCTCTTAAGTATTGACAGACTCCAATCGCTGCTACTGCAGGTTGGGCCACTGATTCTGCTAAGGAGAAAACATCCTTCAATAGGGATTCCATCCTTTTATCTACAGGATCCCTGAGCATCTGAGCATTGTCTACAGGACAAGTCAGGCTATTATTTATGGAGGAAATGGCGGCATCAATAGCCGGTATTCCCCACATTTTAATAAACTTTTCTTCCATCGGATAAAGTGTTGAAAACTTTCTCGGCGGAAAAATTGTTTGTCTGGGTGATCCCACTCAGAATAAATGAGCTTTTCAAGTAAAGTATGAACAGGAAAAGCATGTGCTGCTTGGAAAGGTTTCAGTGACCCCAAAGCAGAAGAGGATTCTTTAGCAGTTTCAGGTATGGGCAACTTAAATGTGGATCGGACCAATCCAGTGAGTATCTGCACTAAGACTTTCTCCTCTTGGGAAGTCGCAGAGGGTCCCTCTCCACCTGAATCCTCGGAAGAGGAATCATCCGTCCCATCCCGATCCTCTGAAAGGGATTCATCTCCTTTATCCCAGAGCTCCTCTGCCTGAGGGTCTTGGGGAACAGAGGAAAGCCTAGTGCGTTTTCTTCCACTGAGTGAAGACGTAATCACGGCCATTAATCTTTCCTCTAGACCATTAATGGTTGAGGAAAAAACCTCTTGCGTAATATATACAGGGGCTGAAGTGCCAGAAGCATGTGTAGCCCCTGACCCCGATGGCTCTCCCTGGCTAGCCATCCCTGGCCCATCTTTAGGGGGGGAGGATGCTGCCGACAGGGGGCCCTTAGAACCTGAATGAGATCCCCTAGTGTCTCTGGTTCCTGGGGTGCTTGAACCTCTTCTACCCATAGTGCAAAGCAACAAGGTGTGAGGTATACAAATGAACACTGCCCGCTGAGCGATGTAGTCTGGCTAAAAGCCTTGCTACCCAATGCTCAGTCTGGTGTTACTTTAGTAAATGCTGCCTAGGAGAATGCCTGTGTCCCACCTTACATGCGACCGTCAGCTCTGTGTCTCTCAGAAGGCTGTGTGCACCTGTACAGAGTGCCTTTAATAGCCTGCAGCTGGCCTGAGTGGGAGTCTAAGCACCTGTGCTGACGTCCCGCCCCCTCCTCTACCGCCCCCCCCCTACCGCCCCCCCCCTCGAGTTTTGAAAAAAACGAGCGCTTCCCGCGCTGGCCGACTCTCCTGTCATGCTTCTGGAGAAAGGCTGGGGATGGGGGGGAGGGAGAGAGGCTGGTAACAAGATCTGTCTGAGCGGCTATCTTCAGAGATGGTGGCCATTAGGCCGCAGAGCCCGGGTGGTATAATCACTTTCTAGACCCCTGTGGCCCCTCTCTAACCTGGGGAGGAACATTCAAACATGAGAAATCCGCCCTTCCATCTTACCTTTTTGCAGCCTGCTTGAGACGCTGGGGCATAAACAGCGATGAAAACACTGAGACAGACAGTCAGCATGTGAAGGTATGTGTTCTTGGCAGCCTCCGGTGGTCACAATAGGCATAGCATGCATTTACCTTAAAGGAGAAAAGCCACTAGAACTCAAAAATTCTATGGAATCTCCTCTTACCTTATCCAGCTGCAGGGTGCTGTTTACACAGACCCAATCTTCACCTCTCACGGTGGGCTCCGTTTGAAAAAACCGCCAGAGACTGGAGCCCCCTACGAATAGGGGGATCCAACAGTTCTGGGACCGTAAAGCACCTCGCCAGAAATTAGGAAGTTTAAAGCCATTTTCTGATCTGCGGGGTCCAGCTCTCTAAAAAGAGAAGCGTTACGGGTAAAACCTCGTTTCTTCGGACACGAGGCCCGGGTACCATTCAATTCGGCCATGAAAAGAGACTTTGAATGGATCCGGTTCGCCTGGCTTGCCCCAGTATAGGATATAGGATATTCCCTTTGGAGCTTAGCACAGGACATCTTTACACGTCCATCACCTAAGACACTGGCGTAAAAACTGAGGTATCCCTGCAAGGGGGAGGGATTATATAGGGGGTTGAACTTCCTGATAGGGTGTGCCAGTGTCCAATCACCAGTGATACCTATATAACCCATCAGTAATTACTGAGGCTCTGTGTCCCGTAATGTTCGAGAAAGAAAAAGATTTGGTATTATTTCTTTCAGATGATTGCAAAATGAGCAAACAGTGTGGCCATGCAGTGGGAAAAGTGAATAGAATTCTAGGATGTATCACTAGAGGGATCACCAGCAGGAGGAAGGAGGTCCAGATTCCCCTATATACAGTAGATTTTTAGCTATACCTTATATAGAATTCTGCGGCCAGTTCTTGAGACTTCACTTACAAAAATACATTGATAAGCTTGAAGCAGTGCTGGCATGGGCAACAAAAATGGTGAAAGATTTGATGGATAAAACATATAAGCAGAAACTTCTGGGACTTAAAGTGTTACTAAACCCAGGACCCTGCATTCACTATATATGGTTTCCCAAAGTACACAGAACATGGAAATGCCTTTATTTTAGTAAATATAAACGGCTAAATACCTTTTTCTCATCAGCGGTATTTCACAGTCTTGTGACTTCAATTAGTTCCTGGTAAAGCTTGTAAAAGGAGTTATCATACTGCACTGAGCTGTCCTATCAGGATCCAGGACCCCCGACCCTCTGTCTGGACAGTGCTGATTGGCCCTGTGCTGATCACATGCACTCTCCCAAGAAAAAAAAATCTCTCTAGCAATACACACCGAACTGAGCATGTGCAGAGTGCCCCCAAGGCTCTGTATTATCAGGAGATAGATTGGGGACAGTAAAAGGAGAGGAGGATGAGAGAAGACAGGATCAAACAGCTTTTTTACACAATGCAGAGGATTAACCCCTTAGGTTCCACAGTGAGTATAACAAGCATGCTTTAGTGCATATTCAGACTGATTTTACTGTTGTGGGTTTAGGAACACTTTAATATGTACAGTAGGGAATAAAGAAGAGGCAGAGGAGACATGATTGAAACCTTTAAATACATCAAGGTGGTGTATAAAGTTCAAGAGGGCAGTATTTTTAATATGAAGTGAAGGTCAAAAACATGGGGACAAGATCTCAAACTAGTGGGAGAAGAGTTCAAAACTAATCTTAGAAATTATTATTTTACTGAAAAAGTAGTTGATGCTTGGAATAGATTCCAGAAGAGGTAATGAGTCAGTCAACAGTAAGTAGATTTAACGTGTTTGGGATAAAAATAGATCTATACTCAGACAAATAAACAAAAATAAAAATGGGTCAGGCTCGAAGGACCACTTGGTCTTTTTCTGCTGTAACTTTTCTATATTTGGGGATGAATAGTGTGTGCGTGACTATAGTCCAAGAGGACTCATAGTCTGTCCATGACTACTAAGCCAATGCCTTGGAACTACACAGGTCCTGACAATCAACAGGAAGATGAGTGGTAGCCACTGCAGCACAAAGTGAGATCATTAAAGGTGAGAATGAAAAAAAACAAAAAAACATGCTTTTTGCTTTACCTAAAATATTTGTTAGCAATAGTTGCAGTGTACCACAATGAGGTGCCTGCAAGAACTTGTGTTATTTCTTGACTGCATCTCTGTTAAGATCCTTGGTTCTTAAGCCCAGGCTTTACAGTACATGAATTCTACTCAAGTCTAAATTAACCCCATCCCTAGTTATTTATTTTCAAGTAGTATTAAACAGCATTTTAAATATATACTGTCTCTTGCTCTCTCATATATATATATATCGAGATATATATAGATATAGATATATATATATATAGATATAGATAGATATATATATATATATACACACACACACACACAGTTCTGCTCATAGGTTTATACTTGGCAGAATTTATGTTTTCTTTGCCATTTTTCAGAGAATATGAACAATTGAACAATAACACAAAAAAATTTCTTTTACTTATGGTTAGTGTTTGGCTGAAGCCATTTATTATCAAATCAACTGTGTTTACTCTTTTTAAATCATAACGGTAACAGAAACTACCCAAATTACCCTGATCAAAAGTTTACATACCCTGGTGATTTTGGCTTGATAACATGCACACAAGTTGACACAAAGGGGTTTGAATGGCTATTAAAGGTAACCATCCTCACCTGTGATCTGTTTGCTTGTAATTAGTGTGTGTGTGTGTGTGTGTGTGTGTGTGTGTGTGTGTGTGTGTGTGTGTGTGTAAAAGGTCAAGGAGTTTCTGGACTCCTGGCAGACCCTTGCATCTTTCATTCAATGTTGCACTGACGTTTCTGGATTCTGAGTGATGAGGAAAGCAAAAGAATTGTCAAAGGATCTGCGGGAAAAGGTAGTTGAACTGTATAAAACAGGAAAGGGATATAAAAAGATATCTAAGGAATTGAGAATGCCAATCAGCAGTGTTCAAACTCTAATCAAAAAGTGGAAAATTAGGGGTTCTGTGGAAACCAAACAGTCAGGTAGACCAACTAAAATTTCAGCCACAACTGCCCAGATAATTGTTCAGCGTGCAAAGAAAAACCCACAAATAACTTCAGGTGAAATACAGGACTCTCTGAAAACATGTGGTGTGGCTGTTTCAAGATGCACAATAAGGAGGCACTTGAAGAAAGATAAGCTGCATGGTCGAGTCGCCAGAAGAAAGCCATTACTACGCGAATGCCACAAAGTATCCCGCTTACAATACGCCAAACAGTACAGAGACAAGCCTCAAACCTTCTGGCACAAAGTCATTTGGAGTGATGAGACCAAAATTGAGCTTTTTGGCCACAACCATAAATGCTACATTTGGAGAGGAGTCAAGAAGGCCTACGATGAAAGGTACGGAGGTGGATCGCTGATGTTTTGGAGATGTTTTGGAAAGATGAATGCAATATGTTATCAAAAAATACTGGAAGAACATTTGCATTCATCAGCCAGGAAGGTACGCATGGGACATACTTGGACATTCCAACATGACAATGATCCAAAACACAAGGCCAAGTCGACCTGTCATTGGCTACAGCAGTATAAAGTGAAGGTTCTGGAGTGGCCATCTCAGTCTCCTGACCTCAATATCATTGAGCCACTCTGGGGAGATCTCAAAATGTGCAGTTCATGTAAGACAGTCCAAGAATTTATAGGAATTGGAGGCTTTTTGCCAAGAGGAATGGGCAGCTTTAAAATCTGAGAAGATAAAGAGCCTCATCCACAAAAGACTTCAAGCTGTCATTGATGTTAAAGGGGGCAATACACAGTATTAAGAACTGGGGTATGTAAACTTTTGATCAGGGTCATTTGGGTAGTTTATGTTGCCATTATGATTTAAAAAGAGTAAACACAGTTGATTGATAATAAATGGCCTCAGCCAAACACTAACCATGAGTGAAAAAAAAGTTTTTGCGTTATCATTCATTATCTCTGAAAAAATGGCCAAGAAATCATAAATTCTGCCAGGGTATGTAAACCTATGAGCACAACTGTATACACACACACACGTACATACATACATACAGTATACAGCATTGTCCTAGGATCTGTATAAATGCAATCAGGATTGATTAGGACCTGGTTGGTCTAATGCCGCGTACACATGACCAGACTTTTACGACATACTTGGTTCGGCGGACCGGAGTCTGTCGGACAATTCGATCGTGTGTGGGCTCCAGCGGACTTTTTTCCCCAAAAGTTCGATGGACCTAGAAATGAAACATGTTTCAAATCTTTTCGACGGACTCGAGTCCGGTCAAAAAGTCCGCTTGTCTGTATGCTAGTCCGACGGACAAAAACGGACGCTAGGGCAGCTATTGGCTACGAACTTCCTTGTTTTGGTCCGGTCATACGTCATCACGTACGAATCCGTCGGACTTTGGTTGATCGTGTGTAGGCAAGTCCGTTCATTCAGAAAGTCCGTCGTAAAGTCTGTCGAAAAGTCCGCAGGACAAAGTCTGCCGTAAAGTCCGCTCGTGTGTACACGGCATAAGTTTGCCTGCTTTGACTACTTAAGCTCATCATTGTCAGGTAGCTGACAGGCTCCATAGTGGGGATCATGGTTATTTGAATCTGGTCTCCCTTGCCTGCCCATGTAAAGATACCTAAAGTGATTGTAAAGTCTCGTCTTTTTCCATGTTATACTTACCTGCTCTGTTGCAGTGGATTTGCACAGAGCAGTTCCAATCATCCTCTTTTCAGGTCCCTCTTCTGTGATCCTGGCCCCTCCCTCCTGTTCAGTGGCCCCACAGCAAGCGGCTTGCTATGGGGGCACCCAAGCCTAATCACAGCTCCCTGTGTCCATTCAGAACTGGAGCGCCGCCCCAGCCCGCCCCCTCTCTCTCCTGGTTGGCTAACTGTCTCTGATTGACAGCAGCGGCGCCATTGGCTGCTGTGTCTCAGCAAATCAGGAGGGAGAATCTTGGATGGCTAAGACACTTGTGGACATCGCTGCACAGAGAGGGACCTCAGGTAAGTGTCAGGGGGGCTGAGGCACACAGAAGGCTTTTTATCTTAATGCACAGAATACATTAAGATGAGAAACCTTCTGCCTTTACAACCACTTTAAGAACCCAGCTTGGAGCTACATATACTTATCGCTTTGCTCTTATGCATCAGGAGTTTGCATTTTACTTCCTGTATGACCAGCAACACATAGTGCGTGGCGGAGAGTTCCTTTGGGCATTCATAATCCTTGTTCCCTATGGGTTGGGGAGGCGTTTGCTGGAGATACTCCAAATGTATGAACCTTTAGGTTTTAAGTTAGAAAAATGGCTGACCATGTACAAATTTTATATCCTCTATATATCTACCACTCTATCCCCTGAAGATGAGCTAATTTTGAAGCGCCTTGGGTTATCCGCTCAGCTGCTAATATGGGTTGTGCAAGATCAGCTATTCCAGTATAAACTTTTAAGCCATGTGGAATATGGCGTGGTGAAATGAATAAAACCATATGAGGGTTTAGTACCTTTTGTCATTCTTTTATGTGAATATGTTTTATTGAGGATTTACCACTTAACAACCGGCCCATAGCCGAATGATGGCTACAGGGCGGTTGCAAAACTCTGGGAGGGTGTACAGTGACGTCCTCCCAGAACCCCTCTCTCGCGCGCCCCCGAACACATCCGTGACCGCTGGGTCCTGATCACAGTAAACGGCCGCTGATCGTGGCCATTTACCTTGTGAACGCTCCGTCAAATGAGTACGCTCCGCATACTCATCCATCCATGCTCACCCATCCATACTCAGCATACTCATCCATCCATCCTCATCCATACTCAGCATACTCATCCATCCATCCTCAGCAATACTCATCCATCCATGCTCAGCCATCCCATCCATAATTAGCCATACCTATCCAAACTCAGCCATACCCAGCCATACTCAGCCGTACCCAGCCATACCCAGCCATACTCAGCTGTACCATCTATACCCATCCGTACTCAGCCCTACCCAGCCATCCCATCTATACCCAGCCATACTCAGCGTACCCATCCGTACTCAGCCGTACCCGGCCATACTCATTCATGCTCAGCCACCCCCATCCACGACTCATCCATCCCCATTCATGCTCATCCATGCCACATCAGTTATCATCCATCCCACATCCATGCCAATACAGTGCCTCACAAAAGTGTAATAGGTAGTCAAATTAGATTTGAAACTTATGTCCCTAGAACACCTTATGGTGCTCCCTGCATGTTGGTCCTCTGTGTGTGGCCAGGCTGTGGAAAAGTCTCACACATGTGGTATCGCCGTACTCAGGAGGAGTAGGAGAATCTATTTTGGGGTGTAATTCTTGGTATGTACATGCTATGTGTTAGAAATATTGTGTAAATGGACACCATTGTGTAAAAAAAAAAATGCGTTTTCATTTTCTTTACACATTTTCCAAAAACTTGTAGAAAAAATGACTTGTTCAAAAGACTCGATATGCCTCATAGATTATACATTGGGTTGTTTCCTTTCCAAAATGGGGTAATTTTTGGGGCATTTCCATTGTCCTGGTTCTCCAGGGCCTTCAAAAGTGTAAGAGGTAGTCAAGAAATTATATGTATAATTTATGCTCCAAGAAAGCCTGATGGTGCTCCCTGCATGTTGGGTCTCTGTATGTGGCCACGCTGTGTAAAAGTCTCACACATGTGGTATCACCATACTCAGGAGGACTAGTAGAATGTATTTTGGGGTGTAATTTGTGCTATGCATATGCTGTGTGTGAGAAATAACCTGCTAATATAACAATTTTGTGAAAAAAAAACAAGAAAAAAACAACTTCATTTTGCAAAGAATTGTGGGAAAAAATTACAACTTCAAAAAACTCATAATGCATCTTACTAAATACCTTGAAATGTCTACTTTCCAAAAAGGGGTAATTTGGGGGGTATTTGTACTTTCCTGGCTTGTTAGGGTCTCAAGAAATTAGATCGGCTGTCAGTACTTCAGGTGTGATCAATTTTCAGAGATTGGCACCATAGACTGTGGACTTTCACAAAGACCAAATATACACTGATTTGGGTTATTTTTACCAAAGATATGTAGCGGTATAAATTTTGGTCAAAATATATGAAGAAAAATTACTAAATTTGCTAAATTTTATAACAGAAACAAAGAAAAATGATTTTTTTTTTTACAGAATTTTCGGTCTTTTTTCTTTTATAGCGCAAAAAGAAACCCAGCGGTGATTAATTACCACCAAAAGAAAGCTCTATTTGTGTGAAAAAAAGGACAAAAATTTCATATAGGTACAGTGTTGCATGACTGAGTAACTGTCATTCAAAATGTGAGAGTAAAGAAAGCTGAAAAATGGTCTGGTTAGGAAGGTGGTTTAAGTGCCCAGTGGTCAAGTGGTTAAATAAACTTTGATGATTATTTATATCTAAAAAAAGATATATATAAATATATTTTTTTTTCTGCGGATACAAGTTCATTTTTTTCCCCAATAGTATTTATTGGTATTTAATACGACATACAATAATTTTTTTTTTTGTAAAAGGAAAGGAATAACTAGGAAGAATAAACTAGAAGAGCATTTGTTGGGTACATCCCATAAAACAGAAAAAAAGCAAAGGAGAAATTAACAATAATGAAAGCGGCTAGACATCAAGTGTGACATCCCAAGTGGGGAGGGCACTGGTGGGGTTGTCGTGCCACCATTACAGATGAGCAGAACATGTGGCAGAGCCAGGCTAACCACTGCACGCAAAAAGATTTTCTTTTGCCATTTATAACAGAAAACATGAGTTCACATTGGGTCTGAGTGTTAAGGTGTAACAGAAAAGAGAGAAACTCTGGGGGGTCTGGTTGTTTCCATCCGGAGTCGATTGATTTCTTGGCAGCGATCAAGCAGTGAGTTACAAAAGTAAGATGAATCTTAGGCCATCGTTCATAATGTAATAGAAGAAGGGCCATAGCTGGATCAAGGGCCCGTTTTATGCCAGTAACTGTTGAGATGAATTGAAACATTTTTTACCAAAAGGGGGTGACTTTGAGGCAGAGCCACCAAATATGCAAAAGGGAGGCTGTTTCACCACAATTCCTCCAACAGGACGGCAAGACATCTTTGGAGAATTTGTATATCCTAAGTGGAGTGAGGTACTAGCGCTGCACTAGTTTTAAGTGGGCTACCCAATGCGAAGTACAGTGGGGGACCTTTAGAAGAATTTTAGTTGCGTTGGTCCAATGTGTAAGGTTGAATGTGCCAGAGAGGTCTGATTCCCAGGTTTTCATAAATTGGGTTTCCTCCTGAGGAGGGGAGGCCAGGAGCAATGGGTAGAAATATGCGATTCCTTTTTTGTTTGATGCAGGAAAAGCAAAGAAAGGAGAGGACGTCTCTACTAAAATGTCAGATTTGCGGATGGATCCCAATATGTGGCAGATACGTAGATATTTATAAAAGTCTCTATGAGGGAAGATGTAGCGCTTTTGTAGATCTTTATAGGAGAGGAGGTTAATGTTGTCTAGGAGGTGACCGATCGAGAGAATACCCGCTTTGTACCACACACTGAAAGAGAGCCTCAGTGAAGAACTCCAAACATTTAGAGAAAGAGTCTAAGTCAACAGAAGCTTTTTTAGGGAGGTTGCATTGATTGTAGTTGCATTGATCGCGTACAAAGGGGAAGGCGGTGGTGCAAGGCCAAGAAGGAGTGCACCCAGGAGTCCTTTGAGTGGTCACCCTATAATGGCTTGTTCTATGTCGCTCCATTGTTTATCTCTCGTAGGTGACCACCAGGTGGCAGCTTGATCCAGGATTACAGCATCCTATACAGGATGTTGTTACAGAAACAAGCTCTCTTTTTTCCCCACAAGTGATTTTTATGTGTGCCTGAAAAATCCTTCCTACTATGTATGTTTGTTGTTGAAGCTCTTGCCAACAAATGTCAATTTGGCAAAACAGAATGGCACATTAGGCTATAATCAAATGACATTTAACAAACAGGAAAAGTTTAGAAAAGTAATGAATTTGGCCTATACTTCCAAATCATTTTCAACAAGGTGTAAAATCAGTAATGTGGAAAAAGTTCCAGAACAATATCCAGAGAATTGCAGACCTCTCTTTTTTCATTTTAAGTCTGTGTTTATGACTCATAAGTGACTAAAACACGTGATATGAGAATCAGCAAGGTGGAAACCACTGTTCACTAAAATAAAATAAAAATGCCAAAAAGCTTGTATTTCAAGACTTCCAGAAGAGTATGTTTTGCCCACTTATAAAATCTTATAAAAGTAAATTTTTTGAACAACAAAAGTCAAACTGTTTCTAAAGCCAAGCTTTGTGGTTTCTGTGCGAAGATCTAGAAATGCTTTATAACCACCAAGTCTTGTTGCATTACTTTTATGGAAGGAGTTATTTATTTTTCTTTGCATCTAAAAACAGGGAAGAAGGCCATCAGGTCATAATTCATTGAGTTAAAACTGGGAACAGCTAGATTATGTAACGAGATGGTCATACATGAAATGCAAGTCCTCAGTTGAGTTAACGAATAAAAATGAGTTTGTGTAAAGTACTAATTAACATTTGCATCTTACTCAGTAAGACCTGATTCACACTTACTGTATGCAGGCTCCAGTTTGCATATTGCATTTTGCTTTTTTCAAAAGGTAATATTTTCTGGTTTTTGGTTACATTGAAGTCTATGGAACCAAAAACCAGAAAATAATCCCTGGCCCTTTCCATGAAATGCACAGATGTGAACTACATCCATAGGAAACCATGTTAAATGGACTGTAGTGTGTTTCTGCAAAACTGAAAACGCACTAAAAAATGCATAGGTCTGAACCAGGTCTTAGGATGCTGTGTCAAGACTAACAGCTGCTATAGCTAAACACAAAGATAAAGGATAAAAATAAAACCTATGTGGCTCATGTCCAAAGTTAAAATAGCTATACATAACAAGAAAATAGCATTTAAAATATAAAAATGAAGGAACACTAGCATCATTTAAATGTTACAAAGAATTTAACAGAGTATGCAAAAAGGATATCACATTCAATATCCAAACTGAATATACAGGCATACCCCATTTTTAAGTACACAATGGGGTTTACTTACTAAAGCTGGAAAGTGCAAAATCAGGCTCACTTCTGCATAGAAACCAATGAGCTTCCAGGTTTTATTACCAAAGCTTAATTAAACAAGCTGGGGTTAGAAGCTCATTGGTTTCTATGCAGAAGTGAGCCTGATTTTGCACTTTCCAGCTTTAGTAAATAAACCGCATTGTGTTCTTAAAAGTGGGATATGCCTGTATTCCATGAAGATAACATAACTTTCAAAGGTGCTCAAGCAACCATGCTTCAGTGCCCAAACTTGCAACTCCACTGAATAATTGTAGTGTCCGCTCACCCTTCATATTAGATCTATGATACAGGTCACTTGCGCTTTATTAACCTACCTGGCGGTATGATTCTTTCTGATTTTAGGTGCTGAAAGCGGTACAATTATTGTACTTGGAAATTTGGCGTTTTATATTGTAGGTCTGTAATTCTTAACAATAACACACTTAAATCTGTCCAAACAAGAGTCTAGTAGATATCCCGGGTATGATAAAGTTTGAAACACAAAAACATAAATTATAATATAATAAATAAAAAAAAATAATAAAAAAATAATAAAAAAAATAATAATAAAATAAATTTCCCCACGATTCACTATCGCTCAATTCTGCAAGTGTTCTAATTTACTATCGCTGTTTTATAGCTGGTCTAAAGCCACTTTTGACGTAAAGGGACACTTTTTGGTTGCTATGGACAATCTCCAGTTTCCAGGCAGAAAGAACAGTATATATATTATAAAACTGCATGCAGGGCATGGGCCAAAGCACTGGGGACAAAAAGGATGTGAAATCATTTCATACAGTACTGTAATCTGTAAGATTACAGTACTGTATGTGTTATGATTTTTACAATTTTTTTGAATTTGCCGCCAGGCTCCGCCCCCCGTGCGTCGCGACGCTCGCAGGGAACGGAGCCCACGGACACTGCGGGGGACATCGCAGGATCCCGGGGACAAGGTAAGTAAAGCCACACCAGGATCCTGCGATGTAATCCCGAGTGTGGCTCGGGGTTACCGCTAATGGTCCTGAATTTTAACCCCGAGCCACACTCGGGAAAACCGCCAGGGAGGCTACCTACATGCCGACCAGCCGCCGTCATTGTACAGCGGCAGGTTGGCTTGTTCCCATGAATTGCCGTGATTGTATGTCGGCTCGGAGACTGTAGTTTGTGGGGGACAGTGGCTGGTTGGCAAGTAGTTAATAAAGCGCAAGTGACCTGTATCATAGATCTAATATGAAGGTGAGCGGGCACTGCATTTATTCGGTGGAGTGGCGAGTTTGGGCACTGAAGCATGGTTACAGTCTACAATTAGAACACACATTTACCCCTTGATCACCCCTGATGTTAACTCCTTCCCTATCAGTGTCATTAGTACAATAACAGTGCATATTTTTGGCACTGATTACTGTAATGTCACTGGTGCCCAAAAAAGTGTCAAAAATGTCAGTTGTCCGATCTGTCCGCTACATATCGCAGTCCCGCTGAAAAATGCATATCACCGCCATTACTAGTAAAAACAATAATACAAATGCCATAAAGCTATTACCTACTTTGTAGATGCTATAACTTTTGCGCAAACCAATCAATATACGCTTATTGCGATTTTTTTTTACCAAAAAATGTAGAATATACAGTATCTCACAAAGGTAAGTACACCCCTCACTTTTTGTAAATATTTTATTATACCTTTTCATGTGACAACACTGAAGAAATTACACTTTGCTACAATTTAAAGTAGTGAGTGTACAGCTTGTATAACAGTGTATATTTGCTGTCCCCTCAAAATAACTCAACCACAGCCATTAATGTCTAAACCACTGGCAACAAAAGTGAGCAAGCTGTACACTCACTACCTTACATTGCAGCAAAGTGTCATTTCTTCAGTGTTGTCATATGAAAAGATATAATAAAATATTTACAAAAATGTGAGGGGTGTACTCACTTTTGTAAGATACTGTATATTGGCCTAAACCGAGGAACAAATGTGTTTTTTTATTTTTTTGGGGGAGATATTTGTTATAGCAAAAAGTAAAACATATTGCTTTGTTTAAAAATTGTCGCTTTTTTTGTTTATAGCACAAAAAATAAAAACAGTAGAGGTGGTCAAATACCACCAAAAGAAAGCTCTATTTGTGGGAAAAAAGGACATCAACTTTGGGTACAGCATTGTACGACCACGCAATTGTCAGTTAAAGCGATACAGTGATGTATTGCTAAAAATGGTCTGTTCATTAAGGGGGAAAATCTTCAGGTCCTTAAGTGGTTAAATAATCTTTGCAATTCCTTCTCCAGCTGTTAGCTGCTACTTCATCTATACTGTCCCTTTAAGGGCTCCGACTGTGCTGCTTCCACTTGGCTTACTACTTAAAAGAAGCTGTTTATACAGGGCTTGGACAAAAATATGGAAACACCAGGTAAAAGAACAAAATAATTACCTAATATGGTGTTGGACTGCCTTTGGCATCCAAGACGTTCTGAACTCTCCTGGGAATTGACAAATATACATCTTGGATGGTGGATAATGGAATCTGACTGTGTTGACTGCGCTTATGCTTATCAGACTTTTTTCTCGGAAACGCTATATGCCTTCATGACCTTTCGCGACACCACAAATAAGTTGGCAACTTCAGTCACAGAGGCTAAGTGGGCACCAACAGTTTGCCCATCTTGAAGCTCAGTTACTAAGAGAGCATGCAGTCAATGACGAAAGTGAGGCTTCCCATCTGTTAGCTAGGTATTTCATCACACAGCAGAAGCCAAAGAATGTGAGGAAAGGGGGTATAGCCTGTTTTAAAGCCCACTTTTCCTCATGGGATGGTGGTGGTAGGAATTTCAAGCCCCCCCCATTTATGGATTTCAATGGGGGGGTTTTGTGAGATAGGTAAGGATAGGTAATTTAAGGTCACCTGACCTCCCAGAACATTCCAGAAATTCCCAGGATCCCTATTTCAGCAGGAGGTTGAGGCGGTCTTTGCCAGTTACCAGAAGGATATTTGAAGAGCGTCCTATTGATTGTAATACAGTTTTAAAGTATTTCTTGATTAAAAGAGTAATCTTGAATTATTAATTCTTTATATTTGTGAAAATCAATAAACCAGGCCACAGCCGCTGGAAATTCATATTGGTGTGTCTAGTGTTCTTTGTATGTTTATTTATGCCGCCTACCATCCCATGTTACTAAATGTTACTTTGTGAAAAGTCATGATTGCCTTTTACATGATTTTACTTATTGCCTTATGATTTTCACTTTCGAAGATATAATATTCACATATTGATTAATTAGGAGGTATATTTTATTCGATTTAAAGAAAAAAAAAATATTTTTAAAGGGACAGCACATCTGTTATACAGGTATTTTCTGTTTCAGAAGTGTGTGAGTACACTGTTTAGTCGTTTGCAACAGTCTCACATCAACACATCTTTATTTGTTTATTCATTTCAATTTCAGTTAATTACAAAACACTCATATTTTGTTCTATAAAGCAGCGCACAAATCTATCTTTACATACTTAAGCAAGGTGTCTTTTAATCTAAGCCTAATAATATAAAATGACACCTAATAAGTTGCTAATACTACTGTTCCACTTTTGTCTTCCCAAAAGTGTCAAAGAATCCAATCAGCCCAGCATTTGTTCAAGAGTTTGGAGTGCTGCTGCAGGTAAATCTCTTCTTTAAAATGATATTTTCAAAACATTAAACTGATTCTCCAATTAATCTAATCAAAACAAAAGAGTTTTGGATTATTGAAGAAAGCTACTATTTTGCAAAACTCAGTTTTGTCTCTGTCTGGTGTGACAATAGGTGTCACAGACAATTCTTATATTCTATAACAGATACTGTGAACAGTGCATGATTCTGCTAAAACATGGGGTGCTAATGCTTGTGTAAAGGGTTAACTGAGGAGTTAAATGACCCCAGCGATGATCACTCTCAGTCTACTGTGGCCCATAAATTGTTATCCAGTTGGAAAATCTATGTGAAGCGTGAGGCTAAGGGTACCATCATCAAACTCCAGGCTGCAGCAAATTTTCTTATTTTCTGAATAGTAACAAGAGTTGCCTCTGACAAGCACAAAACATGTCAGAGGTTAACTACTATTCAATAAATAAAAAAAGGTTGCTTGAGCTAAAAGTGCAGTGAATAATTTCCTTTTCTAATCCAAGAAAATTGTTTTAAAATAGTGATTGAATAATTTATTAAATAAGCAAAATCTGCAACACATTGTAAACTGGAATGAAGTGAATATATTCTCACAAGAATGCTGCATACAATCTTGTTCCCTGCCATAAAAGGCTAATATGGCAAGACACCTGATTATTCCAGAATTACAAAATTACCAAATATCAAAAGTTGGCCAGATGCGGTACATTTGCATGCAGCTAGTATGCACTTAACTAAGTTTTCAGAAGAGTAAAAAAATATCCGCTGGTATAAATATGTTTTATCTACAGTAGCCCCCCCCCCCCCAACCTATGTCCAAATTCTGGGCTGATCTCACACCTTCACACTTTTGGGAAGGCAAAAGTGGAACAGTAGTATTAGCAGCGCATCAGGTTTAATTTCATATATTCATAGTCATAATAATTTCTCTATGGATAATTGCCTTATGTTTGGTGCTCCTTTTTTCTCTCTCACAGTTTATGGAATTTGACCATTGTGGTAAGTTACATCTACTACATTTTTGGTGTAAATTGTCATTTTTTGGTTATTAGACACAATTTGTACATTTGGAGTCTTACCCGTAAATTAACAACTTAATCTCATGGAGTAAGAAAATGTAGTCATATGACCTGACTTTGCCAAATACCTTTCAAACCCCATGAAACAAGCATGATTTAATGTTATGTTAAATGAAACATGCTAATTTCTTATCAAAACTTTACTGGAGGAAAGAAAATAATCTGTGTTTAAATCAGTTAAAAGCTTGAAGGTCAATAAATATTTAATTTGGAAATAACATTTGGAAAACACAAAAAAATTCAATAGCTGTGGAACCTAAATAGCTTAGGAAATAAAAGCATGGGAGTAAGATTTTACAAATGCATTTATTTTCTAAAATTACAGTTAAAAGTATTCATACCCCTTGACATTTTCTACATGTCATGTTACAACCAAAGACGTAAATGTATTTTATTGTGATTTTATCAACACAAAGTGCCACATAATTGTGACGTGGAAGGAAAGTGATAAATGGCTTTCAAAATTTTTTCCAAAAAAGGATCTGGAAAGTGTGGAATGTATTTGTATTCAGCCCCTCTGAGTCAATACTCCGTTGAACCACCTATCGCTGCAATTACAGCTGCAAGTCTTTTTGGTATGTCTTTACCAGCTATGCACATATAGAGAGTGAAATTTTTCTTTGCAAAATAGCTCAAGCTCTGTCAGATTGGATGGAGAGTGTCTGTGAACAGCAATTTTCAAGTCTTGCCACAGATTCTCAGTTGGACTTAGGTCTGGACTTTGACTGGGCCATTCTAACACATGAATATGCTTTGATCTAAATCGTTCCATTGTAGCTCTGGGTGTATGTTTAGGCTTGTTGTACTCATGGAAGGTGAACCTCCGCACCAGTCTCAAGTCTTTTGCAGACTCTAACAGGTTTTCTTCTTGAGATTGACCTGAATTTGGCTCCATCCATCTTTTTATGAACTCTGACCAGCTTCCCCGTCTCTGCTGAAGAAAAGCATTCCCACAACATGAAGCTGCCACCACCATGTTTCACGTTGGCGATGGTGTGTTCAGGGTGATGTGCAGTGTTAGTTTTCTGCCACACATAGCGTTTTGCTTTTAGGCCAAAAAGTAAAATTTTGGTCTCATCTGACCAGAGCACCTTCTTCTACATGTTTGCTGTGTCTCCCACATGCCCTCCACAATGTTATCCCTGACCTGTCTGGTGTGTTCCTTGATCTTATTGATGCGGTTTGTTCACTAAGGTTCTCTAACAAACCTTTGAGGGCTTCACAGAACAGCTGTATTTATACTGAGATTACACACAGGTGGACTCTATTTACTAATAAGGTCACTTCTAAAGGCAATTTGTTCCACTAGATTTTAGTTAGGGATATCACTTTGTGTTGGTCTATCACATAAAATCCCAATAAAATACATTTACGTTTTTGACTGTAACATGAAAAAATGTGGGAAATTTAAAGGGGTATGAATACCTTTTCAAGGCAATGTATATTGAGATAGCACTGCATAGGCATCTTAGATGCTTTACAGTGTTCCCTGGTTTAAGATTTACTGCACTTTTATACAATTAAACTATGAAATCCCTGAAGTCTTACAATTTCATGCTTACACTCTTAGCATAACCATGCTGTGCGTCAAGAAGGAACAACTGGAAACCTTTCTAGCCTGTCCTGAAATATTTTGCTTATGTGTGGACTAATCCCTTTCATACCTATTAGGGAGACCAATTGATAGATGTTGGCTCCATTAGAATGAATGGCATATTGTCCTAATGCCCTGTACACACGACCAGTTTTCCCATCAGAATAGGTTTTTCCGACGGAGTTCCAACGGAATTCTGCTGAAACTGTCTTGCGTACACACGATCTCACCAAAGTCCGACCGTCAAGAACGCGGTGACGTACAACGGGACTAGAAAAAGGAAGTTCAATAGTCAGTAGCAAATAGCTTCTGTCTCGTACTTGCTTCAGAGCATGCGTCGTTTTTGGTAAGTCGGAACAGCATACAGACGAGCGGTCTTCCCAATAGGAATTGGTTCCGTCGGAAATATGTAGCGCTTGTTTTCTTTCTAGGTTCATCAGAATTTTCGACGGAAAAAGTCCGATGAGGCATACACACAATCGGAATATACGATGAAAAGCTCCCGTCTGACTTTTTCTGTTGGATATTCCGCTCGTGTTTATGCGGCATTACATGCGCTGAAACTTTGGGTTCAGCCAAGAGCATTTTCAGAAACGACAACCACTGAGCTGTGCAACATGGACAAGTTTATGAAAGTAATCATCATTCTTTCAAGTACATTTAATTATTTATTTTACATAGTCGATTGGTAACATTTTACTGAATGCACTGAACTAACCTTTGCAGTTTGTTCACCAATGCCCTACACCCTAATGTTCCTACACAGTCAAACACAGATGTACACAAACTATGGTTAAAGTGGTTGTAAACCCGAAAGAAACCCCAAAAAACCCTGCAAGACAAAGGCATAATGAGTCAGTATGCATCGCATACTGGCTCATTATGAAATACTTACCTTAGACCGAAGCTGCTGCAGCAGTCCCTGCACACTGCTGTGACCGGTTACATGTTTTCTGGAGTTTTTTCTGGGTTTGCAGGCTGCAGCGCTGTGATTGGCCAGAGCCACGATAACGTCACTCCCACGTTTGCGCGCGGGAGTCACCGGTCATGGCACAGCTGCTGAAGAAACGGCACAAGCGAGCCGTTTCTTCAGTGCGCATGCTCCAATGATGTCGGCGCAAGCGTAAATTGTAAATATCTCCTAAACCGTGCAGGTTTAGGAGATATTTACAGTACCTACAGGTAATTATAGGCTTACCTGTAGGTACAAGTGGTGTAACTAGGTTTACAACCACTTTAATTCTGAATAGAATCCAACTAACCTTCCAGTATCTTCCTGGACTGTGGAAGAAAACTGGAACCTGCACAAATGTTGAGAACATACAAATTGCATGCACTTGTTGTCCTTCCTGGACTAAAACACTACAAAGGCAAGGGTACTAATCAGCAACCGTGTTGTCCTCTAAAGCTGAAATTAATGCTCTTTGTTAGCTGCCACTACAGACAAAATAAGATAGGAAAACCATATCTGTGTGCTCAAAAGTAATAACTCTGTTATGCCATTGGTGTTTTGTTCTGTTTGTCCATTGAAGCTTTCACATATTTATCTATAAATGTTATGAGTTAAAGCAAAAGAAAAAAGTTGTCATGTGGTGCAAGAAATGTGTTCAAGATTTATTTACAAATGTATATATTTAACCATAGATGGTTACCTATATAATATACAGTAACATATATTGACTTTGGAGCACACTGTTTATACACGTTTGATGCTTTGGTGTAGTTAATTGATATATACACATTTTTTAAATTTTTTTATTGGTACTTTTGTGGGAATTTGGTTCATTTTTATGGAGACATTTGATTGATTTATTTCCATTTGAATATGCAATTTATTTATTAGAAGTTTGCGGGAGCATAGCATATGCACACCTTATAAGGATGGTGGCAGAGCATATTTATGTGTGAATTGGCTATTCACATATTATAATTTTTCGGTATTTGTAGGAAAAAAAGTTTTTGTGTGCAGCCACTGGTCTAGATTATTTTTATTTGACAATTATGGTATTTACACATGTTTGAAGTAGTAAGCGCGGGTTTCTCACGATAATTTAATTTATATAAACTGTATGCACTTGTTGTCCTTCCTGGACTCAAACACTACAAAGCCAAAGGGTACTAATTAGCCACCTTGTTGTCCTCTAAAGCTGAAATTAATGCTCTTTGTTAGCTGCAATTACAGGCAAAAAAAGTTAGGAAAACCACATCCATGTGCTCAAAAGTAATAACCCCGTAATGCTATTGGTGTTTTGTTCTGACTATCCACTGAAGCTTTCACATATTTATCTATAAATGTTATTAAATGTCATTAAAATATCCGATACAAACCAGTTTATAGAAATTATGAAATACATCTTTACAGGTCATTTAATTAATTATGCTCTGCTCTTTCCTAAAACTGATTGCCCTTAAAGCTAGAGACTCTGGAAAGATTTAATGCATGTCACTGCACTAAAATAAACTTCTGGCCCAGGGTATGATGATAATCAGAGCTGTGGGGGAACTGGAAAAGAACAGTTTTTGATTATAATGTGGCTAAGTTTCAAAACAGGACTTCTTACCAGGTGCTGCCCTCTAATTTTATAAATAGGCCCACGCACTCTGCTGGTTTCTGCTGCTGGAATTCAAATGAAAAACACCATTCTGAATGTGTTCACGATTTTACCTAGGCTGAATTAATAGCACTTCAGATTTAACTTTGAAACCTCTCCCACCTCTTCAGGGAGCCACCTCACAGCCTCGCAAGTCTGCGCTTTCCCAGTGGGGGGAAAAGCCTCCCAATTAAGGAGGCATTTCAAAACTGCTGACAAAATGCAATATTGAGATATGTATAAATATTTCATATGATGCTTGAAAGTTTGCTCGAGCTGTCTGGCAATCTTTCTTTCAAATGGAAAAGAAAGTCGTGATGCCAAACACATAATGTAATAAAAACACAGACTAAACTTCAATTCACTTACCTACAATTTGTGACATGTGTGGTATTTAAAGGTTTTCACTTTTGCAGTTTGGTTGAACATTTGATACTTTGCTAAATAATACATTAAATATATTGAAGATCTGAGTAATGGAAGTTTGAGTGATGGTGTTTTAAAAGCGGAAATTTAGCAGTATATCCATGTAGACAAATGAGCCCACTTATTAAACACTAGAACAGCATGGACTTTTACTTTACTGAATCAACAGTATGTTACCACTTTCACTAACCAAAACTTTCATATTGTGCTTTTAGGCAGAGAAGGGTTACATCTTTTTGAGATTATTCCCAAATTCTACCAATTTAACTACAGTGGTCATAAACCCAACAGTATATAATCCAAAGGAATATGAAGCGCAAACGAGTTTGGCTGGTTTGCCACAGTGCCTGAGTTAATGCCAATTGTTGTATATCAAGGCAGAAGGAGCAAATGTCCAAATGGAAATCTTCTCTCTAGCATCCCCAAAACAGTAGATAAAAAAATCTACTGAATCCATTCAAAAATGATTTCTCAGTGTTAGATTTCCTTTGCCTCCTGTTAAGTTGTCTATTAAAAAAGATGGAAGTTGTCCTTTGTCAATCATTTTGTGTTTGATTTAGGTGAAACAGACTACAATAGAAAGGTGCTCTGTAGGTAGCACCATAAAACCTGCTGTCAAAGAAAGACTTGCTGCTGTTTCAAGTGTAAACTGATTAAACTGAATGAAAAGCCTTTTTGTTTTTCATAGAGTAGGGAATGGTTATGACCCCTGACAAATAGGGTGAATCTCTCCAGAGTGGACACACAACAAAATTGACACTTCCTCACTTAATTCAAAATGCTATTCAACATTGCAAAAAAAGTTTAACTGGTAATTTTTTGGATCACACTGAATCAGGGCTTTAGAGGTTTTTTACACATGATTTGTGCTGGATGCAGTAGCGTATATTGCATTCATGTTATTTGAAAGGTGTTTCATCCAAGCTCCAAATGCTCTTTGGTAGTTGGGGTGCTAAAAAAGGAAAAAAATGCAAAAAGTCTTACCTGCTCAAAATGCACATGAGTAATTAGACCAATAATTACAGCGATGGGGGAATACAAAATGAAAAGTAGAAATGTGTGCAAATACTCCTATATACACCCATGAAAAAGACCCACTTTTATTTCAATATTTTTTATTGACTTTTTTAGGCATCAATACATAAAAGATTTAAGACAAATATTTGGACACTGCATTGTTGCATTACATAGTTACATAGTAGGTGAGGTTGAAAAAAGACACAAGTCCATCAAGTCCAACCTATGTGTGTAATTATGTGTCAGTATTACATTGTATATCCCTGTATGTTGTGGTTGTTCAGGTACTTATCTAATAGTTTTTTAAAACTATCAATGCCCCCCACTGAAACCACTGCCTGTGGAAGGCAATTCCACATCCTTGCTGCTCTTACAGTAAAGAACCCACTACTCAGTTTAAGGTTAAACCTCTTTTCTTCTTTCTAATTTTAATGAGTTGCTACGTGTCTTATTAGGCGGTTCTCGACCGGCTCCTGTAGATATAAGTCGGCAGAATGACACGGCTGCGCAAAGCAACGTACCCATACGTTACTTTGAATTTGCCGCCGTGTGCGCCTGCCGCGATCTCCGTGAGTCGGGTCGCGGGTCCTGCGGACTCGATCGCCGTGGGCATACCCGCGATCGCCTCACGGAGAGGACGAACGGGGAGATGCCGTAAACAGCATCTCCCCGTTCTGCCTAATGACAAGTGTCACTCGATCTCTGCTCCCTGTCATCGGAGCAGAGATCAGTGACGTCACACACCAGCCCATCCCCCTGACAGTTAGAAATCACTCCCCTATAACACACTTAACCCCAACCCGCCCCCTAGCGGTTAACCCCTTTACTGCCAGTGTCATTTATACAAGAATCAATGCATTTTTAAAGCACTGATTGTTGTACAAATGACAATGGTCCCAAAAATGTGTCAAAAATGTCCGACATGTCCGCCATTACTAGTAAAAAAAAAATGATTAATAAAAATGCCATAAAAGTATCCCCTATTTTGTAAACGCTATAACTTTTCCGCAAACAAATCAATAAACGCTTATTGCGATTTTTTTTTACCAAAAATATGTAGGAGAATACGGATCGGCCTAAACGGAGGAAAAAAAATGTTTTTTTATATATTTTTTGATGATAATTATTATAGCAAAATGTGAAAAATAATGCTTTTTTTCAAAATTGTCACTCTTGTTTTGTTTATGGCGCAAAAAATAAAAAATCGCAGAGATGATCAAATACCACCAAAAGAAAGCTCTATTTGTGGGAAAAAAGGACGTCAATTTTCTTTCGGAGCCATGTCGCACGACCGCGCAATTGTCAGTTAAAGCGGCGCAGTGCTGAATCACAAAAAGTGTTCTGGTCAGGAAGGGGGTAAATCCTTCTGGGGCTGAAGTGGTTAAAAACTCCCTTCCGCTGAAAAGTTTTATCCCTATTGTGGGGTGACCAGTACAGTATTTATAAATTGAAACCATATCCCCTCTCAAGCGTCTCTTCTCCAGAGAGAATAATTTTAGTGCTCGTAACCTTTCTTCATAACTAATATCCTCCAGATCCTTTATTTTAGCTTTTTTGCCCTTTTCTGTACTCGCTCCATTTCCAGTACATCCTTCCTGAGGACTGGTGCCCAGAACTCGACAGCATACTCCAGGTGAGGCTGGACCAGGGTCTTGTAGAGTGGCTGAATTATCACTTTATCTCTTGAGTTAATCCCCTTTTAAATGTATGCCAATATTCTGTTTGCTTTAATAGCAGCAGCTTGGCATTGCATGCCATTGCTGAGCCTAGCATCTACTAGGACCTACAGGTCCTTTTCCAACCTTGATTTCCCCCAGAGGTTCTCCCCCCCCAGTGAGTAGATTGCATTCATATTTTTGCCACCCAAATGCATTATTTTAAACTTTTCCACATTAAACCTCATTTGCCATGTAGTTGCCCAACCCTACTAATTGACAGGATCATTGCAAACATGGAATCTAGTGTTCACCCAATATTTTTCATTGAGAGATGAGACGTGGATGATAGGTTACACGAGAGTTGTATCCAACAAAAAAGAAGACTCTGCGCCATACATGAAAAAAACAGACTAAAATCAAGATAAACTACAAAGGGAATGTGTAAGGAAGCAACTGAGAGAGACTACAGTCCTGGTTAAACTTAAGTATAAGGATATAGTTCATAGACTAGCAGACAGATGGGCAGATCATCTTTAAAGATGAGATGGTGAGGACCTGTTGGTTTAAGAGGCATGAGGAGACACTTGAACATGCCAATCTGTATATTGGAAAGATGATAAAAGGCTGTTATTTCTGTATCCGGCAAAGTATGTTCCATAAAGGTGTGCCATCTAGAGGTAAAACATCTAAAGAAGTTTTGCAATTCCATGTCCAGCTTCTTCTTGTACATTGATATTTTCAGTTTTCTTGACCAATAAACAAAAATAAATCCATTGCGAGTATAGGGGAAGTTTCTCTGATCCATCCATGGTAAGATGCAGAGCTGGAGAACTATAGCCAAATAGTAGTAAGAAGGGATCTTTATGAATAGAACAATTGGTTACTCCATATACAATCATGGTCAAAAATATTGGCACGCCTGCATTTCTATCAGATAAGGCACCACTTTGTCCAGAAAATTGTTGCAATTACAAATGTTTAGGCGTTTTCATGTGTATTTCTTTTGTTTGTATTGGTATGACACAAAAAGTGGAGAAACAAAAAGCTAAATCTGACACATTCCACACAAAACTCCAAAATGGACTGGACAAAAAAATTTGGCACCCTCAATTTAATATTTGGTAGCACACCCCGTGGAAAAAATAACTGGAATCAATTGCTTCCTGTAACAATCAATTAGTTCCTTACACCTCTCTATTGGAATTTTGGACCACTCTTCTTTTGTTTCGAGTTTCTCCACAGGTGCTCTATGGTATTTAGATCTGGACTCATTGCTGGCCAGTTCAGTACTCTTCAGAGCTTTGTCAAACTATTTCTGGGTGCTTTTTCACGTGTGCTTTGGGTCATTGCCCTGCTCTAAGACCCATGACCTCTGACAGAGACCCAACTTTCTGACACTGGGCCCTACATTGCACCCCAGAATTATTTGGCAGTCTTCAGATTTCATAATGCCATCTCCTTGCTCCATCTGACACACAACAGAAAAGTTGAGTCAATTTTCACCATTTTAACTGGTTGCCGAAGTGATTTCTATACTATCAGCACCTGCTAATTGACACAATTACAAATTACAGAAGCATCACAAACTCGGAATGCAATTATTTCTTACAATTTTGAGAATGTGCCAATAATTTTGTCCAGTCCACTTTTGAAGTTTTGCGTGGAATGTGTCAGATTTGGCTTTTTGTTTCTACAATTTTTTTTTCGTCATACTAATACAAACAAAAGAAATAAATATGAGAATGCCTAAACATTTTAATTGCAACAATTCTCTGGGCAAAGTGGTGCATTATCTGGCAGAAATGCAGGGGTGCCAATATTTTTGTCCATGACTGTATAAAGTTGATCACTTGGTCCCAGAAGTTAGTAATTAAAGGGCACAACCAGAAACGGTGCGTATGAAAGGGCCAACTGAAACTGCTCAGGGGACAGGTAGATGCCTTAGGGTTATCTGTTGCTGAAATTGAGAATGAAGGCTCTATGGAGTAACTTGAAATGAGATTCTCTTCAAAGGTCACAAGTTTCCATACGTTCTTATTAGGGGTGTTGAAAATAATCATTGAATCAATGCATCGCGATTCAGCCTTACGCGATTCTGCATCGATGCAGAGAAAGACTGAATCGTGATTGCACCGATGACGTCCTCTCTGCCTGTATGTCACTGATCTTCCCCAGGGCAGTCGCTCACCAGTGCCTGAATGGATCATACACAGTGGGCATCTCCTGCTGTGTCACGGAGCTTTGATCTGTAAATCCCAGGTGCCAGTCGTCCTCTTCCCTCCTCCAGTGGTCACTGTAGCAGAGTTCCGCCTCCTAGACTGGGTCCTGTAATAGACGGAACACTGATCCAATCAGTGTTCCGTCTATCACAGGACCCGGTCTAGGAGGTGGGGCTCTGCTATAGCGGCTGCTGGAGGAGGAAGAGGAGGATGATGAGGGGCGTGCCGGGATATACAGATCACAGCTCCGTGACACAGCGCGAGATGCCCTGTGTATGATCCATCAAGGCACTGGTGAATCTGCATTAATGGGGCACAGTGAGGCTGGTTATTGGGCACAGTGAGGCTGATTGATGATGGGCACAGTGGCTCTGCATTTATGGGCACAGTGAGGCTGATTGATGGGTACAATGAGTCTGCATTGATGGGCACAATGAGGCTGTGGCACAAAAAGGAAGCTCCGCTTATCTTTCTCCTCCCCCCTCTGATGCCATTTGGCACCTTTTGGGGGGGAGCGGGAACCTGACAGGTACCTGCGTCCACTCTTGTCAGACCTCGCCGCGGCGAGGTACGTCAAAAGTTCGACCCCCTCCTTCTTCCCCACCGCCGGGCCATTCTAAAAGCACAGCGCGTTTCACGCACTGCCAGTTTCCCTTACAGGCTATGGTGGTGGCAGCACCCAAGAGCCGATGGAAAAATCGCCTGGGGTGCCGACATCACTGGATTCCAGGACAGGTAAGTGTCCTAATATTAAAAGTCAGCAGCTACAGCATGTGTAGCTGCTGACTTTAAATTTTTCCAATGGGGGGCTGGAGCACAGCTTTAATAGCTGCTTCCCTGGCTACAGTAGCCAGGGAATGATAGATTTGAACCTGGAAGTGACATAATACATGAAACTTTCAGGTTTATTTATTGCAGAGGAGATTGGGGAACAGATTTTCTTTGATCTTCTCCCACACATTGGGTTAGGGCATTTTAGTACGGTCCTGGGCTCCCTGGAGGCATGGGAAAGCCTGGGAACCCCCATGGCAGGTACTGGAAGGAGGGTGGCAACTTTTTGCTACTGTAAAAGTTATTGTTGGCCTAAAAAAACAATACTAGGCTCACAACTGCAACATCAGCAACTTCTTGCGACCATAAAAGTGATCGTCACCTTAAAAAAACAAATACATCAGCTGTGAGCGTATTTTAACCCCTTGAATACCAAGATGTTTATAAACGTGTCTTGGTAGACAGAGGGTTAAAGGAGAAGTCGTATTTGGATATTTGTAGAAGGGTCAGAACCTTTGTCCTGTTTTTATTGCTATGTACACAATTAGGAAGTTTTCTCTTACACTTGTTACATAAATGTATACAGTTTATAAAGAATAATTTCCAGGAGCCTTGGAACCCATGCACTCAACTTGACCTCCATATCAAACCTTTGTCATCCACCATTCCCATCCCACAGTTCAGTACATGTGTCTCTCTGCATGTTGCCAAGCTAAATGCATTACATCGTATGACGTAGGGGCATGCCAGAGCTCAAGTCAATATTTACATACAACGTGCAGCAAGGTTTTGGGCTTCTGGGGGAATGCAGATTGCATTAAAAACCAACAGTATGTTTAGGTACCTTACTTTTATAAAGTAATCGCAATCGGTTACTTGTTCATTTTATTAACTGAAACGTTTAAAAAAAATAAATAATAAAATCGTGCTCAGGTTCATCCAAATAAAAGGTAAAAAAAAAAGTTTGCTGAGAAAACATTATGAGCCGTGGAAATACAGAGCAGTTGTAGACAAAAAACAACTGTAATATAACACCAGACTGATGACCAAAAGAGATTTTAACAGTTCAAGAAAAGATGGTTTGAACAATGCATAAAATGATGTGCAGCATTTATCAAATTTACTTACTTTTGTTCTTTGATCCACTGATTAACATTTGCAGCCACAAATTCACTTTCCCGATGGAGGCGACTGTTGTCAGTTTGTGTTGCTTCTAGAGTTTGGCATAGGATTTCCAGCTGTGGAAGTAGACAGATCAAAGAGTATGATGGACTCCCTAGAACAAGGGCTATCTGGAATACTAATAATAGTCTGTAATACTTGTAAAGAATCAAGTCATTTTTCTCCACTCCTTCAAATAATCATGGTTTCCTTGTACATGCTATTAATTGATTCAATATGCGAGATGGAATGTCTGAACCTTTCCCACGCTTTACATTTACCAGTTTACTATAATATGCATTACTTTACCTCCAGAGGTTGTTTAATTCAAATCAGGCTTATTTGATGAAAAATGAAAAGAGAGCCGTTACAACTTGTTATGTTTAAGCCTCGGTTCTTGGATAATGTGTGCCGTATGATATGTTTTTCATAAAGAAGCCATTTGCTGTTGAGGTGTATCTTTCAAAACTATTACAAGCAGAAGCTGGGCAAGACGAAAGAAGAATTATTTTGGCTTATCTAAAGAAATAGGATTATAAGTATATACTTTTGATTATCACTGAAGTTGTTATAGGGAAGGTAGCAAAGAAACTGCAAATAAAAAGAAAATATTGTTTGTTTGTTTTTTTAATGTACAGGATCTTCAGTTCTTTATAGACCCAAGTTTACATCCACAGACATCTCTATGGGGTTAGTGGATAGTTGTGCTGACATTTTTAGCTTATCGCCATTTTCATTTACATGAGCTTATACCAGACATATGCTCCTGTTCAACCCCAGCCTGCTCTACAGAAAAGGCAAGCATGCTCAGCTGATCAGAATCAGCATGTTTGGGGAGCATCTTTCAAAGAATTGAACTGTTGGTAGTTGAGATATCTCTGTCTGGCCTCTGATATCTGTAGCAAGCATTGTACACAAGTGCATTTCAGTACGGCACATGGAAGTTATAGGCTGTGTTAAAGTGTTACTAAACCCAGGATCCCATATTCACTAGATCTGGTCTCCCGTAATACACAGAAAATGTAAATGCAATTATTTTAGTAAATATAAACTTCTAAATACATTTTCTCATCAGCAGTATATAGCAGTCTTGTGACTTCTGTCAGTGTCCAGCCGAGCACTGGTTAACCGATTCCCGACCGCTGCATGACGATATACGTCTGCAGAATTGCACGGTTGGGCAAAAGGGCATACAGGTACGTCCCCTTTGAGAAGCGGTGCTGCAGGCGCGCGCCTGCAGCGTTCTCCGTGACTGCGGGTCCCACGAACTCGATGTCCGCCGGGTGCTCGCGATTGTGTCACAGAGGTAGAATGGTCTGCCTTGCGACATGACAGATATCCCTGCTCCCTGTCATCGGGAGCAGTGATCGGTGTCATGTGTGTTGAAGCCCATCCCCTCACAGTTAGAATCACTCCCTAGGACACACTTAACCCCTTCATCACCCCCTAGTGGTTAACCCCTTCACTTTCTTTGTCATTTACACAGTAATCAGTGCATTTTTATAGCACTGATCACTGTATAAATGACAATGGTCCCAAAGTAGTGTCAAAAGTGTCCGATGTGTCCGCCATAATGTCGCAATCAAGATAAAAATCACAGATCGCCACCAATACTAATAAAAAAATTAATAAAAATGCCATAAAACTATCCCCTATTTTGTAGACACCATACATTTTGCGCAAACCAATCAATATACATTTATTGCAATTTTTTTTACCAAAAACATGTAGAAGAATACATATCGGCCTAAACTAAGGAAAAAAAATGTTTTTTTTATATATTTTTGGGGGATATTTATTATAGCAAAAAGTAAAAAATATTGTTTTTTTTTCAAACTTGTCACTCTTTTTTTGTTTATAGCACAAAAAATAAAAAGGCGATCAAATGCCACCAAAATAAAGTTCTATTTGTGGGAAAAAAAGGATGTAAATTTTTGTTTTGGTACAATGTCGCATGACCACGTAATTATCAGTTAAAGCGACGCAGTGCCGAATCGCAAAAAGTGCTCTGTCGGGAAAAGGGCAAATCCTTCCAGGGCTGAAGTGGTTAAAGCTTGTAGGAGGAGTTTTCATTCTCCTCTGTCCTATGAGGCTGCATGACCCCTGATCCTATGTCTGGACAGTGCTGATTTGCCCTGTGCTGATCACATGCACCCTCCCCAAAAAAGAAAATTTAAAAAAAACTCTCTAACTGAACATGTGCAGAGTGCCTACAAGGCTCTGTTCTAGCAACAGATGGATTGGGGGTCTATGGAAGAAGGGGAGGATCAGAGAAGATATGATTAAGCAGCCTTTTTCCACAATGCGGAGGATTACCCCTTAGGTTGCACAGTGAGTATAACAAACATGCTTTACTGCATATACAGACTGATTTTACTGTTGTGGGTTTAGTAACACTTTAATGAGCCCCTAAAGTGGAAGAAAACCCTAAATTCCCTCTCCATACCTATCCTGCTCAACCTGTAAAAAAAAAGGTGTGTACTTACTAGAGGTCGACCGATATGGGTTTTCCTCTGGCCGATGCCGATATTTAGAAATCGCGGTGGCTGATGGCCGATATATGATGCTTTTTTTTGGGGGCCGATATATTAGGCCAATTTTTTTTTTCCTTTTTTTTTCCCTTCATCTCATTAAATCTAACAGTTAGACCCCTTTCACACTGGGGCGTTTTTCTGGCGCTTCTGGGCTAAAAATAGCGCCTGTAAAACGGCTCCCCTGCAGTCTCAGTGTGATATCCCGAGTGCTTTCACACTAAGGCGATGCGCTGGCAGGATGTTAAAAAAAAGTCCTGCAAGCAGCATCTTTGGAGCGGTGTATACCGCTGCTCCACCACTCCTGCCCATTGAAATGAATGCGCACCGCTGCCGAAGCATCTGCAAAGCGTTTCGGCAGCAGCGCTTCAGGGGCGCATTTAACCCCTTCCTCGGCCGCTAGCTGGGTTATAAGCGCCCCGCTAGCAGCCAAATAGCGCCGCTAAAATGACAGTAAAGCGCCACTAAAACTAACAGCGTTTTACCGTCAACGCATGCACGCTCCAGTGTGAAAGCAGCCTTAAGTAATAAGCGATACAGAAAATGTTTTACATTTAAACATTTATTAAACAAAACAAACCTCAAAATCAGTTCACCTGTATGTATAATTTAGAATAAAAAAAAATAACTATATCTTAAATATTAAATACAGAAAAACAGGTAATCAAAACTTTTAGACGAAAAAAAATGGGCTAACTTTACCGCTTATTTTTTTTTTTTTTTACTTCATTAGTGTATTTTTAAAAAAAAAATTGCGTTTGAAAGACCGCTGCGCAAATACCGTGTGACATAAAATATTGCAACAACCGCTATTTTATTCCTTAGGGTCTCTGCTAAAAAAAATATATATAATGTTTGGGGGTTCTAAGTGATTTTCTAGCAGAAAATACAGGATTTTTACTTGTAAGCAACAAGTGTCAGAAAAGATTTAGTCTTTAAATGGTTAACTGAGAACTCCTCCACACATAGTTCAGTCTAATGATAAAAGAACCTGAAGAGATACAATGGTTCTTCTTATCAGACTTGGCAGGCTGCCCAGAGGAGAAGAGAAGAAAACTTCAGACAAATTGCATTGACTTCTATTATAGAAGTCATTTGCAAGTCCCGCTGAAGTTATAATCGGCTTTTTTTATAAACACAATCGGCCGATGCCGACTAAGTAAAAAAAGCCAAATATCGGCCGATCTCTAGTATTTACCCATTTACACTCTGCCAGGGTCTGGTCATGTAATCCTACATCTTTGTGTAAAGGAGAGCTCAACAACGGCTGTGAATTCCAGGAGCCCTAGCATCATCCCTAGGTGCCTGTGGCCCAGCCAATGTTAGCGCTCCTTCCTCTACTGTGCAGCGGCTGCTCACTGACACAGGGAAGGTGGAGCTGCGGGATCACGTGTCTGAACCAGAATGGAGTGAATAATTTTTAGGAATAGTTATATGGTAGATAGGATTTCCTTTAATGTCTTTTCTAATTTTTTTTTTTTAGAAAATATGGGCAATGTCTGATGTTGTAATGGAGATTTACCCTCACCTTCCATCCTGGTGGCATTGTCGCCAGGACAGAAATTAAGAGGGTATTTCCAAAAGGAGCACGGACAGCAGTAAAATCAGTAAAATATTTTTTTCTTTTTCAGTACAGTAAGAGACAACCAGAACCCCTGTAAGCTTTTTATAATCCTGCATTACTTTTGCAAGGTTCCCTTACTTCCTGTCTGTTGATAGTATTTTCAAGAACAGGAAGTGGGGAGAAATCTTCCTAAAAAAGACTCAGACAATAAAACCCTGTCAGAAGTTCTAAAAAAATAGGGCAGGAGTTTGGGCAGGAGTTATAGTTGCCAATGGCAGAATGACAGAGGCAGGAGAAGTAAAAACTCTGAGGCTCATGGTCCCTGGAAGTGGCTGCTGTGACCCTCCTAATTCACAAACATCTATCTCTATTCACTCAATGAGCTAAAATGCCACTTCTGTCAGTCCTGTACACATGGTCGGATTTTCCGACGGAAAATGTGTGATAAGACCTTGTTGTCGGAAATTCCAACCGTGTGTAGGCTCCATCACACATTTACCATCGGATTTTTTCCGACACAAAAAGTTTGAGAGCAGGCTATAAAATTTTCCGGCAACAAAATCCGTTGTTGGAATTTCCGATCGCGTGTACACAAATCCGACGCACAAAGTGCCATGCATGCTCAGAATAAATAAAGAGATGAAAGCTATTGGCTACTGCCCCGTTTATAGTCCCGACGTACGTGTTTTACGTCACCGTGTTCAGAATGATCGGATTTTCCGACAACTTTGTGTGACCGTGTGTATGCAAGACAAGTATGAGCCAACATCCGTCGGAAAAAATCCTAGAATTTTGTTGTCGGAATGTCCAATCAATGTCCGACCATGTGTACGGGGCATAACAGTTTCATCAATATTTTTCAAAGTATTAAATGAATTATTGGTTTCTAGCAAACTAGCTTAAATAATGTCAAAGACTGCAGAGGGACCATAGGAGATGTTGGGATGATTAAAAAACTAACTTGTAATTAAAGAAGTTCCTAGGCAATTGGAAAGTAGATAAATTGCAGGTAAAAAAGTAAAATTGAACTGCTCTTTACTACATCAAAACTGCCTAAAGATGCACATAAGAAGATTCAGGGTCTCACCTGGTTCCCACAAGATTGCCAAAACCAATTCCAGGCTACTTCCCTGTCTTCCCTGACTGAAACCAAGACCAGACTCACAAATAGTGATGAGCTTGACTGCCCTGGGTTAGTTTTGAGTAAGGGTTTAGATGCCAAACCTGAACATCATTGAAATCAATATAGCTGAATCTGTCAAATTAAAAACACCCATTTTCTTGGCTAATAGGCAAAGGGATGTAAAAAAAAAAAAAAATACCATTACATGTACCAATGTAAAGATTTTATTGGAGCACTGATTTTTGTAAAGCACTGATGTTTCAATGGAAAAAAAAATAAATTGCTGGAAACCGACAATCAGCTCCCTTTTTTAAAGATTAAAAATGACACACAGACCCCAAAGGTCCCTCAAAATACACAGTAGACTCCTACGGGTCTGCTGCTATAAACTGTGGAAGGAACTGTGTGCTATTTTTCTTTTAAAGAAGCCAGCAATTAACTTTTATTTAAATTGCTAGTCCCCCCACCCAAAAAAAAAATGTATAGCATACAGTCTTGCTTGGCCAGGAAGAAATGGGGGCGGGGAGAGTGCCCCCCCCCCCCGAACCATATTAAGCCACAAGCCTTTACATGGGGAACATGGGGGAGCCTTACCATGTTGATGAGGACAAGGACCTCTTCTTCCCCACAACTCTGGCCAGTGGTTGAGGAGGTCTTCGGAGGATGGGGGCTATATAAGGGAAAAGGGGGGTTAGTGGTGACATCTTTGACCAAATACAGCCATACCCATGTTTGGTCAACGTCACTACCCAAATACGATATGACCAATGACCATATTTGGGTAGTGATGCCACTTTTGTACCCACCCCTTTGGTTAGGTGGCTGGGGATTCGTAGTGACGCAGTGGGTTCAAGCATGAATAATCCATATGAAAATAGAAGGGAAGTTGTGTGATAGAAGCCCAACATTTCTAGCCACATGGTAACCCTGGGCTGATCAATACCACCTAATTGTACCCTACTATAATAAGGTTTCATGGCCTCTACTAAATCAAGCACAGGCTGCACACCCCCTCCTGGTCTCCTGAAATCCACCCAGCCTTCTCTACTCCCATATCCCTACCTACGCCCTAAACTAACCTCTATTTACCAAGAAAACGCTGGGTCTTAAACCTCTTGCTCCCTTAATTTGCATACCAATTATGTCTCCTAAAAGCTTGTGTTAAATTGTACATTCTATCAAGTGACCACAAACAGCTAAATAAACAGTTAAATACACAGGAGCTGTTTTAGTTGCCTAAGGATTTCCATTGCTTTCTATTTAGTCCTACGATTTTCAGAGCCCTGCCTGTCAGTATAGCTAGCCTGGTGACACAGCTTTTCTCTGTTGCAATTAATCAACATAGCCTCATAATCTCTGTGTTTCCAGCCTGTGATTGGACAGTAAAGGCGCAGAAATAGTAGATTGATTAAATCATCTCTCTACTCTCTCCCTTTTTTAACAAGTATTTTACTAGCACAAGTTGAAGCTAAACTATCTAGAAAAACAAGGATTCACCTGACTGGCTGAGGCAGACATGATGTCACAATCTCTGCCTCAATCAGAGGAAGCTTTGTAGTCATTCAATAAATGTGAATGGCAGAATAGAACTTAACCCAACTCAATTTTGGGGTGTATTTCTTAGTATGTCTATGCTGCTTGTTAGAAACATCCTATTCATTGACAACTTTATGTAAAAAAAAAAAAAAATTCTCTTTTCCTTTTCTCATTTTCCATAAACATGTGGCAAAAAAATGACATTTTCAAAATAATCACTATTCCTTTCAGAAAATACATTGCAGTGTTTGTTTTCCAAAATTGGGTCAATATGTGGGTGTTTTTGCTGTCCTGGAGCTCCAGGGCTCCAAAAATGTCATAGGTGGTCAGGAAATTAGATGTGCAATGTGTGCCCTTAAATGTCTGAAGGTGCTCCTTAAATTTTGAGCCCCTCTATGCATCTAGGCTGTGAAAGTCGCACACATGTGGTATTCCCACACTCAGGAGGCATAGCAGAATGTGCTATGGGGTGCAACTCCGGTAAGTGATTCTGAGGCACTGGGGTGTACCTTGGAGGCTGTGAAGTGCTAGCACTTTACATCACGGAGTGTAGAAGTTTGTGCACTTGTCACTAATGGGGAATGTTTTGGTGTATCAATTTACTATGTGAAAATGAACCATGTGTATATACTGTACAGTAATTGGTTCAAACACTTTATGAAGTGTATATTTTTTATTGGATTGTTGAACAGAGTGATTTGTTAATTCACTTATTTGGGGTAAAGTTTTGTATTTATCGTGAGATTTCTTAGGTATTAACAGATTCCAAATTAAAATTCAACTGAGACAACAACTGGTCAAAAAAAAATTCTTCTAGTCTTCTAATATTTAACTGCAACCCTCATTCCTTTTCCAGCTCTGTCATGTCTTTTGGACTACAAAGCTTGTTTGGCCATCCATTTTAGGTAGTCAAACATTCCGGTAAGGTGTATTAATTAGAGTTAGAAGCTGATTGCCTACAATGCACAGCTGCACCTGATTTTGCACTCTCCAGTTTTAGTAAATCAACCCCTAAGTATCTATCACCTTTCCTGACCTAAGCCAGGAAACTCATCTTCAATTTGTTGTCTTCAGCCCTAATCTCTTTCTGTATCATGAATTTGTCTAAATGATACCATCCTGAACTGTTGCTTGTTGACTTGCCTTGTTCCTGTAAGTTGCCTCTATCGCCTATCTACAATGTCATCCAACTTCAATAGATTAACCAAAAGGTTTCAATCTAGCAGAATCATACAGATATACTTCACTACCAGGTTTCCTGATGAAGGAAAAGCACTTCTTCCACTGCATGCTTTAGGGGGGGGGGTTCATTTTTTCCTTGTGACAGCAAGCTTTCTTGTGACATGCATTTCTCCCCTTAAAGACTGTTTTGAAAATAAATCTCTGACCATACCAAATTAGACAAATTAGATCAACCAGCACTATTTTTCCCATTTCTATGGGAAGCCTTTATGCAGATTTGGCCATCATTTGGTGGACATCTAAAGTGCATCTTCCAGCCAGTCTTATAGTTGAGCACTGCCCAATTACATGCCCATTATCAACAGAGAAGACCTAAAATGAGCCTGCTGCCAAATAGTGTGTCTATGTATAAATTATATAGATATACCCACATGTGGTGACTGTCTAGGTTTGAATCCTTAGTAGATATCTAAAATAATCAATTTATATTTCTAAGTAGGAGTATATTTACTGATTGGTGACAAATAAAATTGTAGCTGCATGAAACTTCAGACATTCCAACTGCTTAATCTGTGATTCCTGATCTCCAGTATTATACAGAGATAGCCAGATTACCCCTCTGCTTCCTGTAAAGGATGACTTACTTGTCAGTGTCATTCTTCGCATGACTGATGACATCATACATATTCACAAGGTACATCAAAGAAATTGCAGTCTAGGAAAAATGATGATGTTGGAACTGGCTTAAGTCCCCTGCAGATATCTTTGTATGGAAAATTTAGGCAGTAGACTCCGTGGAAGGAGAATATATCATAGAGTTTCAGGGAGAAAAAAACTCTGAGTGACTCTTTTAGGTCCATCATGCTAGATAGAGAAATTAGGACTAAGCAGGGCGCAGGTGTCCACGATAGCACCTCTTTTGCCATATCAGACAAAAGAGATAAAACAATCCCTGTAATCAATTAGTTGCCATGGACTGCTAGAAGAACAAGCTGGTAGATGAAATAAAGAATTCATACTTAAAACGATTAGTCATTCTGAGGGTTTGACAAGCTGTTGATGGATCTTCAAAGGATTGAAGAATAAGATTATTGGGTCATAATTTATTGATAAGACCTATGTTGTATCCAGCATTGTCGCTTCCGGGCAAAGGTTTTCAATGAAGATATCAATCTCCTTTTTAAATTTCAGGTCTTGAGTATTATCCCATTTAGAGTATATGTTGAGAAGCAAATAATAAGCTTTGCATCTAAAGGGACCAAGTGATAAATACTGTAAGCCCAACATTGACTTTATTCTTGACATACAATTACTACATGTGAACAAAATGGCTCAGATCTAAATTGCTTTTGTATATACATACATCCCATAATGGTATTTCATTATGTTACTGCAAAGGAAAATAGTGTGATTCATTCATCAATTTGCAAATTTATCAAAATGTAAAATATTTTAAAATAATTTTTAACATTTCTTTCTCTTTTTAAATTGTTCAATAACATGGCCATAAAAACAAATGCCTTTCTTAGTTGCTTTACATTAAATGTCCTAAGCAAAAAAAATATATATATATATACACACACACACACACACACACATACAGTATTTCACAAAAGTGAGTACCCCCCTCATGTGACAACACTGAAAAAATTACACTTTGCTACAATGTAAAGTAGTGAGTGTACAGCTTGTATTACGGTGTACATTTGCTGACTCCACAAAATAACTCAACACACAGCCATTAATGTCTAAACCGCTGGCAACAAAAGTGAGTACACCCCTAAGTGAAAATGTCCAAATTGGGCCCAAAGTGTCAATATTTTGTGTGGCCACCATTATTTTCCAGCGCTACCTAACACTCTTGGGCATGGAGTTCACCAGAGCTTCACAGGTTGCCACTGAAGTCCTCTACCACTCCTCCATTACGACATCACGGAGCTGGTGGATGTTTTTGCGACTTTGCGCTCCTCTACCTTCTGTTTGAGGATGCCCCAAAGATGCTCTATAGGGTTTAGGTCTGGAGACATGCTTGGCCAGTCCATCACCTTTACCCTCAGCTTCTTTAGCAAGGCAGTGGTCGTCTTGGAGGTGTTTTTGGGGTTATGTTGAAAAACTGCCCTGTGGCCCAGTCTCTGAAAGGAGGAGATCATGCTCTGCTTTAGTATATCACAGTACATGAGGGCATCTATGGTTCCCTCAATGAACTGTAGCTCCCCAGTGCCGACAGCACTTATGCAGCCCCAGACCATGACACTCCCACCACCATGCTTGACTGTAGGCAAGACACAGCTGTCTTGACACCATCTGAACCAAATAAGTTTATCTTGGTCTTATCAGACCACAGGACATGATTCCAGTAATCCATGTCCTTAGTCTGCTTGTCTTCAGCAAACTGTTTGCAGGCTTTTTTGTGCACCATCATTAAAAGAGTCTTCCTTCTGAGACGACAGCCATGCAGACCAATTTGTTGCAGTGTGCAGCGTATGATCTGAGCACTGACAGGCCCACCCCCACCCCTTCGAACTCTGCAGCAAAGCTGGCAGCACTCATACGTCTATTTCCCAAAGACAACCTCTGGATATGACGCTGAGCACGTGCACTCAACTTCTTTGGTCGACCATGGCGAGGCCTGTTCTGAGTGGAACCTGTCCTGTTAAACCGCTGTATGGTCTTGGCCCCCATGCTGCAGCTCAGTTTCAGGGTTTTGGAAATCTTCTTATATCCTAGGCCATCTTTATGTAGAACAACAATTATTTTTTACCAAGTTTAGCATGCAGAAAAAGATTTTAGGCAGCACAACCAAAATGCTCTTAAAAAAGTTAAAAATCTTCTCACTTCACAAATCGCTGCACTAGAGTACTTGTTTCTGCTCTGCTGCTTATCCCAGCTGTATGTTCTCACTCTCACTTTTTATCTGTCTTGTGGTAATCAATTGTAAAATGTGCATTTTACTGCACCACAATGCAACATATGGCACTCTATACAATGCATAGTGGTCACCAATAAAATGTGTGCGAAAGAAGCCATACTGCAACATACCACAACACATGAATTAAAAAACTAAAAAAGTGCAGGCCTTTCTCTTCTTCTATTATAATGTGTTGCCCATCAATTCTAGTTAAATAGGCTGCTTGACACAACACAGGTTAACATGCATGCAGGAACACACAGAACACTATAGTGTGAAAGGGATCTTACATGTCAGTGACTGCAGCAGCAGGAGGACAATATCCATTGGTTGGCTTTGCTGATGGCATAGTAGAGAATAATCTTTAAATGGACATTACCTTCTAGCAACTTAACTACAATTTGCTTTCTTGACTACTTTAATCATCTGTTTATACATATGTGCATCAGTGATGAAAGACCATGAATATATTAACACATTTCAAAGATAAAAGTAATATACATGTTAATAAGTGCATGGGCATAACGATTTGCAAAAAAAAATGCAAACCATTTTAAATATGTATATTTTTCATTATTGACTGTTCTTCTGTTGTAAAGGGCACATTTCAGAAAATGTATCAAATACGGTAGTTAAGCTGTGTGAAATATTGGCTAACGGTACAACATTTTCTTTGAACTTACCTCCCTCTGTGCACTAATGTATTTCTTCTCAGAGGTTTTCAGTTCATTTTGCAAATTTGCCACCTAAAAGATATATGGATAGGTTATCAAGGGTTTTAAAAATAAAACAAACTTTAAAAATGTATACAAATAAATCACATGCTTCTCAATAAGAAATGCATAGGATCTGCTCGTGACAGTATTGTATTTTATTCGGCCACCCCGGGTAAAATGGTTAAACGCTCCTGTACAAAATATGTAGCAATTATATATATATAAATATGTAATGAAGACTGAATGAATAAAGACTTAATGGATGCACTGTCTAAAAGAATACAACCTATCTTTAACCAGTTTTTTTTTTTTTTTGGATGGGAAAGGGATAGACCCACTGACAACTCGGTTTGTCCTGATGACTACTGTCAACAAAATAAAGTGATGGGAAATTCTAAATTTGAGAGTTGTCCCCAGAATGGAAAGATGAGGGAAAATTTTCCAATGGGAACACCTCTATAGGAAGCGAGGATAAAATTTCTCCAATAGTGCACATACAGCAAAAAATAAACTATCGGGGATTAAGGGATTATTTTAACCTTTTCCAACCCTATCCAAAACAAAAAAAATTAAGGAATGCTAACATTTTAAATGTAGATTTGGGTCCCACCAATGAAACCACGGTAAAAAAGCTATTTTTTTCTTTAGCCTTTAGTCTTGCTTTTCTTTAGTCCTGCTTTTTAAAATTGAAAAACACCATACACTATATTGTCAAAAGTATTGGGATGCCTGCCTTTACATGCACATAAACTTTAATGGCATCCCAGTGTGGACCTTGATTTGTGCACTGGAGTTGGAACAGGAAGGGGCCATCCCCAAACTGTTCCCACAAAGTTGAGAGCATGAAATTGTCCAAAATGTCTTGGTATGCTGACGCCTTAGCTGGGTTCACATCTAAGCCACAAGCGGATCACAGCAGGGGTCTGGTGCATCAACGTTCACCATTTCAGGTGAGATTTTAGCACAAATTTTTGCCTGAATTTGGACCTAAAATGGACCGAAAGACACGCAGGACCCAGGGGCAAATTCGCACTGGAGCCGCAGCAGGAGATATGTGAACCAGCTCCATAGAGAGCCGGTCACAATCTCCTGCTATTGCGAATTGGATGCGGGGAAGCCACATCCAATTCATACTAGTCTGAACCAAGTCTGAAGAGTTCCCTTCACTGGAACTAAGGGGCCAAGCCCAACTCCTGAAAAAACAACCCCACACCATAAACCCCCCTTCACCAGTACACAAAGCAAGGTCCATAAAGACATGGATGAGCAAGTTTGGGGTATAGGAACTTAACTGGCCTGCACAGAGTCCTTACCTCAACCCAATGGAACACCTTTGGGATGATCTAAAGCGGAGACTGCGAGCCACGCATTTTCGTCCACATCAGTGCCTGACCTCACAAATGTGCTTCTGGAAGAATGGCCAAATATTCCCATAGACACACTCCTAAACCTTGTGGACAGCCTTCCCAGAAGAGTTGAAGCGGTTATAGCTGCAAAGGGTGGGCCGATTCAATATGGAACAATACGGACTAAGACTGGGGTGCCATTAAAGTTCATGTGCGTGTAAAGGCAGGTGTCCCAATACTGTTGACAATATAGTGTATGTGTACACAAGCAATAGGGAATCAACATTAAAACCACAGGCCTCAGGGATTTTCACTTGCACTAAGAGCCTAAAAAACTCCAGAAAGCAAAATACAGTTTGTCTTTAAGTACAGTAATTAAAAGAGAAGTATGACCAAAGCTTTTTTTTTTTGTTCATACATCCCTTGATGATCACAGGAAAGCACTTACTTTTGTTTTCCTGTGTGAGACCTGAAGCCAACTGTGCCTGCCTACTGTTCCAGTGAGTGGTAGAGAAGTAGAGCAGAGAGCAATGAATGACAGTCACTGCTCTCCACTCTGAGAAGATTAAGAACTGTGTGATCAATGGTCATGTAATCACCTAGTTCTCGGTCTGTGATCCCACATGAGACAGCTGCAGCATCTATAGTAGAGTACATGTTCACATTACTGTGTCAGAAGTTTTTGTTTCGTTAAAAAGATGAGTCATGCTGCATAACACTACACAGGGTATTACCTGACCCCTGTCTTTAGTCTGAATACTGCATTTTCCTGTGAAGAAACTACATATCCCACAATCCTGTGGTCTCTCTGTCTAATACTCAGCAGGTGAGAGCTAGCTATACATTATATAGATCTGCAAGCCACAAGCAGGCAGAACATTTACATACACACAGAGAGCTCAATGATGCAGCTGGAGGATATGTTTTATTACAATAGCATTCCCACATTCGTGATGCAACACAGAGGATGACAATGAATGCATTGGACTCTACATGACCCGAAACAGGAAGTCGACTTGTCCTTTTGGTGAATAGGGACAGGCTAGCTGTAAGCAAACTATGGACATAGGAGAATTGATCAGACATGACACTATAAACTTTAGTCACAGCATGTGAGCCCATCATTACAAGGTAAGGCAAACAAATGACACAGGATCTATAGCAGTGATGGCGAACCTATGGCACGTGTGCCACAACTGGCATGCAGAGACCTCTCTGTGGGCACCCGAGCTAAGTCGCCAGATCCAGGGCCGGCGCTTCCATAATGCAGCTTAAGTAACCGTCTTACGGCGCCAGAACCACCAGAATAGGAGGGGTGGAAATCCCCCAGCTAGGCAGTCACTTGCACTGGCTGTGCCGGCACAGAGGAGCAGGCTTGCTTCCTCACATCAGTGAGAGTGAGCGGCGGGTGGGCGATTTGTTTAAATCCCTCCTTGCATGCACTGAGGGCAGCCCAGTGGAAAGGACTTACACCGAGTGCCTGCTGCTGTAATGCCTCTGTAAACCAAAGAACAGAAAAGTGACTCCTCCCTTCCTGGACTTTGAGAGCCAATAGGAGAGTGGCTGCCTGTGCAGGGGCTTGGGTGCTGAAGCATGACCATGTGGAGCACTGTGGACAGGTAGGACACTCCTATGGGAGTGAAGCCAGAGGTCACTGCTATAGGGGAAAGGGAGGGGGTGTGTGTTGGTGTGTGTGGATGTGAAGGGGGCACCCCCATAGCAGTGTCCTCTACCACCCTTCACATCACTCCTCCCAAAACATGCATTCTGAGCACAACGCACTCCTGATCCCTGCATTCTGAGCATAAAGAATGAAAAGGTTTTGGGCAGAATCATAGGATTTTGGTCCCTTAGGACTCATTCAGAGGGGTGATTATCCGTGCAGAGCTGCTGGCAGGTTTAATTTGGTGTTGGCACTTTTAAATAAATAAGTTGGTTTTGCGTTAAAGTTTGGGCACTCAGGCTTAAAAATGTTCGCCATCACTGGTCTATAGCAACACTAATATCTAGTTAAAACAATGAACACATTTGAAAGTGTACAATACCTTTAAACCATTCCATCAGACAGCACAGATTGGTCAAGGACTTCTCCACCCTGTGGCTGCTTACTTATCACATTAATGAGGTCAACCCTGTATTCTATACTACTACCAGGCAAGTCCTTGTGCAAAACCTAGTTGGCTCAGATTACTGTCCTTTCCTCTCCCTGCCTGAATATGCAGGGAATTTCAGGAAGCTAATAAAAAGACAGACTTAAGCCTAGCACACACAGGCTGAATGTTGGTCGACATCGGCCAATTCAATAAAAACCAGCTGACATTTGGTCTGTGTGTATGGTAGCCTGTCTGACAGAAGCTGGCTGTTTGGCCAGCTTCTATTGGAGGAGCATGCTGGAAAACTAGCAACTTGGCTTAGAGCGTTGACAGAACAAAATAGAACAGCAGGGGAGATAGCTGTATTAACATCAGATAGTTAGTACAGCTCTTTTTTTTCTGTTCAACCTGCTGGGTGTGGTGTGGCGTGTACTAGGCTTATGGTTCACCTTAAATGGGCATTGAACCATAAGCTTAGTACACACCACTGAGTTGAAAAAAGGTGTGGCGTGTACTAGGCTTATGTTTCCCTTTAAATGGACATTTAATGGTCTTTAGAAAGCAATTACTCAGATTTTATACCTGCCAGCACCTCTGCTTTTAAGAAAACCTGTTTAACCACTTGCCAACCGCCGCACGGCGATTTACGTTGGCAGAATGGCACGGGCAGGAAAAAGGGCGTACCTGTACGTCCCTTTGAATTTGCCGCCTAGCGGGCGTTTGTATGTGTGCCGCGGGAGTGTGCCCGCGGACTCGATGTTCGCCGGTGGCCCATCCCCCAACAGTTAGAACACATCCAAGGAACACACTTAACCCCTTGATCGCCCCTAGGGTTTAACCCTTCCCTGCCAGTGTCAATTATACAGTAATCAGTGGCTATTTGTAGCTCTGGTTGCTGTATAAACGTATGTATTGCATACTAGCACATTATGAAACACTTAGCTTAGAATGAAGTCCCCGCAGCGGCGCCTGGTGAGGGGCTAACAAGTTCACCCAACGCTTCTTCTGAGTTCGCGGGCTCTGGCACTGTAAGTGGCCAGAGCCGTGATGACGTCACTCCCACGCATGAGTGCGGGAGCCTTTGGTTCTAGCAAGAGGCTCTAACGTTCCAGCACGATATGCTGGACCTTCATAACACATGTGCTGCTGACGTCAGCGGCCGCATGCAGGATGAATATCTCCTAAACAGTGCACGTTTAGGAGATATTCATTTTACCTACAGGTAAGCCTTATTATAGGCTTACCTGTAGGTAAAAATAACAAAGCGAGGTAGATAACCGCTTTAAAAAAAAAAAAAAAAAATCCCAAATAAAAAGCATAAAAAAAAAAAAAGAAAATGGATTTCAGCTCTGTCTTGTATCACAATGGTGGCTAAAAGTTCAGAGCCAAGCAAGTGGCTGGCACTGTAAAGAGGATTCCCGCTAAGTAGCCACAGATCTTAAAGCAACTTTTGAAAGTGAAATGATATGCAAGGCTGCTTGGGGTTTTCCCTTGAATCAGCAGGTCACAGTTTAGCTCTAAGGAACACACAGCGATCCATCATTAATTTACATTAAACTCCCAGCGCAAGTCCTGCCATTCAGAACTGTTCTGTCTTAATAACACAAGAATAGTATATTTACTGATTTAGCAAAATCTGGTCAAATTACATGTGGCAGCATCTTTATGTTCGGCCTATAAAGCGCTCAGCTTTATGTCTTGCTGTTTATAAGCCACTCACAAGGCTGTGTGTCATTATGGCCTCATTACTGTTGGCTGGAAGTACATTATAGCTTATATAAATATTATACGTAGGCTGCAATTTGAGTAATCAGCTGCTTGTGATTGACAGAAATCCACACTGTCATTTACACTGCACTGTATGACTTGCACTGTGGCGCTTTTTCTAAGCTGTAATAAAAAAAAAATGGTCTATCTACATCGACTTTAGCCCAACTGTAATCTGTAAAGAAAGAGAAGAAGCCTTTTTTCATACATTCCCTTAATCTACTCTTGCGTTCCTCTGCAACTGGTAAGACACGCTATACTTATGCTTTGCTATATTCATAGCGCATACAATATTTACAAACTATAGGATCTGTCTTACTTGGCAAGCCCATCTGGTTTATATGATCAATAATAATATTAATGCAGTTACTCTTAGCAACCAATTAGAAGTCTTTTAACAGCAAACCATTATAAAAGGAAAAAATCTGACTGTCATTTGTTACTACTAATGAACAGCATACTTACTGACATTTCAGTATGAACCAAGGACAGTTTGCTGTTAAGCTCTGCAGTTAAACGTATCCTTTTGCCATAGTGTCTTAGAGGACCAAATATCGCCATAGCTATAATTACTTCATACAAATTATCCTAAAATGTAGGGGATTTGTTTGGAGTGTTGGAAATTTAAGTTTTTTTTTGTTTGTTGGTTGGTTTTATAATTATGTTCTGAGGATCTTTATTGCTCAGAATAATAAAACAAGCCCATGGTTTTTTAAGGTACATGATCTAGGGATGTTATGCATATGATGATTTTCATATTTGTTAAATCAGCAACCTAGGAAAAGTATGTTTATATTAGGTGTTCTTACACTTAAATTGCTGCATGCTTGTTCCAAGTCAGTGACTCTCTAAGCAGATATAAGGATTACAACCCTGCAATTTGCTCCCAAAAAAAGTCAGGAAATGTCAGAGATGATACCTCATCCTCTAGAGTAGGGGTCTGAAACTGGCAGCCCTCCAGCTGTTGTGAAACTACAAGTCCCATCATGCCTCTGCCTGTGGGAGTCATGCTTGTAATGGTCAGCCTTGCAATGCCTCATGGGATTGTAGTTTCGCAACAGCTGGAGGGCCGCCAGTTTGAGACGCCTGTTCTAGACATTATCTAAATTTGCAGGTACTATCTCCCTGCATTTCTGGAGGAAATGCAACTTTAAAAGGTTTATTTACTTTAGACAAGTGCAGTTTCTCTAGAGCTTAGTAAATGTCCAAGCAAAAATGCAGGTTTTTTTTTCTATTTTCCTTACATGTGATTGGGTATTCTTTGCAAAATGAAGCTTTACCTCATTTACTAAACTCTGGAGCAAGTGCACTTTGCAAAGTGCACAGTCTTTTTGCCTTTAGTAAATCCACCCATGCAGTATATGTATCCTTAGTCATTCGTTTTGCCTTACACACTGGAACAAATTTTTCATACTTTACTCTGAATTAATGGGGTATAGAGTGACTCCTACCCCAGCACTAGTCACACTATATATATTGGCATAGATGGCTTCCCATCAGCGGCTAGAACGGTTAGACTGCACGTTACTAGCAGCCAAACTAAAGATTACAAAACTATGGAAATCTACCATAACACCCCATTACTCTGTGATGAAAAGGGACATTAATTATCAAGCCATGATGCAAAAGTGCTAGCGCTTAAGAAAAACCCATTCAAAAAATCTAAATAGGAGCCCCTGGCATCCGGTTACATTGTCCCTTTCAATCGAAACATAGATAAATCTAGACTGCTGTCAATTTATTGCCATTAATCCTTCCACTTTTTTTTTATAAAATCTTGTCAACGAGATGACATAGATTTACTAAAACTGGTGCACACAGAATCTTGTGCAACTATGCTTACTAAACAATCAGCTTCTAATTTCAGCTTGTTCAATTAAAGGGATTGTAAACCCTCACCTTGTAAAACAACCCATTCAGTTTAAAACTGAAATAAAAGGAAAAACATTTTTGTATAGATATCGAGAAACATTACAAATACCTTTTTTCTCTTGTTTATAAGTGAAGTGTTCTTGGCTGCATAAGAGCTGGGTGGAGGAGAAGCAACAGCTTACTGAGCTTTCCAGTGAGAGGTTATGCAGATTGGGCGTGCCAGGACAAGTCAGATCATTGGAGAACAGGCTGAGTTCCCAGCAGAGCTAGAGAACTGACCACAGTGTGTTCTACTGCTGCTTAGTGTGGTCAGTTTTTAATAGGAAATCAGAGGAACTGACAGGAATATCAGGGATTTCACACAAAGGAAGCAATACAAAGAGAACAGGATACCTTTTCATACAAGTAAATGGTACAGCAGGCACATATCAGAAATATGAAATACTTGGGGGGCGGAGCTAGTTGCCGAGCGGAACAGACATCTGATCTCCCAGCTCCATTGCTTCACGGACCGAATCCTTACCTCCTGAGAACACCAACACTCAATCACCCCATGTCCCAAAAGACGAAGGAATACAGACAGCCCAAGAAACTAATTGCGTTCTTCATACAGCCGACGAGGCTCCGAATCCAAGATGGCGCCTGAGGCCCTTCACACAATGCTGACAGCTCCTACACAGACATCCCAGATGCAGATCCGCCAGAAATATCCTTTCCCAAGGATGAATCAGCAGGCAATCCTTTATCTACAGCCCCCTCAGCCCATCAAAGTCATGGATGCGACTGGATTCTGATCCACACAACACAGAGGTGAGCCCTCTGTTAGCTGTTCATCCTGCACAATCACTACAGCCATCCCCTATAGCATTCTTTTCCTACATCCAATCAACTGGTGCTGGACACCACAATGAAAAAGATGCTCATCTCTCTCCAAAGTTCCCTTCATAACATTATTTCTTCCATGTTCATGACATTTTCTTCAGAAATCCACTCAATGGGGGACAAAGTGTCCCAAATTGAAAATCATATGGGAGAAATGACAGAGACAGTTAATGACTTAGTGGATGCCCACAGACACACACGTGACACCAGTGGAAGAGAGCCAAGATGGTGGACCTAGAGGACAGGTCTTGTCGCAACAACGTAAAAATAAGGGACATACCTGAAAGAGTCCTACCGTCTGACCTTAATGTTTATACCAGTATACATTTCTACCACACTAAAGATCAGCTTCTGACAAAAACAAGGCAATTGGGACAGCTCCCAGCACCTTACTCTAAATTGCAACTGTACGCAGACTTGTCACAATATACTAGACAGCTCAGACGCCAACTGAACACCATAACCAAACCTCTCAACAATCATAAGATTCCATACCAGTGGGGATTCCCCACGAAAATAATGGTCACCAAAATGGGAAAAAGCATAATATCTACACAGTAGAGGAACACCTCCAGTTACTCCAGTTTTGGTGAATCATCCCTGATCTTACAACTCAAACGCAAGAAATATGAAATGCTTGGGTAATAAACACTTTAAGATAGTATGCTCTGTATATGCAATGGTATTTGTAACACTATAGTGTTTCTAACATGTTTACTCTGATATACCTACAAATGCTGATAGATTTGACTGTAACCAATTGCCTTTAGTAACTGTACTTTATGTATTACTAATGAACGCTTCAACGCTACTAAAAAGAAATGCACCATCCATATTTTTGTACTCGTAGGTTCCTCTTAAAAACTGTAAAAATATAGCTCAGTGAGATATGAAGATAAGAAATTTGCTTGGCTCTACACTGCAATGGCTTCCCTATAATATATATATATATATTATATATATATATATATATATATATATATATATATATATACACACATACATTGCAAGGGGTCAGTCTGGGGCATGGCTAAGAGGGGGTTAATTTGAGAAGTCAGATATTTTCTCTTTAGACCTGGCTATTAAAGTATAACTGAGGCTGAGTTAGCACTAGTGCGAATTGGATGCGAATTGAAAGTGAATAAAAATCTCCGCAATGGGACACAGTTGGCGGGAAAAAAATATCTGACAGGAGTTATAACCCTTCCTTAGGCTCGGTTCACACCTAATACCGATGCGGCTCCCAGCAGGGGTCCTGTGCATCCTGGTTCATCGTTTCAGGACTGATATCAGCCCCAATTTTTGGCTAAATTTGGACCTGAAATGGACTAAAAGACGCACAGGGGTCCTGTGCAAATTCACACAGGAGCAGCAGCAGAGATATGTGAACTGGCTCCATAGAGAGCTGGTCACAATCTCTTGCTATTGCGAATTGGATGCAGAGATACCGCATCCAATTCGCAATAGTGTGAACCCAGCCTTACAGAAACAAAGATAGAGAGACTTGGAAGCAGGACCATATTGACAGCAAGCTTAAGGTGGAAATCATCTTAGCAAGCAAAGAGATGTGCAATTTTGCGTTATAGCTTATTTGCTATGCTTCATTATTGGTGAAGATAAGCCATATTTTTCACCTTTTGCTGAAGAAAAGGTGCTGAAGATAAAGCAGACATCTTTTTTTGATAAGACTGTTTTGCTGGCGTCTGTTTTCCCCCTTGATCCCCACAACATAGTAAATAAATTGAAATGCTGAACTACAATGTATCTATCCATCTTGACATATGAGCCACCTTTTTCTAACAGATCTCATTTTCAGCAACTGCTCAGAAAATTAATTTAAACTGTGTCTTGTAAAAATGGTGGCTGGATTCCCAGCTTGAGATAGGGTACGGACACCGTAACTCCAATAGCATTCTGGTAATAACTATACAGAAAAGGCCCTCCTGTACACAGATTGAAAGAGCCTTTCCATATTTTTGTCCTACAGCTTTCATTGAACACGTCCTGCCCTACTTCTAAGGGCTTTTAAAAGTAGGAGTATTTACTGTATACTCAGGCAGGGCATTCATGTCTACACAAAGCCACTGCAGGGAAACTGTATTTTAATGGACAGCTCAGTACACAAGGGCACGCAGTGGAGTGCTTTGCTTTCACCACAATAAAATACAAAGACTGCAGGGTCAGCTTTTTATGGTGCGGCAGTAGATGTTTGGTAACTCCACCAACACAAAATATCCACAATGTGTTTTTGAAAGTAAAGTTTCTCATAATAATGAATGATGCACTTTAACATCAGACACTTGTGCACATTGGACCTTTTAGGGATTAATACAAGTTTGCTGGGTCTTTGTGGTAAGAGTTCTGTTCCTTAAAGAGGTGTTCCGCCACCCTCCCCACGAAAAATGAAAAGTCAGCAGCTACAAATACTATAGCTGTTGACTTTTAATATTAGGACACTTACCTGTCTAGGGGTCTCACTATGTCGGCAATCCAACTGATTTTCGGATCGGCTGTCGGGTGCTACAAATATAGTTTGTAATTTTGGTGAGGAGGAACTCAAGTAGTCTGCAAATAGTTCAACCCTACTGAACACATCTAAGATAAATTGGGATGCTGATTAATATCTAAAATCAGTACCTTATCTTACAAATGCTATTTTGGCTGAATGAACACAAATTCTCATAGACACACACCAAAAGCTTGTGGAAAGCCTTTCCAGAGGAGTGGAAGCAGTTCTACGGGAGACATGCCGACATTATAAACATGATTTTGAAATGGGATGTCCAGCGAGCTTATATAGGTGTGGTGATCAGCTTTCCAAAACTTTTGGCCATACAGTATTTGCACAATCAGCATCTCATCAAGGATCCTTATGTATGGGAAGCTCTGTGCTATTTTATTTTATTATTCGTATTCAAAATATCAATTACTAATATACCTGTTGAACTACTACTTAGTAAATGTGCAGCGCCATTTACTGAACTGAATTTACTACAAGGGTTTGTATAGTCACCTTGCGTGCTAGCTGCTATAGTTAGGGTTGAACCGGTACCCCTTTTTTAGTTTTTTTTCACCGATACCGATTACTGATACTTTTTTTAATGTCATGTGACAGTAACACTAATATGCAGCACTGATAGCTGGCACTGATGAGGCGTGGACTGTGTCAGTTTATTTATTTTTACAATTTTATTTTTTACAATTTGTATATACATTTTTTTTTTACAATGCTTTCTTTTTTGGGAGAGGGAAGTGGACAATAATATATTTTTTTTAGATTATTTTTTACAATTTTACTTAAACATTTATTACAATTCTTCCTTTTTTGTTGAGATATCAGGGTATATCAGGGGTATAATCAGACCCCTGACATCTCCCCTTTGAGACAGGTTAAGAGACTGAGGACACAGATTCCCCAGTCCCTTTCTCTGCAGCCTCAGCTGCACTAAAGATGAATGGACAGCAGATAGAGGCTCCTCTTCATTCATAAACTGAAGCATCGTTAACACAGTTTACGATGCTCAGTTATAAATGGACAGAGTCAGTGGTCACTGACACTTTGCATCAGAGGCGTAACTAGAACCCTCAGGGCCCCAATGCAAGAAACCATAATGAGCCATGGGCCCCCCTGACCCGCACCCCAGCCCGCCCATCCATCCAAGCCCATGGCTTGCAATTTTGGGAGGGCGTCCATGGACATCCTTCCAGAATCCTGCCTCCAGCGCAATTCATAGTGGCTCTTTACCATGTGATCAGCTGATCATATGTAAACAGACTTGCTGATTATCAGCAGCCCTTTCCTCCCACGCGGTGTCTGTGTGAGGAAAGGAGAGGCAACAATGTCAGTAAAATGTTTACACTGATAATTAGTGCCCTGATCCTCAGTGCAGCCTAACTGCCTGTTAGTGCCCATCAATGCCACCCATCAGTGCCCATTAATTCCACCTATCAGTGCCACCTATCATCGCTCATCAATGCTGCCTATCAGTGCTCATCAATGCCGCCTATCAGAGCCCATTGGTGCCACCTCAATGGTGTCTATCAGTGCTGCCTATCAGTGCTCAATGCCCATCAGTGACGCCTATCAGTACCTCATATCAGTGCTCATCAATGCCGATTATCAGTGCTCATCAATGCCGCCTACCAGAGCAGCTTATCAGTGCTCATCAATGCCACCTATCATTGCCGCCTACCAGTGCAGCTTATCATTGCTGCCTATTAGTGCCCATCAGTGCTCATCAATGCTGCCTATCCAGTGCTCATCAGTGCCGCCTATCAGTGCTCATCCATACCGCCTATCAATGCCATCTATTATTGCTGCTTACCAGTGTAGCTTTTCAGTTCTGTCTATCAGTGCCTCCTCATTAATACAGCCTATTAGTTGCCATCAATGCTGCCTATCAGTGCTCAATGCCCATCATTGCTGCACATCAGTGCTTATCAATGCAGCCTATCAGTGCAGCCTATCAGTGCTCATCAATGCTGCCTATCACTGCTCAATACCCATCTGTGCTCATCAATGCAGCCTATCAGTGTCCATCAGTGCCGCCTATCAGTGCCTCCTCATCAGTGCAGTCTATCAGTTGCCATCAATTCTGCCTGTCAGTGCTCAATGCCCATCAATGCTGCCCATCAGTGCTGATCAATCCCACCTATCAGTGTTAATGAATGCCGCCTGTCTCCTCAGCACAGCTCTGAGTTGAGAGTGTCTCTCTCACACAGCTCATAGCCGGTTTTCTATTAAATACTGCCTCCTGTTCTCCCTCCCTCCTCTCTCACACAGGATGAGAGAGGAGACAGCCGGTCTCCCCCTGATTCTCTCCTCCTGTGTGTGCTCTGCGGCAAAGTGTGAATTTCTTAGCTTTACACTTGACTTCCTGCAGAGCACACACAGGAGAGGGGAGGGGGGAGAAGGAGCAGAACGGCTGTCTCCTCTCTCATCCCATGCGAGAGAGGACGGAGGGGGAAGGGAGGACGGGAGGCAGTATTCCATAGAACACCGGCTCTGAGCTGTATGAGAGAGATGCTCTCATCTCAGCCATGAAACTAGCAACCCCAATGGGGCCCCTCCGACAGTGGCGGAATGCCAGGGCCCAGTCGCAAGTCACAGATTTACCGGCTCCTTCCTCTGCTATCCATCCTGACAGATCTGGGGCAGGGGGGACTGGAGGACCAGAGGAGGACCCGGAAGGGGAGCGGAGGAGGAGACAGAGGGGGAGAAGGGAGGGGACCGGAGGAGGACACGGAGGGGGAGCAGAGGGGGCCTGGAGGACACGGAGGAGAACCGGAGGAGGAGCACAGGAGGACACGGAGGGGGAGCAGAGGGGGCAGAGGAGGACATGGAGGGGGACCTTAAGAGCACAGAGGAGGAAACAGAGGAGGACATAGAGGACAGTCAGAAACGATCTGTGCGGCGGGGTAGTTACAAGCACCGGTCTACCCGTATAGATTTAAATAAAGCAGCTGAAAGCCGCGGGAGGGAGAGGAGGAGAAGCGGCTGTACGCTGCTTTATTGAAATCTATACGGGGAGACCAGTGCTTGTAACTACCCGGCTGCACAGATCGTTTCTGACTGTCCTCTATGTCCTCCTCTGTTTCCTCCTCTGTGCTCTTAAGGTCCCCCTCCATGTCCTCCTCTGCTCCCCCTCCGCGTCCTCCTGTGCTCCTCCTCCGGTTCTCCTCCGTGTCCTCCAGGCCCCCTCTGCTCCCCCTCCGTGTCCTCCTCCGGTCCCCTCCCTTCTCCCCCTCTGTCTCCTCCTCCGCTCCCCTTCCGGGTCCTCCTCTGGTCCTCCAGTCCCCCCTGCCCCAGATCTGTCAGAATGGATAGCAGAGGAAGGAGCCGGTAAATCTGTGACTTGCGACTGGGCCCTGGCATTTCGCCACTGTCGGAGGGGCCCCATCGGGGTTGCTAGTTTCACGGCTGAGATGAGAGCATCTCTCTCATACAGCTCAGAGCCGGTGTTCTATGGAATACTGCCTCCCGTCCTCCCTTCCCCCTCCGTCCTCTCTCGCATGGGATGAGAGAGGAGACAGCCGTTCTGCTCCTTCTCCCCCCTCCCCTCTCCTGTGTGTGCTCTGCAGGAAGTCAAGTGTAAAGCTAAGGAGTTCACACTTTGCCGCAGATCAGATGCCTAATCTGATACCTGGGTAGTCAGGGGTGATCGTTGCGGTGAAGGGGGGGAGTTACAAGCACCGGTCTCCCCGTATAGATTTAAATAAAGCAGCTGAAAGCCGCGGGAGGGAGAGGAGGAGAAGCGGCTGTACGCTGCTTTATTGAAATCTATACGGGGAGACCAGTGCTTGTAACTCCCCCCCTTCACCGCAACGATCACCCCTGACTACCCAGGTATCAGATTAGGCATCTGAACATTTGCACGAGTACAAGTACTTATGTAAATGCTCGGTATCGGCACAGATACCAATACTAGTATCGGTATCGGTGCAACCATAGCTTTAGTGACTGGTGCGTTCACTATATACACTGTTTGACCTGTTTATGAACAGAACCTATAGTTGTATTTTTTTATGTGGGCTGGAGATCCTTTAAATATATAGTCTCTTATGAAGAAGTCCTACACTAACCTTTTAAAAAAACACAGAAAAAGGTCACTAGTTACTGGGTTACTAGAGCTCAGTTCTATACCATACCAAAGCAAGTCCATGTGTCTTGGTAGGTATTTTAAACACAGAATTCTTTCCAAAAGACCAAAGCACATACAATAATAAAGTTTATGCTTTCGGGGAAAAAAAGGGAATAGATGTCACTAGAGCATGAAGGTAAAGAAAATAAAAAGGACTGTACTAACACTTTCCGATTGTACTTTTAATGTATTTTTGTTTGTTTTGTACATAGTGAAAGAGATGGTAATAAAAACTTGATTTGTTCCCACTCAGTCCAAAACAAAACACTTTGGCTGAAGTTTAGTTTTAGGCCTCCATCTCAACATAGTACAAGTGTTAGAATGCCTTTTGTAAGCCTCTTTTTTTACATTTGTGATCTTGTGTTGTGCAAAAATGCAATTTGTCCTATTTTTTCAGTGCACTCCAAAGCTGCGAGTTGGTGTAAACTGACACAATACACTATAAGGCTATTTAATTATTTATGCATTGGCACTATGTTGGCCAATGCAGCCAAAAGTTGCTAGTGAGAAAGAGAAACTAACCACACATGACAACCCTTGGCACAGGTGATCATTTTACACATTATGGGCAAAATATAAACTAATACCTCATCGTTTTACATGTGTTGATGTGTTAGAGAGAGTTTTAACGAATGGGTTTAGGATGTCTACCAGCTTACTTGCTTAATCAATAGATACACCATTTTATATTTAGCACACCTGCTGTAGCACAGAAGGGGTGACCTGGATGTGGTCTGGGACCAAACACCTGTTGTCCAATTAAAGCATCCATGTCTTTTGCTTTGTAAGCTTTCTAACACCCTTGATTGAAATGGTGAAGCAGATAATACACAGTGCAATGTATGATACCCTGTAATTCTTGTATTCTTCAATACTGTATGTACCCGATGAATATTGGGACTGCATATCTTAAAAACTGATAAAAGCCAGATACTTCTTTATAAGAAAATATTATAAACCACTTCATGAATCTAGGTACACAATTAATGCCATCAAATAAAATGTAAAACATTTTTTTTTACTTTTTTCAGTTGAATAACTGCTCACAATGGACTGTTATTACACAGTCTACTGAATAGTTCACATAGGTGTTTCATGACATGTGGCTAATTAAAGTTGTAGAACAAACTTCTGCATTGGGATTAGGGGAAACAGAAAAAGTACAGACTTCTACTTTACTGCAAATAAAGGATAAAAAAAACAAGTCAAGGAACTTTCCTGCATGCTCATGACCATATTAGGAGGAGATTTATAAAGTGACTTCACATGTGCAGACTCATAAAACTGATAAAAGTCATTCCTTGGCTTCGTGACTTTACTGTAGGAGATTCACTAGCAAATCTAAGGAAAGGGGGATGCCTGCCTTGTACGACTATTAAACAGGTCATTAAAACACAGCTGCAAATCAACGATGTCCTGAGTAAATTAGTCAATAAAATCAGATCTTGAATCAGTGACACGTCTCCATAACATGCCATGTAAATTAAATACTGTAATTTTTATCATGATAGTGTGTGTACTTACTATAAGAAAAAAAAATGCACATAGATAGAGAATACCACTAATATACTCTTTATTTTAAAGCAAGACTGGGTTCCTCATTGAGTATAATACACACATTTTAAATCTGACATTAAAATATCCTTTTATACACAATGGCAAGTCTGTTTGACACTTTCTGCAGTTCTATGTTCTATCACAGAATGCTTTCAAATGAGTGATGTGATACAGAAACTAAAAAAAAATCTCTGCTTTCCCAACAAAAGGTATATTTATTGGTTAGGACAACTATCCAAAATTAAGAACATTCAGTATACCAGCAAGAGAACAGCATATCACTTATACAATGGAAACAGGGAAGAGAAAGAGAGAGCATGTGTGTATTTTCCAGACAGTATTTACACACTGTTATCTACAGTAAAAAGGGAATTTTGTAAATTCCTTATTTTTTATACAGTAACTTGGTTATATGCAGGTTACCTCCAGGTGATTGGACACTGGCAAAAATGTTGCTGGGCTGCCCCCAGGTCACGCTCATATAGCCCTGTCCACTCTGTGGGACTCCACTTTTTCAGCAAGCAATACGGGGTTACCACAAGAGACAAAGAGGAGGGTCCTGTGTGCTTTACTGTACTCCATAATAAGAAATGTACAAGAAAATCAAAATTCCCTCTTAATTGAACAGTATAGGACACATGACTTGTATTCATAGACCAATGGATAAAAAAATAACAAACAGAACTGCCAACATGCCTATAAGAAAACAAGGGTAATAACCCTATCAAACACTGAAATGACAGCTTGAATCACCTTGTGGCTGCAACTTCCATTAGCTGAGGCTCAAACATCTACCTGCAGAACATGCGAACAGAGGGCCAGCTGGTGGCCTTGCAAATCTGGGAAGCAGTTGTTTGATCCTGAAAGGTCCGAGAGACATCAACAGGCCTGGTAGAATGGGTTCTGATAGGGAAAGGGGGAGCCTAATAAATAAGTTGTCTGATCCACCTGGCAATTGTGGAGTGGGAGGCTAGATGTGCCTTTCAAGGACCCAATGGGAGGACAAAAAGGGACTCAGTTTGGCACATAGAGGTTATGTCTGCTAGATAGACTAATAGTTCTGATTGATAGTTCTTCCGGAAACGCGTCCCTTATTGATGACATCACATCCCCCCTCTGGCTGTGTGCTTGCGGTTCAGGCTGGTTACGGAGCCGCTCAGCGGATGACATCACTTCCGGGTACGCCGTCTTTCCATGCTGACGACGCCAGCTTCACAGCGGCTCCCTGTGTCTCACTCTGCTGCTGCTAGTGACTACATCCATCCCCTCTGAAGGTTTCCTCCCACCGTGACCCCTTCCAATGCAGCCTTACACATGATATGCCTGATTACATCTTCCATCTTGTAAGTGTTTTTGAACCCAGTTGGGACATTAAACTTGTTCTTCTTCTGCACTTAGAGGCGCCTTTGTTTTTTGTGTTCCTATAGATCCTGCTTCAGTCTTTTAAGTTGCAGCCCTTTGTGCTGAAGATCACCATCCAACAACTTTCATCATCTTCACCAGCACCCCCATTCTATTTTGGACTGCCCCCCCTTTTTTATAGAGACATTATTTAGACTACGTCAGTCCTGTGCGCCCTATATATATTTTTCTATTCTAATAGTTCTGACAATGTCCAGACATCATAAAGTAATTTTCTTGGTATGTTTTGGGGCACAGCACAAGGGAAGGCAGAACAATATCCTTACTAAGGTGGAAGGAGGATACCACCTTGGCTAGATAAGATATTGGTCTCAAGAACATGTTATCCCTGTTTAATATAAGAAAAGGCTCCTTGCAAAAAAAAAAAAAAAAGTGTTACCTCAGATCCAAAGGTGACAAAGGAGGTGGAAGTGGGGGATTTACATGAGCAACACCTTGCAAAAAGGTCCTGATTAGGGACTGTGAAGCAAGAGGTTTATGGAAAAGGATGGATAGGGCAGGGACCTGTCCTTTAAAGGTCATCAAGGCCTCTAAAGGACTCAAAACGGTCTAGACCAGATTGAAGAAAGGCCAGGATACAAGCAATATAGGAGCAAGAGTCTCTGGGACTTGGACATCTTTCTTTGAACCAGGCAAAGAAGTTCTGCCGTGCATCAAGGGTAAACCTTTTGGGATGTCGATTTTCTCACTCTGAGCAAGGGGGGTGTGACCAAACCAGATATACCCCTATCCTTCAGAACCTGGGTTTCAACAGCCATGCCATTAAAGCCAGGGATTGAGGGTAGAAACCTTTAACTAGGTCATGGCTCGCCCACTAGGAGTCTGAGTATATTTGTGTGTCACATTCTTCGGGGACCAATTTAGTGTAGTGAGGATCACTGGGACCCTTTCTACCTTCATCTTGTGCAACAGCTAAGGAAAAATCTTTATCGGAGGGACAGCACAGATCAGCTGAATGTAGTCCAAGAAATCACCAGGGTATGTACTGAAGACTTGACAATTCCTGGTCATGGAATCATCAATTTCAGTTTGTTGCTGAACCTGGAAGCTAGAATGTCCACATCTAGTGTCCTCAATCATTAACAGATATTTCGGTGCAAAGGCCATGCCCCATGTCCATGCATTTTCACAACTTAGGAAGTCCACTTGCCAGTTGTCTATACCCAGAAAGTGGACAGCAGAGAGAGCTTGGGTATGAATTTCCACCCAACAGAGGATCAAGTTTGATTCCCTCTGGGAAATGGTGGGGAAGGCTGAAGAGAAAAAAGTGAAAGGAAATAAAAAAAGTGGGAGGAGGATACAAATAAATAAACATAAAAATATATAATTTAAAAAAATGTAGGAAGGTTAAACCTGACATGTGTGATGTCCCACTCATAATTCAATCCTTTGGGAATCTGAGTGTCTAATTTAAAGATCCAGAAGACCTCCCTTCTACTAAGAATTCGATTAAAACTACTATATTAAGCTCTGACTGCAGTTCAGCTTTTAGTGGCCAGTCTAACACCATTTGAACATAATTTCCAGCAAATAAATAGGAAAGAACGTATAGTACGAAGTTAGCCTTCTCTGTCATTTATTGCTGTAGCTCATTATGCTTTCCTATGGCAGATATTAACTGAGTAAGCTGTAACATCTTATCCATTAACCTATAATAATTCATTAAGCTTTTATCAAGTACAATCATTTGCTGTTTTCTTTATACATAGCAAATGCTTTATTGGAAATGACAATACAATGTCGATTGATATAATGGAAAATTATATTCAAAGTAAAATGTAATATCTCCTTAGGATATGCTTCTTGTAGAATGGCATCAAAGATACCACATAGGCATAACACATACATTAAAGCTTAATGCAACTTTTCTGGCTAATTTAAGCTGAAAGGCAGGGTAGCAAAATAATCAACCTTTTAAACAATATTAATTATTTTTCTTGCTCGTGCATACTTATTCTTTAATTCACCTCTTTAAAATGTACATTTACTACTATAATGTTTTCATTAAATAAATCATTTGTTAAACATTTTTCATTTTTCTCAGTTAAAAATAGAACTGAACTCCAGTCAGATTTAACCACTTGCTTACTGGGCACTTAAACCCCCCTTCCTGCCCAGACCAATTTTCAGCTTTCAGCGCTGTCACTCTTTGAATGACAATTGTGTGGTCATGCTACACTGTACCCAAATTAAATTTTTTGAATTTTTTCCCCACAAATAGAACTTTCTTTTGGTGGTATTTAATCACTGCTGGGTTTTTTTTATTTTTTGCTAAAAAAAAACAAAAAAAGACAGTAAATTATGAAAAAAAAAAAACTGTTTTATAGTTCGTTATAAAATTTTGCAAACAGGTAATTTTTCTCCTTCATTGATGTGCGCTGATGAGGCTGCAATGATGGACACTGATAGGCACTGATAGGTGGCACTGGTGGCCACTGAAAAGGCAGCACTGGTGGGTGGCACTGATGATGAGGCACTGATGGGCAGCACTGGTGCGCACTGATTGACGGCACTGATATGCACTGGCAGGTGGCACTGGCAGGTGGCCACAGATGAAGTGGCGGTGGCTCTCCCTTTTAGGGACCGATGTCCCTTTGACAAAAAAAGCTGATTACCGGTCTTCTGTTTTTTATCACGTGATCAGCTGTCATTGGCTGACAGGTGATCACGTGGTAAGGAGCCAGGATGGGCCCCTTACTCCGATCTGTGATCAGCCGAGTCTCATTGACTCGATGATCACAGAGCTCGCCCTGTGTGCCCCGCAGGGGACGTGCAGGCAGCTCATGCATGGGAGGATGTCTATTGAGGCCCTCCCGGCAATTAAAGTCCACGCTAATTGCCAATGCAGAAGTTAAAATACTGCATTTTTGAATACACCCTCAAATGTGTGTGTTTTTTTTTCTGCAAGCAGTGTAAATACCTGAATTTTACTTGTTGTCCCTTTACAGTTGTCCCTTTGTAGAGAGGTAAAGGGAGAAGCAATACAAGTAGCCAATCGGTTGTTCTGCAATGCGATGAGAAAAAGCAACATACTGGTCGTGTTGTGGTCGGGGGGGGGGGGGGGGTTGTTAGCAGAAGTCTGATCATTGGTGGAGAGCAGGCTAAGTTCCTAGCATTGCACAGGCTGAAAAGTGACCATGCTGTGCTCTCATGTTTAGTGTGGTCAGTTTTTATAATTAAAGTAGAGGGACTGGCAGGAACACCAGAGATTACATACAAAGAAAGTGATACAAGAGAACAGGAAACTTTTTCATACAAGTGCATGGTACAGCAGGCAGATATCAGGAATATGAAATGTTGGGTTTACATATTCTTTATATGTTACTAAACTGTAACAGGGAAAAATCAGGTTTTCTCCCCGGCCAGACAGGGAAGTGTTTATTGCAATGCGGTGTAAATCTCAGTACTGGACAGACAGATTCAAATCTTTTTGCAGGTAAAACAGGTTTGATTGGAGTTTTTTTTTCTCTCATCTTAATATCTCACTGTGGTGTCCTTCAGAACCTGCTCATATTGTAAAAATGTTGCTGAATAGGTGGTCTGTACACACATGTAACTTCTATATTTACAGTATATATGTATGTAAGAAACAACATACAGTGTAGCTCACAGCAGCTTTGAGGGAGGCTGGAATGGTTAGAGAGGCTTGCTTTCACAGCTTATTGAATATGCTGTATAGCAGTGTATGGTCTCCTGTCATTCTTATTTTGTGAAGTAGTGGTTTGTTGTGTGGTATGTGCTGAGGGTAAAACAAATGTTACTGTCTGAACACAGCTTTGCAACTTTGACATGAGTTTGTATAACTGTACATATCGCAATGACTTTGTATATCCAGGTGAATTATACCTTGTTTTTTTTCAGGACAAATTGTGTTTTCTTTTGGTGGTAAATGGTAACAGATATCTCCTGATTTTTTTTTTATTACCAAAAGAAAACTAGCCAAAAATAGTAAAAAAAAAAATTAAACATTTAAATTTAGCTATACAGTGGGGACGGAAAGTATTCAGACCCCCTTACATTTTTCACTCTTTGTTATATTGCAGCCATTTCCTAAAATCATTTAAGTTCATTTTTTTCCTCATTAATGTACACACGGCACCCCATATTGACAGAAAAACACAGAATTGTTGACATTTTTGCAGATTTATTAAAAAAGAAAAACTGAAATATCATATGGTCCTAAGTATTCAGACCCTTTGCTCAGTATTTAGTAGGAGCACCCTTTTGATCTAATACAGCCATGAGTCTTTTTGGGAAAGATGCAACAAGTTTTTTCACACCTGGATTTGGGGATCCTCTGCCATTCCTCCTTGCAGATCCTTTCCAGTTCTGTCAGGTTGGATGGTAAACTTTGGTGGACAGCCATTTTTAGGTCTCTCCAGAGATGCTCAATTGGGTTTAGGTCAGGGCTCTGGCTGGGCCTTTCAAGAACAGTCATGGAGTTGTTGTGAAGCCACTCCTTCCTTATTTGAGCTGTGTGCTTAGGGTCATTGTCTTGTTGGAAGGTAAACCTTCGGCCCAGTCTGAGGTCCTGAGCACTCTGGAGAAGGTTTTCGTCCAGGATATCCCTGTACTTGGCCGAATTCATATTTCCCTCGACTGCAACCAGTCGTCCTGTCCCTGCAGCTGACAAACACCCCCACAGCATGATGCTACCACCACCATGCTTCACTGTTGGGACTGTATTGGACAGGTGATGAGCAGTGCCTGGTTTTCTCCACACATACCGCTTAGAATTAAGGCCAAAAAGTTCTATCTTGGTCTCATCAGACCAAAAAATCTTATTTCTCACCATCTTGGAGTCCATCAGGTGTTTTTTTTAGCAAACTCCATGCAGGCTTTCATGTGTCTTGCACTGAGGAGTGGCTTCCGTTGGGCCACTCTGCCATAAAGCCCAGACTGGTGGAGGGCTGCAGTGATGGTTGACTTTCTACAACTTTCTCCAATCTCCTGACTGCATCTCTGGAGCTCAGCCACAGTGATCTTTGGGTTCTTCTTTACCTCTCTCACCAAGGCTCTTCTCCCCCAATAGCTCAGTTTGGCTGGATGGCCAGCTCTAGGAAGGGTTCTGGTCGCCCCAAACGTCTTCCATTTAAGGATTATGGAGGCCACTGTGCTCTTAGGAACCTTAAGTGCAGCAGAAATTTTTTTATAACCTTGGCCAGATCTGTGCCTTGCCACAATTCTGTCTCTGAGCTCTTCAGGCAGTTCCTTTGACCTCATGATTCTCATTTGCGCTGACATGCACTGTGAGCTGTAAGGTCTTATATAGACAGGTGTGTGGCTTTCCTAATCAAGTCAAATCAGTATAATCAAACACAGCTGGACTCAAATGAAGGTGTAGAACCATCTCAAGAATGATCAGAAGAAATGGACAGCACCTGAATTAAATATATGAGTGTCACAGCAAAGGGTCTAAATCAGGGGTCTCAAACTGGCGACCCTCCAGCTGTTGCAAAACTACAAGTCCCATGAGGCATTGCAAGGCTGACAGTTACAAGCATGACTCCCTCAGGCAGAGGTATGATGGGACTTGTAGTTCCGCAACAGCTGGAGGGCCACCAGTTTGAGACCCCTGGTCTAAATAATTAGGACCATGTGATATTTCAGTTTTTCTTTTTTAATAAATCTGCAAAAATGTCAACAATTCTGTGTTTTTCTGTCAATATGGGGTGCTGTGTGTACATTAATGAGGAAAAAAAATTAACTTAAATGATTTTAGCAAATGGCTGCAATATAACAAAGAGTGAAAAATTTAAGGGGGTCTGAATACTTTCCATCCCCACTGTATATTTTTTGCTATTACCATAACTTACCACCAAAGAACAACCCATGGGTTACTATTACTTACCAAATATTGAAAGACATACACCAGAAGGCATTGGTATATAGGATTCCTATTTCTAGGTAAACAGCTTTTCTGAGGCTATTTCAAATAGATCCATGTATGAAGGTGAGCTGCTCTTACATAGGGTGGAGGATTCATGTGGTGTGTTGCAGATCACATATTCACTATTGCATATGGTTTCACATGTTTATGTTAGTGCATACATATTTAGTGGTTTTATTCACAGTTTTATTTACAAGTTGTACGATAATGATTGTATTTTTGTTCTTCTGAGTACATCTCTTTATGGCGATGCACTGGGGAAGAGTATTATATACCAGGTATTTATATAAATATTTACCAGATGCCACAATGTGTATACCAGGAGGAGAATCGCCCACCATTGATGATCCTGAATTTAAAGAGGAAATGGCGTATATGACCTATATGTTATAGGTCCACACATGGAGGTGAGCGCTATCACATCAGGTGGAGGATTCACATGGTGATATCATTTCATGCTTATTTGAATTAAGACAGTATATGCTTTAAAGAGAACTGTATTTGAAAGTCAATATCTGCACTTGTATGGGCTAAAGGTTAACACAGAAATTGCAAGAACTGGATAATAAGTGTGAACACTCACTCATTGCATGGTATACAATTTTTCTGAGTCTTACATTGATTTATTTTATAAGAGTGTGTCACTGCTATTGTTAACATGCTCAATATTGTTCTGAGGTACTATATATTTTAAGTTATTACTTTATTATGCAAGTCAGTAAATATATACATATACGCATATTTAGTGTAGGGTGTCACCACTTTTTTCGGCAGATTGGTAGCGCTGCATGTTTGTTTTTTTTACATACACTATAGTACCAAAAGTATTTGGACACCTGCCTTTACACGCACATGAACTTTAATGGCAACCCAGTCTTAGTCCATTGGGTTCAATATCGAGTTGGCCCACCTGTTGCAGCTATAACAGCTTCAGCTATTCTGGGAAGGCTGTCCACAAGGTTTAGGTGTGTGTCTACGAGAATGTTTGACCATTCTTCCAGAAGTACATTTGTGAGGTCAGGCACTGATATAGAAGAGAAAGCCTGGCTCACAGTCTCCTCTCTAATTCATCCCAAAGGTGTTCTATCAGGTTGAGATCAGGACTAGTCAAGTTCCTCTACCCCAAACTCACTCATTCATGTCTTTATGGACCTTGCTTTGTGCACTGGTTCAAATCATGTTGTGGAGAGTGGGATTATGGTGTGGGGTTGTCTTTTAGGAGTTGGGCTTGGCCCCTTAGTTCCAGTGAAGGGAACTCTGAAGGCATCAGCAAACCAAGACATTTTGGACAATTTAATGCTCCCAACTTTGTGGGAACAGTTTGGGGATGTCCCTTCCTGTTCCAACATGACTGCACACAAGTGTACAAAGCAAGGTCCATAAAGACATGGATGAGCAAGTTTGGAGTGTTTAACTGGTCTGCACAAGTCAGTCCTGACCCCAACCCAATAGAACAATTTGGGATGAATTAGAGCGCTCTCCAACATCAGTGCCTGATCTCACCGAATGCGCTTCTGGAAGATTGGTCAAACATTCCTATAGACACACTCCTAAACCTTGTGGACAGCCTTCCCAGAAGAGTTTAAGCTGTTATAGCTGCAAAGGGTGAGCCAACTCAATATTGAACCCTACGGATTAAGACTGGGATGCCATTAAAGATCATGTGTGTGTATAGGCAGGCGTCCCAATACTTTTGGTAATATTTTATATATATATATATATATATATATATATATATATATATATATATATATATATATATATATATATATACACACACACACACACACACACTGAAGAAATGACACTTTGCTACAATGTAAAGCAGTGAGTGTACAGCTTGTATAACAGTGCAAATTTGCTGTCCCCTCAAAATAACTAAGCACAGCCATTAATGTCTAAACCGCTGGCAACAAAAGTGAGTACACCCCTAAATGAAAATGTCCAAATTGGGACCAAAGTGTCAATATTTTGTGTGGCCACCATTATTTTCCAGCACTGCCTTAACCGTCTTTGGCATGGAGTTCACCAGAGCTTCCCAGGTTGTCTCTGGACTCCTCTTCCACTCTTCCATGACAACATCACGGAGACCTTGCGCTCCTCCACCTTCTTTTTGAGGATGCCCCACAGATGCTCAATAGTGTTTAGGTCTGGAGACATGCTTGGCCAGTCCATAACCTTTACCCTCAGCTTCTTTAGTAAGGCAGTGGTCATCTTGGAGGTGTGTTTGGGGACGTTATGTTGGAATACTGCTCTGCGGCCCAGATCCCAGGGAGGGGATCATGCTCTGCTTCAGTATGTCACAGTACATGTTGGCATTCATGGTTCCCTAAATGAACTGTAGCTCCACAGTGCCAGCAGCACTGATGCAGCCCCAGACCATGACAATCCCATCACCATGTTTGACTGTAGGCAAGACACACTTGTCTTTGCACTCCTCACCTGCTTGCTGCCACACACACTTGATACCATCTGAACCAAATAAGTTTATCTTGGTCTCAAAATTTTACAAATTTACATTGTTATACAAGCTCCACACTCACTACTTTACATTGTAGCAAAGTGTCATTTCTTCAGTGTTGTCACATAACAAGATATAAAATGTTTACAAAAATGTGAGGGGTGTACTCACTTTTGTGAGATACTGTGTATATATATATATATATATATATATATATATATATATGTAAAACATTCACATCAGTCCCTGTCCTCAAGGAGCTTCCCTAACTCACATTCAAACATACACATATAAGGGCCATTTAGACAGGAGCCAACTAACCTACCAGAGTACCCAGAGGAAGCTCACGCAGGCACAGGAAGAACATGCAAACTCCAGGCAGGTAGTGCTATGGTTAGGATTCAAACCGATGACCCTAGTGCTCCTAGGCAGAAGTGCTAACTTACTTACTGAGCTCTGCAGAGTGTAACATCAGCTCTCTGCCCCCTTTTTTTCTGACAGCTCAGACAAGCTTTATAAATTATGCACTTTGAATGGATGAAGAGAAGCCTCTAGGAGGATTTGTTTCACCTCTGTGTTTCACCTGAAGATAGTCACTTCCCTGGGTATATGGAATGGTTTACAACCACTTTAATAGCATGTTTTCTCTTATTGTTTGAAAGCCTTGTGCACTGATAGTAACGCATTTTGTGAATGAACTGTATGTGTAAGGTAAAATAAGTAACCGAGCCTAAAAAATGATTTTTAATTTTTTTTACTGAATGTGTATTATGCCATTTTCCATATGACAATAATACTGTAAATATGATGTTTTGAAGGTACATACAAATACAGCTAGTTTTACATATTCTTTTTTCTTTTGAGAGCCCCCGCACAAAAATACCATACCCATGTTCATTAGTAATGCATATTTAGAAAACAGGTTAGATGATAGCTGGGCAGCTAAAGTTAAGCCCAAAATCACTACCATTCCAAAGTCATACCCCTCCCCCCCATAAACACATGCAGCACATCACTGTTTTCTGCCATTGAACACTGGCCATTCTCTTCTAGCCTTCTAGTGCATGTGCTTACACAGCAGACAGAGGCCGTGCTGAAACAATGCCTGCTCAAGTTCTTCTACACTCACTCAGCTTGTGCGGACAGGCAAAAGCTGCTCAATGTCTGGATGTTTCTGTACAAAACGAGGTCTGCATAGAGCTAGTTATCCACTGGTCAAGCTTTGCCTGTCCATGCAAACTGAGCACATACAGTACCACCCGAGTAACCACAGAGTAAAAAAAAACTGTGATGTGGTTCAGTATATTGGCATGATTGAGGACTCAGATATGTTTTTACTTATCAACATTGTAAGCCAGAAACCATGGTGACTATTGGTTGCCTCCTTGGACCCTGGGCAACTCATCCTTTGACTTCTACAGTATGGTCCTCCCTAGTGAACCTTGTGCAGTTTTACTGTACGTATATGCAAAGTCCTGCTCATATCCATCAATGTTTGTCTATATAACTAAAACTTACCTCTACAAAGCTGAGTTTCAGCTTCTCCAATAGGTCTTTGTGCTCTCGTTCTAGGGCTGCTAGTTTCTTCCCTCTATTGCTGATATCTTCTAGAGTATGCGATTTATCATTTCCCTCTAGACCATTTTGTTCTTGCTTAATCACCTTTTGGAAATAAAAACATACTGTAAAGTCAATTTTTAAATTTTTATTCACAGTTTAGTGAAAAATGAATTACCTTTTTTACATTAAGCATTTTATTATTAGGTCTAGTTGTGCATAAATAGAGTCCAAAAAATACCTGTATTGTTTTCATGTTAGGTCCTGAATAAACAATTACAAAATGCGCAATTTCAGTTATAGGTCAGAACAAAATCATATGTAGTAATTTGTTGTACTGTCTTTAGTTAAAATTATTGCAACTAGATGTTTCTTGTAATTATTGACCATACTGTAGCCTCACATGTTAAACAGGGGAAATAGAGCCCAAACACTGCTAGCCCTGACAATATGGCCACGAGAAAGATACCAGCATCTAACGGCAACATATGATGCAGTTCTTATTTACCACTTGATCCTGAAATATCTTCTGGTAGTAAAGACACTATGCTCCCTAGAATGCAGAGCTCTCCCCATTCTTTACATGAGTAGAAGAGAGATTAAGGACATTAGTCAAAGTGAGATCTAATGCTACCACCGCCTCCTGGGGGTGCTGCTATAGAAAGGTTTCTATCTTTATAATAGGTATTAAGTACTGGCTCCATACACAAACCCAATTGTCAGTTAGTGTCCAATTGTCTGCTGCAATATCGCAGTCCCGCTAAAAGTCGCTAATCACCACCATTACTAATAAGAAAGAAAGAAATAAACAAGAATTCCAGTACATATCCCATAGTTTGTAGAAACTGACATTTGGGAGAACAGAAAAACAATATAAATAGAGGTAAATGCCAAACCCAGACACTAAAGACAGATACCAGAGACAAAAAAAGACACTAAAGACAGATACCAGAGACAAAAAAACTGCATAACAAAGTATCATCCTATGCAAGATGGTTGCCCAAGCTGAGTCAGGGCTGGAATAGGAAACCATGATAAACATGTTGTATTTATAGAAAAAAGTACAAGAGGGCAAGGAGGCAGGGAGGAGGTGGTGCCGCGGAGTCTGCAGATTAACAAGTAAAAAAACAGGCATGAACCCAGTGTAAAGCCACCAAGTAAATGTACTGTAGGTGAAAATAAACAGAAAAGCGAATACATTAAAAATAGTAAAGATTTTGAGCTTAGAACAGGGAGAGCACAGAAGGTACCAACACCCATAGCAGAGTAGTCCCACTGGTCACAGAAAAGTACATAGGGATGATAAGGAGGATAAACTCCACAGACCTGTGACAGGTAACATCAGAGAGGAAATCACTGGAGAAAACGTAGGCTGGACCCAGGGCTGGAGGGAAGGCTCCAGAGTGGATAGCAATCAGGAAGGACAGGGTGGAAACAAAGTATGAGAGCCAGAGTAAAGGAGAGAAGAAAATGTCTGCAAAAAATTGTACGAATCACATATTAACCACTTGCCGACCACGCTATAGCCCTATGACGGCTACAGCGCAATCGGCTAGTTCTGGGAGGCTATCACATGATGGCCTCCTGTGCTTTGTGCTTCCCTTGAGGTGTGCACCCAGAAGTGTCTGTGATCACTGGATCCTCGAGGACCCAGCGCATCATGCATCGTGGTAAAGGGCCAATCACAGCGGGCTTTTACCACGTGATCGCTCCATCCAATGACGGAGTGATCACTTGTCAAAAAAACAGAATAGTGCCCGGTTAAGCTTGCACTGCTGCAGTGTTTCGCTCTCCTCTCCTCACACGATGTATCAGTGTGAGGAAAGAAGAGGGAAACACCACAGCAGTGAGAGCTGGCACGATCCCGAGTGCCCATACAGTGCTGAACAGTGCCATCAGTGCCCCTACAGTGCGCCTAAAGTGTTGAACAGTGCCATCATTGCCCCTATAGTACTGAACAGTGCAATCAGTGCCCCTACAGTGCTAAACAGTGCCATATGTGCCCCTACAGTGCCATCAGCTCTCTACGGTGCCACTACAGGGCTCATTAGTGTCCTACAGTGCTGCTACAGTGCCACTATAGAGCTCATCAGTGTAAAAATGTGTAAAAAATGCACTATTTTCTTTCCACATTTTCAAAAAAACTTGTGGGAAAAAAATGACATGTTCAAAAGACTAATTTCAAGATTCAAAAATTATTGGAAAGACCATAAGGATCAACAGTAAGACCATAAGGATCAACAGTAAGAAAGAAAAGAGCTCATCTGGGTAACACCGCTGTGGTGAGCGGGTCTGGTCCCGCTGAGGTGGATTCGGAGCAGAGACCTTGGCTGTGTCTCCCAGCACTTCCTAGTAAGGCTTTGTTCCGAATACACCACAGTACACCACAGTGGGACCAGACTGGCCCACCACTGCAGTGTTACCTAGGTGAGCGCTTTTCCTTTTCCATGGTATTGCACATTTATCATTTTGAGATTGGTAGCATAGCACACTTTTATTTTATTTATAAATTGTATGATAAATCTGTGCATGCAGCAACCCACAGATTATTATTTGATATATTAGATTTATTTTTATAATTTGAGAGCCATCACTTGGTAGTCCAAGAGTTATTCACTCACAGACTTTAGAAATATAATTTATTGTATTGAGAGAATTTTACCACATTTTCACCACATGTTACTTTTGAAGTTCACAAAAAAAAGTAAGGGCTGAAGGTTTTTTACCTTCATGCATTCTATGTATGAAAGTAAAAAACCTTCTGTGTGCTACCCCCCCCCCCCTTAGCCCCTCCCTTATACTCACCTAAGCTCCCTCTCGATCCAGCGATGTGCATGGGAGCCTCGGCTGTCCCCGGTCTCTCTCTTCTCATTGACTGAGACACAGCAGCGGGAGCCCCAATCAATTACAGCCAATCAGCCAGTGCGCCACTGAGGTAAGAACAGGGGGTGGGGCTGAGTTGCAGCTCTATGTACCTTATGGAGGCATAGAGCGTGGCTTGGAAGCGAGCATGCAACAGTGCCCCAATAGCAAGCAGCTTGCTATTGAGGGCACTGGTCAAGGGGGAGCAACCAGGAGCCCCAGCGGGGGACCTGAGAAGAAGAGGATCGGGGCTGCTTTGTGCAGAACTATTACACAGAGCAGGCAAGTATGACATTTTTTTAAAATAACAAAAAACCTTAAAATCACGTGAAGCTTTCACTTAAACTGAAGCAAAATAAGCCCCTTTTGCACGGTCCTACCTATCCTTGTCTTGGAATAACTGGTGTAAGCCTTACTTTATGTCCATTCCTAAACTGTCTAAATATCCTCACCATAGCCTAGGTGCTGACATGAAAAAGAAATAAGCCTTTATCAATGAGGACCCTTTTTACAGCTTCTCACCAAAACAAAAGTTTGCCGGAGATGCCACTTATTTCAGTTCAAGCACACTACAGAGTTCAGGGAACTAATCATATATGGGGGAATGAGGTTTCTAGGGGCATTCTATACCACATACAGTTGTCATTTTAACAAAAACAAAGTGTATTTGCTACCGATTAAAAAAGAAATGTAATTTTAATAAAGGTTATATACAAATTATAAAGCTTGCATAACAATCAGATATGTTTACCATTCTTCTTCTTATTTTTTTTTTAGCAAGAGTTATGTTTCTTTTACAGGTTTATGAACTAATGTTTTTATGTTCTATCTATTTGCAGAAAATCTTTTTCAATTTCAGTTCTATTCAATAAATAAATATTTTTTTACAAGATGCATCTCTGACATTCGGTATGAAAAGCATGATGGACCAACTGTCTGTTTTTAGGGCAACAGCTGAAAAAAGCCTAAAAACACAGAGCTACACAATATTACATGTTTAAATGAAAAAAAATGATGAAAAAAAAAAAACAGAATGTAGTGGGTCTTTTTTTGGGGTAAATTAAATGAGGGTGTGACTTGTTGCACCAATGTATTACCGCAGGCAAATGTTGTCTAATGAAAGGTGGTAATGGTGGCTCTACAGGTTGAAAGCTGTGACGAAAAAAAATTGTCTGCCTCATAGCAGATTAAAACAAAGACTGATATTTATATCATATATTTATTGCTCAATTTAATGTTTTGACCGGAGTTCATCCCTAATTTCTTCCATATATGGCTACAAGAGTGATACAGCTATGCGGTAAAAAAAATGTGACACATGTTTCAAATTTAAGGTAAAAAATATGACTGATTGTAACAAACACCAATTTCTGTTTTTTTCTAGTACAGTGCGTAAAGAATGCAGCATCTCATAATGAAAACATTGCTTTGCGGCTAAGACCCCAAAATATTACATTTATAAAAGGTCTCAAAGAACAATCTGCTGCCAAGACAGTGGAAAGAGAATGTACAATGGCCAGAAAATCTGTGAATGTTGAGAAAGATCAACAGTAAATTATTTTTAAGAAGAAAAATACAGATTTCTTTGTAGAAAGGTAACTTGAAAGATAGTTATAGCCAGCCTGATTTGAAATACATTTTATAGCTTAGTACAGAAATATATATGGGGATTCAAAGGGAACACATAACTTTTTCCTAAATCACTATATATCTATTTTATGTGGATACTTTTGTCACACATACAGACCTGAACTTATAATTGAGGATTCTCTACTTGAACTGCCAGTTATTGTAAAGAATGGACAAATGCATCAGCATAGACTGGTTATATATACTGATCTGATCTTGTCCTTGTAATCTTAGTCTTTTGTACTCAATGGCAAAATGCCATTGTACATGAGTAAGGTTTACACATGCTCTACTTTTTGTATATGAAAAGATAAAGCACAGCTTTAAATACAATCTATACATATACTGTATATTTTTTAAACATTAACACACCTTGATAAAGGTTTTTCAGATTTTGTGATTTCACTTTTGAATGGGGAAGGGATAGAGCCCCTGTCTTGTTTTTATTGCTGTGTGACCTTTTTTGAAGAGATTTACACTCAGACAAATAGAAACTGAAACAATCTCCTCCAAAATTGATGGGAAATCTTATAACCGAAAAATTTTCCACTACACTTTCCGTCAACTAACATTTTAGACTTACCTCCAGAGTCATCCCTAGGAAACTTTCAATCCTGTGGCTATTGTAGCTGGGACAGAACGTGACAGTAAATCTCTGACACAGACAGCAATAAAAACTTGTTGTGGTACATCTTGGAGTTCCTAACACAGTAGAGAGAACTCAATGACTGGAGAAGAGCTGACCTTGTGATTTAGATCAGATAACTGAGCTCTCCTTTTTTTTTTTTTTTAATGAATTCATTTTTATTACACACCACTGGTTTCAGACTCCTGAATATGCAATACACATTTGTAAATCACTTTGCTGTAGAAAAGTACGCAACTTCTTTTTTAAAGCTTTTTTGGAGTTCCTTTTTAAAAAATGTAAGTTTGGCTACAAAAATAAATGCAAACACTTGAAGTTATGTGAACTTACCTTCAGAGATCATAAACACCCTGGGGACCCTGAAACCCAAGGTGCACTAATAGGCAAATTTTAACACCTACCGGTAGAATTAAGAGGTGCCCCCCCAACTGACTTGCATTTTACAGTTGTATGCAAGCAGGATAAGGCAGGCCAGATTTAAGCTTCGCCAGGTAAGGGGGATCTGGGGTGTTTGGAAAGATGTATAAAAGGTAAGTGCAAGCACCTCTAGGTATCCAGTTTCAAATGTTTTTGTATCTGACAGATGTACAATGGTAGCTAACCACTTTAAGACCAGGCCTTTTCTGGAAGTTTAAATTAATATTTTTGCTAGAAAATTACTTAGAACACCCAAACATGATATATTTATTTTTTTAGCAGAGACTCTATAGAATAAAATGGCGATTGCTGCAATATTTTATGTCACACCGTATTTGCGCAGCGGTCTTTCAAATGCAATTTTTTGGGAAAAAATACACTTTTTTGAATAAAGAAAAAAAAAAAGTTAAGTTAACCAAATTATTTTGTATAATGTGCAATATGATTTTACGCCAAGTAAATAGATACCCAACATGTCATGTTTTAAAATTGCACATTCTCGTGGAATGGAGACAAACTACGGTACCTAAAGATCTCCACAGGTAACGCTTTGTTTTTTACAGATTACCAGTTTAGAGTTACAGAGGAGGTCTGGTGCTAGAATTATTTCTCTCGCTCTAATGATCGCAGCGATACCTCACATGTGTGGCACTAACACCATTTACATATGCGGGCGCGATCTACGTATGCGTTCACTTCTGTGCACAAGCCTGAAGGGACGGGGGACTTTAAAAAAAAAAAAATCTTATTTATTTAACTTTTTTTTATTTTTACACTGTCCCTTTATTATTTAATTTTTTTTTATCACTTTTATTCATATTACCAGGAATGTAAACACCCCTTGTAATATAAATAAGCATGGCAGGTCTTCTTTACTGAGAGACCTGGGGTCAAAAAGACCCAAAATCTTTCATTTACCTTTAAAGTGGATGTAAACCCACTTTCGTCCTTTCTAAAGTACTGTCATAGTGTTTATCTATAAGGATATACATGTCTCCTGCATGTATCCTTACCTGTCAAATGTCTCCCCTCTGTCGGTTATGAGACCCGAAAAACTGCAGATTCTGTGGGTGGGTCTGTTGTCCGGAGCTCAGTGGGTGGAGTTGTGATGTCAGTAGACTCCCCGCCCACCTCTACACTCCCCTTGTCAACATGCATTTTCTCCTGTGTATTTCTTACACTGAACTTCTGCTATGATCGCTAATATCCAGTCAAAACCCAGAAAAGTCACCACATGACTTCAGCATGCCCAATCATGTTGAGGTGTGGAGCAGCCAATCCTGGGAGAGCTGGAGAAGAAAGGAGGAGGAGATCTGAAGTACACAGAATTCCTCTCTCAAGTGTTTGCATGAGATATCTAAATCACTTGTCACTCACTGCAAGGGGGAAGAACTGACTCCTATTTCTCTGTGTCAGTTTTTATCTCACTGAAAAAAAGATAAGAGGACTGCTCGAGTTGGATTAACTCTTTGTGCCAAGACTGGTTTCAGATGACATGAAATCCTATACTGTACAAGGTGCAAGTCTTAATAAAATAAAAAAATCATTTGGGTTTACATCCACTTTAACTACCTCCCGTCCGCTGTAATGACAGTGAGGGGGGGATGTTCCATTGTTCTTGGACTACATCATATGACGTCACCCTGTCACACCGCACTTGGGCACCTGCACTGGGACACAATGCAACCCCGATCTTGGTAAAGAGCCGATGACGTGGCTCTTTACCCATGTGATCAGCTGTGTCCAATCATAGCAGAGTGCCACCTCATACTTTGGAATTAGATTGGGTGGTCCCCACCAATCATTTCTCAGCTTTAAAGAATCCCAATCAGCAGGAGCATTGTGGATACAATGTAACAATGTCATTAAAAAACACCACCAATTACATACTTTTGCTTTCCGTGTCCAGCCAAGGCAAGATACACACCTCAGGTGTGTTAAACAATCCAGAGATAACACTAGTAACATCTCTGTCTTAAATTATGAAACTGTGATATATATTTCATGCGAAACTGAGAATTTGTACACAGCAGAACTTGAGAAAAAGCAGAGCGTAAATGAAGGAAAAAATAACATATGCTGCATATAACACACCCTTTAAAATATACAACGAAAAAATGTATCCGGCCTTTCTTTGTCTGCTAATACCAGGTGCAAGCCCTTTACTACTTTGCACAAAAGAAAATGTTTTATGGCTGTATTAGGAAGGAAAAAAAAAAAGATTTACACATATTTAAGAATGTTTTTATTAGACAGGTATCAAAAGCCATACAGATTCAAATATCTTTCTTCTAGGGGTATTGGCACAACAAGGAAAAAGCATCTACTTTCCTGCTGATTTAAAACATTCCAGTTTATTTTTAGAGCACACATGGATATACTTTTTTTACCTTTCCATGGCACAGAGCCCAAAAATATAGATTTTTTTTTTGCTTTCTCTTGAGAGAGCTGAAATTCATAATGTGATGGCTTGGGACCCTTTTTCCTGCAAATTCTTCCTACTATTTATTATCAGTAAAAGAAGAGCTGATTTATAGAGCTTGCTGAGCCTTAAGGCACACACTATAGGAATAACTATTATAGGCTGCACACAATTTAACCTACTTCCAAACAAAGAGGTATAATTGCTGATAGAGGAATGGATTATAACTAGAATTTTAAAAAGTCTGTCCAGAAAAAGTAGAAGACTCCTTCACACTATCAACAATAATAAACCTTCACTACACTGAGTCCTGATAGAGAACTGGTTCATTGTGGTAAGAAGTCTGATGATTATCTCCACACCAAGTCTGCAGTGATGTCCTCACATTCAGAGACTCCACAAGGACAGGGCAGCAACAAGCATGGGTCCCCACAGGATGGACAACTTCTAATAACAAAGTAGTTTCATCACCAAACATCAAACAGGAAACAGGGGATCATATTGCTATGGTAAACATAATAGTTCCAGTTTTCATAAATCAGTTGCGTTTTCCTTTTTTAATTTCTTCCCTCTGAGTGTAAGCATGTATGTGGGTCTTCAACAGTGGGCCACATACTGTATCTGCATATATGTATTTGTGCTGAGAGCATGCTGCACAGTGCACTCCCAGCACAAACACTGAGCTGTCTCTCCGACAGCTCTGGGTCTCATACTAATGATTAGGAGTCGGGAATCCCATGTGTTTTTTTTTCTTCTTTTGAGTTGAGAAAAGATACAATACAGTTTCTCCTTATTCGGTGTAAACAAAAGAAAGTTGTGAAAAAAATAAATAAACAAAATATAAAGATAAAATAGCTAGGTCAGTGTCATGGTCAAGGTTAGGGCCAAACATCATGCTTAGGGACAAAGGTGGGTGTCAATGCATTTTAGGCAGGATTGAAAAAAAAAATGTTTTTAAATATTAGTGTGTTTTAAGTAGGATATAAAAAAATAAATAAAGCAAAAATGTACACTAATGTTTCTGGGCCCTACTATGGGTACAAACAACAAATAATGCACACATACTGTATGTGGTATTGCTTCAAATGTCAGAAGTAGGAGAACGTGGGTTGGTCTATGGTGGTAGGTCATGGTAATGACAAAAAATATAAATGCAGCTAAATTTGAAATACATTTAAAATAATTATTTTTTGGAGGCTGGATTTCCTTTGATAATAAAAAAAACAGAGATAACTATTACCATTTTACCACCAAGTGAAAGCCCAATGCATTAAGGTGAAAAACCTCCTGTGATGCAGCAGCCCCCCAGAGCCCCCCTTTTACTTACCTGAACCTGGTCTTTCCAGAGAAGGGGACGAGCACACCCTCTCCAGCCGGTGTCTCGGGTCCTGATTGGATAGATTGATAGCAGCGCACCCATTGGCTCCAGCTGCTGTCGATCAAATCCAATGATGTGTGAGCCGGGGGGTGGGGTTGAGTCCTGCTGTCTGTTTCAATGGACACAGCAGGACACGGGAGCACGCCCGCATGAGTGCCCCGAGGGAGAGTGGCTGGAGCCAGGAGCACTGTTGAGAGATCCTCGGGGCCATTCTGTGCAAAACTAACTGCACAGAGGAGGCAAGTATGACATGTTTGTTTTTTTTTGTTTTTTTAAATGAACCCTTACATAACCTTTAATGCATTTATTTATTAAAAACAATGTCAAATATCGCACTTGTTTTATGTTGCCCTCCTTTACAATAAAAATTATTTCCAAAAAATTAAGTTTTATTACTCAGATAGGTACATTATCTACAGTATATCAGTGATCATTAACTTATGAACTGCCTGACTTTTTCTGCTCATCAGCTATCCTTATTGTTATATTTTATGTGTGGCCCAAGACAATTCCTCTTTTTCCAATGTGGCCCAGGAAGGTTGAACACCCTTGATTTAGAGTGCATTTAAAATCTAACATTTAACTTCTTTTTATTTGCCTCCTTTTTGTTACACATACCATTAAAGTGTTTCTAAACCCATTACCCTGCATTCACTATATCTGGTCTCCCACAGTACACAGAACATGGAAATGCAAATTATTAAGTAAAAATAAACTGCTAAACACTTTTTCTCATCAGCTGTATATAGCAGCCTTGTGACTTCTATCAGTTCCTGGTAAAGCTTGTAGGAGGAGCTTTCATACTGCACTGAGCTGTCCTATCAGGATCAGTGCTAACAGTCTGCACCTCTAAATTTAGTAGTATAGAAGACGCCCAAGGTTCTACAAAGACTCTGTTCTTTTTTTCCTTTAAGTTCTCATCTTATGTGCAATGCACACTTCTGGTGAAATTGTTATTACAGCTCCTACTCGGTTGTATAATTACACCCCTTGACCATATTAAGTGTGACGAGGGCTGACTGTGCTCACAGTAGATCAAAGGTTTAATATGTTATCATGAACTAGACGGAAATCTAATAGTATTCTGGCTCCCAGTGCTGATGCCTGTTACTATGCGGGGCTCAAAGTATTTCAGATTTTTAGCAAGTTGCAGGTTTAAAAATAAAACGCAGGCTTATTCAGAAATCTTGGTCAAAAGGCAATAAAGTTTTGTAAACTGCAGTAACCAGTTTTGGATTACCTTATAGTTATGAGGACGGTATATATTTAAACTATCCAATGGGAATTTTATTTTTAGCTTAGTTCTCAGATTTTCCTCTTGAAATGCAGGGATGTTTAAAAAAAAAATTGCCATATTAATAATTTTTTGCCATATGACTTTATAAATTTATGTTAAGTTGTAACTGGCTCGTGATCAGTGGCGGCCCGTCCTTAGGGGCACGGGCACCCCCCCCCCCCCCCCCCAGGCTAGTCACCATAAAAAAATTAAAAAATCATGTGATTGCATGTGAGACGCTTCATTTGTGGGGTTCTGTGAATCATTGCAGAGCAAAGCACTGCAGGCATCCCTTTTGCTGTGGGGTTTTCTATTGGCACCACCATAGCAAATGGGCCATGCTTTCCCTGGGCAGCAGTGTCACTTCCGGGTTCTGAGCCAGTGGGAAATCGTAAGTGACCCTGACCCTGCAGCTCTGTGGATGGAGAAGCCACAGCTACTATCTATCTGCCTGTGACTTGTCTGTAATGTGATCTGACACCCTGTCTGTCCGTAGCAGCATCCTGTAATCAGACTAAAGGTGGAGGGCGTCCTGCTTCACCTCTGCCCTCAGCTATTCACTCACAATCTGCTGGATCAGACAGAGACATGTGCCTGACAGGAGAGGAGAGGGGGGGACCATGGAGGACTGCTGATCGGAGAAAATGCTTCTCCCATTCACCACTAAATCCCTCTCTCATCTGTAGGTCTGTCTGTCTGTATAACTATCTATCATTCTCCCCTCCCACCCAATGTCTGTCTGTCTAACTATCTATTTATCTGTCTTTCTATGTATCTATCTATTTCTCATTCTCCCCCTCCCACCCAATGTCTGTCTGTCTATCTATCTATCTCTTCCTCCCCCTCCCACCCAATATCTGTCTGTTTGTATAGCTATCTCTCATTCTCCCCTCCCATCCAATATCTATCTGTCTTTCTGTCTGTCTGTCTGTATATTTATCTATCTATCTCTCATTCCCCCTCCCAATATCTATCTGTCTATTTATCTGTCTGTCTATATATTTATCTATCTCTCATTAGTCCCCTCCCACCCAATATCTATCTATCTATCTATCTATCTATCTATCTATCTATCTATCTATCTATCTATCTATCTATCTATCTATCTATCTATCTCTGTCTGTCTATTTATCTGTCTGTCTGTCTATCTATCTATAGGCCCTATTGCGGGCGAGTGATTGGGGGGGAGTATGGGGTTGGTTGGGGCATTGTTTGAACCACCCCAAATGTATGGTAAATAATAATTGTTATAGCTTCACTGTTTAACCTAAAGCCCCACTCCAGGAAACCAAGAAATTCTCCCTTGCAGTGGGGCTGGCTGTGCCTGCACAGAAGGGGTTAACTGCTTGTTTTGTCTAGCAATATTTTAATGTAACCAATCCTCTACTCTTCTGTGGTGGACTGTTCTTCAACACCCAATGTAGGACTTTGGGCTCTGCATTATTCTTTATGAAGTTAGATGACTTTAGACTGCTGGAGTGCAGAAGAGAAGAAGCTGCGGGGACTGGTCTAGCAGTGCAGAGGATCCAGTAAGTAAATCTGATTTTCCAAATCCCTAGACAGAAATGAGCAGTTAACCATTGCAGTATGAGCTCAGACCCACTGCAAGGGAGAATTTTTAGTTTTTCTGGAGTGTAGCTAATTATGTTACTTTATGTCTGCTGTAGGGTTGCTTTGCAGGTTTTTTCCCCCCAATTGGCTGTGCTCCCACCCACAAGAACTACATTGCTCATTTCTGCCTCTGTGTGCATGAGAAACAAGCTGATCTAATGATTCTGATGACCAGATTCTGTGGTCACCGGCCACTGCTGGTTGACAATGAAGAGATAAAAAAACTCAGTACAATAGTGCATTTCACCACATCACCAATAGTGCAGTTAATTCACTACAGCCCCCATATCCAATTACTGGCTACATCTTTCTGCCTTAACCTCCGCAACATTTTCAGAAGTTGCCACTTCGTGACTAACAAGACCTGAAAAACAATTGACTCACACTGTTTTTTCCTGCCTTGATTACAGCAACTCTCTCCTTACTGGCCTACCTTTATACAGGCAATCCCCCCTTCAGTCTATTATGCTCCTCTCTGCCAATACTTTCACTAGCTTCCCCTACCCCACCGTATAACATTCAAAATACTGACCACAACATACAAGGCCATCCACAACATCGCCCCCAGCAACTTTACCAAACTCATCTCCAGATATCGCCCAAATGGTTCTCTCCTCTCCTCCTGCTCTCTAGCCCCCTTGCTACCTCCTCCCATGCTCCCCTCCAGGACTTCTCCAGAGCCTCTCCCATCCTCTGGAACTCCCTACACCAGTATATCTGGTCAGCCCCTATCCTGTCTGCCTTTATATGATCCCTGAAAACTCACTTATTCAGGGAAACCTACCCCACCTCCACTTGAGAACTGCATCCAAGTCACCTCCCCATCATGAATTAAAAAGTCTTAATTTTTTCATGATAGTTGTTCCTGTAAGAGAAGACCACTAATTACAGAGCCAGCTGTGCAGCAAGACACATGTAGTAACGCAAGATGTAATAGGAGAGAGTGCTATGTCAGTACTGGGTTACAGACTAAGGCAGGCTATAAATTATGCAATTTTATTTCCTTCAACCTGTCAGGTCTGCCAGGAGATTCCAACCGTCACTCCGGTTTCCTGTCCGGTAGTCTTGTTATTCCAGTATCAGGTGGAGGGACGGTTGAGATCCTGAAGCCAGTATTAAGGGACCACAATAGAAGGTGCAAACCGCCTAACAAGGAACCACCAGTAAATAACTCACGGTTAGTAGAGGCCAAAGACAGGAACCAGGTGGGAGAAAGGGAAATCCTAAATGATGCAATCAGTGGACCAAGGCAGAAGTACACGGGGGTCAACAAGGAGGCATCGGGAACAGGCAGGGTCAGCAACAAAAACAGCTGGACACTGGGTGGGGCCAGGGTCCAAGATCAAGGAGCAGGGCATAACAAGGGCTCTACACAGAAGGAAGTTTCCCAGTGGCATAGGCAGTAGGGAACCATCCACAGAACACCAGGACCCAGGATCCAATCCTGAACACGGCGTGACAGTACCCCCTACACAAAGAAGCCCCCCAATCTATTTGGGTTTGGATGGGTGCCTATCATGGAACGACTTGACCAGCCATGGGGCATGAACATCACAAGCAGGCACCCAAGCCCTTTCTGCACTGGAATAGCCCTTTTAACAAGTATGCAAATAAAACCTTTCCAGAGAGGCATTTTTGTTCTTGGTAATGATTTAGAACAGTGGTTCTCAACTCCTGTCCTCAGGATCCACTAACAGGCCAGGTTTGCAAGATAACTAAAGTACATCACAGGTGATATAATTTGCTACTCAGTGATTGCAGTATTCTAGTCTGCATCTCCGCAAGGTAATACTTAAAATCTGGCCTGTTCATGGGTCCTGAGGACAGGGATTGAGAACCACTGATTTAGAAAGTATTAGAGGAGGTCAGCATAACAGCTAACAGTTTCAAAAGGAGGTCAGCAATGGCATCCCCCATGTTTCCCTCATAAAGTTACTTTACTTTGAAGGGTTGAAGAGTTCTGATTGGAATCAAAAATTCTGAAGAAATAAAAAAGCACATGAGAATGTAAAATGGAAATTTATATATATATATAGTTTTGCATTATCGGCCATCTTGATTGGCTGACCTAGGAAGATGTAACCCCCCCCCCCCCATGTGAATAGGGGTGGATTCATCCCTGCACTCAACAGATGTCAGGACTGTACCCTGAGTTGCACATGTGCAATTGGGGGTACACACAAAAGAAGGATGCAAACAGGGAGGTAAGAAGCCTGTTTTGCAGAAGAGACATGCAGATCAGAGGCTGCATTTAAGATAGCATCGGTAAGCAAGTGAGGAAATGTACAGGGGTTCAGGTTTGAGAACGTTGTAGGTCACAGGTTAAACCATACTATCTGGGTAACTGACAGCCAGTGGAGAGACTAGCAGAGGGGAAAAGCATTTTAAGAGGGTGAAGTGAGGTGTGAGAGTCAAACAGCAAAACTCAGGATGAAACAGAGCAGTGGCATCTTGTGTAGGCCACACACTTCACCATCAGATATGGCAGAGGCTTTAAGCTGTATCATGCATGAGATGTTCAATGGGGAAATGTGAGGTTTAAATTATAGCAGAATCAAATAATATGCTTAAGCAATGGGTAGCTTGTGTTATTAGGGTGATATCAGTAGCAATTGCTGTTTCAGACTGGGAAGCAAATAGATGGCAAAACGTTGATACCTTGTTTTAGCCATACTAAGTTTAATAAACTGAAAGGGCATGAAAGATGAGATGGCAGTTACACAGTCAGGAACCTGAGACAGTAAGGAATTTAAATCAAGAGCTGTGAGAAAATTGTATATTATAATTTAAGTGATGCTGGAATCTGAAAGAGTAATGGTTTGTGCATTCTGCAAGCACTGTGCTTTGTAGTTACTGTATAAGACTCTAAGTGCCTTATTCATGTAAAGGTTACTATAAGAAACACTTATTTTTTTTGCATAGCAACCAATCATTCTCCAACTGTTATTTCTGCAGTTCATTTTGAAAACAAAACAAATATTCTTACTATGGGCAACAAGCAATGTTTCAGCTAGCACACATTTTTGAAGAGTGTGCTAACAGGTACCACATAGTAATCAGATAACTTTCAACTGTCATTTCTGTCATCTGGGACTGAAAATGAAACCGACTAGTTGCACACATTATACACAAATCCCTTTGGAGTTTACCTCAACATCTTGTTTGTGTATGATGATTAGGGTAACAGGGCTGATATTAGCTCTCGGTCATTTGGAACGGTTTGGGGAGCGAGAGGCACCGTTTGACAGAAGGAAGCACCCAAGCGGGGTGCCAACGCAGTTCCGTCACAGGAGAGATCCTCTTTCACTTCTTGTTGGGTATCAAGACAGAAGTGAAGGGAAGTCTCCCCAGTCTGGATTTTTAACCATTTCCTACACTACCAACACTGAAAAGCCTTGCCTTTATATGTGGCTTAAGGTGACACTGTCACCATATCTATTCAGGGCAAAGTGACAGCGCCTTTACAAAAGGGCCTCCTTGACCCAATGATACCTTGAAAGCTATTCCTTTTTTATCACAGGCAACAATGCCTGGTGCTTTTGAGTAAGGGGTAGCATGTATCCACCTGACATTTGACAGTGCTCTGGTCTCGCAGACATACCCAAAGCCCTCATGGTCACATGACAGAGGAAGTAATGTCACCACTTTCTCTAGTACTTTCTCTAGGAACTGCAGGGAAACCCTGGCAAGATAAGTATGACTCGGCCCCCAAAAAAATCCCCCCCGAAAAAAATGACATCTACTGACATTTAGTAAAAAAAAAAATTTAACTTTTGTGGAACCCTCATAATCTATCAGTTAAAAGCTCTCTCTTTATCACAGACTGGTCTATTTCTGTAGATGCCGATGTCATCAGGCAAGCAATAATTCTTAGGGATTACAAACTCTAAAAGTATTAACACTTTAAATATACCCTGATTTTAATTCACAATTATGCTTCATGTCATTATTGGGGAAGTGCTAAAGATATGCCCTTTGAAATGTTTTATCCTTGTACCTATCAGCCAACAAACCACTCTGATTACAGTTTTTATTACTAAGCTATTGAATTTTGGCAACAATGAATTGGTAATTACCTTGTTAATGACTGTTAATATCTTGCTGTTGTGTCTGAAATAAAGCAAGGCATGAGAAATACAGTCTATACATTGTCACCAAGGCTGATAACAAATGTGACTTAGGTAAAAAAATTAACCATAAGAAAGACCAGTAATCAAAAATATGAATTATGCATGTGTTAGACGGCAGATACAATCAATCCTAGAAGAGGTTCCTTTTATCTCCTACTTATACCTGATGCGCAGGGGATGGAGGTCACATGGAGACTGAAATGGTACCCAGATTGGATCTGCTACTTCATAGTGAATTAACTAAAGTAGCTCTCCTGCACACTCAGACAAAACATGCTGAGGATTTCCTATTCAAAGCATGTCAGGAATTATTAGAAATTATGATTTTAAAATTTTATGCAAAGCACATCTCCATTAGGGGTTTATCTTCAGGTGGATCAGTTCTAGCAAACAGCAAATATATTCCATATTCAATTTCTTTTGATGGACACATTTATATGCTTTATTACAGTTAGGTATCCTAACTGAGAACTTAAAAACAAAATCTAAAACAGACTCCGGACTTGGTAAGTGCTTAAAAACTCAGCAGCATAAAATACAATTGTTCATGAAAATTAAACACAAGGTTTAAAAAGCTAATAAGCTTGAAATACTAATATTCCTACAAAAAGTAAGAAATAGCATTTCTAAATGCATAAAACTGAACTCCAGGCACATAGCTAAATAATATTTTTTAATTTTAGCAGTTTCAATCGCCACATAGATTGTCTTTCTGTCCTTCCAGCATACAACGGATCTCATGCATGCTAGAACTGTCAAAGACCAATACTGTTTACCCATAGCTAAATATAGTTTAACTCCTTCCAAATCATGTGAAATTTAGCATTTTAATTTAGCATTTACAGGTAGATGCAAGGTATCAGAGATTTGACTTCAGTACCCAGTGATGTATCATTTCTAAAAGTTGATGAGAAGGCAAGGCAGATTGTATGTCACCTGGGCTGAAATGCTGGGGGGCAGACAATAAAACCAGGTAGGTTATTACACTTTGTAAACATCACTTGTTTAAGTAGATCTAAACTCAATTAATAAAATTGCATATAATCTTAAAAAATTGCTTTGGAAAATAAATGAACATGTTACTGTTTTTAATTATACAGCTTTCATTAAAATAATACATGGTGTTCCTTCTATGAATCTTCTTGTTCAGACAATTTCTAATATAGGGGGACAACACTCTGTGTGTCTACCAGTTGAAAGGCACATTTTACTGTGTAATCAACAGGCAGCCTGCCTTAAAGCAGGGCTTCACCCAAAAAGGGGAAGCTCTGCTTGTTTGCTTCCCCCCCTCCACTGCCACATTTGGCACCCTTCGGGGGGGAGCGGATACCTGTCATAAACAGGTATCTGCTCCCACTTCCATGTAAGATCGCCCCATTGTTGTGTAGGGATGTACGAAACTTTCGGCCCCTCCTCCCCCCCCCCCCCCGCTGTCTTCTGGGAGACACACAGAAGACAGAGGGACAATTCAGAAAGTGCAGCGCCACTCGCACATGCAAAGCAGGAAACAGACTGTGAAGCCGCAAGGCTTCACTACCTGTTTCCCTTCGTGAAGATGTCGGCGCTTGCACCCAGAGCCAATTGATAAAACAGCTTGGGGTGCCGACATTGCGGGCTCCGTGGACAGGTAAGTGTCCCAAGTCAGCAGCTACAGTATTTGTAGCTGCTGACTTTGATTCCCACCCACCCCCCCCCCCCCCACCCCAAGTTGGAACTCCTCTCTGCTAAAAACATCCAAGAAAAAAACTAAAAAAAATCAATTTTCTTTATCAATTTAGGCAAATATGTATTCAGCTACATATTTTTGGTAAAAAAAAATCCCAATAAGCGTATACTGATTGGTTTGTGCAAAAGTTATAGTGTCTACAAACGATGGGATATTTTTTTTTTTGCTTACTAGTAATACGCTTATTGGGATTTTTTTTACCAAAAATATGTAACAGAACACAAATTGGCCTAAATTGATGAATACATTTGTTTTTTTTTTACATTTTTTTTGGAAAGGTTTTATAGCAGAAAGTAAAAAAAAATGTTTGTTTATTTTCAAAATTGCAGCTCTTTTTTTGTTTATATATAAAATAAAAACCTGCAGAGCTGATCAAATACCAAAAGAAAGCTCTATTTGTGGATAAAAAAGACATCAATTTTGTTTGGGTACCGAGTCGCACGACCGCACAATTGTCAGTGCGACGCAGTGCCATATCACAAAAAAATGGCCTGGTCATTAAAGGGGTAAATCCTTCCGGGCTGAAGCGGTTATTTAGGGTTTAGCTATTAAGTTAAAGCGTATCTAAAACCAAAATAAAAAATGTAATAAGTTGCAGCTGTCCAACCCGTAAATGTGGTGGCTAATATATTTTCATGGATTTTTTTTTTTTTTTTACTTAGCGATCTGGCCAAAGGCGGTTCAACACCATATTAGGTAATGGTTTAATTATTTTACCATACTTGTTTCCATACTCTTGTCAAACCCCTGTAGTTCTTTTTAAACATTGCTTCAAGGTATAAATAAAAAAAAAAAAGAAAATGAGACTAAATAAAGAAAACTAATGCAGCAGCCACATTTAAGGATTGCCAAACTGTAATATATTACGTTTGTGCTTGTGGTTTTAGATAAGCTTTCATATGGCATTTAGCCTAATGAAATGAAAAGATGAAATGGTGCAAGATTTTTTTTCTTCTTTGCTACAGTAGGTTACAGAATCGAATGCACAGGTTTATAAAAGGGGACATCTTTCAAGATATGCAATATTTAAAGTGCAATTTAAGAAAAGAGGAAAATAGCAAACTGTAAGGAAAGAGTGCTGTTATGCTGTGAACCTTTGACAATGCCCAGGTTTTAGTCAGACTAAAAGATTACATTTTCCATTCTTTTAAAACTTAAATAGATGAAAGCTAAAAAAACATCTTAGGAAAGACAATGCCAGTGCATTCACCCTCTACATTTAATATAGCTTCAGATAGCAAACCTTCTGTACATGTTTCTTGTAGCTTTGATCATTTAAAGTGCATATACTGTATATCACAGTCAGTGAAATATGTAAGTCACATAACTGGTTATAGCAATCTTTCATAAACTCTGCTCCACTAGGTCTTGTACAGCAATGACATGTTTATGAGTGTAATGCACAACCTGTGATATATACAGTCAAACTGAGGGGTGGGGTTTAGAGGAAGCATTAGCCATGTGCAACTATGAGCAGATGAGCAGCATAGACAACTGAAAGCCTACACCACTTGCCGGTTTACTGTCCTTCAGGCTTTAGGGGGGGGCAGACTGTGGCCATTGGGAGTAGAAAATGCCCCAGCATCAGTGCCCCATAATTGGTTTTAATGGAAGGAATAGTGCCCCATTGAGAGCGTCAATAGGGGGAATGAATACAGGTGTGTAAGCACTTCCACCTTTTCACATCCCAGTAGGGAGATTAGTGCCCCATCACTGGTGTCAGTTGGCTGAATAGTGCCCCAAGGACCAGACAAAGGCAAGCATAGGGCCACATCTGGCCTTCAGACCGCAGTTTGGAGACCACTGGTCTTCACTGTGATTGTAACAGTCAACGTTAGGGGAAAAAAATGCTAGAAGTTTTTTGGCAGATGAGACTTCCAAAAGACTCAATTCACAAAACATTAACACATTTATATATTTTTTTTCTTCTAGCCAAATGATGGTAATTTTTAAATCACATTGGATAAATAACTGTCACTTATCCTTATCCTGGTGAGTTAAAGCTTTATTAAACCCAAAAGCAAAGATTTATTATACAGCAGTTTACCAATTCTTAGATGTGGTAGCTGTATTGTTTTTCTTGTTTAGGCTTTCTTTTAGTTATTTTCTCCTGGTCATTTGGCCGGTAGGTCTGTTGTTTTAATCAGCTTTTATTTATTATGTAAAATCTTTGTCCCAAAAGGAAAAAAAGCTGTTTGCTGTAAATGCTTAAGTGTTAGCTGGCATTAGGCTTAAGTTTGTTAGTACATCTAAATCTGCTAGTACATCGAACACTCCCCTCCCCCCAGATTAACACACTGTTGTCCAAAGGCGCCTCCATTTTGCCTTCATCCAGAGTGTAGGTGCTCTAATACAGGAAGTTTGTTACTGACCAGATCAACTGGTAAAAACAGAGGGTAAAAAAATCTTTAAAAAAAGGGGGCGTGGCCTAGCACAGGAGTAAGATGGCAGCTTAGGTAGAGAGCTCCAACATCTAGGGCTTCTGTATTCGCCTGGCATTAACGGGAGAGCTTTGATTCAGGAGAATGAAGATGACCGGGAGAAGCACGTCTGCTATCGGATCCCAGATGGACCCTGCTACTCAACTAAGCTGGAATATACCGGTGATGTAAGGCACTCAGCGCGCTGATTCTCAGGCTTCATCTTAAGTCTCAGATTGCAGTGTGGCCAGCTATGCCACTACAGCTGAATCCCTTGATGCACCTAATCAGGCACTCATGGCCAGCATCCCTCACCTTTACCCAGCCTAGCTGATCTCCAGCGAGTCGCCATGGACATAAAGAACACCTTGTCTGCTGCAATATGGGATCTTAAAACTGATCTCTGTGTGGTTGCCTCTCGCCTGGAACACGTGGGAGTTGGCGGCCATGACTCATCATGGCACGGCCATCCAGCAAGTCCAAAGGATCACTAAAGTCCAAGCCCAGCACCTTATTGATATGCATCGCCAAGTCGAAGATCTGGATGACAGAGGTCGGAGGCGCAATTTCCGTGTCAGAGGAATACCAGAGTTGGTGGAGGGCCCTCAACTGCAGTCTGTGGTATGGGCTATTTTTAATACATTGCTGGGTAGGCCACCAGATGCACCCATTGAAATGGAAAGGTGTCACATGGCACTTAAACCTAGGGGCCGGGACACTGACCCACCCAGAGATGCCGTCTGCTGTCTGGTCAGCTTTGCACAGAGGGAAGACATATTGCATTTAGCACGTAATCATGCAGCTATTCCAAAATGTCTCCACCATTACTCTCTAGCACAGAAGAGATTTACGCCCTCTTCTTAACGTACTGCGTGATAAACGCATTGCTTATCGGTGGAAGTTTCCTGAACTTTCTGTGACATCCTCGGCATCCAAGAGGTACAAGTTCCAGATTGGTACAGTTCTTTCTTACAACCTGAACCCTGGATCCCTACCCAGCCAGAGGATACTCCACAATCGCAAAGAAACAGACAGAGGTATCATAGGCCCTTTATCCAATTCTCCACTGAGAGTCTGCGGGGACATGGACACGGATGACAGTCCAAGAGTCTCGCCCTCTTCAGTTAGACGCAAAACAGATCATGGAGCATAGAACAACTGGATCGGAGAGCTAGCTCTATGCCCTCTCCCTTTTGCAGCTACAGTCTCTGGAGGTACATACCATGCTTCTACCTGTTATGATGCTTTTGCTGAAAGTTAATTTAGAACTAAGTCTCACAGCACAGTTGTTCTTGGGTGAACTGTGACTACAACATTACCCCTATATTGCTGGATGGATCAGTCCTAGCTTAGTACACCTAGTAATCTTCCCTAAGGAAAACCTCTTATCGTCACTAAAGGTAATACTGTATTCTGGACATCGGAATTGTGTTGCTTATCTTTTGGCCTTCTAACAATAGGGGTTAGAGTTATGCTGCAAGCCTTACAGCTCCCCTACTTTTGACGGCATATGCTTGTTCCTCTCTCTCTAATTGGGGGTCTGTACCATACATGGCCATAGTGTGGGCTCATCACAGGTGCTTGTCCTTCACACCTTTCACACTGGGACACTTGGAAAATGTTTGGAAGCCACGTGAGAAGTAGGACATCCTGTTACTTCATCGTTTATGCATTATAACCTGATTGAACTGCCTGACAGACATATGCACAAGGGTGCGTTATATACCCAAATGTTGCAAATGTGCTGGTTCTGATATATTTTTTCTAGGCAAGGTATCAGAGGTTCTTTGGAGGGCCTGTACGAGGTCTTAGGGGGCGAATGCATCTGTTGAAGAAAGGGGTACTGACAGTACCTCTGGGTCCATGTCTTTTTCCCCCTTGTTTAGTGTTTGTTACTCTCAAGCTGCAGTAAACAATCTGGGCAAACCTAGGTTTGATCCTTAAAGATACATGCAGACTCTTAAGTATATTCATTTAATGAAGCTTCTAGTTAGTTGAATATTTATAAATACTTTGGTGTTCGACTTCTTCCCCACCTCAGAGAGCCAGGCTCCCCTTTGAAACTCACCAGATTTTCTTCCAGTTTCCTTTATTCCCCAAACTTTTCCAATAAAGTGGACTAGCAGGTCTGAATCCACTTCCGGTAATATTTTGATGTGAATCCCATATCTTGTGTCCCCGTTTTTTTAAGGGGTTGCGTTTCCTTTTTTTGCCCTTAAGGGTTTAGCGAAAGAGCTCTTTGGTTAGGTTTACTTCCCAATCTCCCCTTACCGTCTAACCATCCCTTTACCCCCCCCCCCCATTTTTTTCTCTTCTCCAAAAACCCTCTCCATCTATAATCTGCTCTACATAGTCAAGCGCAGACGTACCCTCCGACCATGCCTTCTACTCTGAATTGCTCAGCTCCTCTCTCTCTCGGTGTACTCCCTAAATATTAAGGCCCTTAATGTTCCTGAAAAACCTAGCAGTGTTCTTGCAGAAGCACACCAACATAGAGCCCAAATTGTCTTTTTACAAGAGACACACCTGCAGCTGGGGACTTTTCAGACAGGTCTCTTGATTCGGGGGGGGGGGGGGGGGGGGCGCTTTAACATGGCACTGATTCCACTTCTTGATACCTCCTCTTGTAACCCTCCCTTCCTTTTTCTGCTCTGCATCAAGTGAAACGCCAGCTGGCCTCTCTTACGATTCATGATGCGTGGCAAACTCTTAACCTTTCAGAGAGGGATTATACCTTTTTCTCCTCTCTGCACAACCGCTACTCAAGACTGGATTACCTCTTCATACACTAAGCAGACCTGTCTTACCTTCACAATGCCACTATTGAGAACATGGTATTTTCTGACCACCACCCAATTACGTTGACTTTAGTTCTTCCTGATAGAGAAACCTTTGCCAAGATCTGGAGAATGAATGCTTCCCTTCTTGCAGATCCTGGCGACCTGGACACTATTAGACAAAGGATCAGGGATTATTTTCGCCATAATGACACACCTGTTTCTCCCATGACACAATGGGAGGCACATAAGTGTGTCATAAGAGGCCACCTACTTTCGATAGCAGTTAGGAAGAAAAAACATCAAACCTTGATATTGGAACTCTGACAAGATAAGTAGGTTGGAAGACCAGCACAAATGTTTGCAGGCAGTCAAGATAGCAAAGAAATTGGCGGATTTGCGTTCACTTGTATTGGAAGAATTATTTAAAAGAGCACGCCAACATCACGTATTATCTCAAAGATTGTTCTATGAACAAGGCAACAAACAGGGTAGGCTCTTGACCAGAGCCACACAAGACCACACACTCACTTCTATGGTACATCATGTAATAGATGCGTCAAGAGTGAGTCACTCTAAGAATGAGGACATTGCGTGTCAATTTCAATGCTTCTATAGCAATTTGTATAATCTTCGAGCTAATGAATCAGTGCTGATTTGATGCAAGACTTTTTGTGTCAATATAGCCCACGTGCTCCCTCTGAGGTTAATTCAAAAGCATTAGAAGCCCCTTGTCAATGGAGGAATGGGAGGAGGCACTGAAGACTACAAAACTGGGCAATAGCCCATGTTCCTGATGGCTTTTTGGCACAGTACAATAAAAGTTTAATGGAACGCCTGGCCCCAGGCTTCCTTAAGGCCTTCAGTTCTTTGTCCTCTACTCCCAGTTCCTCGGAGAGCTTTTTCAGAGGCCTTTTTCTCGGTGATCCCCATATAAAATAAGGACCCCACCAATGTTGCTAATTACCACCCGATATCTCTCCTTAATGTGGACTTTAAGTTGTTCTCTAAAATCTTGGCAACTCAACTGTCCTACCATGTACCTGCTTGGGTGAATCTGGATCAAGTAAGATTTGTTCACGGAAGAGAAGCCAGAGACAACACTATTAAAGACTTAAATTTACATTACTTGCTTACCTCTAACCAACAGGAGGGTTTCTTTCTAGCAATGGATGCAGAGAAGGTGTTCGACTGAGTGGCCTGGGACTAGATGGATGCAGTTTTGGGAGCTCTGGGGATTAGGGCGCATATGCGCGCTTTCATCTAGTCCTTGTACGCTAACCCAAGAGCTATAGTCAGAGTCAACGGCCACTTGTCGAGCGCCTTCTCTATCCATAATGGAACCAGACAGGGATATCCTCTCTCTCCCATACTCTAAATCCTTACACTGGAACCTCTTTTTCGTTGCACTCTCATTGCCAACTCGGATATTAAGGGAATAGAGTTGCACAAGCGGGAATTCAAGATTGCAGCTTTTGTGGGTGACATCTTGCCTACCTAATCTTCTGCCAGTCCTTAAAAAGTTAAAATTTCTTTCAAATTTGAAAATTAACTATTCAAAATCTTTTGCACTGAATGTTTCACTACCAACAGAGATAGTAAAGCAGTGTCAGACAAATTTTCCTTCAATGAAAAGTAGAGTGTTCCGCTAAGTAAACGTAGTAGTTATATAGTTCTGACAGATCAACAGGGAGTTGTATCCCTGCTGACAGAGATATGTAATCACCTACCTAGATATACAACTCCCTGCTGAACTATATAACAGAAATTACTTAACGGAATTGAAAAGTATACGCTAGGATTTTCAATGGTGGGACGTTCCCACCATCTCCTGGTTTGGGTGGGCCTCCATTTTAAAGATGACAATTCTTCCACGCTTACTCTATAAATTGCAAACTCTTCCAATCCGCTTACAGCCTTCTTTCTTTGTGTCGTACAAGGCCATGTGTAGGGCTTTTCTCTGGGGTAACAAATCTGCTTGAATAGAAGGGGCAAAGCTGGTGCTAGCAAAGTAAGTCTAATGGTGGAATCGGTCTCCCCAATCTGCAACAGTACTATTGGGCAGTTCATCTTGCTCGGGTGGTGGATTGGAAATTGCATGCTCTACGTAAAAGTTGGGTAAACCTCGAACATTTAGTCTCGGATACAGTGTTACGCTCAGTTCCATGTTTCTCTAAAGAACATGTGTTGCCTACCCTTTATTCTCATCTCCTTATTGGGGCCACCCTTCATGCCTTTGATGGAGCATGTGCAGTACATGCATTATCTGCCAAGGCTTGCTCGATTACTGTGGTTAGAGGGAACCCAGACTTCCTTCCACGTCTGTCTAAGACCTACCTGGCAGTAGAATGGCCATATGCGGAGATACAGACAAAAGAGGCAGATTCATGTAGGATAGGGAGCTTGTGGAAATATCCAATACTAATTAATTTCCATTCTGGTCCTACATCCAAATGAAACATTACCTAGGTAACCCATTCCATAGAGAAAGATATACCAAAGCTCCTACAGTTTTCGAATCACTTTGCTCCTGGCCCCCCCCCCCCCCCCCCGAGTAATGTGATCTCCGCATTATATTATTTTACTCACTGAACTGCAACTCAATTTATAACATTTGTATCATGTGTTTTTTTCTGGATATTTAGTTGATATTCTGTGTCTATATTTTAAAATACACCTATGATAACAATTATAGACCCTTCATTTTTTTGTAAGTAGCAAACTTACAAAATCTGCAGGGGATCAATTAATTATTTTCCCCACTGTATATATATATATATACACATACACACACATACACAGTGGGGCAAAAAAGTATTTAGTCAGCCACCAATTGTGCAAGTTCTCCCACTTAAAAAAGATGAGAGAGGCCTGTAATTGTCATCTTAGGTATACCTCAACTATGAGAGACAAAATGTGGAAACAAATCCAGACAATCACATTGTCTGATTTTTTAAAGAATTTATTTGCAAATTATGGTGGAAAATAAGTATTTGGTCACCTACAAACAAGCAAGATTTCTGGCTCTCACAGACCTGTATCTTCTTCTTTAAGAGGTTCCGCCTCTGTCCTCCACTCATTACCTGTATTAATGGCACCTGTTTGAACTTGTTATCAGTATAAAAGACACCTGTCCACAACCTCAAACAGTCACACTCCAAACGCCACTATGGTGAAGACCAAAGAGCTGTCGAAGGACACCAGAAACAAAATTGTAGACCTGCACCAGGCTGGGAAGACCGAATCTGCAATAGGCAAGCAGCTTAGTATGAAGAAATCAACTGTGGGAGCAATAATTAGAAAATGGAAGACATACAAGACCACTGATAATCTCCCTCGATCTGGGGCTCCACGCAAGATCTCACCCCGGAGTGGCTTCGTAAGAAGCATTTCAAGGTCCTGGAGTGGCTTAGCCAGTCTCCAGATCTCAACCCCATAGAAAACCTTTGGAGGGAGTTGAAAGTCCGTGTTGCCCAGCGACAGCCCCAAAACATTACTGCTCTAGAGGAGATATGCATGGAAAAATGAGCCAACATACCAGCAACAGTGTGTGACAACCTTGTGAAGACTTACAGAAAAAATTTGACCTCTGTCATTGCCAACAAAGGATATATAAAAAAGTATTGAGATGAACTTTAGATATTAACCAAATACTTATTTTCCACCATAATTTGCTAATAAATTCTTTCAAAAATCATACAATGTGATTGTCTGGATTTGTTTCCACATTTTGTCTCTCATAGTTGAGGTATACCTATGATGACAATTACAGGCCTCTCTTATCTTTTTAAGTGGGAGAACTTGCACAATTGGCGGCTGACTAAACACTTTTTTGCCCCAATATATTATATATATATATACACACCACACACACACACAAATATATTATATACACACACACACACATATATATATATATATATATATATATATATATATATATATATATATATATATATATATATATATTTAATTTTAGTGGTCCAGTTTTCTTACTCCTATAACATTCTGCACCTCTGTCCCTTTCCTTAGCGCGCATACCATGAGACACATCTTCTTGTTATCTGTAAGTCACCCTAAGTCTATGGAAGGAATTGTGTTTTTGTATGTAAATATGGGACAATATAAAACTTTTTCTCAATGTGAACATACCACTGCTTGTTAATTCAGCATTAATTATAGAACATGTCAAATTGTATTTCAGTCAAAGCCTGCTGTAAGTCTCTGGAGCTTTCTTAATGACAGTAATTACAGGTCATAAGAAGAGTTGTCTGAAATTAACATTTCTCTCATGTCTTGATTGGAAGATGTAAATGGCCACGCGGTGCAGATGTTTTGATTAGTAAAATTTCCACTTCCTTTTTTTGTATCAATGCTTGTCAAACTGCACAGCACCAAACCTTTTTAGCAGCTGCCAGAGAAATGAAAATGGAGGTGTATCTAAACAGACTTAAAAATCTGAGCTTTTTTTCTGTCTCTTATATTGTTCTATATTCCTCTCCCATCTGTTTCACTTATCCCGTCACATCATCCTTTTTCCCCTGACTTTTCACAGTGTAAACTTTTTGGATTACAGTTCAAATTTACAGAGAAAATACAGTTACATAAACTTCTATGATAAACAAAGAACTGTGAGCTGGCTGTTGTTTTCCATTACTGTTATAAACGCTGCTGCACTTTAGAAAAATATGTTTCTAATCTGTCCGCCAGCGCAAATGATCGGTCATTAGCACTGATCAGTGCTCAACGCTGCAGAAGACAGACAAAAAAAAAAAAATGACCTGACTACAAAATGAGCCTTATTATTGTAAAATAATGTTAATATCATCAGCTACCCTGGGAATTAGGAGAAATTAAAAGCAAATCACTTGGAAGAATGAAAGGCCTGCCCCTTAAGTAATAATGAAAGTAATACTTGACATTCATCTCCCTAGAAAATAATATTAGATAAACTTTTTTTTTGCAAGGGCATTCTGAACAGCCAATCTGGTTTTATTAATAATTTCCTGTCCCTATACTGGAAGCTCGCATTATCTGGTCACAGTCACAGAAGACCTGCACAGATATTTAATAAAGCTGCCACTGGTAATCCTCTCTGATTACCTATAAGCTTCCAGCTGTAATACACACTGTGCTACAGCTCTGCAGAAGGACATCACACTGTCACCTGGTATGATGTTTGACAGCTTATTCTGCAATATCAAGCCAGCACAAAATTGCTTTTTCCAAATCCATCCCTAGTTAATAACTGAAGGCAATAATGGTATTCAGCATGCGTAATATACTGAGAAGGCAAAATGAGGCAACAGAGAGAAAATGATTAAAGACTGACTATTATGAAGAGGAGATCAAACGTTGAATTTGGAAACCGACAACAATGGTTCAATTACAACATCACACAGGGAGCGCTGCAAGTCTGCATTGCAATTCGAAGAAACGCACATGAGGAAAAAAAAAATCCATTGTGTGAATAAGGGATGCATTCTAATTTCAATTTAAACAAAGTCCTGTTGCCAATTTGATTTTTCTGCAAACGTATGCTCAGTAATTCTCTCTGGAGCTGGATAAGAGGAGCACGACTTATGATATACTGCCCACCAAGCACATTCGTCTATACACACACAAGGCTCAGCTCAGCTTTTCTTTGTGAACAAGGCTTCACAAGACAGACAAATGCTTGCATACCTGCAGGCTTACTCATTAAAGGACAGCAAATGGCAATGAGCCTGTACTTTAACCAACCAATCAGAAATCATATTTTGACTGACTTGACTGCAGAAAATCTAATTGGTTGGTAGAGGATTGTTGCAGTTAGCACATCCTCACTGAGCTCTGCCATTTCCTGTTGAATAAACAAGTGTCAACTCCACGGTGCACTGTATGAAGTACACCAGGAATAGCACTAGGCAATACTGACCACAAGCACATTTTTCAGGATAGATTGCCTTTATGTTTTTGACCATTTTTTGGGGGGGATCTACAAATAGTTAACATTGCCTGAAATTGCCCCGTGCATATAAATAAATTAGCACACAGAACGCCATAAAGTAAGAGCAATGTTTGGAGATCATGCAGGGTTCCTTAATGAAAATCAATAGTGGTGATTTTGCCGTTATAACGGGAATTTACAAGGTATTTAAATGCTGTTTAAAAAATAAAAATGATATGCTGCATGAGGATAAAGATGTGTTTTTAACATCTTTCCCTATATGCCAGCTGGCACACAATAGATACCCGTGACGTATGTGCTTCTTACCAATTTATGTAATAATTTACTTTTTTGTGACAAATTTAAAGTTTCATAATGGTGCACAAAATGTAGTAATGCATAAGTACTAATCATAAATATTCCATTACTAATCTATCTACAGTAAAATAAAATCTGATTGGCTGTTATGGATTACTACATATTAAAGACCATCCTTGTTTTTTTGCATTTCCCTACTGATTAAGCCACAATGTGACACGTGTAAATGATCGCCTTTAAAAAAAAAAAAAAAAAAAAAAAAACATTCCGTAAAATTGAAATGAAAAGGTAAAACATTTGTGTATAGATATAAAAAAAATTATAAATACCTTTTTTGCCTTTTTTTTAGACGTGATCACATTCCCTCTGTTCTCAGCTACATAATAGCTGGAGGAGGAGAAGCAACAGCACACTAAACTTTCCAGTGAATGGCTGTACAGGGGGGCGTGTCAGGACAAGTCTAATCATTGGAGAAGAGCAGGCTGAGTTCCCAGCATAGCTAGAGAACTGACCACAATGTGATCTCCTGCTTAACGTGGTCAGTTTTTAATAGGAAAGCACAGGGACTGGCAGAAACACCAGGGATTTCACACATAGAAAGCAATACAGAGAAAACAGGATAATTTTTCATACACATACATGGTACAGCAGGTACATTTCCAGAATAAGGAATGCCACATAAGCCAATGCCTCCTCTGTAGTGCTGGGCTCCTGTCCCATTTAGAGTTCTACCAAATGCACTTCACCTCTTATCTCCGCTAGCAGAGTGGTGTCAGCAGCAGGGGTTGTAAAACCTCATAGTTAAGATGTTTTTTTTTATCACCCCCACCTCAACCGCGCCCCTTTTAGCTGCAGTGGTCAGGGGTGTATATATGTCGCATCCGCAGCAGGAGTGTCATGGTTAGTGGCTGTAGCACCTGCAAAGCATGACCCATTCAAGTTAATGAGGCCACTCTGCAAGTGTCCTGCAACCTTGCGAATACAGCAAACAAGGCAGGGGTTAAAGCAGGCAGCATTGTGTTGCTTTCTCACCACCTGCTTTAACCCCTTGGACCCCACACTTGCAATGAGGCCCCATTTACTTGAATGGGTCGTTGTTGGCAGGCGGTAGCAGCCACCAAAAGTAACAGGAGGATTAATTCTGCAGCATGTGTACACCTTTGGCTGCTGCCTCAGCAGCTACAGGAGGTAGGGATTGGGGGCTGTAAAATCGTGCCTCAAGCGCAGGGTTTTACCACCCCCCCCAAATTTACATGTGGACGAGCACTAGGGGCTCATTTGCAAACGCAGAAGGCATTGCTGCTTCCCTGAAAAGCAATCAAATAGTGTTTGACAGGTGGTGAGGAGGTGATATGTTGCCTCCTCACCACCTGATTTAAACCCATGATTGCCGTGCAATGCACATGATTGCGACACAGTAGTACAGCAATTTGAGGTTTAAATCAGGTAAGAGGATGTGACACTGTGCCCAGTGATTATTGACTTCTCCCATGTTGTTCAGGTAGATCTCCAACGCTTTAAGGTTGATTACCCCTGCTCTAGGCTCTCCTCAATAGCCTGCATTTGTATCTGGTGTCCACTGGGGTCCTCTGACTCAGCATAGCAGCAATTTTTACAGCCTAGTTCACAACAAAGTCTCCCATCGTGGCTCTTTTGGTTATAAAATTGTGGGTCATGTCCATATTTAGTGAATGCTGTCACCCAGGATGCCCCACCTTTTTGTTTACATTCAGTGGAGATCTGTCATGGTATTCTATATTCAGGTAAGACAGGCCTGGTATCTGGGGGCCCCCTTATTTGTAAAGGGCGCCTCCAGATTCTGATAGGCACCCTTGCCCGCACAACTACCTGGACAGGGTTATAGTGGACAGGCCTTTGTCCTCATCAACACAGAACAAGCTGTTTCACTGGGGGGGGGTCATCCCTGGCAATGTACCCTCCTTATGTTGAGAGCATGTGCCTGGATATGGTTCAGGAAAGGGGGCCTTTTCTTTTTTAGTGAGCTGCCCCTTGATAGCCATGCCATACCAGATCTTCATAAAGGATCAGGGTCTGGTATGCATTTTTAATGGGAACCCTGTTAATTTTTTTGTGTAGAGTTCCCACTTAACATCTATATCAGGCCCTTATCTAAAATAATGGTCTGGTATAGATAGAGGGAACCCCGGCTATTTGTTTACAAACAAAAGGAGGCGGGAGCTATCAGTTTAATTTTTTTTTTTGTAAATGTATTAAATTATTTTTTTTTTGTAAATCTCAATCTTATTGTAGGAGGGTGTAAACATTATACAGATGTGCCACTTCACAGGCATGTTAAGGGTATCCACAGGCATGTTATGTAAAGAAATTTTGCATTTCTATTGTTGCCCTTTAAGTGTTATTAAAATCAATTGCTTTGGTGCATGTTCCCCAGGGCAATGTCCAGTTACTCCTTCCCCTCCAACAGTGGTCAGTTTGAAATAGGAAAGAAGGGAGACTGGCCGGATCACCAGGTATTTTTTCCAAAGACAGCAGGATACTTTTAGTACAAGTACATTGTACCACAGACACATATCAAGAATATAAAAATGCTGGTCTAACATTAACCTTAATATTCATCTCCCATTGACTTCAATATTGTTGGGATTCAGCACATGAACTTTTGTTGGAAATGGTTAAATGGATATAATACTCCAATGATAAACCAAAAATGTACTAGGTTTAGGAGTGAGCTATGGGGTACACTGACAGGGAACAGTGTGAGAGAGGATGAGCCCCACTGAAAGAGACCTTAAAATTGTGACTCAGTAAGAAAAAAAAAATCATAAGATTACAATGTCCTGAACACAAAGAATGTGAAAAATCTTCAATACCAGAGGGTAACCAATAGTGAGAAAATTCTTAAAATAAAAAAAAGCTAAAATATGCTTAGGTTACCTAATAAGACAAAATAGAATGTTGCTACCATGGCTTTCAGTGTGCAGAATAATATTATAATGTAAAATTATAATAACTGAGAGCATTACCACTCTGAATACTTACTAAAACAATAATGCAGCACAACATACAAAGTTCAAGGGTTCATAGAAAAGACCTTTAAATTGTGTTCCACATAACAAGTATATATACTGTATAATAGAGGTGGAATCCTCTTCCCAAAAACACTCCCCCCTATTAGACTGAGGTCAAATAGAGCTTGGAAGAATCTCTTGTTGACATATCTCCAAAGGTCCTTGACTCTCTCCTCATAAACAGTGGTAGCGAATTCAAAGCATAAAGGAAAACAAATAGTTCTCTCTGTGTACTTCCAATCAAAAAATAAAAAATAATATCTAACCACTCACATGAAAAGAGTAAATAAATATTCTGCCAGCACATTAAGCACCAGTGTGCAATAGTGGTGGAAAACTCTTCCTAAAATATCACCCAAATATGCCAATGCCACATGTGATAATGGCTTCTCACTTCCTTATATGACCTCACGGTTAGACCCCTTTCACATTGGGGCGGTTTTCAGGCGCTTTAGCGCTGGAAACAGCCTCTGCTAAGTGCCTGAAAACCGCCTCCTATTCATTCCAGTGTGACTTTTCACACTCCGGCGGTGCACTTGTGGGACGTTCAGAAAAGTCCTGCAAGCAGCATCTTTGGGGTGGGTTGGGAGTGCTGTATTTAGCGCTCCCAAAACGCCCTGCCCATTGGAATGAATAGGCAGTGCTTCCGAAGTGCCTGAAAAGTGTTTCAGAAGTGACGCAACACGGGAGTTTTTAACCCCTTCTTTGGGGTTAAAAGTGCCCCGCTAGCGGGCGAAAAGCGAGTGCTTTGCTGCGAACGTGGCTGTGGCCCCAGTGTGAAAGGGGTCTAAGACTGAGGTCCAATAGTGCTTCAACGTGTCTCTTGCAAATGTTCAATTGCCCATGGTACACACCACACTAATCTTCTGGTGTAACTCTACTCTCTCATCATATGTAAAGTATAAAGGAGAACAGATAGTGCTCTCTAGTTGTCTAAATGTCTCATCCACCATGCTTGAAGGAAAGACACGTTACTAGAGAACATTGTCTAGTGTTTTAGTGCTTGAGCTTTCATTAATTTCAATGGCCAAAATAAATGATTATTCTGACCAAAGAAATTAATTAATGCAAAAGTGCTTGACGTGTTTAAACACACCTAAACATGTTCCACAAGTTTACAAGCGTTTTTCTGCCAAAACGCTGCTCCCAGGAGAAAAGGAGTCTAGGAGAGTTAGCAAAACATCCAGTGTGCATGAGGCTTAAAGGGGTTGTAAAGTTGTTTTTTTTTTTTTTTAAAAATAACAAACATGTTATACTTACCTTCACTGTGCAGCTCGTTCTGCACAGAGTGACCCCGAACCTGGTCTTCTGGGGTCCCTCGGCGGCTGTTTCAGCTCCTCCCCGCAAGCATTTACCACCTTCATGCAAGCTCCCTCGCACGGTGGTGAGTGCTTGCGGGCGCGCTCCCGTGATACAGCCGGCGGCTATAGCCGCTCGCTGTATCACTCGGCCCCGCCCCCCGGCGCGCCGCGTCATCGGATGTGATTGACAGCAGCGCGAGCCAATGGCTGCGCTGCTTTCAATCCATCCACTGCAGCCAATCAGCGACCAGGCTGAGCTGCAATGAAGCTGACGAGGACGAGGAGCGAAGATTCGAGGCGTCAGGTAAGTAAAACGGGGGGGCTGGGGGCGGCGGTACTGTCAAAAGTTTTTTCACCTTAATGCATAGAATGCATTAAGGTGAAAAAATTTTTACCTTTACAACCCCTTTAACCAGTCCACTCCTCATACCACAGCCAGAAACAGTAACTTCCACCTGCCAATACCATCTACCGTCTATACTCAGCTTTTCAGGTAGAACCAATTAAATACCCACTTCACCCTAACAAGCCATGCATTTATATGACAAAGAAATGTACAGGTCTCAGTGATGTTTATTTATTTTGCCCTTTTATGAACCTGTACTGATGTACTATTGGTAAAAAAAATTATAATTTGCTGACCATGCACTGTAGTTTTACTGCTACAGCGCGGGCTGGTTACTCAGAATCACGCATTTACATATGTGATTCTGCATTTTCGGGTAGGGTTGTGTGCTGTCACTGGCTCCAGCACATGCCAATCATTGTTTTCCGGCCAATAATTTATGCCCGGAACCCCCCGATCGTCAGAGCAAGTGACAGGAGAGAGCTTTGCAAATGTAAACAACACAAAGCTCTCTTCTGGCAGCAGTGATGTGCCACTTTTTGCTTCCCTGCAAAGTAGGGAATAAAAACCAGCACACCCCTTAGTAAAATTAGCACACATAACACATGGTAAACACTGTTACACACACATTTAACCCTTTGATTGCCCCAGATGTTACCCCCTTCCCAGCCAGTGTCATTAGTATGGTGTCAGTGTATATTATTAGCACTGATCACTGTATTAGCATCACTGTAAATGTCAGTGGCAGTTAGCCAGTTCTCACAAGGTTTCAGTTAGTGTCAGATTGTCAGCCGTCCCACTATAAGTCACTGATCACCACCATTGCTAGTATTAAAAAATAAAAAAAAATTCCAGTATATATTTTATAGTTTGTAGATGCTACAACTTTCACGTAAACCAATCAATATAGGTTTTTCTACTAAATACATGTAGCAGAGTTAATTTTGGCCTAAATGTATGAAGGAATTCGATTTTTAACATTTTTTATTTTATATGTTTTATAACAGAAAGCAAAACTTTTTTTTTACTTTTTTTTGTTCATTTATAGCACAAAAAAAACCCAGCCGTGATCAAATACCAACAAAAGAAAGCTCTATTTGTGGGAAAACAATTATATACATTATGTTTACGTGCAGCATTGAATGACTGCACAATCGCTAAAGTAGAGTGGTACCGAATAGCAAAAAATGGCCTGGTCATGAAGGGGGTAAATATATAGAATGCTTGTATTAATGTATAAATATATTGTTCTCACAAACACTGGTTAGTTCAAGGATAATGCACTACCTTTGTTTCATCCGTAAACCTAATAACGGAATTGCTTTATTAAAAGCAGAGTCCAGATTTATTTGGAGAGAGAAATTATGTTTAATTTACAGAAAATAAGTAGCAACAAAGAGGGCTTCATTATACTGATCATCCAAAAACCAGGGACTGGTTTAATCCCTAATCTGATCAGTCAAAATGAGAGAATTTCTATATCACTCTTACTCTATATCAGGTGACAAACATATTTTAATGTAATTTATGATAAAGCAATAAAACTTTCATTAACTGTGAATTTTAAACACAATCTACATGTACTGAGAACAATTATTTTGTTTTGACTTGCTGCTAAAGAAAATAAATGAGAAATAAATATTCAGGTATCTCACCCATATCAAAATTACCTGTATGTTACAGCGGTAAAAATGAGCATTAATATTTATGTTTTTATTATAGCAATTCAAAGTAAAGCACCTTTATTAAAACTGTGACAAATTAATTTGCTGAATAAAACTAAACTGATAATTTAAAGTGCTTTAGCCAGGAAGAACATACAGTTTATTTGTGACTGTGGCTGACAACCAGCATAAGCATAATGACAGAACTGAACGGAGTTAGTAGGGGAGTTGAGTACAGTCTCTATCAAACCTTCTTTTGGACTGGTTGTCATGTATACTCAGTTAAAGTGGTTGTAAAGTCAGAAGATTTGTTATCTTAATACATTCTATGTAATAAGTTAAAAATACTTCTGTGTGCAGCAGCCCCATCTCGGACCAGCGATGTTGCAGGAGAGTGATGCCTGCCCGGGACTCTCCCTGCTCATTGGCTGAGACGGCAGTGCAGCGCCATTGTCTCCTGCTGCTGTCAAAGTCAGTGAGCCAATGAGGAGAGAGGGGGCGGGGCCAAATTGCGGCTCCGTGTCAGAATGGACACACAGAGCAATGGCTTGGCTCAGGTGCCCCCATAGCAAGCTTCTTAATGTGGGGTCACTCAGCAGGAGGGAGGGGCCAGAAGCACTGTCGAGGGACCCAAGAAAAGGAGGATCTGGGCTGCTCTGTGCAAAACCCATGCACAGAGCAGGTAAGTATGACATATTTGTTATTTTTAACCACTTCACGACCACCCGCCGCAGATATACTGCAGCAAGGTGGCTCGGTTGGGCAAATCGCCATACCAGAACGGCACTCGTGCCGTCGCCGTGGCAATCAGATTCGCTTTAGTACTGATCAGTCTACAGGCTCAGGCCAATGATTTCTGGCTTGGACCTTCTGATCGGTTCTGGTGAATGACAGACTGTCCTTTGTCTGTGTATCGTAAACACAGGCAGAGGAAGTGATATCATCTCCCCTCCTGGAGCCCTTTTTGGTTCCAGCGAGCGAGGAGAAGACATCTACTGTAAGTACACCAACACCAGTACATGTAGGCACACTTTTAACCCCCTGATTGCCTCCTGATCGCCCCCCTCCCCCAGTTAACCCTTTCACTCTTGTCACAGTGTTTACCAAGTGCAGTTTCCAGATTTTTCTTTTCGTCACAGATGACGTCGTCCAGGGGCACTGACTAAACGGCGTAGGGAGGAGCGGCATGCAGACGTCACCAAAACAACGCGAGGTCCCGGAAGCGGCGGGCGAATATCAAGAGCCGGACAGCTCAAACTACTTATAACACGCTTTTTACTCTTGAAGATTTTGTAAGTGTAATCTTGGTTTTTATGATTAATAAATGTTTATAGAATTACACTATGGAAGCTCTTTTTTTTTACATGGGGAACTGCTGACTGTGAGTCAGTCAGGGACAATTCCAGCAGAGGAGAGGTGGTATCTGGTCGACAAGCATAGAGACCCTGGCTGGGGTATAAGCCACAGGCGGATGCGATCTACCTAAAAAAAGATCAACACAGCTGGTAAGCGGCAGTAGATTCTCAGGTGGAGGAATCTTTCTATCCCATATCACTACTTCTGGGTTGTTTTCCGTTTTAAGTCACCAATAACCAGTGAGCTGAGGACATTTTATGCAATTGTGTATATTAATTGGGAAAGCTGCTTTTTCAAAGGACTTTCTGTTGATGTGATTTTTTCAGAGGACTCTCAGCTTTGACATTTATTGTGTGACCAATTTTCAATGTACTTATGTTCACATATTTTGATGCACATGGTTACATTACAGATCCATGCATTTTAGTGTCTTTTATCATTTGATTGGGAGTGATTATATCCTCCATTTGAAACGGACATTGAATATACGTGGACTTATGTTACCACATTTTTATAGTCTCATGCTGCGCAGCTTATCTTTTTGAAATTATTATATTGTGTGTATCTCACATATGAGCTGCAGCAGGACCTATTATTCATCGTACTACTCTTTAGCAGAATGGCTCACTAGACAGCGCTGTATCTCTACCTTTGAAATTCTGATAAATGCAAATGTTCCTCCAGTATTTTTTGATAACATACTGCATTCATCTCGCCATCAATTTTGACCAAATTTCCTGTGCTTTTGTAGCTCACACCTCCCCAAAACCTCAGCGATCTACCTCCGTGTTTCACAGTAGGAATGGTGTACCTTTCATCATCATCATGGTTTGAGGCTCGTCTCTGTGCTGTTTGGCGTATTGTAAGTGGGATACTTTGTGGCATTTGCGTAGTAATGGCTTTCTTCTGGCGACTAGACCATGCAGCCCATCTTTCTTTCTTCAAGTGCCTCCTTATTGTGCATCTTGAAACAGCCACACCGCATGTTTTCAGAGTCCTGCATTTCACCTGAAGTTATTTGTTATTTGTTTTTCTTTGCATCCCAAACAATTTTCCTGGCAGTTGTGGCTGAAATTTTAGTTGGTCTACCTGACTGTGGTTTGGTTTCAACAGAACCCCTTATTTTCCACTTCTTGATTAGAGTTTGAACACTGCTGATTGGCATTCTCAATTCCTTGAATATCTTATTATATCACTTTCCTGTTTTATACAGTTCAACTACATTTTCCTGCGGATCCTTTGACAATTCTTTTGCTTTCCCCATCACTCAGAATCCAGAAAAGTCAGTGCAGCACTGGATGAAAGATGCAAGGGTCTGTCAGAAGTCCAGAAACTCGTTGACCTTTTATACAAACACACTAATTACAAGCAAACAGATCACAGGTGAGGATGGTTACCTTTAATAGCCATTCAAACCCCTTTGTGTCAACTTGTGTGCATGTTATTAAGCCAAAATCACCAGGGTATGTAAACTTTTGATCAGGGTCATTTGGGTAGTTTCTGTTGCCATTATGATTTAAAAAGAGTAAACACAGTTGACTGATAATAAATGGCTTTAACAAAAACACTAACCATGAGTGAAAAAAATGTTTGTGCTATCATTTATATTCTCTGAAAAATGGCCAAGAAATCAAATTATGCCAGGGTATGTAATCTTATGAGCAAAACTCAACTCTTCAGAGAAGCCTATCTGTCCCCCACCAAAAAAAAACGGTATATCTATCTTCTCCATCAGCACATCCCCCACAGTTATTACCTCTTGACCTTCCCTCTCTCAGCTTGTAAGCTCTATGGAGCAGGGCCCTCTAATTCTTATTGTATTAAAGTGTATTGTATTTGTACTGTCTACCCTCAAGTTGTAAAACGCTGCGTAAACTGTTGGCGCTATATAAAGTTCTGTATAATAATAATAACAACAACAACTATATATGCTGGTCAATTTATTGTCGCAAATCCCCATTTGACCCTTGCCAGAGAATTTGCCTGAAAACCTATAATGGTTTCCAAATTTAAAACCTTCCTGGGCTTATCCCTCTTCATGGGCATAACTAAAAAGAATGAGTTGCGGTCATATTGGTCCACTGACCCAATTCACCATATGCCCGTGTTCTCTGCTTCCATGACCAGGAATCGATACGAGCAAATTATAATGACAATGAACTCTGTCGTACTGGGAGTGACCCTGGATATGATCGGCTTCATAAAATTTAGCCCCTCATAAACCACTTCAACCAACAATTTGCAGCTTTGTTTATTCCCGATCAAGATGTCTTCATTAACGAGTCCCTGAATACATTTTGTGGCCGCCTTGTTTTAAACAGTTTCTCCCCAGCAAGCATGCCACATATGGGGTCAAGATGTGACAGGGCCACAGGCGATGCATATAGTTTCCTGGTTTATGAGGGAAAAGATAGAAGCATGGAGCCCCATGACTGCCCCGACTACATAGGGAGCAGCGGCAAGATTGTTTGGGACTTGGTGTCACCCCTATTCCGAAAGGGGTACCATTTATACGTGGACAATTTCTATACAAGCGTGCCACTTTTTAGACACCTCTTTCAATTAAGAATTGGAGCATGTGGCACTGTGTGATCTAATTGCTGGGGTTTCCCCCAACAGCTTGTAGATACCAAACTTAGACCGGGGCGGGGGGGGGGGGGGGAGCCTGCTTGAGGTCCAATGAATTGCTTGCCGTAAGATGGAAGGACAAACAGAACATTTTCGTTGTGTCTTCCATTCACACAGACACGGCAGTCCAAATGACTACGGCAACTGGTGTTGTTGAGAAGCCTTTCTGTGTCCACAAATACAACCTTAAAATGGGAGTGGTGGACTTCAATGACCAGATGATGGCGCCGTACTTAATTGCCCGTAAGGCCAGATGCTGGTACAAAAAAAGTGTCTGTATACCTATTCCAATTGGCTCTGTTCAACACTTATGTGCTATACAAAGTGTCTGGACGAACTGAATCTTTCCTAAAATTCCAGGAAGAGTTCATCACAGCCTGTTTCCAGACTTTGCTATGGCCCGGCTTCCCAATCCAAATGCAGTGAGCCTGCTGCATGAGAGGCATTTTTCTGATGTCCTCCCTGGTACCCCTGCCAAAAGATCACCCCAAAGAAGATTTTGTATCTGTAGAAAACATGGACATAGGCGTGACACCCACTATTATTGTCCCTCTTGTCCTGACCAACCTAGTCTCTACATGGGGGACTGTTTCCATCGCTACCACACACTAGTGGAGTATAAATATAGGGTACAGCACAGCACAGTCCTGTGGCACACTTTTAAACAAGGTCTCGAAAGATGAGATGGCCATCACATTTTGAGAGACCTGAACCTGGAACCTTTACAGTTACAAATAAAAGTGTAAAAAAATATATATATAAAATAAAAAAGCCAAGAATATTTGTTTTATTTCTCTTCTCTCTCTATTGTTCTGCTCTGCTTTACTGTATTTTATGCTTAACTGTAATGTTTTATTGTTACTGTGTTTTATCGTGTTTGCTTTGCAGTTATGTCATTCTACTGTTATACTGTACTGTTACTGTGTTTTATTGTTAACCATAGTTTGCTTTGCAGGTACACCATTCAGCTGCAGCACTGATTCTATTATTTTGATAGCAACATTGTTTGCTCCCATGATACATAAATCTGTGATTCCAGAGCTGTAGGAGGTGATTTCACCACCACAGTTAAAAAAAGAACCATATATGCTGAAGCATGGGGGCAGGAGTGGACATTAGGGGCCGATTGCCCCTATGCTTCGGCATATATTTTTTACTCTTTTTTTTGAAGGATTGCAATAAAAAAAAGTTGTTTTATTGAGTTAAAGTGGATGTAAACCCAATTTTTTTTTTTATATATATATATATCATACGGTAGAGTATAAGATTTCCTATCATTGGAGCCTAGTCCTGCCACACAGAGTTAATCCATCTCCGAGCAATCCCCTTTTATTGTTCAGTGAGAAAAATCTTGACAAACTGAGAAAAACTTTGTCAAATACTCCCCCTTGCTGTGAGTGACAGGTGATTTACATCTTGTGCATTAGCCTAAGAGACATGCAGTATTTTTTAAATTCCATCCCCCATTCTTTTCTTCAGCAGCTCTGCAAGGATTGGCTGTTCCACACCTCAGCATGATTTGGCATGCTGAAATCATGTGGTTACTTTACTGTCTTTTCACTGGATGTTAGAGATCATAGCAGAAGTTCAGCAGAAGTTCAGTGTTAGAAATACACAGAAGAAAATGCATATTGACAAGGGGAGTGTAGAGGTGGGCGGGGAGTCTACCGACATCACGACTCCACCCACCGAGCTCCAGACAACAGACCCAGCCACAGAATATGCAGTTTTACGGGTCTAATAACAGACAGAGGGGAGACATTTGACAGGTAAAGATACATGCAGGAGGCATGTATATCCTTATAGATAACCCCTATGGCAGTAGTTTAGAAAAGATGACATTGGGTTTACATCCACTTTAATGTTTTATTGATACTGTGATTTATTGTTACCATTGTTTGCTTTGCAGGTATGCCATTCAGCTGCAGCAAAGACTATCTGTCACTACATATTGCTATCATAGGGGATAATTACATTGAGGTATCACTGCAAATGTCAGATCAAGGGCAGTAATTCTAGCAGTAGACCTCCTCTGTAAATCAGTAAATAAGTGGTAACCTGTAAAGGTTTTTAAAGGCTTTTCAAAATGTATATAGTTTGTCGCCGTTACACGGGTGTGCGTAATTTTCAAGCGTGTCGTGTTTGGTATCCATGTACTCGGCATAAGATCATCTTTTACATTTCACCAAACATTTGGGCAATGTAGTGCGTTTTTGTTCATTAAAATGAAAAAAAGTGTTTTTTTTTCCTAAAGAACTGCGTTTGAAAAATTGCTGCGCAAATACTTTGTGAAAAAGAAAAGCAAAACTCACTATTTTAATCTGTAGGGCCTCTGCTTTAAAAAAAAAATATATGTTTGAGGGTTCATATATGTTATATATGTTATATATGTTTGAGGGTTTTTTCATGTAAACAAAAAGTGTCAGAAAGGACTTGGTGGTTCAAGTGGTTAGAAGAGTGGTTGATGTATGGCACAAGATTCTAATGTTGGGCATAAAATGCCAGGACAGTTCAAATCCCCCCTAAATGACCTTTTTGGAAAGTAGACAAAGTTGTCACTAAATTATATATTGCTCACACATGGCATGGGTATATGTGAAATGACACCCCAAAATACATTCTGCTGCTTCTCCTGAGTATGGGGATACCACATGTGAGACTTTTTGGGAGCCTAGCCGTATACAGGACCCCAAAAACCAATCACCGCCTTCAGGCTTTCCAAGGGAGTAAAATGATGATTTCACTCCTTACTACCTATCACAGTTTAGGAGGCCCTGAAATGTCAAAATAGCACAACCCCCCCCCCCCCTAATGACCCAATTTTGGAAAGTAGACACTCCAAGCTATTTGCTGAGGAGCATGATGAGTATTATGCAGCTCTCACTTGTTCTGGAAAATGAAGAAAGAAAAAGGAAAAACATTTTTTTTTCAATTTTCAAAACTTTGTGACAAAAAGCGAGATCTGCAAAATAATCAACATGCCTCTCAGCAACTTGTGGCAAAATATAAAATATTCCATGGACTCAACATGCCTCTCAGCAAATAGCTTGGGTTATATACTTTCCAAAATGGAGTCTTTTGGGGGGGGGGGGGTTTGTGCTATCTTGGCATTTTATGGCCTCCGAAACTGTGATAGGTAGTGAAGAGTGAAATAAAAAATGTACGCCCTTAGAAATCCCAAAGGCGGTAATTGGTTTTCAGGGTCCTGTATGTGGTTAGGCTCCCAAAAAGTCCCACACATGACACATGTGGTATCCCTGTACTCAGTAAAAGCAGCAGAATGTATTTTGGGGTGTAATTCCACATATACCCATGGCATGTATGAGCAATTTATCATTACAATGACAACCTTTTTTTTTGTGTCATTTTTCAATCACTTGTGACAAAAAAAAAAAATATTCATTGGGCTCAACATGCCTCTCAGCAGATTTCTTGGGGTGTCTACTTTCCAAAAAGGGGTAATTTAACGGGGTTTTGAACTGCCCTGCCATTTTAGCACCTCAAGAAATGGGATAGGCAGTCATAAGCTAAAAGCTGCGTAAATTCCAGTAAACCTACCAAAGTATGTAGACGCTATAACTTTTGAGCAAACCAGTAAATATACTCTTATTAAATTTTTTGTTACCCAAGACATGTGGCTGAATACATTTTGGCCTAAATGTATGACTAAAATTTAGTTTATTGGATTTTTAAAAAAAACTAAGTAGAAAATATAATTTTTTTCCCAAATTTTCGGTCTTTTTTACATTTTAATCACAAAAAAAATAAAAATCCCAGGGGTGATCAAATACCACCAAAATAAAGGTATATTTGTGGTAAAAAAAAAAAAAAAAGGACGCAAATTTAGTTTGGGTACAGCATTGCATGACTGCACAATTACCAGTTAAAGCAGCACTGTGCAAAATTGTAAAAAGTGCTCTCTGGTCATTTAGGGGGTAAATCCTTCCCTGAAGTGGTTAAAGAAAAAAAAAACTGAGACTTTAGTATCACTTTAACATAGCTGCAGACATCAGATGCTGGAACATGTAGGCGTGATCCAACTGAATCTGTATTTGTTTATTTTTGAAGCATAAACATACACACCTATATCGCCTAACACATGGCTTTGTAGTGGGAAGAGAGGGACTTTCCGGCATTCAAGGTCCGCCGGTCTTCCCGACGGACTTTCGACTGAGTTACGGCGGACTTCCGAATGAACGGACTTGCCCACACACGGACTAAAGTCCGTAAGTCCGTTCATTTTGAGCGTGACTCGGGTACAACAGAACTAATAAAGGAAGTCAATCTCGCCGCTTTTATCGCAGAGATTGACACCTTGTGAGCCCAGTCGCAGAGCCAGGCCCTTAAGTCTGGCATTGATTTTAAGGGAAACACTCTACACTGAAAAAACGGCGTGGGGGTGCCCCAAAATCAATACCAGACCCTTATCCGAGCACACAGCCCGGCCGGTCAGGAAAAGGGGGTGGGGACGAGCGAGCGCCCCCCCTCCTGAACCGTACCAGGCCGCATGCCCTCAACATGGGGGGTGGGTGCTTTGGGGGAGGGGGGCGCCCAGCGGCCCCCCACCTCAAAGCACCTTGTCCCCATGTTGATGAGGACAAGGGCCTCTTCCCGACAACCCTGGCCTTTGGTTGTCGGGGTCTGCGGGCGGGGGGCTTATCAGAATCCGGGAGCCCCCGTTAATAAGGGGGCTCCCAGATCCCGGCCCCCCCTCCCTATGTGAATGAGTATGGTGTACATCGTACCCCTACCCATTCACCTGGGGAAAAGTGTCAATAAAAAAAACACACTACACAGGTTTTAAAAGTAATTTATTAGGTAGCTCCGGGGGTCTTCTCCCGACTTCGGGGGTCTTCTTCTGGCTTCTCCGCTCTCTCCGGCCTCTTCTCCCGGTGACCGGTTCTTCTCCCACTCTCCGGCCTCTTCTCCCGGTGTCCAATTCTTCTCTCGCTCTCCAGTCTCTTCTCCCATTATCCAGCCTCTTCTCCCGCTCTCCAGTTCTTCTGCCGCTCTTTTGCTAGCGGTGGCCCGGTCTTCTCCGTCGTCTTGTTCCCTCTTCTCTTCTTCCGATGTTGACACGACGCTCTCTCCCACTGTAATGCTGTGTGAGCAGTGCGCAATGGCTTATATAGGCATGGGGCCTGAGATGTACAGTACCCTGTCGCCGAGAACCAGCGCGATAGGATCACGCTGGAAACATTCTCAGGTGCTGTAGCTGCCCTTGCGTCGTATTTGGTCCGTCAGACCAGCATACAGACGAATGGCCTTCCCGATAGGAACTGGGTCCGGCAGAGTTCCGGTGGGAAGATTTGAAACAAGTTTCAAATCTAAAGTCCGTTGGATTTTCGACCGAAACGGTCCGTCGGAAGTCCGATGAAGCCCACACTTGGTCGGATTATCCGCCGGATTTGGTCCGCCGGACCGGTCCGGTCGAAAAGTCCGCTCGTGTGTATGCAGCATTAGTCAGTTCTGCCTCAAATCAAGAAACAAATAGCTCCAAATTAAATATTTTCCTGAGCACCAAACACAAAGTACCAACACTACCAGGTATGTGAGAAATAGAGATTACTATATGAGCTCAACATAAACAATCTAATTTGGGTTTTTTTTGACCCAACCAGAAACTTTTGGGGAGTCCTAGGATTAGATTTTATACTATATTTATTTGGGTTAGTGGTAAAGGTTTTAGGATAAAGGGTTGTTTTTAATATGTGCCACGTACCATGTGGGCTTTGCACTAGGATATCATAGGTGTGTGATTTGTATGTAACAGATTTTAGTATTTAATAACCTTTTCTAGTTAAACATATATCGTTTTAAGGTGGTGTGGATACATTTTTGTTAGAGGATTTCTTAGTTAATTTGTTTTTGTTGAGGTATTTTTTTGAGCATGATTGGAAGGAATCTAAAAAACTGAACAATAATCACCAGATGGTGTTTACTTTTGCGATAATACCAATATAAGTGTTACTGTAGGAAATGGTTGGCCTTTGTAGGTAAAATGTTTACTATGAGTTATGTAGCTCATAAAACTGCACTTTGAACTTGCTAGAATGAGTTGGTGAAACTGTAATGTGAAGCTGTGTTTAATTAGTTGACTGCTCTGCAGATGGCCCCCTCTCTGGATCCATCATGTTTCCATCAAACCTGAATCACATGGCGCAAACTGCAATTTCAGGGATCATACTGTAATTCTCTTATAATGTCAGTCAACCTGTTCCTCTCGATTCCATCTGACTGTCCTCATAATATAAGAGCAGAACAGAGCATGGATTGAATGGAGAAAATTGCTACCATACCTTAAGGGGACAGTAAGCAAGTGTGAAGAGTATTGGGATTGAGTGACACAAAGCTATTGTTAAAGTATTACCAGGGAAAAAAATATAGTGCCATGAACGCAATTGCATCCTATACTTCAAACAATAAAAAAATTAAAGAGTGAAAACAATAGACACAGCAAGTATACAGTATGTTACAAGATTTGGAGCCTGATTAACCACTTAAGGACCAAGCCTCTTTTTTACACTTGTTATTTACAAGTTAAAATAATTAATTATATTATTTCTTTTTCTAACACCCTAGAGAATAAAATGGCGGTTGTTGCAATACTTGGTTACACCGTATTTGCGCAGCGTACTTATTTTGGAAAAAATATTTTTTTTTAATTAAAAAAAAAATAAGACAAGAATAAAGTTAGCCCAATTTTTTTTTATATTGTGAAAGATAATGTTACACTGAGTGAATTAATATCAAAAATATGTCACGCATCAAAATTGCGCCCGCTTGTGGAATGGCGACAAACTTTTACCCTTAAAAATCTCCATAGGCGATGTTTAAAAATGTCTACAGGTTACCAGTTTTGAGTTACAGAGGAGGTCTAGTGATATAATTATTGCTCTCACTCTAATGCCCCATACACACGGTCAGATTTTCTGACTGAAAATGTGCGATCGGAGCGTGTTGTCGGAAAATCCGACCGTGCGTGGGCTCCATCGGACTTTTTCCATCGGATTTTCCGACACACAAAGTTTGAGAGCAGGCTATAAAATTTTCCGACAACAAAATACGATCGCGTCAATTCCGACCGTGTGTGGACAATTCCGACGCACAAAGTGCCACGCATGCTCAAAAGACAGAGACGGAACAGCTCGGTCTGGTAAAATTAGCGTTCGGAATGGATTGAGCACTTTCGTCAGGCTGCAGTATTTAAAATTGTTTAATACAGCGCACTCTCTTCTTCTTTATAATGCAGGAAGAACAAAGTAGTTTTGCTGCTGATAACCACACAGAGTTCTCACAAACTTCTTTCTTATTATTTATCGTGATTCCCTCAATATATTATGATTTGTCATCTGACAAAAAATCTATATCTTTTTTTTTTTTGTTCAAGCCTGATGTGATTTCTTTTTTGGTTCGTATTTTTTTCAAGGTTGATCTTCTTTTTTTTTTTTTATTAGTTATTTAACATCCTGAATATTTTTGTGTGTGTTTTGTGTGTCAAGTTACCACAACACCATTATTATCTTGTATTATTTAATCTCAAGGAGATTGTTTGGTGTTGGTGTCTCTTGTTAACCACTTGACGACCGCCTCACGCCGATGTACGTCGGCAAAGTGGCACGGACAGGTAAAATCACGTACATGGTACGTGATTTGCCTTCCGCGGGTGGGGGGTCCGATCGGACCCCCCCCCGGTGCCCGAGGCGGTCGTCTTTTGTCCAGCGGCGATCGGTGGTGAGGGGGAGACCATCCGTTCGTGGCCCCCCCCTCGCGATCGCCGCCGGCCAATCGAATCATTCCTTTGCTGCTGTATGCTAAACAGCAGCAAAGGAAATGATGTCATCTCTCCTCGGCTCGGTAATTTCCGTTCCGGCCCGAGAAGAGAAGACATCAATGTGAGTGCACCAACACACACACACACAGTAGAACATGCCAGGCACACAAAACACCCCGATCCCCCCCCCCGATCGCCCCCCCCAATCACCCCCCCCCCCCCCGTCACAAACTGACACCAGCAGTTTTTTTTCTGATTACTGCATAGTGTCAGTTTGTGACAGTTACAGTGTTGGGACAGTTACTGTTACCCCCCTTTAGGTCTAGGGTACCCCCCTAACCCCCCCTAATAAAGTTTTAACCCCTTGATCACCCTCTGTCACCAGTGTTGCTAAGCGATCATTTTTCTGATCGCTGTATTAGTGTCGCTGGTGACGCTAGTTAGGGACATAAATATTTAGGTTCGCCGTCAGCGTTTTATAGCGTCAGGGACCCCCATATACTACCGAATAAATGTTTTAACCCCTTGATTGCCCCCTAGTTAACCCTTTCACCACTGATCACCGTATAACCGTTACGGTTGACGCTGGTTAGTTTGTTTATTTTTTATAGTGTCAGGGCACCCGCCGTTTATTACCGAATAAAGGTTTAGCCCCCTGATCGCCCGGCGGTGATATGCGTCGCCCCAGGCAGCGTCAGATTAGCGCCAGTACCGCTAACACCCACGCACGCAGCATACACCTCCCTTAGTGGTATAGTATCTGAACGCATCAATATCTGATCCGATCAGATCTATACTAGCGTCCCCAGCAGTTTAGGGTTCCCCAAAACGCAGTGTTAGCGGGATCAGCCCAGAAACCTGCTAGCACCTGCGTTTTGCCCCTCCGCCCAGCCCACCCAAGTGCAGTATCGATCGATCACTGTCACTTACAAAAGACTAAACGCATAACTGCAGCGTTCGCAGAGTCAGGCCTGATCCCTGCGATCGCTAACAGTTTTTTTGGTAGTATTTTGGTGAACTGGCAAGCACCAGCCCCAGGCAGGGTCAGGTTAGCGCCAGTACCGCTAACACCCACGCACGCAGCATACGCCTCCCTTAGTGGTATAGTATCTGAACGGATCAATATCTGATCCGATCAGATCTATCCTAGTGTCCCCAGCAGTTTAGGGTTCCCAAAAACGCAGTGTTAGCGGAATCAGCCCAGATACCTGCTAGCACCTGCGTTTTGCCCCTCCGCCCGGCCCAGCCCACCCAAGTGCAGTATCGATCGATCACTGACACTTACAAAACACTAAATGCATAACTGCAGCGTTCGCAGAGTCAGGCCTGATCCCTGCGATCGCTAACAGTTTTTTTGGTAGTATTTTGGTGAACTGGCAAGCACCAGCCCCAGGCAGCGTCAGGTTAGCGCCAGTACCGCTAACACCCACGCACGCACTGTACACCACCCTTAGTGGTATAGTATCTGAACGGATCAATATCTGATCCGATCAGATCTATACTAGCATCCCCAGCAGTTTAGGGTTCCCAAAAACGCAGTGTTAGCGGGATCAGCACAGATACCCGCTAGCACCTGCGTTTTGCCCCTCCGCCCGGCCCAGCCCAGCCCACCCAAGTGCAGTATCGATCGATCACTGTCACTTACAAAAGACTAAAACGCATAACTGCAGCGTTCGCAGAGTCAGGCCTGATCCCTGCGATCGCCAACAGATTTTTTGGTAGCGTTTGGTGAACTGGCAAGCGCCAGCGGCCTAGTACACCCCGGTCGTAGTCAAACCAGCACTGCAGTAACACTTGGTGACGTGGCGAGTCCCATAAGTGCAGTTCAAGCTGGTGAGGTGGCAAGCACAAGTAGTGTCCCGCTGCCACCAAAAAGACAAACACAGGCCCGTCGTGCCCATAGTGCCCTTCCTGCTGCATTCGCCAATCCTAATTGGGAACCCACCGCTTCTGCAGCGCCCGTACTTCCCCCATTCACATCCCCAACCAAATGCAGTCGGCTGCATGAGAGGCATTTTATGTCCTCCCGAGTACCCCTACCCAGCGAACGCCCCCAAAAAAGATATTGTGTCTGCAGCTAGCGCGGATATAGGCGTGACACCCGCTATTATTGTCCCTCCTGTCCTGACAATCCTGGTCTTTGCATTGGTGAATGTTTTGAACGCTACCATGCACTAGTTGAGTATTAGCGTAGGGTACAGCATTGCACAGACTAGGCACACTTTCACAGGGTCTCCCAAGATGCCATCGCATTTTGAGAGACCCGAACCTGGAACCGGTTACAGTTATAAAAGTTAGTTACAAAAAAAGTGTAAAAAAAAAAAAAAAAAATATATATAAAATAAAAAAAAATAGTTGTCGTTTTATTGTTCTCTCTCTCTCTATTCTCTCTATTGTTCTGCTCTTTTTTACTGTATTCTATTCTGCAATGTTTTATTGTTATTATGTTTTATCATGTTTGCTTTTCAGGTATGCAATTTTTTATACTTTACCGTTTACTGTGCTTTATTGTTAACCATTTTTTTGTCTTCAGGTACGCCATTCACAACTTTGAGTGGTTATACCAGAAAGATGCCTGCAGGTTTAGGTATCATCTTGGTATCATTCTTTTCAGCCAGCGGTCGGCTTTCATGTAAAAGCAATCCTAGCGGCTAATTAGCCTCTAGACTGCTTTTACAAGCCGTGGGAGGGAATGCCCCCCCCCCCCACCGTCTTCCGTGTTTTACTCTGGCTCTCCTGTCTCAACAGGGAACCTGAAAATGCAGCCGGTGATTCAGCCAGCTGACCATAGAGCTGATCAGAGACCAGAGTGGCTCCAAACATCTCTATGGCCTAAGAAACCGGAAGCTACGAGCATTTTATGACTTAGATTTCGCTGGATGTAAATAGCGCCATTGGGAAATTGGGGAAGCATTTTATCACACCGATCTTGGTGTGGTCAGATGCTTTGAGGGCAGAGGAGAGATCTAGGGTCTAATAGACCCCAATTTTTTCAAAAAAGAGTACCTGTCACTACCTATTGCTATCATAGGGGATATTTACATTCCCCGAGATAACAATAAAAATGATTAAAAAAAAATAAAAATGAAAGGAACAGTTTAAAAATAAGATAAAAAAGCAAAAAAATAATAAAGAAAAAAAAAAAAAAAAAAGCACCCCTGTCGCCCCCTGCTCTCGCACTAAGGCGAACGCAAGCGGCGGTCTGTCGTCAAACGTAAACAGCAATTGCACCATGCATGTGAGGTATCACCGCGAAGGTTAGATCGAGGGCAGTAATTTTTGCAGTAGACCTCCTCTGTAAATCTAAAGTGGTAACCTGTAAAGGCTTTTAAAGGCTTTTAAAAATGTATTTATTTTGTTGCCACTGCACGTTTGTGCGCAATTGTAAAGCATGTCATGTTTGGTATCCATGTACTCGGCCTAAGATCATCTTTTTTATTTCATCAAACATTTGGGCAATATAGTGTGTTTTAGTGCATTAAAATTTAAAAAAGTGTGTTTTTTCCCCAAAAAATGCGTTTGAAAAATCGCTGCGCAAATACTGTGTGGAAAAAAAAAAATGAAACACCCACCATTTTAATCTGTAGGGCATTTGCTTTAAAAAAATATATAATGTTTGGGGGTTCAAAGTAATTTTCTTGCAAAAAAAAAAACCTTTTTCATGTAAACAATAAGTGTCAGAAAGGGCTTTGTCTTCAAGTGGTTAGAAGAGTGGGTGATGTGTGACATAAGCTTCTAAATGTTGTGCATAAAATGCCAGGACAGTTCAAATGACCCCATTTTGGAAAGTAGACACCCCAAGCTATTTGCTGAGAGGCATGTCGAGTCCATGGAATATTTTATATTGCGACACAAGTTGCGGGAAAGAGACAATTTTTTTTTTTTTTTGCACAAAATTGTCACTAAATGATATATTGCTCAAACATGCCATGGGAATATGTGAAATTACACCCCAAAATACATTCTGCTGCTTCTCCTGAGTACGGGGATACCACATGTGTGAGACTTTTTGGGAGCCTAGCCGCGTACGGAACCCCGAAACCAAGCACCGCCTTCAGGCTTTCTAAGGGCGTGAATTTTTGATTTCTCTCTTGACTGCTTATCACAGTTTCGGAGACCATGGAATGCCCAGGTGGCACAAACCCCCCCCCAAATGACCCCATTTTGGAAAGTAGACACCCCAAGCTATTTGATGAGAGGTATAGTGAGTATTTTGCAGACCTCACTTTTTGTCACAAAGTTTTGAAAATTGAAAAAAGAAAAAAAAAAAAGTTTTTTCTTGTCTTTCTTCATTTTCAAAAACAAATGAGAGCAGCAAAATACTCACCATGCCTCTCAGCAAATAGCTTGGGGTGTCTACTTTCCAAAATGGGGTCATTTGGGGGGGTTTTGTGCCACCTGGGCATTCCATGGCCTCCGAAACTGTGATAGGCAGTAAAGAGTGAAATCATAAATTTACGCCCTTAGAAATCCTGAAGGCGGTGATTGGATTTCGGGGCCCCGTACGCGGCTAGGCTCCCAAAAAGTCCCACACATGTGGTATCCCCATATTCAGGAGAAGCAGCAGAATGTATTTTGGGGTGCAATTCCACATAGGCCCATGGCCTGTGTGAGCAATATATCATTTAGTGACAACTTTTTGTAAATATTTTTTTTTTTTTTTTTTTTGTCATTATTCAATCACTTGGGACAAAAAAAATAAATATTCAATGTGTTCAACATGCCTCTCAGCAATTTCCTGGGGTGTCTACTTTCCAAAATGGGGTCATTTGGGGGGGGGGTTTGTACTGCCCTGCCATTTTAGCACCTCAAGAAATGACATAGGCAGTCATAAACTAAAAGCTGTGTAAATTACAGAAAATGTACCCTAGTTTGTAGACGCTATAACTTTTGCGCAAACCAACAAATATACGCTTATTGACATTTTTTTTACCAAAAACATGTGGCCGAATACATTTTGGCCTAAATGTATGACTAAAATTGAGTTTATTGGATTTTTTTTATAACAAAAAGTAGAAAATATCATTTTTTTTCAAAATTTTCGGTCTTTTTCCATTTATAGCGCAAAAAATAAAAACCGCAGAGGTGATCAAATACCATCAAAAGAAAGCTCTATTTATGGGAAGAAAAGGACGCAAATTTCGTTTGGGTACAGCATTGCATGACCGCGCAATTAGCAGTTAAAGCGACGCAGTGCCAAATTGGAAAAAGACCTCTGGTCCTTAGGCAGCATAATGGTCCGGGGCTCAAGTGGTTAATTTCACATTGTACTTTAGAATTGTACCTGCCTCCTCACAAACAAACGGTCCTTTTTGAAGGGAAACACATATAGGCGAGTATAATTGAAACCAAAAAAACCTTTATTAAAGGGCACATAACCAAACAAAGAGGGAGGCAACGCTGGAGAAACAGCAGAAATTGGTGAAGCCTTTAACCCCCGGGGCAGACATCAATTATTTTACTGCAAAATTGGTGGCCCGAGGAGTCCATATATAAGGGAGTGCAGTCTCGTCCAGAAGTCCCAGAGATCATGAAAGCAGCAGATGACATCTGTGTCCCCAGGCTGTGGTCATACAAGAGCCTGCATCTTTTGTCAGACCAGACTGAACCCAAGCCATCACTCTCTGGTCTTCCTTCCATGCTGTGGCTGTGTAGTTGTGGCAGGAGAAGGGGGATGTTCCAACTCACTCAGGTGGGTATTGGGTGTGATTTTGCCCCTCATCTCCTTAGTTAAGACTTTTTAAAGAAGGTCCTCACACAGCTGACGTTGGCCCTCCTGCATGCCCTGCAGTTTGGTGGTAGCCATGCAGGCAAAGGCCTCTTCAGGAGTGGGGGTGGCTCTGAGGGACGCAGAAGCCTCCTGAAACAGACAGTGCTGAATCCTGCACGTGACTCCCCTTCCTGGGTCTTTTGTTTGGAAGGCGGAGGGGAGGAACCTGCGATTCTGCCAGGCTCCTACTGGGCCCAGGCTTCTCCTAGCTGGCACTTAGCCCCGCCTCCTCCTGGCTACCACTAAACCCCGCCTCCTCCTGGCTGCCACATTCCACAGCCTCCTCCTGTGTGCCAAGAGCCTCGTCCTGGCTGAGGTCTTCCTGAAAAAGGGACATAGTTTTTGTTTTTTCTTCATCAATCACACACAATTTTCACCTCATGACTGTTGCAAATTGAATGTTAACAAATATAACAGACTATCATTCTGAGCCCAGCATTTTTCATTCTTGTCCCAATTATTTTTGCCCACTACTGTCTATTGATATGTAAAACACTATGTTACTCTTTATAGGCACTGCGCATGCGTGAAACTCCGCCCACCCCCGACGTTCTTTCTAGTCTATTCCCCGCCCCTTCTCGTTCGGCGCAGTGGGGGAAGAGCACATGGCGGAGACACAGCAGGTGTGTGCTAATTACAGCAACGAGGAGGAGGAGGAGGAAAGCCTGGAGCCTGAAACGTCCCGATCCAGAAGGAGACGATTTAAGGCCTCAAATATGTCCTTTGTGGAGATGGTCGACATCCTGAAGAAGGCAGACTATGACGGGAAGTATGGACCTTACCCCAACCCCAAAGTCAGAAAGGTCAAGATAATGGCAAAAGTGGTCAAGAGTCTGCACCGGAAATTTCAGGGTACGACGATCGAAAGATCAGCTTGTTCGTTCGGCCTACAAAACATCATTGTTTTATATGAATTTGCCAACATTTTTTATGGCCTACTTGTCTGAAAATAATTTGGTTGTGTAGATGGGTTTGTAACTAGAATGAAAGGCAAACTAGATTCTGTGTAAGGAGAGGACACTCAGCAGTTTTCACATCTGGACGCTGGAACACTAGTGTGGGACACAAGAACACACTTTTTATTAGGGGGTCCCACACAGGTGCTCCAGTGTATACTATAGGGGCGTCTCCATCTGTGAAGCTTCTACTAAACAGGTAAAGTATTGAAGCTTGACAAAGGACAATAAAAATTCTACATCTTGGAACTCTGCCAAAACAGACAGTTGTACCCCGCTTCCAAGCAATGTTTCATATTCCTATTTCTGTCATCAAATATCTGTGTGCTAAATATACCTATTTTTTTTTACATAGGGGATAAAAGACTCGGAGGACACCCCTCATCCGAGGAGACCACAGACCCCCCACTCATGAAGAAGTGGAGACCCACCCAAGCCAAGCAGAGCAGGAGGAGGAAGGAGACGTGGTGGAAATTGTCACCACAACAGGTGAGTGTCTGCGACCACAGGCTCAGATAAGAGATAGATGCCGGCAGATTTATAATACATGGTGTGTTTTTGTTTCTATCTTTTTAGGTGATCGTGATGTTGTGGATCCAGGTCATTTCACCTCTGAAAGTGCACAGATCCTGATCGGGGAGAGCATGGGTTGTAATAGAGACTTGGAAAACATCCAGAAAAGCATCAATGATGTTCAAAAAAAATGAAGAACATCATTGATGTTTTAGGGAGAGTTTAAAACCCCTCGAAATCCCTTTGTTTTTTTTTGCTTTTTGTGAGCTAAAACTTTTGACCATTTTTGGACATATTTGCGAAAAGCCAAATTTTGAAGATGCACACAGTGTCTCAACATGTGCTATCTGCCATCACGGGAGATCAATGTAGGCGTTTTGGGGGTGCAACCCCTTCCTCAATAATAAAGTAGCTGTGAGGAAGGGGTTGCACCCACAAAACTCGTCCCTTGATCTCCCATGATGGCAGCTAGCACATGTTGACATTCGGCAATTTGTGTGCATCTTCAAAATTTGGCTTTTCTAGGGGTGACTTCACCCCATCTGAACACCATATCAAACACAGTTTGTAAATACTCATGTCTGATATTGCCTTCAAGTTCTACCAAATGTGAACTTTGTAAGTTCAAGATTTGTGTCTTTCTTGTTGGTTTTAAACATGCCTGTTTTATCTTAAATGGATATTTCTACTTTTTCTAACGTGACCCCAAAAATTGTTATACAACAAACATGTTGGTTTGTTTTAAAAACCTTTTCTAAATGCACATGCGATTGTGCTGGTATTAAAAAGATTGTTAATCAAGAATGTGTGGACTATTGTTGCAACGCTCCAAAACTTTTGTTGTGCTCTAGTTGGTGTTTTCAGTGACAATGGGGGTTATTTCCTAAGGGCAAATCCACTTTGCACTACAAGTGCAGTTTCAAGTGCACTTGTAGTGCAAAGTGTCTTTGCCTTTAGTAAATAACACCCAACAATGCTTTGTAATGTTACACAATCACGCCATTTTCAGGACTCACCACATTTCTGTCAGGGTCAGCTAAAAGAAACACAAGCAGTAAATGTCACCAAAGATTTTAGTAGTTAATTTTTTTTTTTATTTGAAAAAGGTTTCAGACATTGTCTAGCATATTGATAGCCCCCCTACCCGCAAAGTATTCAAGGTATCTTAGACGGACATCACGGGCACTCGGGGGGAAAGCCAGGGCGGCCACTTTCAAGCACCATCAGGGTTGGTTCATTTTGAAGTCCAGCCTCAGGCCCAACTGAGCCAGCATAGTTGGCAGAATGTTGCTGTAAAAAGTTGTGTAGAACACAGCATGCCAGGATGATATGATTGTACTCCGCCATGTGTATGGGTGTAAGAAACAGGCGGAACCGGCTGGCCATGATTCCAAACGTGTTCTGCACCACTCTTCTGGCTCTGGCCAGCCGGTAATTAAAAACCCTCTGGCCCGGGGTGAGGGTATTATCGGGAATGGCCGCATAAGGTCCCCCAGCGCAAACGCTTCATCCGCTACGAAGATGAATGGGAGTCCTTCCACATTGTCTTCTGGAGGTGGCAAGTCCAACCTGCCATTCTGGAGACGCCTGTAGAACTCCGTCTGGGCGATGACTCCACCATTGGACATCCGGCCATTCTTCCCCACATCCACATACAGGAACTCGTAAGTAGCCGACACCACCACCAACATCACAATACTATTGAACCCCTTATAGTTGAATTAGTATCACCCCCAGTTGGGTGGTGGGATGATGTGGACGTGTTTCCCATCAATTGCCCCTCTGCAGTTAGGAAAGTCCCACCGCTGGGCAAAGTGGGAGGCCACAGTCTGCCATTCCTGTGGGTTGGAAGGAAACTGTGGAGTCAAACAAGAAAAAAAAATTAGTCATTTTGCACATAAACAGGGAAAGCAGATTAGACACAAACATTCTTGGCCAACATCAAGATAACATTTATTTGAGGGAGTTTTTAAAGACCAAAGTATAAGGTACACCTATCAGATTCCCCCCTCCCCCCTCTCATGGGCCATTTCTAACATTTTAGGGGGGGATCTTTTGGACAGGTAACCCTCTCCACTTCATTAAGAGATGAATGCCTAAATAATGTGTATTACTTTGGCCAGCCCCTCCTTAGTTACACTATTGACAGCCCACTGGATAGGTAAGAGGTGTCATAATATAAAGATATAAATACACACTGTACACATTTGAGCACATTTGGAAATTCTGCTATTACCTATCAAGATAATAATAGGATACAAAAACTTGAAACAGTACCATTTGAAAGCATACAGGCAGGCCCTTGCACTACATGCTTTGGGGAATTCATCCATACATCTGACCACTAAAGAGATGGGTAAAGTGTGTAAGGGTTTGGCAAAGTCAGCAGATAGAGGATTGAGGATAGAGAATTGGTATCAGCTGACTTAGCAGTTGGGGGGAGGGAGGGTTTCAAATTATTTGGGGACCCCCCAAAAAAAGCCTCTGGCACTCTGCCTGAATTTAAAGCACAAATCACATTTAAAAACACTTTAGGGGGCGTTTAGGGTAAAGCACTACTATGGAGCTGATAAAATACATTGTTAAGTGACTACATGAGGTGAATATAGGGCCAGGAGATCATGCTGGGGAGGTAAGTGAAGGCAAATATGTATGAAGGACAAAAAAAAATTACAGAAAAATCCAGCATGCATGAGGACAAAGGGGACATTCACAGCGTATTACAAACATGGTAATTAGGGAATGAGGAGAGAAATACTATATATTATCAAACATTCAATACAATAAAATGTGATACTAAAGGATAAAAAATCTTACCTCAATATACTCCTTCTGCAGGACCTGAATGATGGCAGAACAGGTCTCTGGGATAATGATCCCCAGAGCCTGGGGGGAGATGCCTGTCGAGAACTTAAGGTCCTGCAGGCTTTTCCCCGTCGCCAAGTACCGCAAGGTGGCGACGAGCCTCTGCTCCGGAGTGATGGCTTGCCTCATGCAGGTATCCTGCCTGCTGATATGGGGGTCAGCAAAGCCAACAAACGGTGAAATACGGGGTCCGTCATCCGGAGAAAGTTCCTGAAATCATCAGGATTATTCTCACGGATCTCACGGAGCAAAGGCATATGACAGAACTGGTCACGCTGAATCAACCAATTCTTGGTCCATGAACTCCTCCCCACCCTGTTCATGGACTGGACTTGTGTCAAGGTAAGGACCCCAAAACCAAGCCCCCGCACAGCACGAACTCTACGAGGAGTACGTATACGCAACATGACTAGAAAACGATCGGCTGCTCAGAACGAAGTAACAGATTGCACTGAAGAACAGCAAGGCCTGTGAAGAGCGACCTGAAAAACAGTAACGAATGAACAAGAACACAATGACAAGAGTCACGCGTAACTCGCTGCACGCACTGAAGACCAGATACAAACCCACAAACTGAACAGCAGAAAACGATCTGAAAACCACGAGTCTGAAAAAGTGCAAATCGTCTCTCACCAAACTTTTACTAACACGAGATTAGCAAAAGGAGCCCAAAGGGTGCCGTGCTTGGTTCTGAACTGGCCTTTTCTAGTCTCGTCGTACGTGGTGTACGTCACCGCGTTCTTGGCGATCGGAAATTCCGACAACTTTGTGCGACCGTGTGTACGCAAAACAAGTTTGAGACAACATACGTCGGAAAAAATCCATGGATTTTGTTGTCGGAATGTCCGATCAATGTCCGATCGTGTGTACGGGGCATAACAATCGCAGCGATACCTCACGTGTGGTCTAAACACCGTTTTCATATGCGGGCGCTAATCACGTATGCGTTCGCTTCTGCTCGCTAGCTTGTCGGGACGGGGCTCTTTAACCACTTCCTGACCAGCCGCCGCAGTTATACTGCAGCAGGTTGACACAGATGCACAAGCCGTCGTAGCTGTACGTTGGCTCTTTAAGACACTGTAACAGGCTCGCGCGCATCGTGTCCCCAGAGTCGATGCACGTGCCAAGCAGGTGCGATGACCGCCGGCAATCGCTCGTGACAGCGAGAACCGGGATCTGTATATGTAAACACACAAATCCCGGTTCTGCCAGGAGAGAGATCGTGTGTTCCTACTAAGTAGGAACAACGATCTCTCTCCTCCTCTAGTCAGCCACATTCCCCCCCACAGTTAGAAACACACATAGGGAACACAGTTAACCCCTTGATCGCCCCCTAGTGTTAACCCCTTCCCTGCCAGTGACATTTATACAATAATCAGTGGCTACTTTTAGCTCTGATCGCTGTATAAATATCAATGGTCCCAAAAAAGTGTCCTATGTGTCTGTCGAAATGCTGAAGTCCCTATAAAAATCACAGATCACTGCCATTAGTAGTAAAAAACTAATAATAATAGAAATAGAAGCCATAAATCTATCCCCTATTTTGTAGATGCTATAACTTTTGTGCAAATAAATATACGCTTATTGCGATTTTTTTTTTTTACAAAAATATGTAGAAGAATACATATCGACCTAAACTGATGAAGACATTTGTTTTCTTTAATTTATTTTTTTTGGATATTTATTATAGCAAAAAGTACAAAATATTTTTTTTTTCAAAATTGTCGCTCTTTTTTTGTTTATAGCGCACAAAAAAAAACAAAAAAAAAAACGCAGAGGTGATCAAATACCACCAAAAGAAAAAAGGACATCAATTTTGTTTGGGTACAACATCGCACGAATGTCGGTTAAAGCGACACAGTGCCGTATCGCTAAAAATGGCCTGGTCAGGAAGGGGGTAAATCCTTCCGGGGCTGAAGTGGTTAAAAAAAATCTATTTATTTTTTCTTTATTTTACTTTTCATTTTTTATTTTCACACTGTTTAAAAAAAAAAAAAAAAGGTCACTTTTATTCCTATTACAAGGTATGTAAACATCCATTGTAATAGAAAAAAGCATGACAGGACCTCTTAAATATGAGATCTGGGATCAAGAAGACCTCAGGTCTCACATTTACGCTAAAATGCATTAAAAAAATAGAGACAAAATTGTCAGGCAATTTAAACCATTCTAAACCAATTTTCAGTCATGGTAACCTACTGCAGTCCTTTAGAATATTTAACAGTGTTGAGAGAAAAAGCCTAAAATTGTATTTGTGTGTGGCCATCTTTACAGAGGTCCTATACGATTACTATACATTTTACTCATTCATTGCTAAAAGTCAGATAACTTTACTACTGTCAGTTTTTACTTGCTGTGTCTTTTGTAGCCTACAAATTTGGTTAAGTACTGTAGATCATAAATGTAGTCTTTAATTATTATTATTATTATACAGGATTTATATAGCGCCAACAGTTTGCGCAGCGTTTTACAACATGAGGGCAGACAGTACACTTACAATACAAATCAATACAGGAGGGATCAGAGGGCCCTGCTCGTTAGAGCTTACAATCTAGAAGGGAGGGTCAACTGGAAACAAATGTTAAAAACTGTGAGGGATGAGCTGATGGAAAAAATTAAAATACAGTTGTAGTTAAGTGTGGGTAAGATAGGCTTCTCTGAAAAGAAGGGTTTTCAGGGATCGTCTAAAAGCTAAGAGAGTAGGAAATAAGCGGACAGATTGGGGTAGGGCATTCCATAGGGTTGGAGAGTCTTTGGAAAAGTCCTGGAGGCGGGCATGGGAGGAGGTGACGAGGGAGCTAGAGAGCAGGAGTTCTTGAGAGGAACGAAGAGAACGAGTAGGTTGGTATTTAGAGACTAAGCTAGTGATGTAGCTGGGGGCGAAATTGTGGATGGCTTTGTACGTAGTTGTTAGAATTTTGAATTTAATTCTTTGGCCGAGCGGAAGCCAGTGGAGGGATTGACAGAGAGGAGTGGCAGACACAGAGCGATTGGTAAGGTGGATGAGTCTGGCAGCAGCATTCATGATGGATTGAAGAGGTGATAGACTATGTAGAGGTAAGCCAATGAGAAGGGAGTTGCAGTAGTCGAGGCGAGAGATGACCAGCGAGTGAATTAAGAGCTTTGTTGTGTCATTGGTTAGAAAGGGGCGTATTTTGGAGAGGTTGAGGCGGCAGGTATTGGACAGTGATTGGATGTGTTGCTTGAAGGAGAGTTCAGAGTCTAGGACTACACCTAGAACCTTGGCATGTGGGGATGGGCTTATAGTTGTGCCATCGATTTTGACAGAGAGATCAGGGGAAGGGGCATATGGGGGAGGAAAAATTATGTTTGATTTTGGATAGATTGAGTTTGAGGAAGTGGTGTGACATCCAGACTGATATATCTGATAGTAAATTAGTGATACGTGAGGAGACAGAGGGAGTGTGCTGAGGGGTAGAGAAATAGATTTGGGTGTCGTCAGTATAGAGGTGGTATTGGAAGCCATGGGAGGCTATCAGTTGACCCAGGGAGGTGGTGTAGATTGAAAATAGGAGAGGTCCAAGAACAGAACCCTGGGGGACCCCAACAGAGAAAGGAAGAGGAGAGGAGGAAGTAGAGTTGTAAGAAACACTAAAGGTGCGGTTGGATAAGTAGGAAGAGAACAAGCGAAGTGTACAGTCACGGAGACCAAAGGCGTGTAGTTTTTTGAGGAGGAGGGGGTGGTCAACCGTATCAAAGGCAGCAGAGAGGTCCAGGAGTAGGAGTACAGAATAGTGTCGATTGGTTTTGGCCATTAGTAGATCGTTTGTTAGTTTTAGGAGAGCAGTTTCTGTGGAGTGTTGAGGACGAAATCCAGACTGAAGACTTTAATGAACTTTATAGTGGAACTTCACCCTAAAAGGGAAGTTCCATTTTACACCTCCTTCACACCTTCCTCTCCCACTTTTGGAGGTTTGTTTTATTTTTTAGGGGAGCGGGTACCTGTTCCCACTTTCGCTCCGACAGCCTAGGAGATGTGAGCGGAAGTTCTCTACCCCCCTCCCTTACCCGCAACCTTCTGCTTCACAGGTCCCAGGAGGCTGTGGGTCCATTCACAAAGTGCTGTGCGACTTACGCATGTGCAGTGGAAAGCTGGCAGTGAAGCCGCAAAGAATCACAGCCAACTTTCAATAGAAAACATGTCCGTGCTGGGGACCCAAAGATCGGCGAAGAACTGGCTTGAGCGAGGACGGCGCTGGATCCTTTTTTTCGGTGTCCTTTTTTTTCAAAGTCAGCAGCTACAATGACTTTTATTTTATTTATTTATTTTTTAAGACTGAATATCCTCTTAAATGATTTGCAAGTGTTTTGACTAGACTGATTATTGTGACTTTGTCCTCCAGTTTTTATAAAGTACTGTGGAGAAAAATGTGATTCAAATTGACCATTAATGCTTTGTAAGTGCTGGAATATGTCTGTATCAATTGCACTTATCAAATTTTGATGTCTTTAGTACAAACTTGCTAATCCCATAAGCATACCCATAAAATGTTTTTTTTTTGTTCTTTTTTTATTATAGCCGATTGAAAAAGCCATCTTGCTGTATGTTCATAGTTCTATAGGGCCACCAAATTATGAATCACTTTACAGAATACACTGAATTTAAGTGGAACTTTTAGTTCAATTCACAATTCTTCCTTATATCCAGGCTTGTAAATGCTTGTAAATCCCTACAACCGGGCATGCACTTAGGGTCAGAACTTCAGCATTCCATTTATTATGTGTTACAACTATGTGCTGGCACCAATGTAAATGGGGAATTTATGACAACTAATGTACAAAAAAAAAATTTACACAGACCACAAATGTACAGTAGGAATTTACACCGACAACCAATATAACGTGAGCATTTACAATGACCCCAATATAATAGGGTGCATTTACACTAACTGCAAATCTAAAGGGGGACTTCATGGACCAATTAATGTATAGCGAGCACTGACATTGATTTCCAATGTGGAGGAGGAATTTACAATGACCACCGCTGTAGCATGAGCATTTATCCTGACCACCAATTTAAGGCGTATTTACACTGACCACTAATGAAAAGGATGGGTAAACATTAATGGGGACATTTATACATACCACCAGGGACCAAAATTGTAAAAAAAAAAAAAAAGTGAAAAAAGAGGGATGCAAAGGCCACAAGAGTAATAGTAAGTAGGAGGTATAATAACTTTGCAGTAAAGACTCCTTCCTATAAGTTTCCTTCCTTTCCTATAGTTTCCTATAATAAGGCACTATACACTATAGGTAGTGCACCGTTTAGGAGATATTTACTGTACATGTAGCCAGTGACATCACTGGCGCATGCGCTCTGAAAGAACGGCTATCCGTATCATTTCTTCATAGCCTGTGCCATGAATGGTAGGTCCTGCGAGCATGCATGGGAGTGACCTTATTGCGGCTCAGCCAGTCACAGATCCAGAATCCGCAATCCCGGAAGAAAGATGGGTGAAGATGGAAGCAGTCTCCAGCGATGACATGGCATCGCTGGAAGGATTTGTTTTCAGGTAAGTTTCACATAATGTGCTAGTATGCACTTCTTTAAAATGGTCTGATGCAAAGTGGAAATCTGCTCTGTAGTCAAAAGAAGTCAAAATTTTACATTCTTTTTGGCTGAGTCCCAAGGACTAAAAAGGAGAGGGACCTTCTGGTTTTTTATCAGTGCTCAGTTCAAAAGCCTGCATCTCTGATTATATAGGGGTGCAGTAGTGCATATGGAATGGGGCACCTTGCACATCTGGAAAGACACCACCAATGCTGAAAGATACTGTATATCAAGGTTTTAGAGCAGCAAGAGCAGACATAGAGCAGAGTCCGGTGTATGTCAGAAAAGAGTTAAATACTTACTGTACTGTGTATAAGAAAACAGTGTGGGCCTCTGGCAAGTAAGCCAGTTCATTTATATGATTTTTATGTATTTAGCCATTGAGGCATATACCTTTGTGTACTAACATATTTTGCGTTAAAGTAGAACTTTGGACTCCAATAAAATAAAAATAAAAATGTGTGCTACAGCACAGTTTTCTCCTAGTCCCTCTACGAGGTCCCACAATATTTGTTGAGCCTGAAAGTAAAATTTACTTAATGCAGCTTCCTGTAATAATTAGCTGCACTTCCCCTGAATTCAGATCAGAGTTGCCACTCTAATGCAGGCTGTGCAAGTTTGCACTATAGTGCAATGAAACAAATGTTACGGGGGCATAGCTACCAGCACTATCACTGCTATATCATAAGCTGGTAGTCTGCTAGTCAGCCCCTGGAAACACCTAGTGTTTCCCATTGCTTTCAGGATTGGCAGCACTATCTCTGCTGCTGAAACTACCCCACTGTGAACTGCAGTGTCTGGGATGGGAAGTGTGTGAGACAGAAATTAAGGAGGATCTGGCCCAATCAGGGAAGGTAAAAAGTTTTTTTGTTTGCTTTATGAGGTTTGTGTATCACATGGTAACTGTATTTGTTACTTTTTTAGACTGTCAGACAGAGGCCTTTAGTTAGTCTCTTCAATTTGAGTTTCTATTTTTTTCCCAATGCAAGGGATCATAGTGCACAATGCATTCACATCTATGCATCATGGTGCCCTAAAGAGCATATGTGTATGTTTACACTGTATACACCAATCAGTCCTAACATTATGATCACTGACCACTGCTTATCGTAATACAATAGCACCTGGAAATGGGTGGGATACAGTATATTAGGCAGCAAGTGAACATGTTGTCCCCGAAGTTGATGTGTTGAAAGCAGGAAAAAATGGGCAAGCATAAGGAAATGAGCAACTCTGACAAGGCACTTTAAAGGCAGGCTATATATTTAGCATTTGCTTCTGCACAAGTATTATATGTATTTTATACACATCATCATTTAGAATGTATTGTAAGTGCAGCTGTTTCTATCTATCTATCTACTGTATATTATATATATATATATATATATATATATATATATACACACATACATAAACATATGGTATATGACAATCATACACTATTTAAGCAACAGCTACCAAAACATTTTTACTTTTATTTTTTTTCACAGAGGTTATTTTGTCACTTATTTATCTTAAACTGTTGTGCAGATGCTTTGTACAACTTTGACATGGGCCAAATTGTAATGGCTAGACAACTTGGTCAGAGCAACTTCAAACCCAGTCTGCAGTAGTCAGGACCTAACAAAAGCGGTCCAAAGAAGGAAAACCAGCAAACCAGTGACAGAGTCATGGGCGGCCAAGGGTCATTGATGCATGTAGAATGGCTGGCCTGTGTAGTCTGATCTAACGGAAGAGATAATTTAAAACAAAATTGCTAAAAAAGTTAATGCTGGTTCCGATAGAAAGGTGTCAGAACACACAACGCATCAGATTTTGTTATGTATGCAACTGCCTGGCCACATACTCTGATGTACTGACGGCCTAACTGATTTATTCAGACCCTTAAAATGCCAGGACAGTACAAATCCCCCCAAATGACCCCTCTTTAGAAAATAGACAGTCTGGGGCATTTACTAAGAGGCATGGCACGTTTTTTGAAGTTGCAGTTTTTTGTCACAATTTTTGGAAAATGAAGACATTAAATTTTGTTTCCACATTTTTCTTTACATACTGTCACCAGAGCAGTACAGCGTAATCATATGACTGGTGTGGCGGTGATCAGGGATACTTACTGATAAAAATAATGTTTTATTCAATTTTTTCATTTTGTTACTTTTTTTCTGTACATACTCTCAGAGTAGTTCAGTGTCACCATAGTAACACTGTACTACTCTGGGGGGGTGATCAGGGAATTTTTCAATGCACTTTGAATATTGTTTCAGTGATAATCATTGAAACAGTAATGTTTTTAACTGTCATGAATGGGTTACATTCATGACAGATGTGATTACTAGTGATCTGTGATTGGCTACAGCTAATCACCTGGTACAGGGGGGCTGTGACTGGCCCAGGTACCATGTGATAGCTGTTGGCAAATCACAGCATAATTCTGCAGGAAACACAGTTATGACTGAAATTCATTCATAGTAGCTTTGTTGACATTGTAGTGACATATTAAACCTGCACGCTACCACTCCGATCAAAGGGTAAAAACATTTTTGTTGGACATTGCTATCATGTGATTGCATAGCCTTTGGTGCCTGGGTACCGAGATCTGCAATCTGCTGTGTCCAGTGGACACATCAGTCGCATAAATGGCTGCGGGCCCCTAACCCTGAACAGGCTGCATGATGTAAATGTATGTGATCCAGCCTGCTAATGCCGGCCACCTGCGGTAAATGTACTAGAGGCAGTAGGCAAGTGGTTAAAAATCATGTATTATGTAAAAATCATGTATTTTTATTTGTATCATTAGAAATATTGAAAGTAAAACACAAAATTGACAATGTCCCTTTTCTGCGGTTAACATATGCCTAAAAATGTGATCTGTGTACCATCAGAAGGAATAAAAATGCAATTCCCAAAATTCAGAAGGTAACATCACTATTCTACACTCACACACCAAGAACACTAATTGCAATATACATCAATAGATGCACACGAGGTAGAGCACATCTCACATAAAAATGTTTTCTTCACATACATGGATCATGGTTGCAGTGCAGTGCTATATAATAACTTGGTAGCAATTGGTACTTGCAGATCCACGGAATCAGCAATTAGTGACGATTCCAAATTTACTAAGGCATGTTCGCTGCTAATAGCGGAAATGTTCATTCACACGTTCACCTAGTTGAATACTTAATTAATGATAAATGATTCACTAGTGCCTGCCCTCCCTCCAAGTGAAATCAGATAGCAGCGCTAATTATAAAAATGTGCATACATATGTGACTTAATCACAAACAAGCTGAAAAGTGACAACCTCTTAAGTGTCATATAAATAATGAGCAAAATTATTCTAATGTGAAAAAATTAAACAGTGTATAAATTGGTAACATAAAAGTCCAATAAAGTAGTGACGTAGTGATATGTGTGATGCTTCACAAATAATACAGATCTTCAGTGAGCAAAAATCTTCCACCACACCGCTGTGCACTGTGATCTCCACTCCCCTTCAGCGAGCAGACTCACCAGCTATTTTTGCCTTACACTCTCGTGCTTGGCTCACAGGCTATTCCCACACAGTAGGGGGTACAGTGATAATTTCCACTCAATTCCTGTTGGATATCCAGAGCATATGCTAGCGTACTCTCCACATGAAACAAAGAAAAGCGAAGCAATAGTGCAGTAACGCAACAAACTTTAATAAAAGTAACACTCTCCTCCACCATTAAACTCACATTTCAAAAACTTGAATCAAGCAGAATAGCACAGCACACATGGTCATCACCAAAAAACACTCTCCAAATAATAACCGGACGTATGGTGGTCACGGCGGACCCAGGCAGTCGGATGTTCGGATGACTCTCACCCGTTCCTCGCGTCTCCTGGAGCCGCTTCCCCGCTTTCCCGTATGGCGCCTCCTATCTCAGCGTCCTACGTCTAGCGCGTCAGATTGCCTCGTAGCCACGCCCCGACATGTTTCGTCACAAGGGACTTATTCATGGGATTGGCTGCGCTATCTGGCAATCTTTCTTAAATACCCTCCTCTCTCGTATGACGCGGTAATGGTGACACCGCGCCTGCGCACTCCCTGTGTCTCCGCTCGCACCATACGTGTACATTGCTTAGTATACACAAGTTAACATGCATTTAAAAGCTTCAGTTACTGCAAGTGCTGAGTATGACACTATATATCTGCAAGAGAACTGCTTGGTAATCCCGTGAGCTCATGTCATAGGCCGTGCGGGTCACCAATCATCTTTACATGTGTTCTATATTGCAGGTCTTAAGTGTCATCTCAAAAAACATTTAAAAAAATATTTTTTGAAATTTATATCTTTTTTATTTCTATAAAAGACTGTCATTAATATTAAAGCTGAATGGTTGGAAAAGTGAATAAAAAAATATATAAAAATTATTAAAAATAAAATAAAAATAAAAATAAAAATAAAAATAAAAATAAAAATAAAAATAAAAAAATATAAAAAACTTAACCCATTACGGTCCATCTCAGGTACTCCTGGGTATTCTGAAAGAGTTCTACCGACACACAATTTTTTATCTATGGTGCACCTTCCACAGTTATCAAAGTGCAGCATATTATTATCCACTCTGTCCCCCCTCCCTGTCACCCCCCTTAGTAGGTAAATCTCATAATTGCGTTGGTGTTATGGATTCTTAGCCTCTCTATATTTAGGGTGACAAATACAGAGGGACCCCAACCGGTCATCAACCGCCCACCAATCATTATCAATAATCATTGATGAAACAGTTGAGGTCCAATTCTATATTTAAACCCCCCGGAAAAAGACATTTAAAGAGGTATATCCATCGGGTTTCTCGTTGGGACAGATCCCTTATTCTGTTTGAACCCCTCCACGATGGATATACAATGTCTATCCCGCAAAATTGTAATAAACTGGGGTCCTGGTTATGGTATTCTTTGAAATGGAGGGACACGCTGTGATACTTGAAACCATTTTTTATATTGGTTAAATGCTCAGAAATACGAACCCTTAGTAGTCTTTTGGTGCGTCCTATATAGAACAGGCCGCATGGGCACCACATCAAGTATACAACAAATGATGAGTTACATGTAATGAACTCCTTGATTTCAAAAGTTTCATTTGCTCGATTAGTGATACTCTTCGTACTCCTACTCCTGTTCCTCACTGTTCTACAACATATGCATTTGTTGCATGGAAAAAAACCTTTAAGGTTAATTTTAATTGATGGTTGAACTGGGGGGTCAAGAATTTTCTTTACCACTTTGTCTCCAAAGTTGGGGGCCCTTCTATAGATGAACTTAGGGGTTTCGGGTAACATCTCTCCTAGATGTCGATCCCTACGGAGTATGTACCAATATTTTTTAAAAATGGTCTCTATCTCTCTATATTGACTATGATAGTTGGATATGAAACTCCACTGATGTTTTTCCTCAGACTTAGTCCTTTCTTTCTTTTTCAAACAGTCCTCCCTTGGTATATTAGCTACCTGTTCTATGACATCATCCATGGATTTTTCTGAATACCCTTTCTGGAGGAATCTCTCTTTTAAAACCTTTGCCTGTGTGTAGTACTTCCCTTGTTCTGTACAATTTCGACGGACCCTCAAGAATTGTCCCTTCGGAATATTTTTTATCCATACAGGGTGATGACCACTCCTGATGGATAAGAAACTGTTCCGGTCCGTTGGTTTGAAGTATACACTAGTCACCAGAGACTGTTCCTTCCTTTCAATGGACACATCTAAAAAATTGACACATGTTTCACTAATCTGGGCCTCCAATTTGATGTTGTTATTATTGGTGTTGAGGTATTTCAAAAATTCTTCAACAGATTCTCTAGATCCCTCCCAGATGAACAGGAGATCATCTATGAACCTTCGATAGAATCTCAACTGGGGAAAAGATTTACTAAAAATGAATCTGTCTTCCCACTCAGCCATGAACAGGTTGGCGAGGCTGGGGGCAAACTTAGCCCCCATAGCCACGCCAACCCGTTGGGAGAAAAAGTGCCCATTCCACCAAAAATAATTGTGTGACATGCAGAAGTTTAGGGCCTGGCCCACAAACCTCTTCTGCATGTCTGGAATGTCCTCTCTCCTACTCATGGCCCAGTTCAATGACAGGGAGGCGTCCTCATGTTGAATGATCGTATATAATGAGGACACGTCTGCTGTCACTAAAAAGATGTCAGCGGCAGGGTTCAAACAGACCTCCCCCAATCTTTGGAGTAGGTCGGTGGTATCTCGTAGATACGCCTTAGTGTTTTTTACACTAGTGACAGAGTTATTGAATACTTAATTGCCTGAAATGGGCACTATTACATGTACAGCGCCCAGTACTTCTCGGGAATCTTAGTAAATCAGCCCCTGAGGGTTTAATACTATTTTAATCTGTATGCATTTGGGTCATATACTAAATTAAATAAATTGAGTTCAGAACAGTTACTGCTGACTGTTTTCATTACAAGAGTAATAACTTGAACCAAATATAACAAATAAACATAAATACCTTGGTAACCCTATTCAAACAATTATCTCATTTCCATACCAGAAATCAAAGAAACCAAAGACAGGGTCAGACAGACACCATGGGTGCCATATGGTAAACTGGCAATTTCTTTGCTAAGCAGCATTACACAAAATTAACACAGGAAAGGAACCTGCCTCTTTGCACGCTAATTACTAACATGTTTTCGTTATGGATGAAAAAGACGTGCAGAAGGTACATTTTAGGAAATTACCACACGTCACTTCTCATTTTTCATGTGATTAACTGTGCTTCTCTGTCTTCCATTATAATGTTACTATTATTTTAGGTCTGAAAACTTTACTTATTAAACCATGATTCTGTACATAAATACAGTATGATCTGAAATCACAGCAGGTCACAAGTTAAAAGAAAAGTGTTTTCACTTTACAAAACAGTTATAATTACAAGTCATTAAAGCCTCTATATCAGTTGAAAAGGCAACGGAAACTTGATGCCCCTGCACCCAGAACATCCCTTTTAAGACTAAGCACCGCAACTCTTGGGGGAAAAAAAAAGTGTTTGACGCTGCAGGAGGGAAATTTAATCTTAATCATTTCAGTCAAGAGACACTGTCCTCATACTCAAACACTACCACACTATGTTTTACTCTATTAATTAGATAACAGATGGAGGAGCACATAGCAGTATGGGTAGATTGTAACCATATGTTTAAATCTGAGTTACCTCCTCCTTGGTACTTTGGGTTATATCCTGAAGCTTCTTTGTATCAGCATTGGCCTGTTCCAGCTTGAGTTTTAACCTGGAAAGTTCCTCTGTTATTTTCTTATTCTGGTGACGAATGCGGTTGACTTCAGAGGTGATTGCAGAGTTCTCTTTGTTTTTTTCATTTAGCTAAAAGTCAAACATACAGTGTCATTGGACCCATTGTATAATGTCTAAATGTCTAATGTCTATAATGTCTAAAATCATTTTTTTTAATCAGCCCTCAGGTAGGCCTCAACTTCATGTCTTTAGCTAGAAGACACAGGTGTGTCCAATAGGACCAAGGGTGTAGCACTGCACACAGGTTACACATTGCAATGGTACCACAGCAGGCAGTTAGTGGGCATTGAAAGTAGATCGAAACACACTTATTAAAATCTCATACATGTTTAATATGCTAATGTAATTTCAAAAGTTGTTTTCAATCTCTTGAAATCTGAAGCTTTCAATAAAGAATGCCCATTAATCCTGCTAGGAAGTTCCTTGTTTAAACTTTTTAAATACTGAGGCTGCATTCACACCTGAGCGTTTTCAGCTCGTAAAATGCTCGTAAAACGCTCATCTCAAAAATTCCAAAACGCCCAACAAGCAAAATCCCATTCATTTAACTGGGCCCTGAGCATTCTATCGTTTGAAGCAAAACACCTGAAGCTCAAAAAAGTACATGAGATTCTTTTTAGGCCGATTACAGGCGTTTTACTGCTTTTTACATTGGTGACCTTTGGACCTCAAAATGCCAGTACAAAAACTCTGCAAAAACACCTGAAAAAACACCAGGAAAACGTCCTAAAAAACACCCTAAAAAATGCCTGAGAACGATACGCTCAGGTGTGAATGTAGCCTTACTGTATTGGGGTGACAAATAACCCCAACTGTGCAATGTTACCCAGTTTTATAAGCCTTTGATTGAGACTACAAGAAGCTGTGCCAACTTTTATCATGCAGGTATACTCCACAGTTGTCACTATTAGGAAGTCAGACAAGAGCGATGATGTGCAGGAGGTGATGAGGCCAGTGCATGCAGACAGAAAGAGAATGCAAAGTTGCTGGAGGAAATACACCGATCAGCCATAGCATTAGGACCACAGACAGGTAAATTGAATGACATTGATTAAATTGTAACAACGGCAGCCGAATGTCAGTGGGATAGATCAGGCAGCAAATGAACATGTTGTCCATGTAGAGAAAAAGAGATTGCTGCTGACAGGTGATGCAATCGGTAACACTCCAATGTTGCTTTTGTGAGATAGGGTGCACACCCTGCCACTGCAGCAGAAAACATGGAACAGAGAATCTTCGGATCGGCAGCACACCCACACAGAAAGAAATGTATAAAGTCTTTATTGAAGCATAAATATTAAAAGCACTGGATGGGTATAGGCAGGGGAAATGCAGGTAGGTTGACACGTTTCACACTATAGAAGTGGTTTTGACAAAGCACTTCTATAGTGTGAAACGCGTCAACCTACCAGCATTTCCCCTGCCTGTACCCATCCAGTGTTTTTAATATTTATGCTTCAATAAAGACTTTATACTTTTTTTTGTGTGGGTGTGCTGCCGATCCGAAGATTCCCTGTTCCATGTTGTCCATGTAGTTGTGTTGAAAGCAGAAAAAAATGGGTAAGCGTAAGGATTTGAGCAACTTTGACAAGGGGCAAATTGTAATGGCTAGATGACTGGGTCTGAGCAACTCCAAACCTGCAGCTCTTGTGGGATGTTCCTGGTCTGCAGTGGTCAGGACCTAGCAAAAGCAGTCCATGGAAGGAAAATAGGTGAACCAGCAACAGGGTCATGAACAGCCAAGGCTCACTGATGCATATGGGGGGCAAAGGCTGGCCTTTGTAGTCTGATCCAATAAAAATAGGATTTTTTATAACAGCTTACCTGTAAAATCCTTTTCTTTCGATGGACATCATGGGACACAGAGCCTCGGTAATTACTGATGGGTTATATAGGTATCACTAGGTGATTGGACACTGGTCACACCCTAAACAGGAAGTTCAACCCCCTATATAATCCCTCCCCTTGCAGGGATACCTCAGTTTTGTAGCCAAGCAATATAAGTGTATTAGAAGAGGGGCGGGACCTCTGTGTCCCGTGATGTCCATCGAAAGAAAAGGATTTTACAGGTAAGCTGTTATAAAAAAATCCTATTTTCTTTCTCGAACATCACGGGACACAGAGCCTCAGTAATTACTGATGGGATGTCCCAGAGCAATGCTACCTGAGGGGAGGGGAACCACAAACAAGTAGGGTGCAATCAGACCTGGGGACCCTGTACCACTGCCTGCAGCACACTACGCCCAAAGGCGATATCCTCATGCCTTCTCACATCCACCTGATAAAATCTGGTGAATGTATGAACTGAAGACCAGGTTGCAGTCTTGCAGATTTGAGCCATAGAGGCCCAGTGATGCACTGTCCAAGAAGCATCAATAGCCCCTGTGGAATGTGCCCTGATCTGAAACGGAGTAATCTTCTGTTTCAAACCGTAAGCCTGAATAATCAATTGTCAAATCTATTTAGGAATGGTAGATCTGACGCTGCCTGTCCTCTATTGGGACAGGCAGCATGAACAAAACATCAGTTTTGCGAATTTGAGCAGTTGATTCCAGATTGGTCTTGACTGCTCTTACTACATCCAAAGAATGTAGTGTCCCTTTCTTCCGAAGAACAGGGATCTGGAAAAAAGGAAAACAGAACAATGCCTTGGTTTAGATGAAAATCTGAAACCACCTTTGGTAAAAAACTAGGATAAGGGCGCAATACCACTCTATCCTTGTGTACAATCAAATAAGGCTCTTTACAGGAAAGAGCTGCTAATTCTGATACTCTTCTAGCAGAAGAAATGGCTACCAGAAAAATTAACTTCCTTGTCAACAAGACCAAAGGAAACTGACGTATTGGGGCGAAAGGCTGTTTCTGTAAAACAGACAGAACCAAGTTCAAGTCCCAGGGGTTTAGGGGCGCCTTAACCGGAAGTTTAAGACGCGTCACCTCCTGCATTGAGTTTCGGACCAAAGAATGCGAAGCAAGTTGCCGTTGAAATAATACTGATAAGGCCAAGACTTGGCCCTTGATGGTACTCAAGGCCAGCTTCATCTCTAATCCCAATTGAAGAAAAATCAAGAATTCTTCTGAGATGCCAACCCCTGGATTCACACCAGGATACATAAGCTTTCCAGACTCTATGATAAATTACTCTGGAAGCTGGCTTCCTTGCACTGATCAAGGTAGATATCACAGGACCTGAAACCCCACAGCTCTTCAGAACCTGGGTTTCAATAGCCAGCCGTCAATTTTAACGCTTGTAAGGCAGGATGGAATGCCGGACCCTGAGATAACAGGTCTGGACGTGACGGTAGGGTCCACGGGGAACCCACCGTCATCCTTACTATTTCTGCATACCCAGTCCTCCTGGGCCAAGCGGGGACTACCAGAACTACCGACCTTCCTGCCTGGTCCTGCAAAGGAATTGTGGCAGTAGCAGAATATGCAGGAAATGCATAAACCAGTGAGAACCGATGCCACGGAATCACCACCGCATCCATCCCGTATGCAAGAGGATCTTTTGTCCCTGCCACAAATTTGATATAAGCCACTGCTGTGGCATTGTCGGACTGGATCCTGACTGGGCAATCCTGTAGCCTGAGAGTCTAGGCCTTTAGGGCTAGATATGCCGCACGAATCTCCAGAACGTTGATGGGTAGAGACCTCTCGGTCTTGGCCCCTTGGACCGCAGACTGTTCCAGAACTGCTTCCCAACCCGAAAGACTGGCATCTGGTGTTACCACCGTCCAGGTGACCAATTGAGGCACTGACGCACTGCATGAGACAAATGCATCAAAAAATCTAATGCCTGAACCCTCTTGTTTCAGGCTGACAGGATACTGTGTTGCAACAGTCCTGACTGAAACGGAGCATAGGGAACTGCTTCAAACGAAGCTACCCTCTTTCCCAGCAGCCTTATACAAAGGCGGACAGAAGGACCCTTCCCAGTCCTGACTCCTAGAATCAGCTCCCTTAAGGCAGTAAACTTTGCCTGAGGAAAAAATACCTTCTTCCTGGCTTGCATCTATGATCAGACCCAAATACTCCCGTTTTCTTACTGGTTTTAGGAAAGATCTTTCTAGGCTGAGGATCCAAACTAGGTGTTCCAGATACTTGACTGTGGTCCTCAAGTTCCCGTTCAACGAGGCTACGACCGGTCTATCAAGAGCAGGTCATCTAGGTATGCTATGACAGTTATACCCTGAGCCCTTAATCTTGCCAGAGGAGGGGCCAAGATCTTTGTGAACACTCGAGGTGCAGTGGCTATCCCGAAAAGCAGAGCCACAACTGGAAATGATGCCCTCCTATCTCGAAGTGCAGAAACTTCTGATGAGCAGGAAAAATGGGCACATGCAGATATGCATCTCTGATGTCTATCGATGCCAGCAAATTCTCCTCCCTGCAGGATGGAGACTACTATCTGAATTGATTCCCTGCGGAAGGACCGAATCCTTAGGAATCGATTCAGATCCCTTATATCCAAAATGGATCTGACATCCCATCTGGCTTTTGGACCGTTAAAAGGTTGGAATAAAAACCCAATCCTTGATCCTTCGCGGGAACCACCATAATGACCTCTTGTGACAAAAGTCGCTGTAACGCTAGAAGGAGCGACTGCTTCTTCTCTTGATCTCTGGGGACACTTAATCTGAGGAAACGAGGAAAGGGAAACTTCTGGAACCTAAGGTTACCATGGAGATTACCCATCTGTCCTAAAATCCTCCTGCCAGACCTTTTGAGAACTGTAGCAGTCCCCCCCCCACTCGAGCGAGCAGGGGCACCCCTTCATAAAGAGGCCTTAGAGTCCTGTATAGCATGCTTCTTCCCCCAGGACTTCTTTGTCTCTGGGGTTTGACTCTTGTTTCTTGACCCAGACGGAGAAGGCCATCACGACTGCCTAGAGGCTGATGCCCCTGGCACTGGGGAAAAGAGTCCGTTTGAAAGAGGGACGCTTACTCCTCTTCTTACAAAGAGAGTGCTCTCCCACTAGAGAACCTTTGAATATAATTATCCAAGTCTTCTCCAAACAGCCTTGCACCCTGAAATGGAAACCCAGCCAGGAGTTTCTTACATGGTGCCTCAGCTGACCAATTTTTCAACCATAAGATTCTATGCATATGCACCAGCCCAAGTGAAAAACGAGGGGTTTGTATGATAGAATCTCAAACGGCGTAAACAGCAAAACATAAGGCCGCTGGAAGGTTAGCCACCCCTTGGGCCTGCTGTTCCAGTAACACTTTGATGACCTGCTTAACATGGTCTCTTAAGTATTGACAGACTCCAAACGCTGCCACTGCAGGTTGAGCTATTGATCCTGCTAAGGAGAAAATATCCTTCAATAGGGATTCCACCTTTAATCCACAGGATCCCTGAGCCTGTGAGCATTGTCTACCGGACAAGTCAGAGTACAGAGGGAATGGCGGCATCAACAGGTGGTATCTCCCACATCTTTATAAACATTCCATAGGATAAAGTGTTGAAAACTTTTCCAGACAGAAAAAAAGTTTCTCTGGGTGATCCCACTCAGAATAAAGGAGCTTTTCAAGTAAATTATGAACAGGAAAAGCATGTGCTGTTTAAGGAGGTTTCAGTGACCCTAAAGAAGAAGGGGGTTCTTTAACTGATTCAGATATGGGCAACTTAAATGTGGAGCGGACCAATCCAGTAAGGATCTGCACTAAGAGTTTCTCCTCTTGGGAAGCTGCAGAGGGTCCCTCCCCACCTGCTTCCTCTGAAGAGGAATCATCTGTCCCATCCTGATCCTCTGAAAGGGATTCTTCTCCTTTATCCCAGAGCTCCTCTGCCTGAGGGTCTTGGGGAACAGAGGAAGGCCTAGTGCGTTTTCTTCCACTGAGTGAAGCTGTAATCACGGCCATTAATCTTTCCTCTAAACCATTAATGGTTGAGGAAAAAACCTCCTGTGTAATGTATACAGGGGCTGAAGTGCCAGAAGCAGGTGTAGCCCCTGACCCCAACGGCTCTCCCTGACTAGCCGTCCCTGGCCCCTCGGGGGGGGGGATACTGCAGATAGGGGGCCCTCAGAACCCGAACGAGATCCCCTAGAGTCTCTGGTTCTTGGGGTGTTTGAACCTCTTCCACCCATAGTGCAAAGCAACAAGGTGGAGGTATCACAAAATGAACACTGACTGCTGAGCGATGTAGTCTGGCTAAAAGCCTTGCTACCCAATGCCCAGTCTGGTGTTACTTTAGTAAATGCTGCCTAGGAGAATGCCTGGGTCCCACCTTACATGCGACCGTCAGCTCTGTGTCCCTCAAGAAGGCTTAGTGCACCTGTAAATAGTGCATTTAATAGCCTGCAGCCGGCCCTGTGGGCGTCTGAGCACTCTATGCTGACGCCCCGCCCCCCCCTCGACCGCCCCCCAGCTTCGTTTTTCGAAAACCGCACGCTTCCAGCGTGAGCCGACCCTCCGGAATCAGCATGTAAGGAAGGCTGGGGGAGGGGAAGGAAGAAGAGAGGCCGGTAGAGATGGGGCCTGCACGATGGCAAAATGGCGGCGGCGGAGGCGGTGAAATTGCGGTGTATAACTGCCTCACAACCCACCTGTGGCCTCCCCCTAGTCTGGGGGGAAGATATCCCTAAGGAGAGCCCCCCATCCCATCCTACCTGAGCCAGCCGGAGGAGCTTGTGCAGCGTGGAAACACTGAGACAGACATCAGCATGAGAAGGTATGTGCTCTTGGCAGCCCCCGGTGGTGACAATAGGCATAGCATGCATTTACCTTAAAGGAGAAACCTACTAGAATTAAAAAATTCTGTGGAATCTCCCCTACCTTATCCAGCCGCAGGGCTCTGCCGCACAGACCCAATCTTCGCCTCTCATGGTGGGCTTCGTTTGAAAAAACCTTCAGAGACCGGGGCCCCCTACGAATAGGGGGATCCACAGTTCTGGCCTGTAAAGCACCCGGCCAGAAATAAGGATAGAAAACCATTTTCTGATATGCGGGGTCCAGCTCTCTAAAAAGAGAAGCGTTACAGGTAAAACCTCGTTTCTTTGGACACGAGGCCCGGGTATCATCCAATTCGGCCTAGAAAAGACACTTTGGAATGCATCCGTTTCGCCTGGCTTGCCCCAGTATAGGATAATCCCTTTGGAGCTCAGCACAGGACATCTTTACACATCCATCACCTAAGACACTGGCGTAAAAACTGAGGTATCCCTGCAAGGGGAGGGATTATATAGGGGGGTTGAACTTCCTGTTTAGGGTGTGACCAGTGTTCAATCACCTAGTGATACCTATATAACCCATCAGTAATTACTGAGGCTCTGTGTCCCGTGATGTTCGAGAAAGAAAGAGCTACTGTAGGTCAGATTGCTGAAAATGTTAATGCTCATTCCAACAGAAAGGTGTCAGAACACAGTGCATTGCAGCTTGTTAGTGTATGGGGCTAGACCAGTCAGAGTGTCCATGCTGACCCATGTCCACAGCCAAAAGCACCTACAATGCACACAAGAACATCAGAACATGATCACGGAGCAATAAAAAGTTGGTCTGGTGAATCACATTTTCTTTTACATCATGTGGCTGGCCAGGTGGTGTGTGTCTCTCACCTGTGGAAGAAATGTAACATGGAAAGAAGGCAAGTTTGCAGAGGCTCAAAGGATCTGCTACTGGTTTGATGCCAGATACTACAGCATACCTTCAGAGGTCTAGTGGAGTGCATAATGTTATGGTGGGAGGTCCTAATGTTACGGTTGATTGGTGCAAGCAGCACTGAGATTGAGACAAGTATTAAAAAAGAAGGAAAACTATTTAATGGAAAAACTAAAACTAAATGTTTAAACATTTGAGGTTTAGATCTAACTTAAAGCAAAATTATACCCCATTACTAAGAGCCCATACAAACTTTAACATGATAGTGTAATTCCACAAGTCATTTTCACTCTATTTAAATCTGCAGCTTTGATTAACAAAATGACTGTGAACCTGCCATGAATGTCCTTGGTAAGGCTCTTCCTCTGATGAGTTGACAACTGTCTCCCAAATGTGTTCCTGCATTATAACCCTGTTATATGAGTCCCCGGTGGAGACTAAAAGCATTCATGCCTATAAACATTGTGTAAGCACGGTCCATCAATGTAACTATCAGGAAGCCTGTCCAGAACAAACCGATGCTAAAGTGCATACATACATGTTTATAAACAGTCTCCCCTTTTAGAGTCATCAGCGGACACTGCAGCTGGTGGCTCTTAGGCTAGTTCACACAGAGCTTGGTCCACATTTTCAATTTTGGATACATAGATTGGATAGAATGAGGGAGGGTTATAATCCCTGTTTTTTGCCATCCATTTCCCATTGGGGAGATTTCCCTTCACCTACCATTGCATAGCCAAAACAGGAAGGGAGAGGAAATCCCTCCAAAGTGAAGAAATCCTGAGGTGTCACCAGAAGCAGTGTCTCCATTGGAAGATGTCCCCTCTATTCTTGTTCTGGTATCAACCCAAAAATTAGGATTTTCTTTTACTTTCTATAATAATGGTAAACCGGAAAATAGATAGGGTGAATCTCCCTAAAGGGGGCACAGACGACAGTAAGAACCTGACAAGTGTGTTAATCCTTCTCCACTCTATCCAAACTAAAGAAAACAGTTTTGCCTTTAGTTATACTTTAAAGGATAAGTTCACCTTTATTACTATTATTATTATTATACAGGATTTATATAGCGCCGACAGTTTATACAGCGCTTTACAACATAAGGGCAGGCAGTACAATTACAATACAGTTTAATACAGTAGGAATCAGAGACCCGCTTGTTAGAGCTTACAATCTATAAAAAATAATAATAAATGCACATCTTTTTGCAGGTAAAAAAAAAAATGTGCATTTTTTTTGGGGGGGGAAGCCTGGAAAGCATTGCACTACGGCCAGGCAATTACACACTAATGCCCCGTACACACGGTCGGATTTTCCGATGGAAAATGTCCGATCGGAGCGTGTTGTCGGAAATTCCGACCGTGTGTGGGCTCCATCGGACATTTTCCATCGGATTTTCCGACACACAAAGTTGGACAGCAGGAGATAAAATTTTCCGACAACAAAATCCGTTGACGGAAATTCCGATCGTGTGTACACAAATCCGACGGACAAAGTGCCACGCATGCTCAGAATAAATAAAGAGATGAAAGCTATTGGCCACTGCCCCGTTTATAGTCCCGACGTACGTGTTTTACGTCACCGCGTTTAGAACGATCGGATTTTCCGACAACTTTGTGTGACCGTGTGTATGCAAGACAAGTTTGAGCCAACATCCGATGGAAAAAATCCTAGAATTTTGTTGTCGGAATGTCCGAACAAAGTCCGACCGTGTGTACGGGGCATAACAGGAAGCCTCAATGAACTACCACAGGGCTCAACAGCGCTGCAGTAATTCATTGAGAACTACAAGCCAATAGCCGCAAAGGCTGTCGGACCTTGTAGTATCCCATTCACAGAACACTGTGGCTGAATGACACGGCTGGGCAGGCAGAACCTCACGAGGCCATGTTCTTTTCAAATTGTGACAGAGAGCGGGGGGAGAGGATCTCCTGCTGCCTGTCACAACTGGGAGTCGAGGGGGGGTGCAGGGGCCAGAGGATTTGCAACATGTTACATGTTACACCCTGAATATGGGTATAACATGTAATGCCCTGTACACACGGGCAGACTTTTCAGCAACAAAGGTCCGACAGTCTTTCCGACGGACTTTTGCCGGACTTCCGACTGACTTTCTAACCAACCGACTTGCCTACACACATTCACACCAAAGTCCGAGGGATTCGTACGTGATGACGTATGACCGGACTAAAATAAGGAAGTTGATAGCCAGTAGCCAATAGCTGCCCTAGGGTCGGTTTTCGTCCGTCGGACTAGCATACAGACGAGCGTATTTTTCGACCGGACTCGAGTCCATTGGACAAATTTGAAACATGTTCTATCTAAAGTCCGTCAAATTTTCGACCAGAAAAGTCCGCTGCAGGTCCGATGGAGCCCACACACGGTCGGATTGTCCGCCAGATTCGGTCCATCGGACCAGTCCGGTCGAAAAGTCCGCTCGTGTGTACGCGGCATAACATGTTACAAAAGGTGAACTTATCCTTTAAGGCTGCACATGCTTAGGAAATACAGATGAAAAAGAAAGGCTTGTGCTAAAACGTCACATTTTTGTATACTTTATCATTGTGAACAGTGATACTGTACTTTAATCACAATCGGTGCCCAGTTGCTTTCTAGTACTCTACTATACCTGTTATACTGTACCCTCACATTCTAATTTGTCCAGAGATTGATTTTAAAGCTGCCAAAAGTCTTGGAATTTAGTTTTATCAGTATTGTGGTCCAGTCCAGGAAACAAAAACAGATCAGTAGCATCCCTCTAATCCCCTGCAGTCACACAATACATTCTGAGCAACTACCCACCCCCCAGCCTCTTCAATGGAGAAATATCAATACATTGATGAGGGCCTCACTTTTTGAACTCTGTCTAGCATAAGCAAGGGACCAGGGCAAGGTAGACAGCACTGGGCAATGTTTGGAGTCCTCTGGTGCACTGAACAAAGGAAAGTGAATATATTTATGGATTTAAGGACTTAGACCCCATACACACTATTAGATTTTCTGCATGTTTGTCTTCAGATTTACCAAAACCATGAAGTGCAAGGGCCTGCCTGATTACATACAAATTGAAACTCTTATGCCCCGTACACACGGTCGGACATTGATCTGACATTCCGACAAAAAAATCCTAGGATTTTTTCCGACGGATGTTGGCTCAAACTTGTCTTGCATACACACGGTCACACAAAGTTGTTGGAAAATCCGATCATTCTGAACGCGGTGACGTAAAACACGTATGTCGGGACTATAAATGGGGCAGTAGTCAATAGCTTTCATATCTTTATTTATTCTGAGCATGCGTGGCACTTTGTGCATCGGATTTGTGTACACACGATGATAAATTTCAACAACGGATTTTGTTGTCGGAAAATTTTATAGCCTGCTCTCAAACTTTGTGCGTCGGAAAATCCGATGGAAAATGTGTGATGGAGCCTACACACGGTCGGAATTTCAGACAACAAGGTCCTATCACACATTTTCCGTCGGAACATCCGACCGTGTGTACGGGGCATTAAGGTTTGACCTCATATTATATGGTTTTGGTAAATCTGAAGACAAAAACATGCAGAAAATCTAAAAGTCTGCATGGGGTCTTATACTCACTGCATTTAAAATAAATGTAATAAGTCTTAAACAAATTACTAAACTGGAATAAATGTTGGCCTTTTATATATGGCTGGAGTTCAGCTTTAAGAATAGATTCTTCTAGTTTAATAAAACCCTCCTTAGTACATCACTACCCCATACCATGTTTTCTGAGCCAAAATAAAAATCTCAAAATATCTTGGATTATTTGTAGAATTCAAGCCATCACACGACTCTTCAATACAGTTCATAAGTGTTCAGATTTGGTCTCAAGGACAAAAGGATTGTCTTTCTCAGCTGGAGCAAGATAGCGTGGCCCATTATGGTCATGTCTATATACTGCACATGCTGCAGATTAAAAGTATTAAAATCATTCTACTGTATCTTGTTAAATTGATGTCAGCTCTCAAGCCTAAGCAAATACTGCTCTCCTCTGCCCTACTGTAACACAGTATACATTTATCTACATTTAGATTGGAACAATAATCTTTATAAACCCTGATCACTTTTTCTTTAGCTGTATTCATGCTGTAAATTTGGCAGCTAACCACCAGAAAAGAGAATTAACTGCATGTTTTCATCAACAATGTAGTTACATTTTTCATGTCACTGAAGTCTCCAAAAAAATAAAAAATAAGACCGCAAGATCGTCAGCCCACCATATTCTATATATAATAAAAATATCACATTTTGGTGTAACATTCAGGAGTGATGCAAAAAGCATATGCTGTATAAAACATAGTTGCATACATAGTACATTTTTAAAAATGATGCTTCCTAAGCCTCTTCTCTTCCTTTGCCTCTCCAGGCTAGTAGTGCAACCTCATACAAATCTAAATCCCTGCACAAGTGTAAATGGTGAAAGCAGCAGAGTAGGATGTCTCTGTGTCATTAAGGTATAATTAAGGTATAATTCCACTTTTGTGGGGGAAAAAATATAATATATATTATATATATATATATATATATATATATATATATATATACTGTATATACTCGAGTATAAGTCGAGTATAAGTCGAGTATAAGTCGTTCCGAGTATAAGTCGAGGCCCTAATTTACCACAAAAAAATGGGAAAAACTTATTGACCCGAGTATAAGACGAGGGTGAGAAATGCACAGCTACTGTAAGTGGAAAAGAGGGTCAACAATGCCCATTTGCAGCCTCACTGTGCCCATTTGCATGCCTCACTGCGCCCATTTGCAGCCATAGGTCCCCCGAACTTCACACTCGGTAGTTAAGGGTTCCTAGATGCCCCCTAGCTGCAGGCAAAATTTGGGGTCTCTGAACCCAAAGTGTCCCGAAATGACATTGCTACAGATGGACACAGTTGACCAACTTTGGGGCCCCGTATCTCGGGGCCACTTAGTGTTAGGAACCCCAAATTTGGTGTGCAAACCCGGTGGCACTAGTACAATAAAATATCCAAAGCTGGGATTTCTAGCACTAAGTGGCCCCGAGATACAGGGCTCCAAAGTCGGTTCAGAAAATGTATCTCAGGGCCGCTTAGTGCTAGGAACTCCAGCTTTGGATATGTTGTGGAACCAGGTCCACTGGGTTTGCACACCAAATTTGGGGTTTCTAGCACCAAGTGGCCCTGAGATACGGGGCCCCAAAGTCGGTTCGGAAAATGAAATTTTTTGCTGCAGAAAAGTGCTTGACTCGAGTATAAGTCGAGGGGGGCACTTTCAGCACAAAAAAAGGTGCTGAAAAATTCGACTTATACTCGAGTATATACGGTATAAATAAAATAGTTCATACAATTGCTACATGAGCCACATTGTAATTGAATGTTATTAAAAATGACTTTTCCTTTTCAATCTGCAGTGCTGTAATTTTCTGTAAAATGGAATGCAATATGGCAACCCAGAGCCATTCTATACACCAGTGGTGTGTGTAACACCCCCAGAAATGTCATATTTTCGGAATCCTTTGCAGCAGAAAGTTCATTTTTGGTGAAATGCAGACCCTGTAATTTCTTCATTAGAATATTGCAAGTGCATCAGCCAATTAAAAATGAATTCAGATTCAACAAACAGTTTTTTTTCTTTAAAAACAGGTAGGTTTTGATAAAGTTTGTTAAAATCCCTGCACTGTACATTGATCACCCAGAAGGGATTGTTGTTTTCTGAACAAACGTGGAACACTCTTTATTGTAAGAAAGAATCTCAAATGGGGGGGGGGGTTACATTCGTTTAACCCCTTCCCATTCAGCTACCGGTAGGTTGGCTCCCCTGGGCAAACCAATGTAGCTGTACGTCGGTTTGCCTTTTGACCACTAGGGGGTGCGTGCACCCCGCCAGAGGCACGTATGCAACGCCGGAGCCGATGCGCATGCACGGTGCTCATGATGACCGCCGGGCACCCGCGATCACTCCACACAGAGACAGAACGAAGATCTGTCAATGTAAACAGACAGATCTCCGTGCTCTCAGGGGTGAGGAGAGCGATCTGTTGCTCATACTAAGTATGAACAACGATCGCTCTCCTCACCCAGTCAGTCCCCAACGTTAGAATCACTCCCTAGGGAACACAGTTAACCCTCTGATCGCCCCCTAGTGTTAACCCCTTCCCTGCCAGTGACATTTACACAGTAATCAGTGCATTTTTATAGCACGGATTGCTTTATAAATGCTAAAGGTCCCAAAAATGTGTCAAAAGTGTCCAAACTGTCTGCCATAATGTTGCAGCTCTGATAAAAATCGCAGATCACCGCCATTACTAGTAAAAAAAAAAAAAAATAATAAAAAAAATGCCATAAATCTTTCCCCTATTTTGTAGATGCTATAACTTTTGCGCAAACCAATCAACATACGCTTATTGCGATTTTTATTACCAAAGATATGTAGAAGAATACATATTGGCCTAAACTGAGGAAAAAATGTGCTCTTTTAAAAAAAAATTGGGGATAGTTATTATAGCAAAAAGTACAACATATTGTGTTTTTTTCAAAATTGACGCTTTTTTTTTTTTTATAGAGCAAAAAATAAAAATCAGAGATGATCAAATAGCACCAAAAGAAAGCTCTATTTGTGGGAAAAAAGGGCATCAATTTTGTTTGGGTACAACATCGCATGACCGCGCAATTGACAGTAAAACCGACGCAGTGCCGTATCTCAAAAAATGGCCCGGTCATTGAGCAGCCAAATCTTCCGGGGCTGAAGTGGTTAAGAAATCTTGGGGGGAAAGGTAACAGTAGCTTTTATTATACATGGGATTGCACTTTAAATTGATGGCCAAAGCATAATGCCCAAAGAGATTAGTACCTAGAACACTGAGAAGATACTAATGGAAGAATATCAAAGCACTAAATACTCACACTTGCGCTACAAGAGTTATTGTATAATTTGTATAATTTTACACAATGGCTACTGCCATAGTTTTCTCCCACAGAAAACTGAGGACCACCACTAAGCATTATTTGCATTTAAACTGACTGAATTGTTTAACGCTAAATACAATTTCAAAGAAACTATGAGCAACCCTGTACTGTAAGGCACTGGCTGGCAGGATTGTGGACAAATTTTTTGTGTCACCTAGGTTTTTCACATACACATGTTGAAGGGCCACAAGGTTGATGACCAATATGGACAAAGAAACTTGCTGTTACGTCAGACTCTGAATAAGTCCTAGTTCTGGTCCTTAAACACTCCATTCCTAGGTCCAACATCTTACTTGGTAGCCAGATCTTGTTATTTATCAAAGCACAAGTCTTTAAATATGTATGCTGGCTGATGTGCAATAAAAATTCTCTCTCTCTTATGAGTGCATGCTGCTGAGTGAAAAGGTTGACTGCTGACAGAACCCTAGCATGGTGGCTTAGTGATTATAACTTCTGTGCTGTGGTCCCAATTTCAAATCTCTAGTTAGGACACCATCTGCATGAAGTTTGCATGTTCTCCCTGTGCTAGAGCAGGTTTCTTATGGCTCCTTTACAAATTGGCCCCTAATATGGAGGTATGTATGAAGGTAAAGTAGGGACCTTAGGTTGTAAGCCCATTAAGGGCAGGGACTCATGTGAATGTGCAGTATAATAACTGTGGATGTTTTATACCATGGGCTTGCTGTACAAAGCCTTCTGCAGTATACTGTGTTTCTTTACTGCATTGTTGAACAAAAGTGCAGAACAAACCTGCTTGAAAAATTTCTGGGTGTCCCTATCTCATGCATAGCTTACCGCTGCCAATATCAGTTGAATATGTTCCCTTTACAGTTCCTATTTTGGTGCACCTGTGCCCCTAACTGTCAAATGAGAGCAACTTTACATTTTCCAAACTAGGTAATTTTCTATGATTAGTGTTTTGCAAAACCTGATTGAACATAGGCTGCACTGTAAATCAGTATAAAGAAAGAGAGCAAGGATACATTGTGAGTGGTACTAGAAACCTGTAAACTTGTTCCGCTATTGAAATCAACGCTCAATATGTAATGTATCATTCTCAATAAATTATTTTAAAAGAGAAAAAAAAAAAAGAAATCAACGCTCAGTGCTCGAGGGGTCATTGACCAGGTCCAAAGGCTGTTACAAAAGGGGCCAGCCTAGCAGTAAATAAATATTGAATTTCAGAAAGGACTAGGTTGGCATAGGTTTTTTTATGGCAGCTGTGGTGTGGATCAGAGTAACAGACACAAGTACTAATAGCAAATTGTGACAAAGGGTACCTAGAATACTGCAAGGAAGTTACTCTGTTTTTTATTTTATGAAAAAAGGTGTTGCAAACAAACCACATTTCAAAGCTGAATTCCAGGTATGAATTTTGTTGCATGGCTACATTGGTCCAGCTTGGACAAATGTAAGTAGGCATATTCTATACATGACTGAGAATGCCTGTAATAGTTGCAGTGTCACGTCAGGGGTCAGGCTTGGAGACCAGTAGCTATAGCTGTAGCTATATCGTGGAAAGGCTCCCACTGACCAGCAGGATAGGTACACAAGCAGGTCATCCTTGTGGATGAAGTGGGCTCACTCGAGGTGCGGGGCCTAAGCACTAAAGGGTATTCCTGATGGTGGAGATAGGTTTTGCTGCTTGTTACTTCCAGGTTGTGGTTCTCAGGATCACCCTACCAGGAGGTGAGCGAGCTGAGGTCCAATGCAGATGAAGCAGATAGAGATCAAGAAGAAACGTAGTTAGTAAACAAGCCAAAGGTCGGTAACAAGTGGTAGCAGGTTGGGATCAAGCAGAAGCGTAGTCGAGGAACAAGCCAAATGTTGGTAACAAGTGGTTGCAGGTTGGAATCAAGTGGAAACATAGTAGAGGAACAAGCCAAAGGTTGGTAACAAGTGGTAGTGAAGATACAGACGGCAGCAGGAGTGATAAAAGTGAGATACTGGCTGGAGAGAACACAATAATCTGGCAAACAGGAAGTACAATAGCATGGCTTAATTTGGAAGATCACGAGAGGAGCAAAGGGTTCAAGGTTCAACAGAAAAACAGAACCTGTCAGAGCGCCGCTCTCCCCTATAGGGGATCGGGTGATGACGGACCGTAGAGTCCGTCGTCACCCGATCCGAACCGAAAACGGATGGAAAAGTAGGTTTTTCCTCCGTTACACTTGTTCGGATCGGAGAGGGTCGGATGTCAGCGGACATGTCACCACTGACATCCGACGCTCCATAGACCTCCATGGAGTGTCCGTTCAGGTCCGCCTAAAAGACTGACAGGCGGACCTGAACGGACAGTCCGTGTGAAAGAGGCCTAAGTCATGAAGCTGTCCAGCATCCTAGGTGGCTCAGCAAGGAGAGATACTGCCAGTCACCACATGGTACTATAGTGATCCTTGCTGTCTTCTGGATCCTGTACCATGTGATTGGATAAGGTGGAGGACAGGATATCACTGCCCCTTCACCTCATCCAATCAGAGAACCCTTTTCATTCACAAAAAAATGCAAAGCGTTTTCTTTATGGTGGCTGTTCTGAACGAGTGACCTACTGAAATTCAGCTTTTAATATTATTTATATTTTGATTAAGTATTTTATAATGGGTAAACTTCATGGTTGATTATAATCACTCATTACTCACATACATTCACCTAATTAGTAGAACATTGATTTCAAGGTGTTGGAAATTAGGTGATTGCCAGCAAGTGTCAAGATCTCTCATTGCAAGTAATTAAAATTGCTTGTGTACCTTAGCACTAACGTTTTTGATGGATTCTTTTTTTCTCTTTCATAAATACATTTGCAATATATAGGGGGTTGAGGAACAAACTACATAACATGAATGGGGTCTCATGTTTCAATTTACTGTGCAAAAAACAACTGGTCTGCATTTTCTTACACTTTCTGTGTATAGTGTTCTGACCACTATACATACTAAATGTGCTTAAAGCGGAGATTCGCTGAAAAAAAAATATTAAAAGCCAGCAGCTACAAATACTGCAGCTGCTGACTTTTAATATATTGACACTTACCTGTCCAGGGAGCCCGCAATGTCGGCAGCCGAAGCCGATCCGTCCTTCAGCTCTAGGCTGCTGCCGCCGCCATCCTCGGTAAGGGAATAAGGAAGTGAAGCCGTGCAGCTTCACTTTCTGGTTCCCTACTGCGCATGCGCGAGTCACGCTGCACGTCCTCTCTGGTCCCTGCTGTGTTCTGTGTCTCACAGAATACAGCGGTGGAGGAGAGTGTAGGCGCCGGAAGTGGCGTAGGTCACCGCAAGCGCCGCGGTGATCTATGCCAGGAAGTGGGAGCAAATACCTGTATTAGACAGATATCTGCTCCCCCCTCTCCCCTGAAAGGTGCCAAATGTGACACAGGAGGGGGAGAGGAATCTAAAAAGTGGAAGTTCCATTTTTGGGTGGAACTCCACTTTAACACTGCCTGCTTGTGCATATTGTATCTTCCTGAATAGTCAAGATACCTATGATTATTTTATCTTTAAAGCAACCTTGGTGTGATTTTTTTTTTTCAAATCCCTCTTCCCTGTAGAATTTGACCATAATTACTCACCTTTCCCAGTGCCCGCACAGCAGAACTCTGCTCCAATCTTTTAGGAATGTCAATCCCCATTGTCCCCTACAAGTCTCACTGGTTCTTTCCTCTGACCTCATGTCATAGCAGGAGAGAGTGGTGTCAAGAGGAGGAGAAACCAGTGAGGGCTGTGGGGAATAGGGTTAAGCTGTACATACTTGGGTTCAGCTTAGGGTGGGTTTTCTGAACTTTACAAAGTCCAGGTGTTAAAAAGACTGACCATTTTCTAGACTAATAGGCAAGGGCTTGTCAAACAACTGGCATAGGGGTCTCAGCACTTGGGCACAAAAACAAAACAAAAAAATGGCCTAGGATTCCCCTAAAATACATACCACCCTTATTCTAAATGAGTGTCTGATATAGATTTTAAGGGAAGCTCCATGCAAAAAAACAATAAAACTATTTGGTTCCCCCCAAAATCCATACCAGATGCTCATCTAAGCATGCAGCCTGGCTGGCAAGAAAAGGATTGGGGGGCGCACCCCCCTCATGAAAAATACCTTGCTACATGCCTTCAACATGGGAACCTCCCTATCAAAGTACTTTATCCCTTTGTTGGCGAAGACAAGGGGCTCTTCCCCACAAACCTGGTCCAATGATTGTGGGGGTCTTTTCTCAGCATCGCTACATAGTACCCCTATTCACTCAAAGAAAAAAAAAATATAGTAGTACATAAAAACACACACTTTTGACAATTCCTTTATTAAAAAAATGTCCTGCAACATAAATCACATTCAATCTCATTGCTCACTCGCCACGAATGACAGCTCCCGATAACTGCAGTAGAATTTAAACAAAGGGGCCGACATAATGGGTGATGTCATTGACTAAACATTTGTTTACATTTAGTGGTAGTGCCAGGGAGCTGTCATTCGTAGGTGAGTGAGCGACAGGATCGGACTTGTTGGAGGCTTTTTTTTCTTTCAGCAGGTCAATGGGCACCATATTTTTTTTTAAGAGAATCCCCTGCCTTCTCAATTACATTTACATGTCAGCCAGAAATTCATAATTGACAGCTGAATGGGCCAAGCAGGGACACATCACTGACCGTTAAGACATGGCAGCCGCTGACTCTATAACAACCAGAAGCCCTAAGTGGGAAGCTGTCAAAATTCAGCAGCAGTAGTGGTGTCACTGCCAAAGGTTTCACTTCACACTGCAGCCAGAGGTTCGTATCAGCCAAACACTAATTTTGTTCACTGAACTTCCAAACAAGCAAAATTCAGTCTGTACATGGGTTTCGGCTAAAACAGGAGCTCATTTGACAGGTGCCAGGTGTCCATTCTATTGATTGAAGTTTGCTGGCACAAGCACCAGATAAGTACTGCCTTCTTTACAGGTGAGAAAACGTCTAAGGCACCACTGATCTCCTGTTTAGATATAATATTGTATACAAAAGTCAGGGTGGGGGACATATATTTATTCTGACAATACCAAGGCACTAGTGTGGGAGGTAGCAACAAGCTCCAACACTACCCAAAATGTGGTAGCTTTGCTTTCAGAATGACACAGGATTTGACCATAATTGCAAGCTTTTAGTGGCTAATGCAGGTGCGTGGACCTCTAGGTGTCTGCACTTTATACCATTGGCCGTTTCTCTTCCCTGACAGAGTCTCTTTAAGATATTAAAAAGATAATTACAAATATTAAAGCATGATAGAAAAAAAAAAAAAAGACAGTATCTGGTCTATATGAACTTTCTTCTATCTACCTCTAAAAATGAGAATAGAGTAACCTCGCTTATGTAAATAGATGTTCAAAGTAAAGCAAAGCACATTTCTACAGCTTGTAATTGAATTGTCTTTTATTGTTTTTCTATCCCAGAGTAAGATCAGTAAGATTAACATGCAAGTCCTTTCTAAAATGATGTCCAGGAACAGGAACAAAACACGACAACAAAGTCTAAAGAAAAATGAATACAACAGTGTTACCTGCTCAACTGTCTGTTTGTGATTTGCTTGTAATAAAGTCATTTCCAAGTTTAAATCATAAATGTTCTGCTCGGCAGACTCCAGACTTTTTGTACTTTTTCTGCATCGTTTCTTTGACTGTTCCAAATCTTCCCGCAGTTTCGCTATCGTTTCCTCATAAAATTCAGCCTTGAACATTAGAAATGTGCAGTTTGATGAGGACCTTTCAAGAAACCTCTTTTTTTTTTAAACATTTGAGATTATATAAAGATCACTATGTGATTGTGGGAAAAAGCAAAAGCAACCTCTCACTACTTTGAGGCCTTTTTTATAGCCCAGAGCTGCTTTTCGCTGTGATCACGATCTTTAAACAATTCTCTAAAGTTTCCCCATCCTGATGACAGGGGCACACATGAAGTACGAGCCAACGCCTGACCTGCGTATGAAGACACATTTGTAAGGAGTTCCTCACCAAATGTGTGAATACAATTTTTCTTCTTTCCTTTTATCAGGGAATAGAGCTTGTACAAATAATAAAAGGCACAGGATCTGTAATCCTTCAGTCATCTAACCTTCCCACAGGGGCAAACAGAAGCGACGTGCAGTTGGATGGTGTCACAAGCCACAACCAGAGGATTAAAACAAGTCTTATTACCGTGCAAGCTCTGCCATTCCGTTAAATTACTTATGTGAACAATTCAAATAGCCAGGCCAATTTCACCTACTGCTCAGCGCACCTACAGGAAGAGAGGAGGTTTAATAAAGCGGAGACACAGATTACTTTTAAAGCAAACTGTATTTATAATCATTCCTTGTGTAATATACATCCAGAGTCATTTCCAGGGAAATGTATCCAACTGCATTATAATGAAATGACATCAGTGACTGCAGCTGCTGCAGTATAAAAGAGCATTTGCCATTTGCATAAATCTGTGTGCAACCTTTTTCTGTAGGGTAAGTTTAAACAAAACTCAGTGTTTTATCCTTCTTCTATGATGAAGTAACTGTTTTTGCGTAATCAAAAATGTTGTTAGTTCATAAACATTACTGTTCTAATGAACTCAGTATTTTCCATCATGCAGATACAGTAAATGTGAACTGGGATGACATATATGTAATACATTTTTTGTGACAATGCCTTCATCGATGTATAATTATTAGTGGAAAAACAGTTTTTTCAGTGTCCTCTAGTTAAATTTCAAAAACAATTTATTGCTCCTTATATACCCAGACACTGTAGATATTTATGGGAAATAATCACCCGTATGAATGTAATACTATATTGTGAAATATACCTGGACATCAGCTGATTTTTTTTTTTTTTAAGATACACCTTGCAGATTTCCTACCTAGGAACAACACACTCCTGTAACACGTTTAAGCATGCCTCTACCACACAGATGTACGGTGTGGCAGAGGTATGTGAAGCAAGACTGGATGAACAGAATAACAAGTAAAACCGTATACATTTCCACAGTGTGTTTGCTTTTTTCTCACTTTGAACCAGCAGTGTATGGGCTTATGCAGGAATGTAATTACTATAACTACATGTAGCGGTGTAGTTGCCACTAGTAAACATCCACCAATTAACCACGCAGTCAGACTCCCATATATCACTTGCAGAGACAATGAACAGTCTTTTGCTGGTTTTGTTTTTGTTTATTGGGGGTACAACTTGGTTGGGGAAAAGGGTATATGGGATGCCCACAGGATAGTTCATTTGCCATCATATTTTAAAGATTTCACACACTAGCACATAGTTAGAGCCAGAAGAGATGATGTGCATTTATTAATTGCTATGATCTTCCTCCTGTATCACCATACAGACTGTTGCTCCTCCTCTGCTTAACTCCCGCAGACTATTGCTTCCAGGCATTCCTCATCCATTACCGTGTAAGGAACGAGGACATCACTCTTGACCGTGTAAGGGTGATGTTCCCAGAACTCCTCTCCTCCTGCACAAAACTTATCCTGAAGTAAAGTAATGTCACATCTTCTGTAGGCAAGGACCGACTCTGAATAAATCCTTAAGCTGGCTCTGATTGCTCACTGCTACTAGGCCAGAGGCCTGCAGCACCTCTCCCCAGAGGCCTAGTAGTTTAAAAGCACATGTTGTATGGTGGACTACCGTTCCCAGCCAGCCCAGCTTGCAAATCCTGTGTCCTCAGGCCACATCGATGTGACACATATCCCCACATTCTCTCCTGTGATCCAGGACTCCCCATCATTGAACGTGTAATGATGAAGACTTTGCTGATGACCGTGTAAAAGCAAAGTTCCCTCACAGACTTCCTGACACATCCAGCCTTCCACTGTGGTACACTCACTGACCTTTCTCTGTCCTGAGTCCTTGTTCGAGAATTTGACCGGACCATACGTTCCGAAAGCTTCACCTGCCCCTCTGCTCCAGGAGTTCTTTACCAATGACCGTGTAATGGTAAAGACATCGCCAATGACCGCATACTGGCAAAGTTCCTTCACAGCTCTCCCTGGGCCTCCTCCTGTGATCGGCCCACCCCCCCCAGATTGGGGTGCCCTCCTGCTGCTGTCTGGTATTCCATCCTCCACTTCACTCAGCCCAAAACTCTTCCCCAGTGGCATGTTACCTCAGCTTATATAGGAGGCCCGCCCCCTGCCAATACCAGTTGGGGATTGGTCAGGGCACATGAGCTGCCTGCCACTACAGTCCCAGGCCCTGCCCCTCTTCCAGAAGATTCTCCCTGGAAGAAGGGGAGGCGCCTCAGAACTAGAGCACAGGTGGTCACACCCACTGCTACACTAACCACTCCCAGCCCCCAGATCAAAACAGACAGGCCTAGCTTACAGCATAGGCCTGCCTAAATTTGCCTGTGCTGACAGTATCCTAGAAAAAATCCTATTACTAGCACCTACCTATTGGTAGAGGGTGCTACATACAGTATAAGGGTTTTTTGTTTTTTTTTAAACGCTCCCTAAGTTTTCAGACTACTTTCTATGAGTCTGAAACTTAAGTTTAAAAGTCATAAATCAAGTCTGACAGCTGTTGTATGTCAAGCTCCTAACTTGACATACTGTCTTCCAGCTCCCAAGACTACACAACAGTATAAAATAACAAGGCTGCAAAGCTAAGGGGAATGTTTACAACTACAGGACTATGTTATTCAACATTGTGAAACTTCCTGCTGCTGGAAGACAGTATGTGAGCTCATCCAGTTCACATAGCATTATATACCAACCTTAAGGCCTCATTTATTTATTTATTTTATTATTTATTTCAGGTACTTATATAGCGCCGTCAATTTACGCAGCGCTTTTACATATACATTGTACATTCACATTAGTCCCTACCCTCAAGGAGCTTACAATCTAAGGTCCCTAACTCACATTCATATACTAGGGACAATTTAGACAGGATCCAATTAACCTACCAGCATGTCTTTGGAATGTGGGAGGAAACCGGAGTACCCGGAGGAAACCCACGCAGGCACAGGGAGAACAAGCAAACTCCAGGCAGGTAGTGTCGTGGTTGGGATTCGAACCAGCGACCCTTCTTACTGCTAGGCGAGAGTGCTACCCACTACACCACTGTGCCACCTCATGTACACTGCTGCTGCTAAATGGACATTTAGGAGCAGTTGGGCATTTTTTTCAACTACGCCTGTACTCTGCTCTAAGTTATCTTATCAGTACATGTACACAGGGTCGTTTAAAGTCATTTCTAGGCAGTTGAGTTCAGAGGCCTTTTTTGGAAAGCAAAAAAATGAGTTCAGATGCTGAGTTGAGGCATGCCAAATGATTCTAAATGCGGGTAAACGCGGTAACCCACAGTTAGCCATGTTTTGTTTACAGGCGTTTTTCATTTTTGGTTATTTTGGTGAAAAATGCGCAACAGTCGTTTGGGTGCAATTCATTCTAAATGGTACCCCAAACATACAGGATCATGCTGCAATCGAGGGAAAACATGACTTTAGAAATCACGTGAAGCTTGACGCCCAAAAAAGAGATGGAGCTACTTTTGGATCACAATTGCGCATAGGGCAGCCCATTGAAGAGCCTGGGCTGCCCTTTGCATGACACATGGAATCATGTGAAAATCGCTCATACAAAATCACCAGCTGGGATGCCAGTTCCCACTACGTGAAGTGTAAATTGGGGCTGAAAGGTACAAAGTCAGATTCAGATAATGTAAGTAAAGTTTAACAAGCAAGCAGAAAAATCTAATAATGGCCATACATGGATCAAAATTTTGACTGTCCAGCAGGCATCGGCCAAGTTTCAATCCATGTATGGGCAGGCTGATTGTACCCAAGTCAATCCATCTATTCACTTGGGTACAACCAGCCTGTCGAATTTTTATGCATATGATTACTGTCAGCGGCTATAGCCGCTAGCTGTAATCATTGTATTCTGCCAGGCAGGAAGGCTCCCTGTATCCCTCCACTGACAGAAGCACTGCAGGAGGCATTCCCTCATCAACACTGATTGTGTTGATGGGGGAATCGAGCAATTTAATTTGCTTCCACCCATGATGGAAAGAAATAAAAAATTTTGAATCTATGGCTCGCCTAAGCATTTACAAGTGTAACAATTTAAGACCGGATAATCAGATTCTTGAGCACAGGAGTGACACTCCTTTAGACTGCGGCCGCAGCTCACAGATGGGGGTCCGGTGTGTCCCTGTACACTGATTCAGGTGCAAATTGGGTTCAAATTTCTGCCTGAATTCACACCTGATTTGGAGCCAAAGATGCACAGGACCTTTCTTCAACGCGGACCGCAGCTGCCCCAGAGGTGTGTGAACTGGCTCCATTGAGAGCCAGGCACAATCTCCTGTCATGCGAATTGGATGCAAGGAAACCCGCATCCAAATCTATAAGTGTGAAACCAGCTATCTACTATCCCCACCAATATCAGTAGTTCCAATTTTTCCAGGTTCGATGTTTTAGATTTGTGGCCCTGCATCTACTGGTTCCAGATGGATAATTTTGAGACTGTTTTTTTCTGTAAAATGTAGTCTAAATTTCCATATGTACTCAATTATACCAGTTTGAGAAGTAGCCTTCTCAAATGACACCATGGATTGGATCTCAAATATGCACAAACTTGTGTCCAAGAAATAATAAAAAACAAATAAAAAAGGTAACGGTCTTTAGTTGTGCTTTTCAGCAAACTAGAACATCTCATTACTTATTGAAATCAACAGTCATTTCAAATGGCCTCTGTGTTGCTTTACTGCCATAAATTCATCAAGGAACAAAGAACTTAAAATATTTTTCTTTTACCTTAAAGCGGTATTACATCCAAATATCTAATATATTGCAGCTTATCAATTATTAGATGTGGTGGCTGCATTAGTGTTTGTTCTTTCCTAGTGATCTGGCCAGTAAGACACCCCCTCTATTTAAATGCCTACACTAACCAGACCAGCAGGTGAAAAAAAAGCAAGGCTAAAAAAAGAAAGCGAACGCATCCTTAAAATCTGAGAATTGATAGACTGCAATATAATAAATGCTTTTGGGTTTAAAGCGTTTGCTTTTGGGTTTAAAGTCTTACTAAACCTAAATATTTACCTTAATGCATTGTTTCTCTGTGCACCCCTTCCCTGTGTGAAGGGGAAAAGAGGGGAGAAGAGATCAGCGCAGCGCTGGGGACCCCAGAAGAAGAGGATCAGGGCCACTCTGTGCAATACCACCGCACAGAGCAGGTAAATACAATATGATTGTTATTTTAATACAATTAAATTGTGTATAGTAACACTTTGATACAGCTTTAAGAAAAAAACATTTTCTGTAGTTTATTTACAAATAACTGTGGAAAAGCATCTTTCAAAATTTAATTCCTGTATTTATTTTACTTATGCCATTTCAAAACATACCTGCATCATGTAATGTGTAATTTGTTTTTCTGCAGTGGAATGGTTCAGGTGGAGAATTTTCATCTGTGCTTGTGTCTGTAAGAGATCACTCTGACTGGAGTTATTTTCTTCTTGCAGTTTGTGAACCTCATCCTCCAATTTTATCAGCTGATTTTCTTGCTCTTTAATCTTAGAGAAAACAAAAAAGGAACAAATATGAAGGCTACATATTTTTATATAATACAACTGATACTGGCAGTGTTTCAAGACTGTCCGGATCTAATATTCTGTTGGTTTTTTTTTTACCCACTGGGTAATCACATTTTTACTCCTGCATAATAAGGGCCCATTCCCCTCAATTTCTGTTTAGTATTTTGGAAGAACTTCAGTCCCAGCCAAGTCCTTTTCTGTCCCACCCACTGTGAAGTTCATTCAGTGTAGTGAGAGGACCAAGGCGCAGATCTGAACTGCCCACCACTAGCATCACTGAATGGACAGACCCAGTCTCTGGCCATCTCCTGCAGCATATCTGCAGTCTCTGACTATCTCTTGTACAATGCCTATAGTCTTTGATAATAGCCTGTTGTACGTGATTGTGTTCAAGTTATTATACCGGTGTCAACTGTATGTCCTAACCCCAGGTATTTTTTATTTTCAGCCGGCGATGCTCATTTATCTAAAAGCAATCCTAGCTGCTGATTAGCCATTGGATTGCTTTTACAGGTGACAGGAGGGGATGCTGCCCCCCTCCCCTACTGCCTCTTCGGGCTCTCTCATGCGAGCTCTCTTGAATGGCACCTGCAATATTACCTAGCTGATGTTTTTTTACCAAGTTCTAAAAATTATTGAATATTTTACTATTTCATGATGGGTACACTAAGCTGTGGGAAAAGATTAGTGCACATGCACACAAAATCATAGGACTTAAATAAAACACTGTACAGCAGTGATATTTAAACCTGAACTCCATACATACAGCTAAATACACAGCTGAGATACCTACTGTACATGGAAGCTGTTTTACCTGCAAAAGGGTTCGTACTACAGTCTAGCCAGGCCTGAAATTCACATGGTTACCAGACTGCACGGTATGGTTGGTGACCTGGTTTTTCTTTTTTGCAGCTAAACCCAAACAGGAGGCCAATTTTTTTTTTTTCGTTATGATGTCCAGTGTTTAAAAAACAGTAACTTTTATCCACCACCTCCATGTACACAGGCTTCTGGGTTAAATGATGCAGAATGCCACAATGACATTTCCTGGTTCGCAGCTGCACAAATCAGGAAATGTCTGCCTAGCAGTGTGCAGTGTCGGCTTCCTGGCGGGATCGGGCATGTGGGATTTCGAACATGTCCAAGTACATCTCTAGCAAGGAGTATGGGCCTGCTCCCTGAGTGGGTATCACAATGTCATCCTTTATTCAAAGTGTAGTGATTCATAGAGTGGTGCTGATATCACATTAGGGACTACCCACCTGAAGAGGCGAAGAGGTTAACCTGAAGAAGATTGGATGCAGCAAGTATAAAAAAAAAACAAAAGAAAAAAATTCTGCCAGTGAAGAACATGGGGGTTGGGGGGCATTCTTGTTAATAACATATGTGCATTGCGTGTGACACACCTGATTGGCTCCTTCTGTTAACCCCGTACACTAGCTTCATTTCAAATTACATGTCATTATGGGATTTTTTAGAAAAAAGTATTGCATGATTTTGTGTTTCTTTTTTAAATCTGCCTGTAGGTCAGCTTTAATTTTAGCCATTTCAATAATGAGAACTTTATTGTACATACCATAGCTTATTATTAAACTCTTATTCTGCTCCACATGTTACTATTTTCAGAGTATGCTTCCATTGTTGCTAATCCATCTGCCTTTGCTGCTACAAGAGCCAGCAATGCCTTAAGGAACACTCTCTACATAGAATGAAGGCTTGGTCATGTTTGATCAAGTATGTGCTGTTATAAAGTGGTGAGAGAATGTAGGAAGTAATCACACAACGTTTCAATTTGACCAAACATTGCAATATCTAGGGAGATGACATGTTTTATTTTCACGCTGCCTTTAAAAGTAATGAAATTAGGAGACTTACTCAAACACACCTGAGGAAAATAACTCTCTCCCTCCTGACATGCCCAGGAATATTAGCAACATAAAACGGCTTACTTCAGTCAGCTGTTTAAACTAGTGAGCTCACAGCTGCAGTTCTAAGGCTGTGATTATTAAAAAATAATTGTGTATTAAGCCTGGATTAAAAAGCGCCCTATAAACACACATTCTGATTTACAGCAAAGGAAGCCATGAAATTCCATTTACAATTACAAAATGCTTGCTGAGGCACATTACTCAAAGTTCATTAATGATCCTGGATTTCAGCTGCTCTATGACCAGGGTAAAAAAATGAGCATCTCGGCAAAAAAGTTCTATAGTAATAGGGATGCAATTCATGGGCAAATTAAACTACATTTTAGGTTGCAGTCCTAACAGGCCTAACAGGCTCCTTGCATGGAAAGACCACATGTTGCAGAACTGAATTAATCAGCATAGACTCACTACTGATAACAGCTTAACTGTAAAAAGCCTGTTTCTCCCGCAAGGGTTATAATTAGGGATGGTCCAATGTTCGAGTCGAACGTAAGTTTGACTCAAATATTGGGTGTTTGTTCGCATGGGACGTTTGCTGCAAATTCCAGCACCACGGAGCGCCCCAACTACATTGCAGGATTGCAGTGCATTGACGGCCGCTTATTGGCCAAAGCATGCACCTGACCTGGGATCCCAACCCCTACTATACCTCCAGTCCTCTAAAAACCTGCACTGAGAGGAATGAAGGTATAGCAATAGGTGTCACAAGTACTTGTAGCCAATCTGCTAGCAGAACAACACCAATTGATTTCAGCAGGCAAATGTTGCTACCCCAGTTGCTTAACCGCAAAAAAAAAATACTGTCCCAGCCATACACATGCTCAGCATCTAAAGACTAGCTTGACCAAATTGCTAGCACTCCAACTGCTGCCTTTTCAGCAGGTAGACTCTGCACCCTTTCATGAATTTGTGGAATGTGCTGTACCACAGTGGCAGGTTCCAAAAATACATCTCTTTTCACGTAAGGCCCTTCCAGCTCTCTACCGTCATGTGGAAGGCAATATTTTGGCCTCGTTGGACAGGGCAGTCAGCAGCAAGGTTCATATTACTGCTGACTCATGGTTCAGTAGGCATTGTCAGGGACGTTACCTTTCCTTCACAGTGCACTGGGTAACTCTGCTGGCAGCTGGGAAGGATGCATGACAGGGTTTAGTGTTGGAGCTTGTTTTGGCCACCACGCCTCCAAAAAGCTGATGGTGATTCTGCCACATCAGTCTTCTCCACCCCCTTCGCTTCTTCTTCCTCTATGACCTCTTCTGCAGAAATGTCCTCTGAACCAGCAGTATTCCGTAAGCATTCAAGGGGCTATGCAAGCAGTCAGGCTAAAAGATGCCATGCAGTGCTTCAATTGGTCTGTCTAGGGGACAGGAGCCATACTGGGGCAGAGATTCGGTCAGCTCTGCAGAGGTGGTTCACGCCATGGCAGCTTGAGCCAGGAATGATTGTATGCGACAATGGAACCAGCCTTCTCTCCGCCCTCTGACAGGGACACCTGACACATGTTCTATGCTTGGCACACGTCCTAAATTTGGTGGTGCAGCGTTTCTTGACCAGGTACCCAGGCTTACAAGATCTGCTGAGGCAGGCCAGAAAAGTCTGTCATCATTTCCAGAAGTCATACAATGCCAGTGCTCGGCTTGCTGACATTCAGCGGGAATTCAACCTGCCCACCAACCACCTCATTTGTGACATGCACACCAGCTGGAACTCAACATTGTCAATGCTGCAGTGGCTGCACACACAGCAGAGGGCCATCAATGAGTACCTGTGTGAGTATGGCACCAGGACAGGCTCAGGGGAGCTTGGCTTTTTTTTGCCATGCCAGTTGCTACTGATTAAGAATGCATGCGCTGTTCTGTCACCTTTTTAGGAAGCCACAAGGATGGTGAGCAGCGACAATGCATGCATCAGGGACATTATCCGTCTAGTCTTCCTGCTGGAGCACACGCATTTTGAATCATGGACAGGGCACTTAAGGCAGAACAGCGGGAGGAAGAGGACTTGCAGACCTCTCAAGGCTCCCTTTATCCAGATAGCATTCCTGCGAAGCCTCCAAACATATAGGAAGAAGAGGAGGAGGACTGTGTCAGCATGGATGTAAAGGATGACATGCAGCGGTCTTCAAAGGATGGTTTTCAGTCCCCAGAAACCCAAGGAGTTGTACGTGGCTGGAAGGAGGTAGTTCCTGACAATGTCATCCTTAGTGACCCGGAGGACTCAGAATCAAATGCCTATGCAAACTTACACTGCATGGGCTCCCTGATTCTGAAAAGCCTGCGAAACAACCCTAGGATTAATGGTATCAAGGAGAGGAAACGGGTAAAGTTGCAGAGCTCATCCTGCTTTCAAAGAGGGAGCAGAGGATGAAACATCTTCAGGACGCCTTGAAGAAAAGTTTGTGTAACGCCTTTCCAGGCCCTGGGAGGTTACAATTTCCCGGTGCTGGACAACGTGTTTGAGGCTTTGTTCGGTCAGAGGAAGAGTGGTGGAGAAGGTGTCCGGCTGACCGATGCTTTTAACTACTTGCCGTCCGCCGCACGCCAATGTACGTCCCTTTTTTTGGGGACGGATATCGTTGTTATGGCAACAGCTAGCTGCCATAATCCCGGTATCCCCGTTTTCGGCCGGCTACAAGATAAAAGTGGTCTCTGCGGCGGATTCACCGCAAGATCACTTTTATTAGTGGCGGGAGAGGGGGCCCCCCTCCCACCGCGATCCGGTGCCCTCCGCCGCTTACCGGAGCCACCGGCAGCGGCGGAGGCGATCGCATCCTTTTCAATGCTGTGCATGGAGATGAGTGAGGGTAAGATGGCCCCCACCCGTCTCCATGACACTGCAGGGCGGAAGCGACGTCAAAACGTCATTTCCGCCCATACCTCTTAAAGCCACATTTTTTCAATGTCATTTTTTTTTTTTATTGCATTTTAGTCCAAATATGAGATCTGAGGACTTTTTGACCCCAGATCTCATATTTAAGAGGACCTGTCATGCTTTTTTCTATTACAAGGAATGTTTACATTCCTTATAATAGGAATAAAAGTGACCCAAATATTTAAAAAAAAAAACCTAAAAATAAATAAAATCAAATAAAGTAAAATAAATAAGAAAAAAAAAATTTAAAAACGCCCCGTCCCGACCAGCTCGTGCGCAGAAGCAAACGCATACATGAGTAGCGCCCGCATATGAAAACGGTGGTCAAACCACATGTGAGGTATCGCCACGATCGTTAGAGCGAGAGCAATAATTCTAGCCCTAGACCTCCTCTGTAACGTAAAACATGCAACCTGTAGAATTTTTTAAACGTCGCCTATGGAGATTTTTGAGGGTAAATGTTTGACGCCATTCCACGAGCGGGCGCAATTTTGAAGCGTGACATGTTGGGTATCAATTTACTCAGCATAAAATTATCTTTCATAATATAAATAAATTGGGCTAACTTTACTATTGTCTTATTTTTTTATTCAAAAAAGTGATTTTTTTTTTCCAAAAAAAGTGCGCTTGTAAGACCGCTGCGCAAATACGGTGTGAAAAAAAGTATTGCAATGACCACCATTTTATTCTCTATGGTGTTAGAAAAAAAACAATATATAATGTTTGGGGGTTCTAAATTTTCTAGCAAAAAAAACTGTTTTAAACATGTAAACACCTAAAATCCAAAATGAGGCTGGTCTTTAAGTGGTTAAACGATTTTTTAGTCCTCAGCACCCAGGGCTGATAGTTTCAAGCAATCATCAGCAGCGTCTGCATTATATGGTGCAGGAATAACTAGGGGCAAGAGCAGACTTGGAGACCTTTCCAACTGAGCTTCCACTGGGTTACTGGGTCTTGAGGATGAACCACTGGCCAGAACTTGCTCAATATGCAATTGAGCTTCTGGCCTGTCCTGCATCCAGCGTGCTTTCTGAATGGACATTCAGTGATGCTGGAGGATTCGTAACAGATCAAAGGGTGCGCCTATCCACAGACTCCGTTGATGGGCTCACATTTATAAAAATGAATCAGTCCTGGATCAGCAGCTATCAAGCCCCTGATGCTGATGTAACTGATTAAATTTGCTGGGATCCCTTGAAGACTGTCTATGCTGCCGATCCTATTCCTCCCGAATCTTGATCATGCTGGCTTCCAACAATATTTTTGGTTTAGGGCACCACCAACACCCAAGGCATAATTTTTCTGCCCGATTAACAAGGACATGTAATTTCAATTTTTAAACTAATTTTTAACAGCAGAGCCCGTTCCTGCGCCTAACAAGAGTAACCGTGAGGGGTTACAGTCTTCTGGCAACACCAACACCCAAGGCCCTATTTGTCTGCACCTGTTTAACTGGGGCCCGTTCCTGCGCCCAACAATAGTAATTGTGAGGGGTTACAGTGTTCTTGCACCACCAACACCCAAGGCCCAATTTGTCTGCAGAGTATATAGTGAAAGAAAATCTATACCAGGCCTTTTGTGTCTGGCATTGATTTTAAGGGGAACCCTATGCCAAAATTTTGAAAAAAAAGGGTTCCCCCCAAAATCCATACCATACCCTTATCCAAGCAAGCAGCGGTAATAATTTACCTGCAGACAATTTTGGAAAATCCATACTTTCAGCATACCATATAGTGAAATTTGTAGTTTAAGGGTGCAAATGAAGAACAGATGTATGGTCTAGTTATAAGCCTTTAACACACAGGACCATCTAAAAACAGATAATTGGAGCCATTGGGAGTTTTTTTTTTCTGGATTAGGCATATTCATGGTACCACATTTCACCAGGTGAGGAGGCAGATAAAATATGCTACTGTAGCTCCTGGGCCCATTAATGTAGGACAGCTCCTGCAGAAATAAAAGCGCTGCATGAAGAGGTCAGATATTGGTGGAGGATTACTTTTTAAACTGAAGTCCTCTAACTATACTAGTAAATGCTACTGTGAAATAAATACAGTATATTTCAATGTCACAAACTGGAATACTTTTTTTCTTTCCAGCAGTATTAAGTATTAACCCCACTGTTTTACTAAAGTTAAGCTTCAAATGACAGAAATATATATTGTTCATCGTACAAAGCCAAGTGTATTGTAATGCAAGTACGGCATGCCAAAACCAAAAAAGACTGTTCTCCCTAAGGAGTTGTGCATATGTAGATAATCTTAAAAGAAGAATAGTATAATGAGTAGGATGAAATATGTCATACAACTCCTATCTTTAGTTATGTTTGGCTTATCAGTTGTTCAGACTAGGGCTATACATTGCTCTACCACAAATAGCTGATACATAAACATTGCTGAAACATGCAAGGGTAAAATATGAGCAGTGTACACATGGGGGACAATGTTAAACAATTTTAAAAGCAACAAGAATGTAAAAAGAATATTTATTACTGTAACTATGCTGAAAGGAAAACAGTGTAGGACTAATAAAATTGCAAAGATGTTAAGAGTAAACTGATTCTGTGAGTGAAAATAATGAGCATCTCAAGTCAACATAATATATATATATATATATATATATATATATATATATATATATATATATATATATATATATATATATATATATATATATATATATTCTATGAAACTATTATACCCCCTCTATCATTTCTAAAAACTGGGATGAGACATGCAGGGCCATTTTATTTACAAGAGTGGTTCCCTTCATGATAATACTCTATGATACTCTATGATCATTTGTCTCGTTCAGTAGTTTTCTTGGGGTAGATCTACAACTGTGTGCTATGTTTTAAGTGCCTTGCATTTTACTACTGAACTCTATATGATGTGTGTTTTGACGAAAACACATCAAAGATGCAGCAAGCAACATTTTTTTTAATTCACCACACCTAAAACAAACAGGTGTGAACAGCATCTCACAGTAGACTAATAAACACAGATGTTATTAGGAGATGTTTGCAGATCCTTAGAAATACCCTCATGGTTCTTTGTTCCTTCCTGTCTGAAAACTGTATGGCAGGGGTCAGCAACCCCCAACACCTGTGCTAGATATGCCATGCAGCCACATTTATGCGAGGGATGCCTGGGACATCCACCTCCCAAGCATCAGCAAAGCTGGCCGGCAGTTGGGGCGCTGGTTACACAAGTGGGAGAACGACTAGGATCACCTCATTCACTGCCTGCCTCCATCCCCGCCCACCTCACTTGGCATACGTACAGCCGACAGTGAAGCAATGGATGGCCAGATCTAGAGAGTGGTGCACAGCGCCATGTCACCCCCCCTCCCCTTCCCCGCATGAATACTGTGCCTGGGGTGATAAGCTCTTCCTCCCATCCTCGAACTACAGTCAGGCTTGCCACAGGCCTGCCCACCGCACATAGCTAATCTGTTTATTTTTCAGACACAACTTTGATCGGCACAGCGTGTGACTGGCGGTTGCAGTTCTGACCTGTGAAATCCTCAGCCTGCAACAGCCAGCTACACACTGTGCAAATTCAGGTTGCCTCTGCAAAAGAATCAGATCTTAACTGTGTGCAGTGTTGGGAGGAGCAGCTGAGTGCCCTGTCAGCATTGAAACATCCTCTGCCCTGCTGACGCCCCCCACTCTGCTGTCACCCATCCTCTGTTCTGTTGACAACCATCCTCTGCTCTGCTGGCATGCATGCTTTGCCCTGCTGACACCTGTCCTGCTGACGCTCGACCTATGCCTTTCTGATCCTAGTCCTCTGCCCTGTTGATCCCGGCCCTGCTGATCCCTGCCCTATGCTGTGCTGACCCCAGTCCTTAGCCCTGCTGACCTTGTCCTTTGCCCTGCTAATCCCTGCCCTTCTGACCCCATTCTCTACTCTGCTGACCCCTGTACACTGCCCTACTAACTCCTGTCACCTGCACTGTTGGCCCTCTGTTCTCTGCCCTACTGACCCATCCTCTGACCTGCTGACCCTAGTCCTCTGCCCAGCTGACCCCGTCCTATGTCCTGCTGACCTCTGTCTTCCACCCTGCTGACCCCCTGACCTCTGCTTTGTGAGGTGTGAAGGTTCAGGAGTTGGGACTGATCTGGGGTGTGAAGGCTCAGAAGTTGACGCTGATTTGAGGTGTAAAGGTGCAGGATTTTGGGCTGAACTGAGGTGTGAAGGTGCAGGAAATGGGGTGAGCTGAAGTCTATAGTGCAGAAATTAGGCTGATTTGATGTGCGAAGGCACAAAGCACAATATTAATTTTGTACTAATATTTATGTTGTTTACAGCATTTAGTTTATAAAAATTATTTTTCATGATTGAGTGGGAAGTTGACCTTTTTTTTTATGTACTCTCAATTTCTTTGAAAATATTTTTCGGCACACTATGCTCAGAATGTTGCCTACCCCTGCTGTATGGCATACTCATGAACTGAACTTTGTAGGATGTTTACAGCTATGAAAAATAGCAATGTTACAGAATTGTATCCATTTTTAAACTTTCTGCAAGACAACAATAGAGCCTTAGGTTTTAGAAATCCTTTTGTAACCTTTTATAAACTTATGAGCTTCAACAGCTCTTGATGTTAATCTCTTTCAGTTTAGCCATCTAAAAGAATACTGTAGTGGTGAAGAGGTAACCTGAATTGTGTGTTTTTAGCATACAGAGGCATGTAAAACCAATACCTGAATAAATTAGAATACAAAAATGATTGATTGGAACACCTAGCACCTTTAAGATGTTGGGGTTGATTTACTAAGACCGGAAAGTATAAAATCAGTCAGCTGCACCAGATTTGCCAGCTGCACCAGTAGCCAATCAGCTTCTAATTTCAGGCTGGGTTTGCACTGGTGCGACAAACGCTCCGACATTGGGAGCTCATGTCACATGACGTGTGAAAATCAATGTTTCCCTACAGGAGCCGTCTTAACTGGTCCAACACAAGTCGGTCTGACTTTGAAAATGCTCCCTGTACTACTTTGGTCCGACTTTGATCCTACTTCAGCCCATTGACTATCATTGAAGTCGGATCAAAGTCGGATCACCGTCTTGCATGATCCGACTTTGGCATGTGGTGCTCTGATGATCTTGGGAGGGAACTCTGCGTCAAATTTTTCAAATTTTAAATAAAAAACTGGCATGGGTTCCCCCTCCAAGAGCATACCAGGCCCTTCGGTCTGTTATGGATTTTAAGGGCAACCCCCTACGCCAAAAAAACGGCATTGGGGTCCCCCCAAAATCCATACCAGACTCTTATCCGAGCATGCAGCCCGGCCGGTCAGGAAAAGGGGTGGGGACGAGCAAGCGCCCCCCCCCCCTGAACCGTACCAGGCCGCATGCCCTCAACATGGAGGGGTGGGTGCTTTGGGGCAGGGGGGGCGCCCCCACTCCAAAGTACCTTGTCCCCATGTTGATGAGGACAAGGGCCTCTTCCCGATAACCCTGGCCATTGGTTGTCGGGGTCTGCAGGCGAGGGGCTTATCGGAGTGTAAGGCTGGGTTTACACTGGTCCGACAAACGCTCCGACATTGGGAGCTCATGTCGCATGACGTGTGAAATTTGATGTTTCCCTATGGGAGCCGTCCTAACTGGTCCGACACAAGTCGTTCCGACTTTAGAAATGCTCCCTGTACTACTTTGGTCCGACTTTGATCCTGCTTTAGCCCATTGACTATCATTGAAGTTGGATCAAAGTCGGATCGCCGTCTCGCATGATCCGACTTCGGCATGCGACTTGTGCTCAGATGATCTTGAGGGGGAACTCTGCGCCAAATTTTAAATAAAAAACCGGCATGGGTTCCCCCTCCAAGAGCATACCAGGCCCTTGGGTCTGGTAATGGACCTTAAGGGGAACCCCCTACGCCGAAAAAACGACGTGGGGGTCCCCCCCAGATCCATACCAGACCCTTATCCGAGCACGCAGCCCGGCCGGTCAGGAATAGGGGTGGGGACAAGGGAGCGCCCCCCCCCTCCTGAACCGTACCAGGCTGCATGCTCTCAACCCTGCGGGCCCCCCCACCCCAATGCACCTTGTCCCCATGTTGATGAGGACAAGGGCATCTTCCAACCCTGGCCGTTGGTTGTCGGGGTCTGCGGGCGGAGGGCTTATCGGAATCCGGGAGCCCCCTTTAATAAGGGGGCTCCCAGATCCCGGCCCCCCACCCTTTGTGAATGAGTATGGGGTAAATCGTACCTCTACCCATTCACCTAGGGAAAAGTGTCAATAAAAAAAAACACACTACACAGGTTTTTAAAGTAATTTATTAGACAGCTCCGGGGGCTTCTTCCGACTTCAGGGGTCTCTGCGGCGTCTCCTCCCTGTGTCCTGATCTTCTGCCGGCTCCTCTGCTATCTTCTGTATCTCTATTGCTAGCGGTGGCCCGGACTTCTGCCTTCAACATCACCCGGTGACCACGCCCCCTTATGACGGCACAGTCCCAGCATGCCCCGGGACAGTGACCTCATAAGGGGGCGGAGTCACCGCCTATATAAGTCTATTGCGGAGCGCTCAGAGAGCATTCCAGCCGGAGAGAGCGTCGTGTCAACATTGGAAGAAAAGAAGAAGGCAGAAGGCAGGAGCCACCGCTAGCAATAGAGCTGCAGAAGATAGTGGAGGGGCCGGCAGAAGATCAGGACACTGGGAGGAGACGCCGGAGAGACCCCCGAAGTCGGAAGAAGACCCCCGAAGTGGGAAGAAGACCCCGGAGCTGTCTAATAAATTGCTTTAAAAACCTGTGTAGTGTGTTTTTTTATTGACACTTTTTTCCCCTAGGTGAATGGGTAGGGGTACGATGTACCCCATACTCATTCACAAAGGGTGGGGGGCCGGGATCTGGGGGCCCCCTTATTAAAGGGGGCTCCCGGATTCCGATAAGCCCCCCGCCCGCAGACGCCAACAACCAACGGCCAGGGTTGTCGGGAAGAGGCCCTTGTCCTCATCAACATGGGGACAAGGTGCTTTGGGGTGGGGGGCCCGCAGGGTGCCCCCCTGCCCCAAAGCACCCACCCCCCATGTTGAGAGCATGCGGCCTGGTACGGTTCAGGAGGGGGGCCTCTCCCTCGTCCCCACCCCCATTCCTGACCAGCTGGGCTGCGTGCTCGGATAAGGGTCTGGTATGGATTTGGGGGGGACCCCACGCTGTTTTTTCGGTGTAGGGGGTTCCCCTTAAGGTCCATTACCAGACCCAAGGGCCCGGTATGCTCTTGGAGGGGGAACCCATGCTGTTTTTTTATTTAAAATTTGGCACGGAGTTCCCCCTAAAGATTCATACCAAACACAGTGCCGGGCATTGGCGGGGATCCAAGTTGGATCTCCGTTCATTGAAAGTCAGACAAATGCCGGCTTCATGTCGCAGGGCAAAGTAGGATCCAAAGTAGGACGGCGCACCAGTGTGAACCCAGCCTGAAAATGCTCCCTGTACTACTTTGGTCCGACTTTGATCCTACTTCAGCCCATTGACTTTCATTAAAGTAGGATCATAGTCGGATCCTTGTCCTAACCATCTGACTTTGGCATCCCTCCCATTGTGTGTTAGTTTTGATTGGTCAAAGGACAAGTATACTATCTGAAAAGTCGGATCAAAGTAGTATCCTGTTCATGAAAGTCGGATGGATGTAGGGCCAAAGTAGGATCAATGTAGGACCAATGTAGGACTGATGTCGCAGAGCAAAGTAGGATGAAAGTCGCATGACCGTCTTGTAGCATCAGTCTGAACCCAGCCTTAGGCTTTGACAAAAAAAACTGGAAGTTGACTAGTTTCTATGCAGACCTGCACCAGATTTTGTTCTCTCCAGTTTTACTAAATCAACCCTATCATCTGCATGGACACAGCCGCACACACACTGTCTGCATTCAGGGCCACGCACCCACACTTATGAACTTTTGTAACAGGTGCTATTCTGTACACATTCAAGAATCTACTATCTGGCAAGCACTTTCTTGTGTCACTGTCAGAGAGGTAGCAGTCTAGGACCAGACCTAGGGTCAACCCACACTAGTCTCCAATCATGCCTTTGCTTCTTTGCTTTACGGTTGACTCACACATGTATGTCATTATTTATTATGTCTTAGGCTGGGTTCACACTGGTGCGACACGACAGCCTTCCTACTTTGGATCCGACTTTGCCCTGCGACATGAAGCCGGCATGTGTCCGATTTTTAATGAACTGGGATCCGACTTGGATCCCCGCCAATGTGTTTGGTATGAATCTTTAGGGGGAACGCCGCGCCAAATTTTAAATAAAAAACCGGCATGGGTTCCCCCTCCAAGAGCATACCAGGCCCTTGGGTCTGGTATGGACCTTCAGGAGAACCCCCTACACCGAAAAAACGGCGTGGGGGTCCCCCCCAAATCCATACCAGACCCATATCCGAGCACGCATCCCGGCCGGACAGGAATGGGGGTAAGGACGAGCAAGCGCCCCCCCCCCCTCCTGAACCGTGCCAGGCCGCATGGCCTCAACATGGGGGGGTGGGTGCCTTTGGGGAGGGGGGCGCGCTGCGGGCCCCCCACCCCAAAGCACCTTGTCCCCATGTTGATGAGGACAAGGGCATCTTCCCGACAACCCTGGCCGTTGGTTGTCGGGGTCTGCGGGCGGACGGCTTATCGGAACCCGGGAGCCCCCTTTAATAAGGGGGCCCGCAGATCCCGGCCCCCCACCCTATGTGAATGAGTATGGGGTACATGGTACCCCTACCCATTCACCTAGGGAAAAGTGTCAATAAAAAAAAAACAGTACACAGGTTTTAAGATTAATTTATTAGGCCCCTCCGCTATCTTCTTCCAGCTCTTTTGCCAGCGGAGGGCCCCGGACTGCTGCCCCTGTCTTGTCACCGGCCGGGCTGCGTGCTCGGATAAGGGTCTGGTACACCGTGGGGGGGAACCCCACGCCGTTTTACGCAGGGACTCTTGCGTTATAAGGGGGCATGACCCCAGAGTCCCTGCGCATGCTGGGATCGTGACGTCACAAAGGGGCGGGGTCACCGCCTATATAAATGGCTCCGCAGCTCGCACAAAGCATTCTGGCCGGAGAGAGCGTCGTGTCAACATCGGAAGAAGAGATGAAGAGAAGAAGCGGCGAGACAGCAGCGACAAGACAGCGCCAGCAGACCGGGGCCCGGGAGAAGAGGCGGAACACCGGGAGAAGTTGGAAGAAGACCCCCCCCCCAAGTCGGAAGAAGATCCCAGAGCTGTCTAATAAATTAAATCTTAAAACCTGTGTACTGTGGGTTTTTTTTATTGACACTTTTACCTAGGTGAATGGGTAGGGGTACCATGTACCCCATACTCATTCACATAGGGTGGGGGGCCGGGATCTGGGGGCCCCCTTATTAAGGGGGCTCCCGGATTTCGATAAGCCCCACGCCCGCAGACCCCGACAACCAACGGCCAGGGTTGTCGGGAAGAGGCCCTTGTCCTCATCAACATGGGAAAAAGGTGCTTTGGGGTGGGGGGGCCCGCAGCACGCCCCCCTTCCCCAAGGCATCCACCCCTCCATGTTGAGGGTATGCGGCCTGGTACGGTTCAGGAGGGGGGGGGGGGCGCTCGCTCGTCCCCACCCCCATTCCTGTCTGGCCAGGCTGCGTGCTCGGATAAGGGTCTGGTATGGATTTGGGGGGGACCCCACGCCGTTTTTTCGGCGTAGGGGGTTCCCCACAAGGTCCATACCAGACCCAAGGGCCTGGTATGCTCTTGGAGGGGGAACCCATGCCGTTTTTTTATTTAAAATTTGGCGCGGAGTTCCCCCTCAAGATCATCTGAGCACAAGTCGCGTGCCGAAGTCGGATCATGCGAGACGGCGATCCGACTTTGATCCGACTTCAATGATAGTCAATAGGCTGAAGTAGGATCAAAGTCGGACCAAAAAAGTACAGGTAGCATTTCTAAAGTCGGAACGACTTGTGCCGGACCAGTGTGAACCCAGCCTTAAAGGGTAACTTTCTTGGGGAAAAAAACAGCAAATAAAACAAAATAATATTTATATAGCGTGTATACAATTGCATTTTAATGTTATTAAAAATGATCTTTCTTTTACAATCTGCAGCGCTGTAATCTGTAAAAAAGTTTGTTAAAATCCTTGCAATTTACATTGATCACCCAGAGGGGATTGCATTTTTCTCAACAAAAGTGGAGTTACTATTTAAAATAAAGTATTTGTTTTTTTTATAAAGTTTACAAAGATAAAATATGCATTTCAGAACATCCAGTACAGACTATACCAGGACCCAAATAAAATTAAAGTACACGAACCAACAGATAGCTGTTCAAATACTGATTAAGGCATATGCCCTGCCACCCCATCTGCCACTTATACATGTACACAAACATAAAGAGCCCCTTATGGTAGTTGAGCCCGTAAAGGGAATAGGACACTGCATATTCAGGCAATTCAGTTCGCATAGGTAGCGCTATACAAGTCACTCATTCATTTATATATATATATATATATATATATATATATATATATATATATATATATATATATATCTCAACCAAACAATCTATCCATAACTAGGTCTGCCAAGGATATCCAGCCAGCCACCCCAGACCCTTTAACCCACTCAAACCTGAGAATAAAACCCATATATTCCACCCATTCTATAAGGATTGGAGGGGAAGTGCTTTTCCTATGTAACAACAATTTTTTTTACATGCCTGAAACAGTGCTCTGGAAACCACCTCCCTAATGAACTGATTTGTCACATCACTGATTATGCCCAGGATACAGCACTTGGGATTCAAATTGAGAATAGTTTAAAATGTCTGCCTGATAGTGTTGAGGATGGACTCATTATCTGTGCAACTTTGGGCAATGCCATAACATTTGGATCAGAGTACCATGATCCCTGCTACATTTGGAACAAATCGATTTAATAAGGAGGCCCATTTTAAATTATCTCAATGGGGTGTAGTGTACACTCAGCAAAATGTACAACTGGGACAGCTGTTGAGATGTAATTAAGGAGCTAGAGTGAACCTCCTCCAGCACCATCTCCCTCTGCTCACCAGACAGGCCAGACTCCCACCTCTGACACCTTACAGGGGTACGCTACCAGGTAAGTACATAAATGCATAGCATAGCATTGAGAAATGAAACCTCTCTCCATATAGGACCTTGCTGCATCATACCTTCTGTCGAACTGGCTGCCGTACACAAACGGCAAATGTCGGCCAGCTTCTACTGAATCGGCTGATGCCGCCTGATACTCAGCCCATGTGTACTAGGCTTTAAACTCCCTTGAAAATCTGTGTAACTACTTGAAGACTGTAGTCCACAAACGGCCACCATCAAATTTAACTGAACTGGACCAGTTCTGTAAAAAAAGAGTGGGCAAAATATTGCAAAGTCTAGTGCAAAAGACTAAAGGCTGTAATTAAAGCAAAAGGTGGTTCAATAAAATACTAACACAATACTGATCCTTTTTTCAACTCAGTGATTCTGTTTTTTTATTTTATTTTTTTCTGACATGTCGATGTTCTATCTTTCACTTGGATGTTATAAGTTGCACTGAGAAGATACAACTGGATAAAACAAAAATGGTCTGTCTTTCAGGCTGCAAAGCAACAAATTGTGATTGTATTAACTGGTTGCCGCCCGCCCACTGTCAAATGACAGCAGGGCGGTGCGGCTCTTGTTCTGGGACGCCATCATATGACGGCGTCCCAGAGCGGCCACTCTCGCGTGCCCGCGGGGAGCGCGGCGATTGAGGCCGCGCCATGTTGCTAGGACACGGCGCGACCCCGATCTGTGTAAAGAGTCGCGTCCGCGGCTCTTTAACCATGTGATCGGCTGTGTCCAATCACAGCCGGTCACATGTAAACACGGAGATGCCGGTAACCGGCTCTCCTCGCCTCACACTGGCAGGGTGTGAGGAGAGGAGAGCCGATCAGCGGCATCTCCTCATAGGGGGACATCTAGGGATGTTATCAGGGCACTGATCATTAGTGCCCTGACTACAATAAAGAAATAAAGTGTAACAATACAGTGCCCACCATTGCCAGCATACAATGCCCACCACTAAGACACTCCCTGATCACCCTAATATTGTTTTCCGGAAATCCCCGAGACCTTAGGAGCCTGATAGCCCCAAGTAGGGTAAAGACATTTACCAACAAACCAACTAATAGTTGGACAACAATATTTGACCAAAAAGGATGCTACAGGTGCGGCGTTAAGAACTGTGGCACATGTATGTACATGTGGCATAGGAAGAAAACTGTAGCAGGGAGAGATGGGAAAGTTCATCAAATTAAACAATTCATAAACTGTGGAACAGAGTAAGTGATCTACGGTATCGTTTGTCCATGTGGGCGTCTATACGTTGGCCGTACACAACGTCCAATGCGAGTTAGAATTGGAGAACATAAATGTGGCATCATAAATCTAAGAGACAAATACCCAGTCCCTCGACACTTTGTAGAGGCCCACCAAGGGGACCCCGCAGGCATGAAAGTATTCGGTATTGAGTCTATTGGAGGCGAGCTGGATACAGGAAGAAGACACCAGAGGCTATGCAAGAGAGAAGCCTTCTGGATCTTCACCCTCGGCAGTCTCGCCCCCGGAGGCCTAAATGAAGACCCAGAAATACACAAAATAGTATAACGCTAGCACTAAGCCATTGTGGCGGACTAATCTTATATCCATTTAATTTATCAATCTATTACTACTGTGACATTCATCTATCACTAGGCCCCATATATCACTCTATTTATAGAATCTTTAAGGTACTATCATTTCACTTTTATTAAGTTATATCCTATTAGATCTTGGACTAATTGTTGAATTTTAGTTCATAGATTACATCAATGCAATACCCTTCTCACAGGATATGTCCAATATGCATTTACCATAAGACTAGACCACAGCATGTGTGGGTCTTTTGTGTGTTTGTGTATATATATGCATATGTATGTGTGTATACACGTGTATTTGTATATATATATTTGTAGGCAGTGGCTCTATCTAATATTCTATTTAAATATTATATTCATATTTATTCAAATTTTATTCAATCCAATTTAACTAACTAATTTTTTGTAATCTCATTTAATCTAATCTAATGTAATCTAATCTATATCGTTCTATTGAATATTAAATTCAATTAATCTTAATGCTTTTTATAAACCCTTTTTACTTTTAAAAAATTTACTAAAACTAGTGTTTAGATTATAACCTAAACGATTATCATCATCATCATCATTATCACTATTGTATTATAGTATAGTTTATTATATCACTATTGTCATCATCATCTACCATTTCCTATTTAATTTGTCGATCACCATTGTCTTACTAATCAATTCGACATAATGATTCTGTTATCCCTTTCTTTGGTGTCTACTAAATAACCCCTGGGTACACCTGAAATAATGTACTAAACTATTATATGTATTATTTATATGTGGTTATAACAAACCCTTTTTATATTACATTGGCAAAGTACACATACCTCTGTGTACTTTTATACGGATATATTTTTAATATTGCCTTCTAATATTGAATTTGATTTTTAATCACCTAATTACACGTATGCGCATATATGTCTATGTAGATGTATGTGTATTTATATATTTTATACATTATATTTTATATTACTATTTTTTATTACTAATTTTAGTGCATCTCTTGCTGGTTTTCTAATACATGTGTTCAGGATACTGTCACCTTCTAGCTAAAGCTATGGAACCATTTCTCTAACAGCCCCTGTTTCTCTATTTAGTATATACTTATATAACTATTATGTCTAGCATCCGATAATTGAGTATATCCCCCTTTCCTGTTTCTCCCCTTCCCCCCTCCCCCCTCCCCCCTCCCTTCTAGTGGCACTATCAGATTTATCTTATCATATATATATATTTTTTTTTACAGAAGCTCCACTGTAATCCAATATCCCCCTCTAATCCACAGTTCAGACGCTTCTGTCTGGCTTTGGCCTCTATCTTTGCCTACGGCAAAATAGAGGCTATTGTTTATCACAGTATGTCAATCTCGTGCGCCAATGGGCGCACGATAAATGACATCACGACCGCACTTCCGCCCTGTGGACCGCAACCAGGAAGCGGAGGAGCGGCGTGCGTTCCACTTGGCTCTACAGAACACAGGAACGTGTTACCGGCCAGGAACTGCCAGCAATGGAAGCCGGTACAGCCACAGTTCCCACAGAGACACTTAGTCTGAGCAAAAGAGCTGCCATCTGACATGTACATTATAAGGTACGTTACTTAATCCCTGATCTTAGATTCTAGACCTCTGATCAGTGTCTTCTGATGTCTGTAATCCATTGAAGAGAGGGGAGAGGAGCTCCAAGGAACATCTGATGTGCCTTGGCTCACTTACATAGTGGTATTGGCAGGACTATTTCAGTTCACTTGTTATTGGATGTATACACTCCTGAATATATGCATGGCCACTGATTTAAATCTGAATTATAAATTAAAAATTAAAACTTAAAAACCAAAACTAGAACTAAAAACTACAACTAAGATTAAAACTATAAATTAGACTAAAAATCATATTAAACATAAAAATTAAAAAGTATATAAAAAATAATAAAAATCAAACTATAATCTAAATACATTACGGTCTTATAATAATAACAAAGCTAAGACCCATCCTTCTCAGAGGACCGCCCACCAATTAAGGGAGGAGCCTCAGAACCAATCTGATTAGTCTTGTTTGGATGGACACATGTATAAAAACCAGCAGGAGACTAACACTACTAAGGCTCTGATGAAGAAAGGTAACCTTCGAAACGCGTTAGCCAGCACTAGTCCGTACGCCTCCTTCCTGGGACCTGGAAAACTGCTACCACTGGACTAATCGCCTCTGTGCCATATACAATGCGATTTTTTCTTCAACTTTTGTGAGTAGATTTTATCTTGCTTTTAATTAATAAATCTGTCAAGGAAAATGCACTAGGCTGGTGCGCTCTTTTTTTCTTTCTTTTCATTTAACATTAGGATAATCCCATCCTTAAGAGCAGCAAGGCCGAAATCCACAGTCCTTCCTGAACCCTTGGGATCTTTTAGCTAATACACCTGTGCGCAAGAGTATTTTTGCATCTTTATTATACATCCAGTGGCAGCAATCAGTGCCCACCACTGTCCACAAGTGCCACAAATCAGTGCCCATTAGCCATGCCAGTCAGTGCTGGCAATCAGTGCCACCTATCAGTGCTGCCCATCAATGCCCATCGCTGCTCTCCATCAATGCCCATCAGTGTCGCCCATCAGTGCCACCCATCTATGCCCATCAGTGCCCATCTGTACCGCCTATCCATGCCGCCTATCAGTGCACATCAGTGCCACCCAACAGTGCCCATCAGTGTCACCTATCAGTGCCCATATGTGCGGCATATTAGTGCCTCCTCATCAGTGCCCATAAGTGCCGCCACAATTCTGCATTCAGCTTTTTAACATGTGTAGTAACACAATATGAAGACCAATTTCAGGTAAGTATACTAACCAAAAGAAAAATGTCTAAACGGAATATATGTATTAGCAAGCTAAAGGAGGACTAAAACATATTTTATGTATTTTTCTGGACTTGCTCTTTAAGTTCTATATACTGGTGCTTATCTGTTAGTCAGAGCAAGTACATGTTAAGTCATTTAACCACTTGCTTATTGAGCACTTATACCCCCTTCCTGCCCAGGCCAATTTTCAGCTTTCGCACTTTGAATGACAATTGCACGGTAATGCAACACTGTATCCAAAGGAAATGTTATCATTTTTTTCACACAAATAGAGCTTTCTTTTGGTAGTATTTGATCACCACAGTTTTATTTTTTGCTAAAGAAAAAAAAAGACCGAATTAAAATGAAAATAAATAAATAAAACACTATTTTTCATAGTTTGTTATAGAATTTTGAAAACAGGTACTTTTACTCCTTCACTGATGTGTGCTGATGAGGCTGCACTGATAGGCACTGAAAGGCTGCACTGATGGGTACCCATAGATAGCACTGAAGTGGCACTGATGGGCACTGATAGGCAGTGCTGAAGGGCACAGAGAGGTGGCACTGATAGGTGGAACTCATGGGCACTGATTAGCAGTACTCATGGGCACTGATAGGTGGCACTGATTAGGAGCACTGGTGGGTAATGTCACCGCCTTTCTTCTCCGATAACTGGCTTCTGTTTACTTCTGCTGTGATTGGCCCTTTACCCCGACCTGTGATCAGCTGAACCCAAAGAACTCGATGATCACAGAGAGCCCTGCCTGCGCAGCATTGGATGCTTGCACTGTAGCCATCCTTTGGCTTAAGTGCAGACGGAAAGTGGTTAATCACTGTACATGCAGTAAATCCAACCACTTCTTTTGATTCCCCAGAGCAGTGTTAACATTTTTGACGAATGGTACACCATAACTTTTAGTCCTCTTTAAGACATTGAAGACCCATTTTCTTTACCTCAGTAATTAAACCATGGCATAATACCATAGCCTACAAATTTGTAAACTCCAAAAAATAACATAGTGGAGGCAGACATACAGTGAACTAAATTGAAATGTGTCCTACAAAGTCAATAGCATCATCACTGTAGCACCATATGATTTCGTTTGCACGCAAATGGATTTGGGTACAGAGTAATTCATAGAAGATTAAACACAGTATATCCAGCCCTGCTATTATGGTTATTTTTAATATTTCTAAAGACAACACTTTTTTGTTTTGTTTCGAAAATGGAAATGTTGGAACCTCTTTAAGGTTTTTACTGCTGTGTCTTCACCTGGAGAGATTTTTCCTGACCACCATAGTTACTTGGACAGAATATTATGGGAAATCCAAAATCTTACAGTTGTCAGTGGCCCTTTGTTACAGGTGGTAAGGTAAGATGGATTGGCAAACTCGTGAGAAATAGGGCAGCAAATATAATACTAATTTATATAATTCTTCAGAAAAAATGGCAAGACATATGTTTCTAAAATTTTTAAAGAAATAGCAGAACATGTATTGATAAGTAAATGAAAAGTGTGAAAAGTCTACATGACTTTACTTTCTGTATTTTGCTATAATCTCTTTTAAAACCATTAATAATCTTACATTTAGTGACATAATTAGAGAAACATGCCATCTCATACACTCACCACTTCCAGCTACCTACTCTTATTCAACATAAGTTATTACCTTTTGAGCATAACTCTTATTTTGGGACCTCAGTATCTCCATTTCGGTTTCCACATCCGCAGTTTGCCTTCTCATTTCTGCTATATGGTTTTGCTCATCTTGCTGACGACGTTGCCCTTGGTTCAGCTCTTCACGTAAACCTTTCACAAGTTCTTCATAGTTTTGAGCCTGGAAGAAGATCAAATGTTAACCACAGCTCCTTTTCTTAAAAAGCTGCTAAAACAAAGAACATGGACAATAACTTGGGATGCCAGATAACATCAGATGAAAAGGTTTTGATCACAGTGTTTTATGACCAGACAGAGTAGGTGGGAAAAAAAATATTTTAACTTAAAGGGTGTCTGTCACCTATGTAGGACAGCAGACCTCAACTGAGGATTTTCTACATCTATCATACAATATAACTAATCTTATGAGAACTTCATGCTGACATTTATGTTTTATAAAACGTAACATATTTGAACAAAGATCCCATGCACAACTATAGAATATGCTCAAAAAGTTCATAAACAATTTCCTTGGCACAAGACATTTGATATAATGCACCACAGAATCTTGACCGACTCCCCCCTCAAGTAAATTTGTTAACTCATATGCAATTTTCCTGCTAAATTTGTGAATACTGGGTTCCAATGGATTCATAATTTCTCACTGATACTAATACTAATGAATAATTATTTTTTGTTTAGTAATTTGTCTACTGAATGATCTCTTAAGTGGGTCAATGGCTATATTACCACAACTGTCATTCTATTTTTTCTATCCTTTTTTGACATGTGTCTTTTAGTATGTTTTTAAACAATGCAATACCAGCACTTCAAAAATGGCACAGAAAAACAGTTTTCAATGTATCAGAGCCACTGGGAACTCCATTAGGCAACATTCAGAAGAAAAAAAAAAAAACATAACAGTTAATTCAACCTATAAAAATAACATGATACACGAGTAAAAGAAAATGTAACCCTGACATTAGTCATGAACAATACAGTAAATCTAGATATAACTTTAATCTTTAGGTTTACTCAGAAAATCGTAATAAGGAATTCAAATATGTGTTATGGACACAGCAGATGATGGAATAGAGCTGCTGCTCCTTTGCTCGCAAGTTAAAATGGTTTTCATATTTTATAAAGATGACCCATGGGAGGTTTGGGTATGTCCTAAAGTGGATGTAAACCCTTATGCCCCGTACACACGGTCGGACTTTGTTCGGACATTCCGACAACAAAGTCCTAGGATTTTTTCCGACGGATGTTGGCTCAAACTTGTCTTGCATACACACGGTCACACAAAGTTGTCGGAAAATCCGATTGTTCTGAACGTGGTGACGTAAAACATGTACGTCTGGACTATAAACGGGGCAGTGGCCAATAGCTTTCATCTCTTTATTTATTCTGAGCATGCGTGGCACTTTGTCCGTCGGATTTGTGTACACACGATCGGAATTTCCGACAACGGATTTTGTTGTCGGAAAATTTTATATCCTGCTCTCAAACTTTGTGTGTCGGAAAATCCGATGGAAAATGTGTGATGGAGCCTACACACAATCGGAATTTCCGACAACAAGGTCCTATCACACATTTTGCGTCGGAAATTCCGACCGTGTGTACGGGGCATTACATATACCCAGTGATGTGACTGGCTTCAGGTGATACCCAGACATGAAACAATTCCTCCTACATAAGTTGAGCCTGTCTATCTCCAGTCTTCTCTTCTCTACTTCCATTCAAAGTGCTGAATTTACAAAGTTTGTCTGAGAATTCAGAAAAAAGGGGCCAGGAAGCTGAAATTTCACTCTGCTGAGCTTAGTAAGGAGAGCTCTGACAGCTGATTGGTGGGAAGGGACACACACCCCTTCACACAGGAACAGAACTGAGACTGTCAATCTGCTGGAGGTCCCTCCCCTGTCACCATTTTTCTCTTGGTGTCAGTAAAACATGTCAGAAGTGAATCATGCTGATAGCAGAGGAATGAAGCAGCAGACTGAAATGACACTTATCTCTCTTAATTAAGACACACTAAGTACACACTATAGAGCAGTGGTTCTCAACTCCAGTCCTCGGGACCCACCAACAGGCCAGATTTTAAGTATTACCATAGGGAGTTGCATACTAGAATCCTGCAATCTCTGAGCAGCAAGTGATATCACCTGTGATGTATTTCAGCTATCTTGCAAACCTGGCCTGTTGGTGGGTCCTGAGGACTGGAGTTGAGAACCACTGCTATAGAGGGTAATGCTTTGCTCACATTTCATGTCTGAGGTTTACAACCACTTTAAATTATTGTGGCTGTGAAAAAGGGAAGAATGTGCTAGAGAGAGAGAGAGAGAGAGAGAGAGAGAGAGAGAGAGAGAGAGAGAGAGAGAGAGAGAGAGATATTAAATTTAGACTGATCAATTTTCAATAACTGGTCTTTTATAAGAGTACAGCAGACATCTTTAGAAGAGAAGAATGGGTTTGGGTTTTTTTCCCCATCATACTTACCTAGGTGGATGGAGCATCGATCTGCATCTATCCCCCGGTGCCTCTACACTGAGAACTGAGCGATGGAACATCGCCGATGGCTCGGCTCTCACAGCTCCTCGAGCAGCGAGCTGCTAACTGTCAATCAGCATCTCTCCACTCTGCTCCTCTCAGGCTCTCAGCAGCTCGCTGAGAGTCTGAGATGGGTGTCAGTCCAGGCACCTGGCAGATCCCGACTTCCATTGTCGCAATGACGTGGTGCCTGGACTGATTTCAGCGACGTCAGCAGAGAGCGGACTTCAGTCCACTCTCTGCTGAAAATGGGTCACAGGTGTGCAAAACAAAATGCACTCCTGTGACCCATAGGAGAAGCCCAGCCAAACGAGCTTAGGCTGGACTTCTCCTTTATTAAAGAAACACCATTCTTTGAGCTGCACTGCAGTATAAAAGACTTTAAAGAAATGGCATTGGGCATTATATTTTGTTTATGCACATTGATCCCAGTTATAAATGGTACATTACCTCGCGTTCCTGTCCATAACACTACATTAGCATGGCAAACCACGGCATACATAGTCAATGCTATGTGAGATTTATTAGAAGCGCAGCTGTCCGGAAATAGCGCTTATATGCAGCACAGCTCTATGCCTGTGTAGTTATAGCCAAATTATACCTAATTGCATCACCTATAAGTGAAGTATACTTCTAATTATCCTCTTCCTACAGCTGTATGAAAATCAATAACCATAAGCCTTCCAATGAAACACACACTGCACGCTTCCCCAGGTTCCTAATGAATGCAAATAGTTTGACCTTTCCTTGACAAGCTTGAATATTGTTTCATATTTTTGCCATTAAAATTGCTGCTATCAGCAATTCACATTACAAACAGGAAAAAAGAAAGCTGAAACGAGAGAGAGAGAGAGAGAGAGAGAGAGAGAGAGATAGAGATAGAGATAGAGATAGAGATAGAGAGAGATAGAGAGATAGAGAGAGATAGAGAGAGGGGAGGAGAGAGAGAGAGAGGGGAGAAGAGAAAGAGGGAGAGGGGGAGAGAGGAGAGAGAGAGAGAAGAAGAGAGGGGGAGAGAGAGGAGAAGAGAGGGGGAGAGAAGGGGGAGAGAGAGGAGAGAGAGGGGGAGAGAGAGAGAGAGAGAGAGAGAGAGAGAGAGAGAGAGAGAGAGAGAAGAGAGAGAGAGAGAGAGGGGAGAAGAGAGAGGGGGGAGAGGGGGAGAGAGAAGAGAGAGGGGGAGAGGGGGAGAGAGAAGAGAGAGGGGGGAGAGGGGGAGAGAGAAGAGAGAGGGGGGAGAGGGGGAGAGAGAAGAGAGAGGGGGGAGAGGGGGAGAGAGAAGAGAGAGGGGGGAGAGGGGGAGAGAGAAGAGAGAGAGGAGAGAGAGGAGAGGGAGAGAAAGAGAGAAAGAGAGAAAGAGAGAAAGGGAGAGGGAGAGGGAGGGAGAGAGAGAGAGAGAGAGAGAGAGAGAGAGAGAGAGAGAGAGAGAGAGAGAGAGAGAGAGAGAGAGAGAGAAGAGAACAAAAAATAAACATGAAAAAAATCTTGACAATATCAAGAGGAAATCAAAATTGTACAAAACAACAAGTGGCTGAACTTTTAGCATCTGAAAGCATATATTTAGATGACGAACGTCTCAGTTGCATAATGAATTTCTTTTATTCACGTAGCTTTTTGTCTGAAGAGCCTCTCAAATCATCACGCAGATGTGGCTCTGCATAATTTTTATATAAATATTAGAGAAACACTTTGGTAATTGGTTTCCATCGAAATTCATAGTGATTTCTTCTTGAGAGTAGCATTCCTTAAAAACAAAGGTTAATTGAAGTTTGGATTTTATGAAAGCCTTAGCAGGTGTTATATGCCACTTTTGAGATAAATCAGTTGATGATGCGGCATCAACTTTTACCCATGGGAAGTAAAACCACTATTTTAACCCCTATTAATTTAAAAGAGTACAGTTATGAGGTTGCAAAAAGACAGTTCTAGTTCTCCCATTTCCATTGAGGTTAATTTCATAGTGTGTGTGTACATTTTTCACTTGTTTCTGTAACTTATACTAAGTTGTCAATGTTTTTCAAGCTTTCTTTAGCTTTGAATGCTCAATAATATTTACATATCTACAGAAGTGATGTCATCCCGTGCCAGCCAATGAATGTTTAGCTGGTGGAGTCTCAAAAGGCCCATAGAGCCAGTAATTGCCTGTCTAAAAAGCACAACCTGGGAGTGCAATTTCAGATTCTAGTTAGTTGATGTCCTAAAATGGGTGCTAGAATATTGCATGTTCTACTTTTACTATAGTGCAGTAAAAACTACTAAATACTGTATAGTAAATAAAAGAAATTTAGCATTTTTAACCTAATATCCCAGAGTTAAAATGGAAAAAAACTATATACAAAAATGTTAGTGTGTTTTTTTTTTACAACACCACAAAGCTAATAGGACACAAAGTGCCATATAAAATAAATGTGGTAAGTAACCTCATATACAATGCTGCCTAGTCTTTTGCTGCCTGCAAAAGCAACATGCTGACATTTAAAATGTGCTACTAACCAAAGAATATAAAAGACTACCTTGCAGAAAGTTTCAATTACAAGAAAAAGTTAAAAAGTTGTGTTTGGTTATTATATTTAAGTTTATGAAACTTCACTTTAAATTGTTCGCAGTTGAAATGTACCTCTAAAAACCAATCTTTACTAGAATGTTAAACAATGTTTAGTTGCTTACCTCAACAGCATGTTGAGGTAAGTAAACTTGGTCAGTACCATATCACAGTTGTGTCACTAGGGTTGGTGTCACCTGGCATGGTAAAACATGGTGTCACCCCTCCCCACCCACTATAGTTGCCCCTCAGTACAAACCTCCCTCAGAATAAACCACCCCCTCCAACAGTGCAGACCCCCTCAGGATAAACCACCCCCTCCATCAGTGCAGACCCCCTCAGGATAAACCACCTCTCTCCATCAGTACAGACCCCCACTGGGTATAAACCACCCCCTTCCATCAGTGCAGACCCCCCTCCATCAGTACAGACTCCCCTCAGGATAAACCACCCCCTCCATCAGTGCAGACCCCCCTCAGGATAAACCACCCCCCTCCATCAGTGCAGACCCCCACAGGATAAACCACACCCCTCCATCAGTGCAGACCCCCCTCAGGATAAACCCCCCAATAAGTGCAGGCCCCCCTCAGGATAACCCCCAATAAGTGCAGATCCCCCAAGATAAACCACCCCCCAATAAGTGCAGACCCCCCTCAGGATAAACCCCCCCAATAAGTGCAGACCACCCCCCTCCATCAGTGTGCAGACCCTCCTAAATAAGTGCAGACCCCTCATGCACCCGGGCGGCAGGCAGAGGAGGCTTCAGTGTGCAGCCACCTGGAGAGTTGCTTGCTCAGACTGTCACTCTCCAGGTGGCGCACCTGTGTATAGTGAAAGGAGGCAGCTGCAGCGGCAGTGAGAGTGAGGAGTCTCACTCAGGCAGGAATAGCGCGGCGCTGGCACGTTGCAGCTGAAGAGCCCTGCCTCCAGGACCCTTCGCTGCACTCGGGATGAGGTCACCCCTCTGAGGGTGTCACCCGGGTGCGGGCCGCACCCCACGCCCCCCTAGCAACGACTGCCGTATCACCCTGGGCCAGTTCAGAGTTATTGGTATCAACAGAATAAACTGTTAACCAAGTGGTCCACATCCAGCATCCCCCACTTGTAGCACTGGTCCTGAAATACTTCTGAGTGTAGGGGAAACACCCGTAGGTCAGGACACTGTTGACTGAGGTAGTCGGCTGGCCAATTACATATACATAGCATATGATGGACAAAGCTGCATTGAGGAGTTTTTCCAGGGTAGAATCCTTAGTACTTTTCTTACTGTAGTAATGCTTCTGGTTCTTCCCTGATGATTGATGTACACCACTGCCTTGGCATTGTTTGACTTGATCCTGATTGAAAGACTCTCCAGTTGGAATGTCCAGTGTTGCAGCTCCTGAATGCTGAATGGGACAGAGGTTTGGAGTTCCTGCATGTTTTTCAAGAAAAAAGAAGACCCTGGTGACCACGTTCCTTTCACCCACAAGGCGTCTAAGACTCCTCCCTGGCCATTCATCCCTTGTGAAGATCTTCTAAAACAATGGGAGGAATGGATTTCATAGCCACTAGGTCAACAAACCGGAGACAACATGGACTTCAGTTTCAGGGAAGATAGCGCTGGACCCGTAGGCTTATTTTACTTATATTCTTATCGCACGCTATTACTGTTGGTGTAAATTATCAATTTCATGGGCAGGCAGCTTCTACAAACCACAGTCTTCCACATGTCCCCAGTCTTCTTGGCTTGTAGTATAAAAAGGGTTGAAACTGAAGCGCCACACCACTGCCAAGTGGTCCAGATACAACTTTATTCTATTAAAGTTCAGGGGTACAATTCAAAAAGGTAGTCAATGTGTTTTGGGGGTCCAAGTGCCTTCATCAGGGCAGGACTAGCAACAAAATGAACAAACCAGATGTCAGGGCCTGGATTTGAACTCAGAACCTCTACTGTGTCAGACAATGTCTCTTCTTGGCTCCCTTCTGCAGGGCGAAGAATAGAAGCAGCACATGTGAGATCCAAGGATGTCCAGAGGAGAAAATCTTCATGCTCTAGTCTAATAGAGAACATAGGATTACCTTGAATGGGTAAATACAGTTGTGTGAAAAAGTATTTGCCCCCTTTCTGATTTTTTTTTTTGTATATTTCTCACACTTAAATGACTCAGATCATTAAAAACTGTAATGACAAATGGTAGAAGGGGCACCTAATAAGCTTACATATCTTCCACCATGCTATCAAAGTGTCCCGAATTATACTCAAATGAGAGGGTAGGACTTTAAGTGCAGGGTGGAGCACTGCAAATACATTGAGGGGGGATACCAAGGCTGCCTCTAGGGAATAGTTTGAGTAAGAGGGCCTATGAGTAAGTATCTCTGTATGTGAAACACGTACCTATCACTATTCTCTGTTCCGGTAGGATGGCTATTGTTGGATTTTAATTGATGAAATAAAGATGTCTGTCTTCAGAGTGCAGCAGTCCGGGATTTTCTTGCTTTCAAAAGGGCCTATGCAACAAACAGTCCATGCCTTGCCTAAGAAGACATGAAAAATTGGAAAGGGGAAAATTAAACCTTACCCCCATTTTGTGCTTGGGAAAATGCAATTTACAACTAGCAATGCAAGTCCGTTTGGGGTGCCAAAAGAGAGTCAACAAGGCCTTGTTGAAATTTTGTATATGTTTATGATTAAGCAATAAGAGCAATGTTTTCACTAAGTATAACAACCTGGGAAACTAGATCATTTTGTAAAGGTGGCATCTTCAGAAGAACGAAATGGAAAGACATCCACGCTTCCAATTCACGATTAATCTTATCAAATATCAGGGAATAATTGAGGTGGTAGAGAGATGCTGGGTCATGACCAATTCTTATACCTAGGCTATATACTGAGTAGCCACCTTCAGGGGAGAAGAGGAGGTCCAAAGTTAGGATTGCGTTGGATTTAGAGAAAGAATCTCGCTTTTGACAAAGTTAATGCATAAGCCCGGGCATTGCCTAAATGTAGAAAAAAGATCCTGGATGATGGGAAGTGGATACCGCTAAAGAAAAAAAATAATGTCATCCACAAAAAGAGCGGAGAGAGGGCACCCCAAGCGCGTCCCCTTTGTCAAATAGATGGGAGCTAATCAAGATCTTGAAGTGACTAGACATGCAGTGGGAGCAGAGCAAATTGACTATGGAACTTACCATTGGGCCCAGGAATCCAAATTTTTCGTAAGGCTTTTTCCACATTGATGGAAAGAATGACTGTGTTGATATCTGGGTGTAGTTTGGCATGCTCTAGGGTGAGAATGACCTTGCGGATATTAAGAAAGGCTGATCTGCCTGTTACGAAACCCACCTGCACTGGATGTAGGAGTTTAGGAAGGATGCTAGCCAATCTAGAAGCAACCATTTTAGATAGGATTTTGGCGGCGACATTTATATGAAAAATAGGGCGATAGGAACCTGGGAGAGTTGAATCCTTTCCCTGCTTCGCTAAGAGCTTTATAAATGCCATTGATCTCAAGAAGATAAGGTCCACCTTCCCAAATGGCAATGAAAATATGCAATAACATGTGAGGTATATAGTCTTGAGTCAGCTTATAGAATTCTGTCAAATTTCCATCAGGATGGGCGCCTTGTTATTGGAAAGATGTTTAATGGTAGATAGAATGTGGGCTATTGAGATAGGGGCATTTAGCATGTCCAGCTGGGAGTCTGACAGTGTAGGCATTTTAAGGGAGGTGATAAGAGATTCTGCCTTGTCTAAGTCTATGATTATTGATTATGATTATTATTTCTGGTTGAGAAGTGGTAAGGGTCCCATTGGTAGTTGTGTGTATGTAGGGGTGGATGGCGCTGACCGTCACCTGACGAGTTATCCTCTACAATGAATCACTTCTCCCGGGTGAGTATGCAATAGGTGGTTTATAATTGCTACAGTTGGAGCTTTACAGTGAATCACTCCCCCCAGGTGCATATGCAATGAATTGGTGATAATTATTCCTGTCACCTGAATGGTAATTCCCCAATAGGTCACTCTTCTCAAATTTGTAATTAGTGGTTTCCCAATAGTTAGATAAATGTTATAGGGATTGTGATCACCCTGTGACCTATATTGGGTAGTGTACTATTGTTGATCTGTTAATTGTACTTTTTGCAATCAAATATCCAACACCCAGTCCTAAAACAAATGTGCAAAAAGTAGTGGTGATCTCATCAGGTCATCTAGAACAACCAAATTTCATTCTTAATAATTAATTACAAACAATATATGATACGTGTGTAAATTCATATATAATAAATTAATGAAAAATTGATTATAATAAAAAATATAAATAAATTAAAGTACAGTGAAAAAAGTGTCAAAAATAGAAAAGATATAAAAAAAAAAATCAACAATAAACTTCAATCTCAAGTGGTGGAAAAAATAACAAAATTTCAATTTCACTTGTGCCTGGGTTTAGCCACAGGTGTGCAATAAATCAAGTGACTTCCGTGTTCCCCTTCAGTTCCCCACTCACCAGATTCTTGCACCCCTGCAGGGGTAAAATGCCTGTAGTGAGTGTACTGGCTGTATCTGGAGCAGACACCTCCACCTTAGCTCAGCAAACACTGGGGTATCCAGATCCCTCTGCCCCTCCTGGGGTGAATCACTTACACTAGATACAGTTGCAACAATCATCAATTAAAGTTAAAAACAAAACAAGACTTGACACAGTCAAGTATAAAGCTGGTGTGCCCTGGTTTCAAACCATGAGTGGCGTGCATTCCACAGACCGGAACTCTGCAACCGGAAATGACCTGAATGCCTACCAAGCTCCGCCTTACGCATTTTGTCATAGGATGTCATCTGAAGTGGTGGTTTGACTGTTAAAATCCACGCTGCGTATATGCAAAAATTCAGGAAGTGCAGTACCCATGAGGAAAGGTCCCGAAAAAAAGCAGTGTCCCGAGAGTTGACCGCATAAATGTTGATAAGGGCTAGGTCCTTGAACGCGATAGTTAAAGGAATTGTTAGTTTGCAGCCCTTGGGGTCTCTGTCTACTGAGCAGATAGTGTAAGGCAATCGTTTGTGAAAAAGGATAATCACTCCTGCTGTATGGCCTACTGCTGGGGAACCAAAAACCTTACCCACCCTGAGTTTAAGGCAATGGAAGTCATTTTGAGATAAATGGGTCTGAGGATTTTCATCTGCTTGTTCGGTGACTGGAGCCCCTTAACATCCCATAAAATGACCCTCTTAATGGAGGCCTGGTTGATGTGGGCTTGTCAAAGGGTAACGCCACCAATCAAGAGGGAGATAGGGAAAAGAATGAGAACCCACCCGTTACCTTAGTGATTAATAACTCCCCTTTACTGGGGAGATAGAGCAGACAAGTGATAAGTAGGAAGCACTCTTGAACCTTTAGTGTGAACACCCTGAGACAGTGGTCTATACCACTCCATATGTGACAATAGTCAAGTTAAGCTCAACCATAAGAAATAATAAAATAAGAAACAAATAACAACCTAGTAACTCTATTGACTTTACTTATTTCCCTGCGAGATAAACATGCACAGGAAAGTCTAGCTTCCAAGTCACCATCAGATGGGTATGGCACTGTTGCGTACCAATGATGCGCCATCACAAAAGATGTGTTGGAGAAAAAAAAAAAAACGCACACATCAATTACCCCATCTGTGTCTTGGCAGGGAAGATAGCCACTCCTGACAAGAATGACAGTATGTCATACAAAAAATAGAACATGACTCTCCAGCCAGAAAGTCTATGGAGAGAAGAAAACCAGTTGGTTACTTGTGATAACACCATGTTAATGGGCAGCATGCCCCAAGGGAAGCCAAAAGTAATAGCCCTATAATAGTCAGGGAATGCTTAAACGAGTAGAGCTAGAGGCACATTGCCCACGCTTGGTGGGATGTTTCATAGGACTGCTTTGATGCTTAGGCACACTCGGAGCTGCAGAGGACAATAGAGATAGTGTATGAATGAATGAACGACTTGTATAGCACTGCAAATGCGAACTGAATCGCCTCAAGGCGCTTGGTCCATCCTGTGGGTCCAGCTTGTTAGTAGGTAGGTCTTGAGTTTTTTCCTGAAGGCCTGATGGTTTTCTTCCATACGGATGTTGGTCGGTAGAGTGTTCCATAGCCGGGGTCCTTGGACTGCGAATCTTCATTCTCCCTTCGATTTGCAGCCGGATTTGGGAACGTGGAGGAGGTTTTGGTAGGTTGATCGAAGACTGTGATTAGGTACGTAGCGTTTTATTTTCTCGCATAGGTATTGAGGCGCGTTTCCATGTAGGCATTTGTGGGTGAGGCAGAGGGTCTTGAATGTGATCCGATCCTTTATGGTTAGCCAATGTAGGCTCCTCAGGAATGGGAAAATGGATTCAGAGGGGTTTTTTTTCCTGTTATCAGTCTTGCTGCAGTGTTTTGGGTGAGTTGTAGGCGTGCAATCTGGTATTTAAGTAGTCCGGTGTAGAGGGAATTTGCGTAGTCAAGTCGGGAGTTAATGATAGTTCCAAATACTGCCGCTTTGTCCTCTTTTGGAATGAAGGGGATGAGTCTGCCTAGCAGGCGAAGAAGATGGTGAGATCCGCTGACTACAGATCCAATTTGTGCATCCATTGACATTTCTGAGTCAAAAATTACTCCAAGACTTTTGGCTTTGGTGCTTGGGGCAATGGTCTGTCCAAAGACGGTGGGCGGTGTCCAAGGGTTCTTGTTTTTTGTATTTTGGTTTGCGTGTAGTAGAAGAAGCTCTGTTTTGGATCCGTTGAGTTTGAGGTAGCTAGTGGTCATCCAGTCGTCTATCAATGTGAGGCATTTTTCTAGTTGTTGATAGTGGTCTTTTTGTCTGGTGATGCGAAAGTAGAGTTGCGTGTCGTCAGCGTACGAGTGGTAGCGGAGGTCCGAATTTCTTATGGTTTTGAGGAGCGGATGGATGTAGATGTTGAAGAGGACTGGTGATAAAGGTGACCCTTGAGGGACTCCATACGATATTGCCCGGGTTTCAGAGGTGAAAACTCCTAGTTTCACTGTCTGAGAGCGATTTTCCAGGAACAATGCAAACCATTGTAGCTCTGAATCTGTGACTCCTGCTACTTCTGTGAGGCGGATGAGTAGGGTGTCATGGTCCATGATATTAGTGGAGGCCAGATCTTCTGCCACCATAGAGTCAAAGTATTGTTGAGCTTCCATAGGGGACGTGAAGGATAGCCGGTCACTATTGTAGGTGCAAAACTACAGAATATGCCAGGGAGAATTTCAAATTGTGTTGGTGCAAAAAGGAGCAGATGAAAGCAAAAAAGTTGAGCCTTCCACGAGTAGTTGACAAACAGTAGCAACTTGTGGTTAGCCACGGAAAGGCCCCAAGCCTTACGATAGTGCTGTAATAAGGCATGCTTATCAGCATAATTTAACTGCGCCCGCCGTATAGACAAATGATCTCATATGATGGCACTCAGTTTAGCCGCGATCACAGCCGCGTTTGTCCCCAATCTCGGCAAAGAGCCACGGTCGCAGCTCTTTACCCACTTGATCGGCTTTGTCCAATCACAGCCGATCACATGTAAACAAGGAAATGCCGTTTATCAGCTCTCCTAGCACACTGACAGAGTGTGAGGTGAGGAGAGCCAATCAGCTGCATCTCCTCACAGGGGAGACATGTAAAGGTAATCAGGGCACTGATCATCAGTAAAGATTGTGGATGTGTCTCTCGCGCTACTGAGAGTAATTAAAAACGTGGCTAGTGACAGAACTCAAGTGATAAAATAAAATATCAAATGCAGCAAAACCTAGAAGTGTATCACAAAACACTAAAAGAAGGTAAAGCTAAATAAAGTGATCTCGCGCAAACAATAATATCACTAAAAATCACTGTAATGGGATGTACACGCTAAAAGAAAAAGTGTCTCCATAGGAGTAAATGAGTGAAAAAACAGTAATATAAAAGAGGTCAATGTGCAAAAATACAATTGAGGTAGTTAAGTAGTGCACTATAACCGGCTTTGGTTTGGATTGCTGGTCATGTGGGGGGCCCATTCGGTGTGCGCATTCTACCACATAGGGGTAGCAGAGACCTGGAGCCTTGAGGATGCAGTGACTGCAAAATTGCATTAACCACTTGCCGCCCGCTCACCGTCAAACAATGGCTGGGCGGTGCGGCTCTCATTATGGGTGGACGTCATATGACGGCTTCCCAGAACGGGCGTGCAGCGCGGTAATCATGTATTCTAGCAAAAAGTAAATTTTTTTTTTTTGTCAAAATTGTCGGTATTTTTTTGTTTATAGCACAAAAAATAAAAACCGCAGAGGTGATCAAATACCACCAAAAGAAAGCTCTAATTGTGGGAATTAGAATATCAATATTTTTTGGGTACAAGGTCACACGACGTTGCGGGGCTGAAGTAGTTATAAAGGTAATTCCACTTTCGTGGGGAAAAAAATAGCAAATAAAGACAAAATATTATAGCGTACACAATTGCGACACAAATCATACTGTAAGTGAATATTATTAAAAATGACTTACTTACGAAGGCAGGAATGAAGTGAGCTGGAGATCTTTAAGTAGGCGGGACTGACGAGCAGATCCACAACAGCTGGTTAACTGTGGAGAGAGATGAGAGCTGGCAATTAGCAGACAGCTGAGTGGCCAGCTCAGAGAAAGAAGGGCTGAGCCAGCCCTGACAGTACCCCCTTCCTCAACGACCCCTCCCCCTCGGAGGACCACCGGGCTTGAAGTAAAAACGTCTATGGAAATTACAGAGGGGGGCAGGAGCATGTACATCCGAGGATGAGACCCAGGAATGCAATACACCAGGTACTGTATGCGCCCACGGAACCTACGGGAGTCAACAATGGATTGTATCTCATACTCCTCATGGTTCTCAACCTGTATAGGGTGAGGACGTGGCACGGAGGTGGTAAAGCGGTTGCAGACCAACGGTTTCATTAAGGAGACATGAAACACATTTGAGATGCGCATACTAGGAGGAAGGTCCAACGCGTAAGCCACTGGGTTAATCCTTCGAAAGGCCCAATAAACCGAGGTGCAAACTTCAGTGAGGGAACACAAAGTCGGAGGTTGCGAGATGACAGTCAGACCCTGTCCCCAACCTGGTAGGAGGGTGCAGGCAGGCATCTGCGGTCAGCATGGAGTCTGTACCTATCATTAGCAAGACGCAAGTCCTACTGGACTTGTGCCCAAGTGGAACGAAGACCACGGAGATGCTCCTCTATCGCAGGAATAATCTGCGGAAACTAGTCAGGCAACATGGAAGGTTGGAAACCATTCGCCATAAACAGAGACGCTCTGGGACAAAGCAGCGGTCACAAGGTTTCTCAGGAGGAGCATCGACCTGAGCAGCAAGAATTTTGTCACCCAAAAAGAGAAGTAAGACTGGTGCGAACCGTAGCCAGAATATGATCAGGAGGAATCGAAGGAACCGGAACCGACTCCAACTTGGAGGTGGAGGAAAATTGTCATGACAAGGCGTCAGCCCTTACATTCTTAGTACCGGGTAAGAATGAGACAATGTAATTGAAACTTGACAAGAAAAGAGCCCATCGCACCCTTCTAGGGGAGAGGCATTTACCCTCACACAAGAATGTGAGATTCTTTTGGTCAGTAAGAATGAGAACCGGCACAGTGGTATCTTCAAGATGTCTCCATTCTTTCAGGGCTAAAATGATTGCCAACAGCTCTCTGTCATCAATCTCGTAATTGCACTCAGCAGGTGACAATTTCTTGGAAAAGTAGCCACAAGGATGCATAGCACTCTCAGAGGTAGGACATTGAGACAGAAGGGCGCCAACACCAGTCTCAGAAGCATCAACCTCAAGGATAAAAGGTAACATAGGATCAGGATGTGCCAACATAGGAGCAGAAACAAAGGCAGCCTTGAGACTTTCAAAGGCTTTAATGGACTCTGGAGACCAACTCTGTGGGTTACCGTTCTTTCTGGTCATATCGGTCAGGGGCTTGACCAGAGACGAGAAGTTATGAATAAACTTTTGATAATAGCTGGCAAAACCCAGGAAACGCTGCAGAGGATGTAACCCCATGGGCCGAGGCCACTGTAGGATTGCAGAAAATTTTCTCTGGGTCCATCAAAAAACCAGCAGTGGACATGACAGCCCAGGAATTGAACCTGTTCCGATGGAACTCACACTTCTCCAGTTTACAATAGAGATTTTTCTCTCTTAATTTCTGAAGCACACGACAGACATCTGTGTGGTGGCTCTCCAGGGACTTGGAAAATATGAGGATATCATCGAGATAAACCACCACACATAACTGCAACAAATCTCGGAGGACATCGTTAATAAATTCCTGGAAAACTGCCGGGGCATTACAAAGGCCAAAAGGCATTACTCAATACTCATAATGGCCTGTTCTGGTATTAAACACAGTTTTCCACTTGTCGCCCTCCTAAATACTCATGAGATTGTAAGCCGCTCTCAGATCAAGCTTAGTGAAAACCGTTGCTCCCTTGAGGCGGTCAAATAACTCTGTAATCAACGGGATCTGTTAAGCATTCTTAATCGTGAAACGATTGAGACCCCTATAATCAATAAAAGGTCTCAGTTCACCGCTCCACTTCTTCACAAAGAATAAACCAGCAGGAGACGAGGATTTGCAGATGAAACCTTGAGAAAGTGCATCAGCAACATACTCCTCCATGGCTTTATCTTCCAAGACCGACAAAGGGTAAACCCGGCCACGAGGGGGATTGGCACCAGGTTGAAGGTCAATTGCGCATTTATACGGCCGGTGTGGTGGCACACTACCGGCTTGACCTTTGTCAAAGACATTGCTAAAATCAAGGTACTCCTCTGGCAGGGAGGAGAGTGAAGAGGTACACAGGACCTTGGCTACCTTCCAGAAGCATGTTTCACTGCATTGTGGTGACCAGGAGAGAACCTCAGCACAGAGCCAATCAAAAGAGGGGTTGTGCCTCTGTAACCAAGGATAACCAATAACCAGCGGAAACTTAGGAGAGGAAATCACTTGGAATTGGATTATCTCATTGTGAAGAGCCCCTACAGCCATGGACAATGGAACCGTCTCCTGAGTCACATGGGCAGGCTGTAGAGGTCTCCCGTCAAGAGCCTCAATGGCAAGTGGAGTGTCACGCAGCTGCAGTGGAATCGAGTGCTTTGATACAAAGGCAGCATCAATGAACAGGCTTGCAGCCCCAGAGTCGATTACAGCCTGTATCTCGATAGATGACTTAGCCCAAGAAAGGGTGACCGAAACCAGGGGCTTATCCCTCTGGATAACTGAGGATGACACAACAGCACCTAAGGTCTGTCCATGACAGGACCTCAAGGTTCGGGTGTTCCCAGGACGGGTAGGACAAGACTTCAAAAAGTGACCTGCCTAGCCACAATAAAGGCATAATCTCTCCCTCTTCCTAAAGGCTCTCATCCACAGAGAGACGCGTGAAGCCCAAGTGCATGGGTTCATCTTCACTGCCTGACTCGGTACCAGGAGGCATGGGAGGTGAGGGAGGCATGGGTGGGACTGCAAAGCTCGGAGGGAAACGTACAGGAGGCTTCCGCAAGAGTTCCTTAAAAGAAAGTCTGAGTCTGGAGTCAATGAGGATGGCAAACGAGATCAAGCTCTCCAGCTCAGTGGGTATATCTCATCCTTAATGGAATCCGAGAGACAAAGAGAAAAAGCAGCCACGAGGGCCTCATTGTTCCAAGCAACCTCTGCTGCCAGAGTACGGAACTCAATGGTGTAGTGGGCAACAGTTCTCGTACTCTGTTTAATGGACATGAGGCACTTGGCAGCAGAAGCAGAGCGTGCGGGAACGTCAAATACCCTTTTTAAAGGAGGACACAAACTCTGGGTAACTCAATCAACAGGTTTTTGCATCTCCCATAGAGGGTTAGCCCAGGCCAAGGCGCTCTCAGAAAGCAAAGATATCACAAACCCCACTTTTCTTCTGTCCGTGGGAAACGCCTGGGGCAGCATCTCAAAGTGTATCTCAACTTGTTTGAGAAACCCTCTGCATTAAACTGGATCGCCCCCAAATCGCTGGGGAAGCGGGGCAGAACCAGACATACCTCATAGAGGTAATACTCAAGGCGTGTGCCTGCACAGAGACTGGTGCAGCAGCAGGGACGGCCTGCAACTCAGGTTGTACCGAAGCAGCCACAGTGGGGGATTCCAGGTGAGCCATGTGACTCAGGAGCGTTTGTAACGTGCACGGCAAACTGATCCATGCAGTGATCTTGCTCATCCAATCTGGAAAAAATATTACCAACAAGTAGATCGACTGTATCGTCTGAATTCATGGCCTTCGCCTACTGTCAGAAACCATGAACCAGACCGAGATAGAAGTACAGTAAAATCACACTTGTTTATTAATAAAAAGAAAAAAATAAATAGGGTAAGCGTAGTCAAAGCAAAGCCAGAGTCCAGTAACCAGATCAGGTAGTCAGCCAAGCCAGAGTTCAGTAACCAGATCGGGTAATCAGCCAGGCCAGAAGTCAGTGATCCAAGTAGAGGAACAGCAAACAGGATAAGGAGCCAGAAGGGATGTCAGCAAAGCCAGTCTTTAAACAGGAATGCAGGAGACGGTTTCTTGTGATGTGACCAAGGCGAAGGCAGGAATGAAGTGAGCTGGAGATCTTTAAGTAGGCAGGACTGACAAGCAGATCCACAACAGCTGGTTAACTGTGGAGAGAGATGAGAGCTGGCAATTAGCCACCAGCTGAGCGGCCGGCTCAGAGAAGGGAGGGCTGAGCCAGCCCTGACAGGAAGTCCTATAATATGCAAGCTATTCCTGCGAGACCTGTTCCCAAGGTCTTCCACCTTGTCAAGCAACGATTGTGGTACCCCCATATGTTTAGAAGTAGAGGTATGTACCTGGAAGTTTTTCTTCCACTGCTGTGATCCTTCGTTCAGCTTCCTGCAGGCTATGAGTCTGGCTGTGGAGCTCCTGTCGAAGCTACTCCATGCTATGTTAGACAGCCTTGTCCACTGCCTCCGCTATCATTGGACTGAGCAAGTGAGCCACAGCCTGGGTGATCTGGGCATGAGCGGCACCTGTGTCCTTCGCTGACTGTCCTAGAGGAGGGGGGGTGGATCACCTATGCCCTCGATCGAGATGGCAGTGAACATCTTGGATGTCCTGCTGTCTATATCAGGGGTCTATAAGACCCCAAACCCCTCCTCTGCACTTGAAAGTATTCAAAACATCAAGATTGACGTTTTGGATTTTTTTTTTTTTTAAACCGGCGCCTTTAAGATGCCAGTAATCCGGGAAGTGATGTCATGATATCGCTTCGGGATTACTAGTTCCGAGACTTGAATGAAGCATCGACCTTGTTCAGGTCTTCGTCCAGTCAGCGGACATGCCGGCTGGTTGCTCAGGCCTCCCAGTGGGATGGGAGAGCCCGGGCGAACGGCAGGAGGTGGCGGGAGGGGGGGGTGTCCCCTCCAGCTGCTTGTAATAACAGCCGAGCGGCTGCTGAGCCGCATCAGTTATTACAATGAAGCTGACCATCCGCTCTAAAGAACGGTACCGGGGTGATGTCTGCAGCTGCAGGCATCTCCCTGGTAAAACCCCTTGAAGCAGTATCGGTAATATTGGTCTAGTTTGCGAACGATACAGATTTTTCGTAAAAAATGCTGATATCGGCCTGCAATAATCAACCTTACCGATAATCGGTCGATCCCTAATATATATATATATATATATATATATATACACACATACACACATACATACACACACTGTATATATGGGGCTTGACAAATTTGCTTTGCATCTAGAAGCCAGCTAAAAATGTTAGGAGCCGGGGGCGTGGCCTGACACAGCATGGAGTAGTACGTGTGGACACAGAGCTCCGTCCATTACTCCTTTTCCTAATTAATCCTGGACTTTCTAAACTAAAAATCCGGCTGGATTGTGCCCTTGGGACACCTAGAAAAGAACCATCTGGTCCCTGTGGAGGAGGAGCGCGCGACGACCCGACCGGATCGGCGATCTCCCGCTCGGCGGCGCAATAAATTTAGACCGCGGCTTCGGCCTACCACCGGAGGTCGCGGCCATCTTGGTCCTCCCCATCTGCGGCCCTGCCTGAAGCCTGCTTCACCATACAGGTACCCAACTGCTGGATAACCCCCTGGGAGAGCTAGACAGCACTTATCCCCTTGATTACTGGCCTATTTAACCATCAGAGGCCCAAGGAGACTGACATCCATAACCAGCCTAGTTTGCGGCCTAGGCCTATGTGCTGTGAACGGCGGCCATCTTGGCACACCTTCCTCCTCTGCCTGTACTGCAGACACAGTCTGGGGTCCTGTTATTCCCCTCTCAATAGTACCTACTCGGCCCCCTGTATCTTACAGGGCATAGCTCCAGTCTGCCAAATTCTCTGAGAGAGGAGGAGTAACACCTCGCACATTGACAAAGCAAGATTAGCTCCTGTCCCCATCTCCCCAGATACCCCAACATCCGAACATCATGTCGCCATCGAAATCTCAGAAAGCCGTCACATCTAAGTTGGATCAGTTCCGCCGGCAGGACAGGGAGGACCAGGCGGAAAATGGCGGCGACACTGCACATGGCGAGGAGCGCACAGCGGGAGACACAGAAAAGCTGCTGGAAGCAATAACCCTCTGCAGAACATCACTTGCCTCGCAGATAGAAGAAGTCAAGGTAGACATATCCCTGATCAGACAAGACTTCCACAAACTCCGGGACCGAGTTAAAGAAACTGAAACCCGCATCAGTGACATGGAGGACACCATTCCTCCAATGAGAACAGAGGTGCACCACATGAAGCAGCAAATCCAACAACTATTCTCCAAGCAAGAAGACCTTGAGAACAGAAGCAGGAGATGTAACCTCCGCCTCATTGGACTGCCAGAGGGGGCTGAAGGTAAGGACCCCACACTATTCCTGGAGCAATTGCTCAATAAGACTTATGGTAGAGAGGCCTTCTCCCCCATGCTGGCAGTTGAAAGAGCTCACCGCATGCCCGCCAGACCACCACCACACGGAGCCCCACCACGTACTTTTATAGCCAAAATGCTCAACTACAGAGATAGAGACGCTGCCTTATGACTTGCAAGGGAGAGGGGTAACATCCCCCTAGGCAACGTAAAAATAGCGGTGTTCCCTGACTTTTCGGCGGAGGTGCAGCGACGCAGACAAAATTTCATGGAAGCCAAGCGCAAGCTTAGAAACCTCAACATGAAATATGCCATGCTGTTTCCAGCGCGTCTCCGTGTGGAACACGATGGCCGTGTTTCCTTTTTTGAAGATCCTGCTGAGCTGATGGCCTGGATGGAACGCAGAAACAACTTGGAAAAGGCGGATTAAGGTGTCTGTGAGTATGTAATTATACATTAATCTTCCACACGCATACCCCTGCAATAGATGCAACAGCAACTCAATATCAAATTCCCACACTGAACACTCACCCCCATTTACTTCACCAGTTGTTATCATTGTGAAGATAACCTAAGGGGTAGAGGGACACAGTGTCTACACAAATATCCACACGTACTCCCCTATTGTGGGCTTCGATCCAGTTTATATTCTGCGGATCACTGCTGATACACAATGCTGGAACTTTCCTGGGATAACTTCTTAAGTGACCGAACTATACTCATTACTTTTTAAACCTCAAAGGAGCTCTGGGCTACTACAGTCCTGCAATCCACAAGCAGAGTGCAGCGTACTCTGCCCCCATGCAAGTCTGGAATTGACGGCCTAAGAAGAAACTACCACAACAGCACCAACACCGATAATGTGCAAACTCCAGATATACACCTGAATGAAGAGAGGCTAGTCCTCTCTGTGTTTTTTCTTTTATGGAAAGAGAAGTTTAGAGGTGCACAGACACTTATCCTACTTCAAATACTTTACTTTCATTATTTTTTCTCTCAATGTGCCGTCAAGGCCGAGACTGCAAAGAAAGTTTTGTTACGGGTGAATGCTAGCATCAGTTGGGGAAGATGCAAAGCAGGGAGGGGAAACATACAAGTTGAATTTCAATGTATGCGTTTTAATGTTTGGACGTGCAGCACTGGCATACCTTATGTTTCACTGGTGTTCGAGTGCTGTATGCAGTGAGTTACATCACATGACCAGAAAGAATCTAACCCCATTTATTTTTTTCCTATTAAGGAGAGAGGGGTGTGGATTGAGACCACCAAAACATATTCTACTACAATTCCCGTTTCTATATCAATGCGCTAGGCCTCCATATAGTGTCAAGTTCGGGTCCACAGGGAAAGTATTGTCATGCATACACACCGAGTTCAATTGGAGAGAATACGTCTCAGGGAGGGGGGAGGGGGGGGGGAAACTAAAAAGCTGGAATCAACCACACGTGCTTCGGTTTACATGTGTATGACAATGCTATATCCTACGTCTATCTGGTGTACATTTGCTACCCATAACAAGTTATATTGCGGATGTATTGGGAGCCTGATACTTTCTGTTTTGCTTCTCCTAAGGAAAGGGATCTTCAGGCTGGGTACACAGAAGTCCATCCCACTTTACTTATTGCCCTCTTATTACTTCTTCTTTTACTATGCTGCCAGATGCAAAAGCATAAAGAAAACTCCGTTACTGATGCAAGCTGACATTGGATGGGTGGGGGACACTGCAGGGAGGAGGGAGTGGGGAAGGGAAGCTGAAAAACTGAACTTAATTGTGTGCACTTTAACTGATACGTCTGCAACACTAACAAGTCCTGGTTCTATCGGGTGTCTCCTGGACAAATGCAATATGTTATATCACCTATCCCTTCTGTATTACCATTCCACATCGCCCTGCCACAATGGGGCTAAAAGGCTACATTAGTATACTAATATATAGTCACAAACAACAATGCCCAAACTGTCATTGAAGTTCCTTACATGGAATGTGAGGGGATTGCGAGACAAAATTAAACGGGCGACAGCTCTCGCATTTCTTAAAAAGCAAAGAGCAGATGTGGTGACTCTGGTTGAGACACACATAGAGGGTAGACTTCAGATGGCACTCCGTCGCCCATGGGTGGGTTGGGCGTTCCACTCGACTCACACAACGCACTCAAGAGGTGTCTCAGTACTTATCGCAAAAACAGTGCACTTTGAACTATGCGAGTTACACACTGACCCACAAGGTAGATATATATTTATATCCTCTAAATTACACGGGGAACCCTTCTTGATCCTGGCTGTCTATGTCCCTCCCCCATTCTCCACCTCTATACTACTGGAGGGAATTTCCTTCATAGCAAAATACCCAACAGCTCAAACAATATGGATGGGAGATTTCTATAGTACACTCAATGAAGAACTAGACAGACTGAGACCAACTCCACTTGCTATAAACCCTCCCAAGGATACTAGACTCGCCAGGCTTTTCTCACCCTTTCACTTGATAGACACCTGGAGACATAAACACCCGCACACGAGTAAATACTCCTGCTTCTCAGCAACACACAATACTATGTCAAGAATTGACTTTATTTTTATATCCCAAAATCTGTTAGCACGTCTCCTCGAGACAGAGTTTGGTCCTAGACTGCTCTCGGATCATGCTCCATACTGGATCACCCTTACCTTCCACATAGATAAACCACCAATTTCATGGCGCCTCAATCCGTTCTGGCTGACGTTGTTGCCAGAGGATGACGACTTGTCAGCCGAATGGGAGACCTTCTTCCGGGAAAACACAAATTCTGCCTCTTTCCTGATAGTGTGGGAGACCTTTAAAATACACGCCAGGGCCACCCTAATAACTCGCATCAACAGGATCAAAACAAACTCATCAGACATTTATGAGAAGGCGGAGACTGAACTCTCACGCACAGAACACACATATCAAACTGACCCATCCCAAGCTAATGCCTCCCACTTAAAACTACAATCCAGGATTATGAATCAACTCCAATACGAAAAAGCAAGACAGAAATTATTTTTTGCCAAACAGAAGTATTTTGAGCAGGGAGAGAGAGCTGGAAAACTCCTGGCGTTTCTGGCTCGAAATGAGGATAGGCCCCCAGTGATAATTGCACTTCAGGCCCAGAGGGGCAAAAAATCACAGATCCTCCTGCTGTGTCATCTAAGTTTAGGGAGTTCTTTATGGACTTATACAACTCTAGGACCCAAGAGGGACCAGATGAGATGACTCCCTTCCTGGAAGGAATAGCATTCCCTCAACTTACGATTGAACAAAGGGAGCTTCTAGAGGCCCCTCTCACTAGGGAGGAAATAGACACCGCAATTGCGAGTTTCGCCAAATCTAAATCCCCTGGCTCAGATGGGTTACCCATAGAATTTTACTCTCACTACAATGAAATAATCACCCCCAAATTTCTTACCCTCTACAATGCCATGTTTAAACAATTCACCCTCCCAGCCTCTATGGGTGAGGCCACAATAGTCTTAATACCTAAACCGGGCAAGGACCTGGGTAACCCGGAATCCTACCGCCCTATCTCATTATTACAGGCTGATATCAAGATTCTGGCCAAAATTCTAGCCATGCGACTCAATCAAGTGATACTCAGCCTTATACATGCTGACCAGGCAGGTTTTATGCCGGGATGTAACACTTCCTTTAACCTACGGAAACTATTTATAAACCTGCAGGCTACACATGAGAATGTAGGCACAAGAGTGATAGTCACCCTTGATACAGCCAAGGCTTTCGACTCGGTTGAGTGGGGATATCTCTGGTGCTGTCTCGAACGATATGGCTTTGGTCCAAAATTCATTCAATGGGTACAATTACTATACCAGAACCCTAAGGCCAGAGTGGTGGCGAATGGATGGCCGTCTCAGAAGTTCGACCTCCACAGAGGCACGAGACAGGGCTGCCCATTGTCCTCACTACTGTATGCTCTGGCTGCGGAACCACTAGCTATTTCTATTCGGACAGACCCAGAGATCAAAGGATTAAAAACTGGAACCCTTACAGAAAAAATCAGCATGTATGCTGATGACACATTACTATATCTGGCGGACCCAGGTCCTTCCCTCCACCGGGCTCTTCAGACAATTGTTTTGGGAAGTTCTCGGGTCTCAAAATAAATTGGGGGAAATCCCAAGTTTTACCAATAGACACCTTCCCGCTCACGGAATTCCAAGCCACCCTACCATTACAAAGAGTAGACACAATTAAATACCTAGGAATAAATACCTCCAACAATTCAGCAGACTATATAACACTCAACATTAAACCATTATATTCCCTTATTAAAATTAAAACGCAGTCGTGGACCAGACTGCCCTTGGGAGTATGGGGCCGCATCAACCTTATAAAAATGATACTACTCCCTAAAATATTATATATACTCTGGCATGCCCCAACATACATACCTCTAAAACACTTTAAAATAATGGAGTCCCTTATCAAACCCTTTGTGTGGGGGAAAAATAGACACAAGATTGCATGGCAAACCCTCAAAAACCCAACAGACATGGGAGGCACAGCACTCCCAGACTTTAACCACTACTATATTGCGTCCCAACTCTCCCAACTTTACCATATAGATAAGGTGGACAGTGAAAGATTCCGGATGCTACTTTGCCCACGATGGGCCCAAAGAACCCCCGATTCTTTATATGCTATCACCATGGGCACTAAGACCAATGAATGTAACACACACAGAACATCCCTGATATACCAGTACAGACGCATCTGGGAACTCGCAAACAATAAACTTAATATACCCAGACATAACGACTTCACTCCCTTATGGTGTAACAGAGATCTACCAGAGCTCCACAACATCCAGGACCCGGGACCTTGGATGGAGAGGGGTATACTCTACTTACACCATGTCTGGTCGGGTGGAACCCTTAAAAGTTTTGACACCCTTAAAGAGGAATTCCATTTGACCAACAATATGGTATTCAGATTCCTTCAATTGAGACATGCAATGCAGGCACAATTTCCACAACTCCCATTACAGTCAGCTCCCAATCCTCTAATAGCAATCATAAAAGACACAGACCCAAAAAAATTAATCTCCTGTTTCTACAACATGCTCACTATCCCAATAGCCACAAAAATAGCATACGGTCTCAAATCCCGCTGGGAAAGGGATCTGGGTAACCTAGAAGATGAGGAATGGGAAGAAGCACTGGACACGTGTAAAGAGGTGTCTCCCAAACTGTCAGACAGGCTGACACACTTATATATAATACACCGCACATACCTAACCCCACATAGGGTAGCTAGATACAAACACAACTACTCAACTTTGTGTCCAATGTGTAAGTCCTCAGAATGTTCATTCTATCATCTCCTCTGGTCATGCCCACAGATACAGGGCCTATGGAAACAGATAGTGACCTTCCTTCATGACAACATGGGCTCACCTGTGACACTGGACCCCAAACAATGCCTGTTAGGGGTATTCCCGAACCCACTGGAAAAATATACTAAGGTATTTCTACAGGAGACCCTCTTCTCATGTAGAAAGATAATAGCTAGGAAGTGGATGCGTCCCTTACCACCCGAGATTAAAGAGTGGAAAGCAGAAGTAAATGGGACACTCCCGTACAAACGGGTGATATACATTAATAGAGGGTGCTCAGACAAATACAATAGAATATGGGATCGATGGCTACAGGACTCGGAAACTTGCTCATGATCACTGTAAATTGCTTTTACACCAGAAAAAAAAACCTTTCCTTAATGAAAGTATAATAATCATATCCTACATTAAATGATAATATTAATAGAGAACGTCAGAAGAAATGTACAACAGACCACTCATGTATGTAACCATCTTTATTTTATGTACAATCACCTTGTAATGTATACATGTATAAGTATGTGCAAATAACATGACTTGTATGCAATCTGATTCACAATAAAAAAACTTTGTTGGGAAAAAAAAAAAAATCTTAGGAGCCAGTTTTTTAACTAACAAATCTTATGGGTAGAACATTTAACATGTTCCCGAAGGTGAACTAATCCTTTTAACCCCTTTCATAGCCAGAGCTGTTTGAGTTTTTTGCACATGTTTAAATCATTTTAGGCCTGAAGATTACATAAAACCCCCAAACAGTATATATTTTTTGAAAGCAGCCACCCTAGAGGATAAAATAGCGGTAGTTCCAATTTTGTATGCGACACAATATTGCCACATAGTTCTAGGAAACACAATGGGGGTTATTTAATAAAGGAAAATCCACTTTGCACTGCAAGTGCACTTGAAAGTGCACTTAAAGTGCACTTGGAAGTAAAGTCGCTGTACATCCGAGGGGGACATGCAAGGAAAATAAAAAACAGCATTTGAGCTTGCACATAATTGGATGATAAAATCAACAGAGCTTCCACTCATTTCAGATCTACCCCTTAGATCACTTTCAGTGCACTTTCAAGTGCACTTGCAGTGCAAAGTAGATTTGCCTTTCATAAATAATCCCCAATGTCTGTAAAAAGAAAAAAATATATTAAAAGTCAATTTTAGGGGGCACAAAAACACAATAAAATTACCCAATTTGTTGGTACAATATAAAAGCCAAGGTTGCACTGAGTAAATAGATACCCAACATGTCAAACCTTTAATATGTCAGTACCCTATATTTTCTATAGGCGACACTTTTTAGGCCCCTATATGTCATCAGTTTAGCATCACATAGGCGGTCTAGTGCTAGAAATATTGCTTTAATTTCGGCATGCACGGCGATTTGTAACATGTTTATCGCCATCTACGTTTTCAAGAGTAGGAGCGTGCGTTTATGTTTGTACATGCCTATATGTGGGGGTGGGGGGATTTTATGTGCTTGGGTGTAACTTTAAATTTTTACAATTAAAAAAAAAATATATTTTTTTTTTTTTACATAACATTTTTTCCAATCATATAAGGGACAAAAATTCCCCTACGTGATGATTTTTTTTGGTGACAGGTTCTCTTTAATGAGACATCCAGGGTCTAAAAGACCCTTCATATCTCCCCTGTGCTCCACTAAATGTAATGCAATGCACATTGCACTGCATTACGTTCTTTCCAAACTGTAACAGGGACCCAGAATTGAGTCCAGGCGCCAGGACGAAACTTCTTGTCACCATGGTGACTGGGGTTTGTCGAGCCCTGTATGTATATATATATATATATATATATATATATATATATATATATATATATATATAGATAGAGAGAGAGAGAGAGAGAGAGAGAGACAGACAGACAGACAGACAGACAGACAGACACACAGTATATCTCATGGAACCCCTTTTGCCTTCAGAACTGCCTTAAAGGCCAAGTCCACCTTTGTTCACCTTTTTTTTTTCCTAAATTCAAGCTTCCCTATGTACCAATATAGCATTAATATACTACGTTTGGAAAAACCAAATAGCTTTCCATTTTTTCTACATACGCTTACCACATGGTCTTTATGGATGTTTCAAAACACTGCTCGATTATTTCCGCCTTACTTCCTGGACAGACTTTAGGTCATGACACAGGAAGGAGTTGACCAGCTGATATCTCATTAGCACACACCCTGCATCATCTACCCTCATAGGGGAGCTTCAATTAAGAAAAAAAACAAGGTGAACTTATCCTTTAATTCTTTGTGGCATACAATCAACAAGGTGCAGATTTGTTGATTGCACATCCATGATGCAAATCTCCTGTTCCGCCACCTTCCAAAGGTGCTCTATTGGATTGAGATCTGATGACTGTGGAGGCCAGTGAACTCATTGTCATGTTCAGGAAACAAGTTTGAGATAATCTGAGCTTTGTTTTGAGCGTTGTGCATTCAGTGATGGTATTCTGCATACCTTGGTTGTAACAAGTTTTTACTGTTCCCTTTCTATTATCTGGAACCAGTCTGCCCATTCTTCTCTGACATCAACAAGGCATTTTCGTCCACACAACTTCCGCTCATTGGATATTTTCTCTTTTTTGGACCATTCTCTGTAAACCCTAGGGATAGTTGTGCATGAAAATACCAGTAGATCAGCAGTTTTTTAAATACCGAGACCAGCCCGTCGGACATCAACAACCGTGCCATGTTCAAAGTCCCTTAAATCCCCTTATATAAGTCCAGGCCTCACCTGTCATGGTGGGCATACCCCTGAAGAGGGCTTCAGGGTCTGGGTCCCATAGCGATAGACTACACCGCTGGTATATAATAGAGTCCTTGGTGCAAAAATTGATTGGCTACATATGAGCATATAAGCAAACATCTGATGTGTTTCGGCGTGAGCCTTAGTCATAGCCTACTGCCCTGGACCTATATAACACCCTGTGGCTGAATACAACACGTTGCACTAAGTGCTAAGGTGAGCATCCATGCAGTATCAAGTGCCCAAAGCAACACTGAAGGCCGTCCCCATGGCCTGGGGTCCTTGTACAGCTCCCAAGGTTTTACCAAGACTGCACCTATTAGGATAAACTGCTTCTAGTGTTTTAATAGAAGGCCATGAATACATTGATTGTGGGTTGATTGGAGAATTCAAACATACAATAATAAACTAGTTAAGCTAAGAGTGATTTCCCCACAAAGGAGAAGAGCCATCACTTTAGAACAGCTTTGCCAATGTCCAAACACCTGAAGGTACAAGTCTGTAACCCAGGGAATATTATGCCTGGGTCCTGTACGGATATAAAACATGAAATACATTTAAATATGTTTATAGCTATAAGCTGAATTAACTACAGTACAGTAACTGCTAATCTTGCATTGAATTTACAGCTTTCGTTAACATGTTGTGGCAGTTATATATGGATCTAGCATTCGGGGAATGCTCACGTAGAATTCTGAATATCGCCTACTCCAAAACAGTGTGTTGCCTGACACGGTATCACAAAGTGTCTCTTGGGATTAATAAGAACATTATTCTAAGGCCAATATAAAATGACAAAAAAAAGGTATAACTGCGAGTTGCATATGTGCTTGCTACTGTATAATTAACAGATTTGTGTCTATCATGATCACACATAATTACTTTGTGGCCTTGGGCTTCGGTTATCTAAAGCATGATTAGAACAGGAATGTGAAATTACAGGATTAAAATACACATTCCTTCTACTTAAAATTAAATCTAAATTATGGCAAATTGTAGTCAAAGGTTTGCCTTAACCCAGATGAGTTTACTACCCAAGCATATTTTTGTGTGATGAATGTTTTTCAAAGAGATTAAATTAGATATTTGTCAATGATTTACTGCACACACAGCAACAGTGGTAATAAAGTAATCCCAGACATTTGCAAGAAAAAAAAAGAGCAATGCCACTAAAAGCAGAGTTCTCCATGTTAATGGAGAAGTGCTATGGTCTTATATTATGTTATCCCTGCTGTCCAGAAACCACGCAGAATAATCGTTCCTGACTCTGATCTAGTTATGACATAAAGTGAACATAACACATAAGTTGGAGTGTCTATTGTCCCTGGCCATATATTCCAAGTAGAATGTACTAGTGGGCCAATGAGCACAGTCTGACCATAGGCATTTAGAAAGTTTGCACTACTAAGCTGACCATACAGTGACTGAAATTCAAGTTCAAATTCAGTTCGGCAGTGCGTGGCCATCATCGCTCAACAAAATTCAACAGTTTGACTGACTTCTGTGGAAAGAACTTGCTGGAAAGCTGTTGTCAAACAGCAGCTGCAGCCACTGATCGGTGCTTTCTGTGGTTATCAACAGTTTATGGCCAGCTTTAACTGATAGGGAAAATCAATTCAAAGCTCCACAATTCTGTCAGGTAGACCGGATGGAGTACCTGTACGATTCTGGTGGGAAGAAATGTAACAAACTGCATATTTTTTTCCTTGCTTTCCGTTTCTTTTTACTTAGCCTATCTGTGGAAGAAAGTAATAAAAAGCTCTCTACAATGCTGGCTATACATGAAATTCTTTATGCCAAGTGGTGAAACTGCAGTATTGCAGCCCGTTCTGGGGCCAAAACCTTGGCTTGGTTTTTCACTCCCTCTTTTATAACAACCATTTTGTTGCCTGTGGTCATAGACAGCACAAACAGCATTGTTGGAGTTGCTTGATGTTAGTCTGCACATACCCAAGAAAGAAGCAAACTAATGCCCCGTACACACGATCAAATTTTGCGGCTCGTCATACGTCTTGTACGTCACCACGTTCGTATTTGTTGGCCAACATTTGTGTGACCGTGTGTATGCAAGACAAGTTTGAGCCAACATCCTTCGAACAAAAATCCCGTGTGTACGGGGCATAACGCCTCATTTTTGGTTTCATCAGTGGTACACAAGGTAGTACAAGCTCTACTTATCTAAGTCAATGGAGTTTAGAGTCAGAGGCTACAACTTCCTTAAATTTTATGTCTAGGCAGATAAGCATTGCCTTGGATGCACACTATATTGTCAAAAGTATTGGGACAGCTGCCTTTACATGCACATGAACTTTAATATCATCCCAGTCTTAGTCCATAGGGCTCAATTTTGAGTTGGCCCCACCCTTTGCAGCTATAACAGTTTCAACCCTTCTGGGAAGGCTGTCCACAAGGTTTAGGAGTGTGTCTATGGGAATGTTTGACCATTCTTCCAGAAGCACATTTGTGAGGTTAGGCAGTAATGTTAGACGAGAAGGCCTGGCTTGCAGTCTCTGTTCTAATTCATCCCAAAGGTATTCTATTGAGTTGAGGTCAGGACTCTGTGCAGGCCAGTCAAGTTCATCCACCCCAAACTCTTTCATCCATGTCTTTATGGACCTTGTTTGTGCATTGGTACGCAGTCCTGTTGGAACAGGAAGGGACATCAGCAAACTGTTCCCACAAAATTGGGAGCATGAAATTGTCCAAAATGTAACTCCTAAAGAGTTCCCTTCACTTTGAACTAAGGGGCCAAGCCCAACCCGTGAAAAACAACCCTACACTCTATAATCCCCTCTCCATCAAATGATTTGGACCAGTGCACAAAGCAAGGTCAACAAAGACATGGGTGAGTAAGTTTAGGGTGGAGGAACTTGACTGGCCTGCACAGAGTCCTGGCCTGAACCATATAGAACACCTTTGGGTTGAATTAGAGCAGAGACTGTGAGCCAGACCTTCTCGTTCAACATCAGTGCCTGACCTCACAAATGCACTTCTGGAATAATGGTCAAACATTCCCATAGAAACACTCCTAAACCATGTGGACAGCCTTCCCAGAAGAGGTGAAGCTGTTATAGCTGCAAAGGATGGGCCACCTCTACATTGAACCCTATGGGCTAAGACTGGGATGGCATTATTGTTCATGTAAAGGCAGGTGTCCCAATACTTTTGACAATATATAGTATGTTTCCAATAGATCTGACCTCTGTTGAATAAAAATTTCAAATGTCAATATTGAAAGAGATACTATCTTGTGCTGAGCTACGTTATAATCGAACAAAAAAATGACAACTTGACCTACCAAATGTTGCATTACCAGCTAGTATAGTATATGTAAGAGGAGGTTGAGGAGACCTTGAGTTCAACCTGCCACAGTCATGGTTGAAATCATGTCTCATTCTCCACAAAATGTGAAAATATTGTTTCCTCACAGCTGCCATTTAAAAACTTCATTATGAACTGCATTATGATCACAGTAATAAACATGCTTTTGTAAACTATATCTAATTTTAATGCAGAGTGATTACCACCAGAGTTGACTGTCCCAGTGTCTAGTCAACGCACGAGGCTCGATTTACTAAACTTTAACACCAGCCTCAGGCACGCCATTGTATGCCATTTGACTGAATTTTCACATTTCATTGGACTCGACAAACAATAACTGTTACTTTTTAGAAAACACGGATATGTATGCCCCGTACACACGGGATTTTTGTTCGAAGGATGTTGGCTCAAACTTGTCTTGCATACACACGGTCACACAAATGTTGGCCAACAAATACGAACGTGGTGACGTACAAGACGTATGACGAGCCGCAAAATTTGATCGTGTTTGTTGGCTGTGTTGGCTTTGTGAATTAAGCCCATCTTCTGCATTCCCTATGTAAATTGCACTCTGGACTTACCAGATTTGGTAAAAGCTGGAATCTAGACAAATATATAGTCTAAATGCAAGAGCCACATGTATGATTATTTAAATCTTTGTATTCTTTCTATATTTCTCCTCAGTCTGTGTAGCAATCCAGCATGAAAAAACATCTGCATTTTTCCTCCAGTAAAGTCCAGTCATGGCCTCACTCTCTTCTGCAGGATGAATGGTTTTGGAATGGTCAGGGGTGGGTAGTGGGGTCCCCCAGGGTTATGTGCTGGGACCAATCCAGTTTAATTTGTTTATAAACGACCTGGAGGATAGGGTAAATAGCTCAATCTCTGTATTTTCGGATGACTCTAAGCTAAGCAGGGCAATAACTTCTCCGCAGGATGTGGAAACCTTGCAAGAAGATCTGAACAAATGGGGTGGACAACTACATGGCAAATGAGGTTTAATGTAGAAAAATGTAAAATAATGCATTTCGGTGGCAAAAATATGAATGCAATCTACTCACTAGGGGGTGAACCTCTGGGGGAATCTAGGATGGAAAAGGACCTGGGGGTCCTAGTAGATGATAGGCTCAGCAGTGGTATGCAATGCCAAGCTGCTGCTAACAAAGCAAACAGAATATTGGAATGCATTAAAAAAGGGGATTAACTGCAGTGATAAAGCGATAATTCTCCTGCTCTACAAGACTTTGGTCCGGCCTCACCTGGAGTATGCTGTCCAGTTCTGGGAACCAGTCCTCAGGAAGGATGTACTGGAAATGGAGCGAGTACAAAGAAGGGCAACAAAGCTAATAAAGGGTCTGGAGAATATTAGTTTGAAGAAAGGTTGTGAGCACTGAACTTATTCTCTCTGCAGAAGAGACGTTTGAGAGGGGATATGATTTCAATTTACAAATACCATACTAGTGACCCCACAATAGGGATACAACTTTTTCGCAGGGAGTTTAATAAGACACGTGGCCACTCATTAAAATTAGAAGAAAAGAGGTTTAACCTTAAACTGCGTTGAGGGTTCTTTACTGTAAGAGCGGCAAGGATGTGCAATTCCCTTCCACGGATGGTGGTCTCAGCAGGGGGGCATCAAAAGTTTCAAAAAATGATTAGATAAGCACCTGAACGACCGCAACATACAGGGATATACAATGTAATACTGACATTTAATCACACACATAGGATGGACTTGATGGACTTGTCTTTTTTCAACCTCACCTACTATGTAACTATGTAACCACCCTCCCTGTAGTTCTCTGCAGTCTGTAAAGGGTGGAGCTATCTGGTCCTCCTACAGCTCTGCTATATGCAATGTCACCATTGATAATGAAATCACCCGTTCTTTTACAAGGTATCATCTGTCTTGCAAAGTTATTTGGTGCACCAAAGTGGACTTATACCATTTGTGGAATATATTCAAAATTTAACTTTAGAGTCCCACTCAAGGTAAAAGCTACTGTTTTACAGTATCTTCCCTCATTCCTTTCTAAGTTGTCCCGGTGTTCTTACCACCTTTACCTGGTAAAGGCAGAAATACACACCTAAGTAACCCCCATCCAGGTCCCTCACTGCAAACAGTTCTGTTGTGGGGAGCCATTGATGCCATAGCACCCTGAGACTATCAGTCCCCTGCCATTATCCCCTTCTCTCTCCTGAGAGGACATCGTCAGCAGCCATCCAATGGTAAGTGTTCACGCCCCACAGGAAGTGATATGGACACCTGAAGAAAGACCCTATAACAGAAGAGAATAGTCGGGGTGGGTATGTCACGTGATCACAGCTTACAGGTATGCCAGAGTGGGACTTTAAGGCTCAACTTTTGCTATTTTTTTAATATAACGAGGTAAAACAGAACTGTTGTCATATTGTTGCTGCTATTTGTGTCCCATGTTCTCATCAGAACAGGAAATAAGAGGCATTCTGCCCAGAGACAAGAACAGATACGTCAACAAAAAAATTATAAAAAATAATTTTAAAAAATATATATAAAAATACAGTGTTTAACCAATTCTGCTCTAACCATAAAAAATGTATTTGGAGTTCCACTTGCTGTTGCCTTTCCCTGCTTTCTACATCTCTTCAGAGTCAGACACACAGAAGTCAGTAGCGGGGGGAAGGAATACGCAGACATCACACATCACATTACTTTAATCCAGCTGGGTATTTATTAATAAATCAAAATGTATTTGTTGAACTCAACTACTTTTACTTGGTAGCAGCTTCTTGCAATCCCCCTACACGTCAGCATTCAGAATGGGTGAGGGAGAACAACACTGGTAGCCAATCAGATTTGGTGCCTGAAAATGAACCTGCTGAAAGCAGGAGTCAATAGAGTAAGCATTGGTGTGATCTTATCAGTCTTTTTTATTTTCAATCAGCGGGCTGGGGGTGAAGAAACGAGTAACCTAATTGTAACAAAGAATCTGGGGTCATTCTCCTGGAGGTGCTGTGTAAATGGAACTGCAGAACCTTTGGCAGGAAAACAGCTTCCTTATGTAAGTTTCATCTTTAAGTTTAGATGTCTGTCTGGAGTTCAGCTTTAAAAATGCAAAGAAAGCCTAAACCAAATGAACAGATTAAAACACAGACCATTGGTTCCCCTTAAACAATCTTTTAAACAGGTGAACAACTCAATGAAACACATGGAAAGAGAACATGAAAAACTTGCCAGAGGCAGAAAAAGAAAAGAGTAGAAGCTGCTTGGAGGAGTTAATATGTCTCGATTTGTGACGTAGAGAAAAGACATCACCACTGTTATCCTCCCTTGTTATAAGTCTTTAATGTTCTGAATGATTCCTTGTTACATCTTACTTAGTATCGATCTTACAGGCATCCCTACCTATCCTTTACCCAGTGTGGTCACTGAACAGTAGAAAGGTTCAATAGGACGATCAGCTCCTCATCCACTTTTTCTCGAAAGCAATTTGTATTATGGATTTATTTTAATAGTGTACAGTGGCAGTTGCTGTTTTTACTATTAAAAAACAGTTTGATTATCTGACCCTGCTTACTTTATCTTTTTAGGTTCTGTGCACAGCCTTTAAAACGAATCAATAGACAGGAATTCCTGCACAGCATTATGTTGAAATCAATCTTAATTCAGACTTATTTATACTTTCCTTGCATGGTTCAATCTCTTTTCTCTCCTAATTGTTTCTGCATTTTTTAAATAAAGCATTTCTAGTTACAGAATAATGCATGCCATTTTTTTTGCTACTTCAATCATTTCAGAATTTCTCCATGTAATGGCAAAATTAACTTAAATCCTCCTTGCAAAGTTGTTCTCAATTTGTATTCCAGGGGAGTAGGAACTGGTAGTGCGTAATGACCTTTTTTGTTCAATCACTATATAGTGCAATAAATATTCATCACTCCAGCTCCAAGTCTTCCTATTATTACTGCTCCTTGAGCCTTTCGAATGCACAATGTTAAAAATAGGATATAGGTTAACTACAAAAGCAAAAAAAAAAAAATGCAATAAAACTGAACAAAACATTTGTAAGTAAAATACATTTAAATGAAGACAAAATAATCAATATAAAGATAAAAACTATAAATAGTAGTCTACAAGTAAAAATATAAAGATCAGGTAAACCATGATCATTTTTTTTAACATGCTAGAAAAAAAAAAATGTGTTGCTCGGACCTTTATCACATTGTGCAGAGGTAGAAAATATACAATGAACGCATGCATACAGCACACTGACCCTGTAGTATAATAAAAAGGTATACAGCGAACATACCATTTGCCTGTGTTCTGTAAAACCACAAAATTCAACATGAATATGTGGACTAAGAGAAAACAAAGGTAGGGCTTCACTGATAAAAACGGGTCATGAAACAATAGCATATTATAAACAAAACTGCTTTAAATGGAATAAGCTGGTTACTACTGGAAACACCACTAATGCACATTTCATTCAAGGCTGGTTCACACCAGCAGTTGTATGAGAACACAGCTGCTAATGTGCGGCTGGATGACAGCAATGCTGATACACCGCTTGTGGTGCATTGCAATGTGTACTTTTTTTTTTTTTTTTTAAACAAACTGTTGAAATCTCACACACTGGCATTAAGTTCTATTGGCTGCAGCCAATAGATTGCCTTGCATCGCACTACACTGAAAAAAAGTACTGCATGCACCACTGCAATATGGTGATGTGAACTGGCCAGGTAGGAAACAGGGCATTTTGCCTTGTCTTGTGGTGGGACTGCACTGAATAGCTGTTCAATGCATTCCCACCACATTTAGTGTTTATAGTCCCCTAATCTTTATAAATAAACTGCTATTTGCTAAAGGTTCCTGTATTCACCATCAGACACCTAGGGCTCCATTTATAAAGTAGTAATATGGCCTTACCACTGTCATGCCACTGCAGTGTACAAATGGGCATTATGCCCCTGCTTGATCCAGAATTTTAAAGCAAACAAAGCACCATTCAAAACAATGAATGGACAACACACAAAAAAGAAGAGAGAAGAACCAAGTAGGGAGACCTATCAAAGTCATGTGACAAAGTCATAATGTTCTCTCCGCAATAAAAAGCAGAGGGCACAGCAGGCTCCACACCACAGCCTAAAAAGCTTGTAATAAATTGCAGTATCCAGTGGAGAGAGGTATCTGCAATAAATAAGCCCTTAAAGTGGATATTCACTCCAAAAAAGCACTTCTCATCTTTTGCAATTCTAAAAGTGGACTTTTTTTTGTTTTGTTTATTTACCTATTTTTTATTTAATAGCTGTGGCCTAGGGGAGAATGATCTGTACTGCTGCAGGGCTTCAGTGTGGGGGCAGTGGTTGAAGGGTGGGCAGACCCTGGGGACGAATCATCAGGGGACCAGTTTCCTGGCACCTGGAGGAGACAGCCAGCTCCTGAAAATGTAGACACAGATGACAGCACAGGACCCGGCGTGCAGCAGATCACAGCAGGAAAATTCTGGATTTGCTGGGTGTGTGCATATGTTTTTGAGCATAAACCAGCAAAAGAGGTAAAAGGAGGTTATAAGGAAAACGATACCAAAAGGGGAAGAAGTTCCTTATTTAAGTAAAACACCAATGTTAGCTATACAAGCAATTATACATTTATTATTATATAATGATAGATTTAAAAAGAGGTTTTATTTTCAAGTGCACTAACACCTTCTTTAGAGCCACAGACAGCCATTTTCTTTGGAAAAAAAGGAAAAAAACATCCATTTTGAAAAAAAAACAGTTGCATTCAAAGAGACTTTTTCTTTGATTTGTTAAACAACTGTTTTCAAGCAATAAACTGTTCGCCATGATCAAGTGTATGAATAATCTATTGTTATATGTATGGCATGCAGTAGAAACACCCTCTGATCTTAAAACAAGCTTGAAAGGTCTTAAAAAAGGCAATACAGCTAGACAAAAAGGGCAAGAAGCAACATACCACAAATCATTGTAAAGTGCCCATGAGAAAAGGCAAAGGCCCTAAATGAGTGTATTCTAGACTTCATTCACCAAATCAATCCTACGTGACTTCAAGTAAGTAATTTATAAACCCAAAGCATTCTCAAGTATCTGATATACTGTATATATACAGAATTATGCTAAAATGTTTGCACACTCTGGGGCAGAAATCGTGAAATTTTGGCAATGATATTGAAAATATGACTGATTATGTAAAAAAAACATTTGTTCTTTTATTTAGGGATAGTGATCATATGAGGCTATTTAACATAGCTGTTTGGCTTTTTAAATCAAGGATAACAAAATTCACCCAAATGGCCCTGATCAAAAGATTCCATACCCTGGAATGTTTGGCCCAGTGAAAGACACACAAGGTGACACACACAGGTTAAAATGGCAATTAAAGGTTAATTTCCCACATCTGTGGCTTTTTAAATTGCAATTAGTGTCTGTGTATAAATAGTCAATGAGTTTGTTAGCTCTTACGTGGATGCACTGAGCAGGCTAGATAATGAGCCATGGGGAGCAGAAAAGAACTGTCAAAAAACCTACATAACAAGGTAATGGAACTTCATAAAGATGGAAAAGGATATGAAAACATATCCAAAGCTTTGAATATGTCAGTCAGTACTGTTCAATCAGTTTTTAAGAAGTTGAATAGTCAGGGATCTCTTGATACCAAGCCAAGTTCAGGTAGGCCAAGAAAGATTGCAGCCACAACTACCAGAGGAATTGTTCACAAAGAAAAAGCCACAGGAATCCAAGAGAAATATAAGCTGCTCTGGAAAAAGGCGGTGTGGTTATTTTTAAAGGAGCATAATATGATGATACTTGAACAAAAAAGAGCTCCATGGTTGAGTTGCCAGAAAGTAGCCTTTACTTCGCCAATGCCACAAAAAACCCAGATTGCAATATGCCTCACAATACCTTTCTGGCAACTTGACCATGCAGCTCATTTTTGTATCGCCATATTGTGATACTTAACAACAACCACACCACTTTTTCCAGAGCAGCCTGTATTTCTCCTTTGGTTACCCATGAGTTTTTCTTTGTATCCTGAACAATTCCTCTGGCATGTATGGCTGCAATCTTTCTTGACCTATCTCAGCTTAGCATTTTTGGCACGATCAGTCATATTTTATCTTCGCATCCAACACTTTTGGGTAAGATTCCCAAATTCCCCTACATCACTACTGTGTCCTGTAGTAGGGGTTGGTGGTAGGAAACCACAGTGCACAGTTGTGGACCAAGCATCTTACATACCTGGAACAGTCTTGGATATAAAGAGGCAATGGCTTTGCAAGAGAAAGCAGACCAAAAGGAATGGTATGTGGGAAACGCGAGTTTAAACTCTCTTCATTTGCAGTTGGTGCTTTTTCTATATTGTTTTTTTTTTTTTTTTACAAATGTTTAACTCTCTGACATTCAAACTTTCCTCAGCCAGTCTGATATAATTTAGGACATTTTTTATTAAACCATTTTAACCAAAAATATCTACTTTCAATGCTACATCCTAGCACAAACCCAAATACTTGTTTTCATCGTAAGTCCATGTGACAAGGTGGCAACACAGGATCTTAACTGGGAGACAAGAAGAGTGTTGTCACCTTATAAAAAGGAAGTGCCTGAACAAAGACCTTCATGGCAGAATCATTGGGTATTATTTTAGTAAAATCTGCTGTCTGAAATTATATTAACAGGGTAAATCTTCCAAGAGAATTTATTGATTGGGTTTACATATACTTTAAGGCCTCATGCACACAGGTCTTTTTTTTTTCTTAACTCTCCTAGAAGCCTTCCTCCTGGTAGCAGTATTTTTGCAGAAAAAGAGCGCCTGGTGCTTGTAAAAGTTTCTAATGCTTTTACAAGAGTTTGGGCATGTTTACAGGCATCAATTACTTGGGTGTAAATGAATTTAATTGGCCAGAATAAATAATTTATCCTGGCCGCTGAAATTATTAATGCTCAAGCGCTAAAGGCGCCTAGCGTTAAAGCGCGTTTAGACATGTTTACAAGCGTCAAGTTTTTTTTTCTGCCCAAATTCTGCTGCTTCTGGACACCCCGGCATTTTTTTTTTTTTTGCCTCTAATTTCTCCTACCAACTCAAGCCTATGTGTGCATGGATACATAGGCTAACATGCAGAGGTAGGAAAAAAAGCCAGACTCCTAGAAGAAGCTGCAAAAATGTCCAGTGTGCATGAGGCCTAACACTGTAAACATCTTTATAAGAAGGAGCAGGGTGAGCAGAGTGATGAACCTGTCTGGTTTTAAAGACTGGCTGAATGGAGCTAAGCGATTGTCAGGTAAGTCAGCCCACATGCATGTGTTTTAAGTTAGCAGTTTGTCTCAGTTTTAAATGCCATCAAGAATGACAGAAACTGAGAGACCTACCTGTAAGTTTGAGGTTTGATGAAGAATGAGGAAGTCAGAAGAAAGACTAAGGTAGGACATATGGATGACGAAGGGGTGTGACAGAAGAAATGTTTAGCCAAGTTTCAAATCTACAGTCTTTGTAGTTTGCATCTAGTTGATGGATACGAAATTTCAGAAGATATTGGTCCTTATAAAGTAACACTGTTGTCACCATCCAAAAAAGCCTTAAAAAACAGTTCTCTGCATAGAAAGAGGTCATATACTTGCTTTTCCAGTGGGTCATGCCTTCTCTGTTGAAGAACTGCAGTCTCTTTCAGACTCTTCAGCATTCAACAGCTCTGGGAATATCTGATGCCTGTCTTCCCTGTTGCAGACTGTGGTTCCATCCTTGGGTCACCTACCTCAGTAAAGGACACAGCAGTGCCATAGGTTTCAGCAGAAGGAAACATGTTGGTCACCATGGGACACATGCAGCCAACACTCCTGAAGTGTTAAATGCTAAATAGTCTGAAGAAGGTTGTATTGCTTTAATAATGTGAAGATAGAAGATACAAGTCACCAGAGAATAAGTATAACACCACTCCCTATGCAGGGAGCTGGCACTGGGTGCAGTGCCACATTTATGCAGTTTGCAGTAAAATGTTAACCTTTAAAGAATTTATATCTAGATTTTTGGTAGATGCCGAAGAATAAATTAAATAAATCAATAGTTTCTTACATCTTGCAGGACTTAAAAAATTAAGTGAACTCCAACACTCAAAGGTAGGAATAGAGGCAGCAACAAGGGCAGGGAGGTACTGTAACCTGAGTCTTAAATCATACAAGAAGTCAAGGGGGATGACGTCAATTGAGAAACAAAAAATACAATTTCTAGGTTGACTGACCCTTAAATGAAAAAACAAAAACAAACAAACAGTATTATATGCATGAATTTATTCCAGGATCAGAATTAAAGTGATTGTAAAGGTTCCAACGTTTTTACCTAAAATACAAAAGAGATTTACACTTACCAGCTCTGTGCATTATTATTGCACAGAGTGACCCTAAACCTCCTCTTCTGGGGTCCCCCACTGGCGCTCCTCTATGCCTGCCCCTATAGCAAACTGCTTGCTATGGGAGCAGACGTACAGGCTTGGATGTGCCTCCTGCTTCCTCCTCACTGAATTTCATTGACAGCAGCAGGAGTCAATGGCTTTTGCTGCTATCAATCTGTCCTGTAAGACCAGGAATAAAGAGCAGTACTGCACAACAAAGCACTGGATCAATACAGGACTCAGTCAGGTAAGTATTTGGGGGGGGGGGGAGGGCAGACAGTTAGTGAATTTTTAACCTTAATGATGGTAATGCATTAGGGTAAAAAACATTCTAACTTTAGAAAATCTTTAAAACATAGTCTTATCTCATGTGAAATATAGGATTACATAAATTTATGGCCTATAGTATTTAGGCAGCCATTACATAGGCTGAACCAAGTTTAATTTCACTAGGAGCTAATTACACCAAGCCTGGGTTCACACTGATATGGTGCAGGACACCGCATGTAATTCTCACAGAAATCGCAGCACATACTGTGCGAATTACATGTGGTCTCTGGGGTGCGATTTGAGCCATGGATTTGTAATTGCACCGCATTCGCACCAAAACTCCCGCAGGACCCTTTTTTTTGTCTGCAACAGAATTGGATGTGTGAGCACCCATGCGATCCGATTCTGCAAATCGCACTGCGTTTTGCAAACTGATTGCGAGGTGTCATTAACCTAACATACACACGGATTTTGATGCAGTGTGGAATCCGCAGTGAATTTGCACCGCATCTAGTGTGAACCAAGGCTTAAGGATTGAAGGTATACATCTGTGGTCACTGTGAAAAGACAGCCTACAGCCTACTGGTTTAGCCTAAAATCTAGTAGCCCCTAGTGACATCACCACAGAATAAGGTAATATACCTGATGAATGGATAGGCCACAACTTCATCAATGGTGTTTCAGCCTATAATAATGACCTTTTACAATGTACCGGTGACAGGCACATCAGTCTGTTTACTGCAGTAAAATGAGAGCTGAACACATCACATCATTACTGATAAGCGTATGCCCCAGTGAAGATAATAGTTCCATACCTGCTGCTGTAGGTTGTGGGCATTTTCTCGCACTGAAGTCATCTCTGTTTCGTACTTGTGATTGGCTTGCTGAAGCTTAAGCACCTCTTGAATTGCCAATTGGTGTTGATCTTTTAATGATGTCAATTCAGTTTTCACAATTTCAAGCATTTTCCTAAGTTATGAGACAAACACAGGGAAAGAATAACAACTTAAATCTGCTGAAAGAGACACAATATTGGGTGATGGAGTTTTTGAAAGCCCAATTGATATATAAAGCTGGCCATACACCGTAAAGCCTCGTACACGATCGGACTTTCCGACAACAAAACCGTGGAATTCTGTTCGAAGGGTGTTGGCTCCAACTTGTCTTGCATACACACGGTCACACAAATGCTGGCCAACAACTATGAATGTAGTTAACATACGAACGTAGTGACATACAAGACGTACATGATATCTCTATTACAAGCGCTAGTTTTACAAGACCGAGTGCTTCCGGCTTGTCCTTGATTCCGAGCATGTGTGTTTGTACTTTGGACTTTTGTCCGACGGACTTGTGTACACACGATCGGAAAGTCCGACAACACACATTTGTTGGCGGAAAATTTGAGAACATGCTAGCCAACATTTGTTGGCGGAAAGTCCAAAACAAGCGCTTGATGGAGTATACACACGGTCGGACTTACCGCCAACAAGCTCACATCCAACATTTCCCGTCGGAAAATCCGATCGCGTGTACGGGGTTTTAGACTTAACGGATTCCTACATCCATGCTAACAGCCTGAAAGAACGAATACCCCCTGTGGAGCTATTGTATTCTGACAGCTGAAACAGTGACTGTCAGAACACCCGAACAGCAGCTGCATCTGACTGGATGCAGTCACTGATCAGCTGACAATTTTCTGCTAGACTCCAAAGATTTTTCAATTGAAGGAAGTCAGGCAGGAGGGGGATGACAGAGCTACCCCAAATAGTGATGTACCAGCTGAAACTCACACATTGTATGGCCAGATTATTGCTCCTGACAGCAACCTGATATTTGTACTATGTGCTTCCGGCATATTTCCATACACAGGTAAGTGTATGGAAATATGCCCCATCTAAAAGGCGTTAATTTTCCTTACATTTATCACCAAATCTCTGTTAATTTTGCAACAAGGGAACAGAGGAGGTGTTTATAAAGAAATGCTATTCACTGACAATGCTCTGCACCTTTCACAACACTGGCATGTGCATCCCAACATACACACTAACTCTTGTTTTATTTATTTTTATTTCTGAATGGCAATGGCTGTAAACATCTGGAGAAGATTTCCTAATAATTCCATCACACACCCGCCATACATAATAGACCTTACCATGCTAAGCCCGCAAACAGGTCATGAATATATATTGTCTATACATGCAATTTTGAGTCGAACATAAGGACTAATGTTTTTTAAAACAGGAACTTGCCAGAAGGAAATACAGATTAGTTTATGTACACAATAAATCATTTTTGCAATCTGTTCCTTAAAAGAAGACTTGTCATTGCTAGTACGTCTTTTCACCAACAGTGTGCAATAGTTTGATACCTAATTACACCAATTCTCAAAGCAAATCAACAAATTTCATTACAATCCAAAAAAATCAGAATATACTGATCACAAAACAGTTGCAAACATTACCCAAATTTACTACTAAAAAACATGTAAACAGAACTTTACACATTATTTTAGGAGAACAAACAGAATGTGAATTTGACCCACAGAAACCTTAAAAGAAAAAAAAAAAACACAAGGTGTAACACACTTTCACACAGCATTTTATCAAATAAGATTGCATATTATAAACTTTTTAATTATGTAATCTTAGATGCAAGAATTTAGGTTATTTCTATTTTCTCCCTATCTTGAAATTTACCATATCAATTGGATTTTACCCATCGGTTTATAGATTTCAAGAGCATCTTGTGTGCATAAAGCAGCTCTGGACGAATAAAGTACCCATAAAAATACTTGGATTATATAAGGCTATCTGAGGCAAATAGAGTTTACTTAATCCTGTTAAACATGAGCTCAAAGTAAAGGCTTACTTATTCTAAAATTTCTAAAATGTAATACTATGAAATATATTAAATTAAAACACATTAACAACCTTTATTTAACTACTTTAACCATTGTTTAAAAATAACTAACAACTATTATATATATATATATATATATATATATATATATATATATATATATTTTTATTTTTTTATTTTTTTTAAGAACACATTCAGTGAAAAGGGACACTATAGTGCAGCAAGGTTATATATAATCTCTGTACACACTGCATACAAGCAAAGTAAACTGCAGTTGTCACATGCACAATATGCATAAAAAAAATCAATCTTTTAACTTGAGATCTGGTCAAAAGTTTTACCTTAAGTAGTAATATGATTAGGCAGAAATATCATATTTTCATAATGCCTCAGTTCAGAGTTTAAAAGTTTAAATTATTTTGCAAAGGAACCTTGCAAATATAACTATGAAAAGCAAATCAATAAAATGTCTATTCCTATCTATTCACTGGGGACCTCAGCTGCACAGCCGCACAAAAATCGATGCAACAAATTATTACGATTTCCAGCCGCCCACTGGAAGCTTTGGACAAGTATTTTACATGGAACAAGTCTGAGCTGGGATTTTTGCTTTTCTGACTATATTTTGCTCTTTTGCTGTCTGCTCATTAAAACGGAGGCTTCTTTTTATATACATATATACAATTACAGAAATTAAAAGCAATTATGTCATATCAGAATTTGAGTCATCACATTTCCATCTGTCATACACAGAAAAAAATGTATTCACTAATAGAAAAATATATAAGTTCACCCTATTAACTTTAATTATGCTAAAAGTTTTCTAATAATACTATTAGTTTTTTTTTAATAGTTTTGCAAAAAGACTTTAAATTAAACAATTTATATATTATTATAGAGCATAAATAGCAATGAAATGAAATTATTTAATAACTGTCTCAGAACACCAACTTTTGGGGCATAGTAAATTTTTAGAACTGTTAATAATCTACAGTACTATCATTATACAACTAAAGAATGTACTTACATTTTGTATGCCAATTACGCTACCTACTGTGTAAACATATTTTGCATATTTGAATATTTTACACTTGGCATCATAAATAATGCCTTCAACTACAATAATAATAAAAGTCAAAAATAACTACTTTTGTACCGTTCAGTATTACTTTTTTTTCTTTAAAAATTAAAAAAAAAAAAGCAAAAAAAGGAACCAACAATCGTTGATTCATTTTGGTTAATAATATTAACAATTCATATTAATAAACACATTTATAGGCCTACTTAGGGCCTTGGCTCCTGTGAATGGGGTATCACTTTTCACACAGTAGGAGGTCGGCTTCAAAAATTTGCAGATACTTTAGGGGCAGTGGCAGAGATTATTTTTAGTGCTTTGTAAAATGCATGACCTAAGTTGTATTCACTAGACCCAAACTGTGTGCTCCACAACAACCCCCAGCACATATTATGACTACACAAGTCGTCACTCCAAACTTTCAATTCAATTAGGAAAATCTAATATCCAAGCGCTGCTCAGTCAGATAACCTTCAACTGAGTTTGGGAAGACTTGGTAGGGCAATTTGAAACTTTTGCTACACTTACGTCTTGGTATCAGATTATTTTTCAACCTCAATATGAAAAGCTTAGAAAGGGGGGATAGCCTGATACACAAATGATTTCATTAAAGGGGCGGACGCAGTCAGATTTGCAAACCTGACAAATAAGTACACAACACAAAAATAAAGGCACAACAACTTATTAATGTAACCGTTTAACCATAATGAGGCCCAATTATGTAAAATACACAAACATGTTGTAGATGTACTCTCTGGATGTAAAAATACAACCTGACATATAATAAGGACCATTGTGATAGATCACTAATTTAGAAGGATTTAGTAAACAGGTCATTAAATATATTGAGACCCTTTAGATTTTAAACTCAGGCATGTGTCTGACATTAAAGCACAGCAATGAGAGGCAAATAATGCATTTTTTGTTTTTTTGCAGGAGCATATAGAGTGAACAGGGGCCTCTATCATAAATACTGAGCTCTTATCAAAGATACAGTTCAATATGATAACTATTTTAAGCAGCCTTCCTTAAGTGAAGTAACAGGAAAGAAATGCAATCATAGCATTCGGCATAATTTGGTACCATCTTGCTTCAAGTCAGCTGCTCTAACAAAGAAGAAGAGACAACAAGAGCCATATGTAACCTTTGTACTCTTCAGTGTTGGAAAATTAAGACTTTTGCCCCCACTGCGGTGCCATAGAAGACTTCTAAAAGGAATGCCGACACCTTGTTTCCTGGAACACGCTAAGAGAAACATGATCCTTTAATGCTATGCTTAGGAATCTAATATTTACACATGCAACTGCATGAATATGAAATATAGAGTAACATGCAATTCTAGAGGGGAAACTGAAAAGAGATGAACTAAGTTTAATGTATGATGCACAAGCATGCTCAGAACAGCTAGGCTGATAGAAT